>CM076573.1:516727958-517405455 GCA_034641835.2 Pinus albicaulis | reverse complement strand
AAGTTGTCTATCAACAAGGGAGAAAGATGCAGACATCTTAACCCCAGACCCTTCTTAATTAAAGAGGAATCCAAGCGGAGCGAGAAGGACGTGGACAGTCGAGCTGAACGAAGGGAGGAAAATATGCTCTAAAATAGATTTAAAGAGGATTTGATGGATATATTATCTACCATACACGCATTATGGAGAGTTCGTTGGAGAAAAATAAGGAAAGGATCTGATCGATCCTTCCTATCTAATGCCTCTTATATAAATGTAATGTGAGAGGGTGTGATAGAGATCAGTTTTGTGTTGTGTGAGTGAGTAAAATGTAGTCGAGCGTGAGCTCATTTCTAAGGTTGAAAGGCCTTAGTATGTAACTGTACTGTATAATATATAGAAGCCTGTTCTAATGTATGTTGTGTACGTTTATGTGTAAATCCTGTGTTGCGTGCTGGATCGATCATTGATCACTTAAAAGATCGATGGCGATCAAATTTAAAGTTTAACTGTTATATATGAAGAGCGAGTGAGGATTGGCGTGTTACCAATTTCTTGATGTGGTTTACGATCTGTATTTCTAATGGAAATCATGAATATTCTGTGTTTAATGCCATCCTGGCAGTGTTGCAGTTATGAACTGAAACACCAAGAAATGGCTTCGCAGATCCTTCGAATAGATTCAGATATATATATATATATATATATATCAGTTTTGGAAGTGGAATCGAAACAGTGGCAAATGGTATTGCATCGGATCGGAGCTATGAAACGATTAACATGACTGGGTTTGAACCACAGCGATTAGATCGATTTCCGATTGGATCGATCTCCGATTACATAGATCGGAGCAGCGAAGAATATTTCGGATCGGAACTGTGGATTGATATCACATCGGTTTGTTGAAATTGACGATGGTTGGAGATTGCCGATTAGAGAAATGTGTGAACCGTTAGATCAACCAGATCTGGGGTGCAGTCATATGTATAAAATCTTTGTTTTTGAAAGGTGTTCAAACGTTGTGTTTTTAAATGGCGATAAACGGATCACCGATATTTATAGAGTTGGTTGTATGTGTTTTGAGATCCGTAGATGTGGATTGGAGCAGAATTTATATGTTTCCATGTAAATGCATCACTTGTGGCAGTGGGTTTTAATACTTATATCGCATGCTTGCGATGGTGATTAAGGGGATGATCGAGATTTTAATATAGATCCACGGTTCTAATAAAAAGGTTTAGAAGTTTAAAACGCTTCCGACAAGGCTTAATGGGCCATAACCCACAGGCCCAGGTTCAAAACTTTTACATGAAAAGGGATTTTGGTGATACCCCAGGATCTCTTTTTCATCAAGTGGTATCAGAGCAGGGAAAGGATTTCCTGCGAGAAGGAAGAAGAAGGCAAGCAGAAGGGGAAAGAGGTACAGTTTTGTTAAAGCTGGAGAGTTTATGGTCTTAATGTCGTGTAGATGGCGGCAGCAGAAGGTGAGAAGATTTGCAACAACCTAGAGCAAGGTGTGCTCAATTGGTTCCAGAGGAGAGAACCAGAAGGATGCCAAAAGACCGAGTGCAGAGGGCTTGGTGAGGTATCGTGTAACAGAGGAGACTGTTACTACAGAGGTTGGTTGCAGCTCACAGAAGATCATGAAGGCAGTTCCACTGAAGAGATATAGTGGGTAGAATTGCTAAGGACAAGAAGAAGCATATGACCATGAGGTCATAAATTTTTTTTACCTCGGGAGTCTGATGCAGGAGCATCTAACCCCCTTCTTAATTAAAGAGGAATCCAAGCGGAGCGAGAAGGACGTGGACAGTCGAGCTGAACGAAGGGAGGAAAATATGCTCTAAAATAGATTTAAAGAGGATTTGATGGATATATTATCTACCATACACGCATTATGGAGAGTTCGTTGGAGAAAAATAAGGAAAGGATCTGATCGATCCTTCCTATCTAATGCCTCTTATATAAATGTAATGTGAGAGGGTGTGATAGAGATCAGTTTTGTGTTGTGTGAGTGAGTAAAATGTAGTCGAGCGTGAGCTCATTTCTAAGGTTGAAAGGCCTTAGTATGTAACTGTACTGTATAATATATAGAAGCCTGTTCTAATGTATGTTGTGTACGTTTATGTGTAAATCCTGTGTTGCGTGCTGGATCGATCATTGATCACTTAAAAGATCGATGGCGATCAAATTTAAAGTTTAACTGTTATATATGAAGAGCGAGTGAGGATTGGCGTGTTACCAATTTCTTGATGTGGTTTACGATCTGTATTTCTAATGGAAATCATGAATATTCTGTGTTTAATGCCATCCTGGCAGTGTTGCAGTTATGAACTGAAACACCAAGAAATGGCTTCGCAGATCCTTCGAATAGATTCAGATATATATATATATATATATATATCAGTTTTGGAAGTGGAATCGAAACAGTGGCAAATGGTATTGCATCGGATCGGAGCTATGAAACGATTAACATGACTGGGTTTGAACCACAGCGATTAGATCGATTTCCGATTGGATCGATCTCCGATTACATAGATCGGAGCAGCGAAGAATATTTCGGATCGGAACTGTGGATTGATATCACATCGGTTTGTTGAAATTGACGATGGTTGGAGATTGCCGATTAGAGAAATGTGTGAACCGTTAGATCAACCAGATCTGGGGTGCAGTCATATGTATAAAATCTTTGTTTTTGAAAGGTGTTCAAACGTTGTGTTTTTAAATGGCGATAAACGGATCACCGATATTTATATAGTTGGTTGTATGTGTTTTGAGATCCGTAGATGTGGATTGGAGCGGAATTTATATGTTTCCATGTAAATGCATCACTTGTGGCAGGGGGGTTTAATACTTATATCGCATGCTTGCGATGGTGATTAAGGGGATGATCGAGATTTTAATATAGATCCACGGTTCTAATAAAAAGGTTTAAAAGTTTAAAACGCTTCCGACAAGGCTTAATGGGCCATAACCCACAGGTCCAGGTTCGAAACTTTTACATGAAAAAAAGGATTTTGGGCTCACCTCAAGATCTCTTTTCATCGTAATTCCACGTGTTACTATTTTTTCATTTGGCTTTGAACTTGATAGAGAAAAATACATTCCGTTCACTTCATCTACCACCTTTATGCTGTAATTCCAATCCGATACCCAGAGAGAGAGTTATGATAATTTTACCAAGGTCACTTCTTTCGAGATGAATTTCGTGGAGTGTACAAAAACTCTGGACTTACAGCATCATATCTCCAAAAAATTTGTGCATATTGATCTCAAATTTTCACAATAGATTATTCAAGATTTTTGGTTTCACCTCATTAAACTTTTAGCCTTTTAACCTTTGTAGAAAAAAAATTTAGAAAGCGAAAATTCCACGATGACCTGTCTGCATATGGCGAAACTCCTCTTACATAGGAGGAAATGATGATCACAATTTATATGAATGCATAGGTTGAGAGGGGCTTCAACAAGGGAATGTGGAGGGATTTTTAGGATCTTAAAAAAATATTAATTATGACTTTTCAATGGCCCATGCCAAAATCCTATGGGGTTTTAGCCCACTAGTTGGGGTATAAAACTTCAAACATGAATATCTCTCAAACCGTGAAGAATTATGTGGTGTGACATATATCAAAGGAAATATCTCAATCAAGTAGTGAAACCGATCAAAATAATTCTTGAACCAATATAGTAATTTAGTAGGTCAAAATTTCCATGAAATATTAGGGTTAGCCTCTTAGTGCTACTTTAGGTTGACAATCAATGACAACCGCTCGATCAACACGCATCAACCATAATAGGACAGATCCATATAACATTAGATATCCACAATACATTCGGCACATCTATATCGGGCATACCCTAAATCCTCTTACATTCCCAAATTACCACTCATGCACATAGCTAGCAAGGTCTCACAACAAGTAGGATAGAGGATCTCCGTGGAGACAATGTTTAGCATGTGGAGTCATAACCCAAACAACCCCACCAGCAGCATCTAATAGTCTATACTTTGTATCAATCTCTATTCATTCCTACCTATGACTAAAAAGGTTCATCTATTTATAGAGATTTAGCCTACACATCCAATGGTCTCGATAAACCATGATTTACGGATTCTTTGGTCTACCCTCTGACACATTTGAAAATAGCGTTAGGGGGATTTGACCCACCCCAAAAACCCCCCGCATTAGACTAAACAATACAAAATTATACAAAAATGGACAAAATTCATAGCCTTTGGGAGACCTTTCTTCTCCAACAAATGATTCCCCCATTACAAACTTGTGACTCCGTCCCAAGTCGTTGTTTGTGGGGTCGACTCATGTTGCAATACATTTGATCGTCTCGCTAATGGAGGAAGCACACCCTTCACTTTGGACAGCTTTGCATTCTCAGGTAATGTCGCACCAAATTTTCTAATAGTGAGTTCTTCAACAAGGGCGAGTGGTGACACTTTCAAAAGTTTGGTTTAGCTACTTAATAACAACATCGACATCTTGTGAAAGTTTGAGGGCTTCATCAATCCACAACTTCACACTGCCACCAAGGATCTTCTTCTTGCCGAAGGTCATCAATACCTGCTTGAGCGCTTTGGCTAGTGCGCAATTTTTGCAAGCACTCGGCAGAGCACCAAAGTGGGCAAGGTGGCTTCGATTGTCTCGTAATCCTTATCTTTTTGTCAGCAGTCCTGTTTTATCCATCGCAAGCTCGTATCAAGTGATGGACCTTAGTCCATAGCTAGGGCATGGTGGTCTCCTCCGTAGTTGGGCTCCTATATGATCTCGCCCCGTGATGACATTTAGAAGCCGCAGCGTGACTGGGCAGCAGCTTCATCGCCCGTGACCTTTCGAAGGTGTTTCAAAGTCAGTATCCTTAGCCCACAGTACTCATGCATCTCGTCGCTCCATGTGTGTCTTCGACAACCTCGAACTTCATCACGGAGGCCTTGAGTGCTGGGAATAGTATTTCTACTTTTTCCTAAGGGGTGGGCCGAGGTCGAGATCTCTATGGGAACATCTACGCAAATTCCTGAGTGAATCATGTTTCGAGCTCGATGTGTCACGCACGAGGCGAGGGCACACCTCAAAATTCTTTCCATTGATTTTTAGTTGAGCTACGCCGAGTTGTTGGTACACCCTGTTGGTCTCGATGGTGGATCTCCTAAAATACAACAAAGGTGGAGACCCCCCGCAAGGCCTCATGAGGGGGCCTAGATAAGTTTAGCTAGACATCGTGTACTAGCCTCGACTCAAGAGTGCACTGTGTTGTAGTGGACCGAGCACCGTAGAGCCGCGCTGCACAGAGAGAACAGAGGCGACCGCTCACCGTGAATTCAGTGTTGCGCCATCATGCATGGAGGGTGGGGCATACCAAGGTCACACTAATCTCGCAATTTATTTGTCTTTACATTCAGACACTCACATCTCAACCTCGAATTGTGGCGATCACGGCCTCGTCGCTGCTCTGTATAAGGCGGCCCATCTATCCCTCTCGTTGTGCCGCAGTGACCGCACTCGAGCCGATTTGTTCCAGTTCCCGCTCACCAATGGGATCAAGCTTGCCTCGCTCGTGAGTGCATTATGATAGGCTCACTCTTTCGCTCGTGCATGGGGAGGCAGGTCCACCTCATCCGACCTTCTCAGCACCCAGGCTTCACCTCCGTGAATTCTTTGGTTCTATGCCTCGATGTCCTTCTTCTCCTAGCGCATCCTTTTAGGTGCGCAGACGCTGCTTTGTCCTGACACTCTTGGGCTTACCCATGATATTTGGGGATGATGATAGGGGGGTGACTTGGGATGTGTCGATGCTCTCCAACGCCCCTCACGCTAGTTTTGAAGCTGATTTTCCAGCTTAGGGGGCCAGTAGCACAATGACGTTGTCGATTTATTCATCCATCACCATAAAAGGAAGTGAAATCCAGCGTTTCTCCTGTGCACTCTTATTTGAACATTGTGCAGAAAGTGACCTAAAAATGGGGCAATGCCCTTGTATCTATTGGAAATGTAGGGGGAGAAGGTTGTTCGCATTTAATAGCTACGGCCATGCTATTCGAAAGAGGACCCTAAACACCTAGTTTTCCTCAAGCCGTCGTGCATCCATGAAATCCCATAAGTGTGCATACACGAGCCCCTTCGCACATGTCCAGGGTAATCTTAGAGAGGAATCTATTCATAGAGCTTCACAGCAACCAACGCTATAAGGAACAACAACCAAGAGTAACAAAAGGCGCATCCCTACTCCTAGTACTTAAGCGAACATTAGTTATAAGCTCATCAAACAAATACTCGTGCCTAGTTAAAACATACCCTTTCCCGCATCGTCTGGCGCAACCGAATTACGTAGGGTCGCGAAATTGCAGGTGAACCGACACTTCTCATCATTTATATGCCAACAACATAGTGCCCAACTACATACCTTGCAGACCGATGGTCTTTCGATGATAAACCCCCGAAGTATTGTGGTCCACATGATACTTTTGCAGACGTACTCAGCAGTCTCCCCCTCATATTTCTTACCCATGCACTCTAGGGGGTTCGGTCCATTCATGGGGAGACTAGTAATCTGATGAACTAGCTCAACGTCAATGGGGATCCTGTCCTGGATCGACAGGCATCCCTCATGAATCAGGGCGAGCAATTGTCGTGCAAGCTGGTCCGTGATATTGTAGTGTCCAAAGTGGGGCATCTTGAGTAGATTTAGGAGCCTGGACCCAGCCAAACCACGTACCCAGCGTTGGGGGACAAATTTAACCCCATCGGTGTCGCTAAATGTATCAAGGTATAAAGCGGGTGCTAGCTCAGAGAAGGCCTCAAAGTTGGCCAAATCATGATCCTCGAACTTGACTTCATGAAGCCATCCAAAAGGTTCACCTATGACGAGAACCTCCCCCGGGGTCAGTGGCATTTGCAGGTAGGTGATCAAGCCATCGATGTTCTTTGGTGTGCACATCGATGTCCTGTGTGGCCAAATGAAGGGGGCAGTGAGTTGATTGGCTTGGCGGGCTAGGCCTCCTCCTAAGCAGCCCGTGGGGATTTCACTTTTCGTGGGGAAGTATGGGGATTCCTTGCGGCCCATTTCATAGGTTTCAGGGGCTTGCTTGAGCCCTGTGCTTTTTCTTTTCCTTTCCTAGTGGTAGGGCTGGGTGTGTAGAGGACCTCTTCGACTTTGGATTCGACCTCCACCACTTCCTCAGTGTCTTGTTCCATCGAGGTCACTAGCTCCGATTGTTCAGCAGGATTCGTGGCCCTCATCCTAGCACTAAATATAAACTTAGGATTGCTACTGTGAGAGGGAGCAAGCTGCTTAGACATGAAACAGATGTTATAGGCACAAAATTTCTTACAGCACAACTTCGTCCAGGACAACCAAGCCAAGTACAAGCTATTCAAGAAATACAAAACCCGTGTCTAATCTAGCCCACCTGTTTTATAGCCTTGATGATTTCCCAACGGTAGGGTAGACTGAACGCGGGACTTACCATTAATTAAACAGTAAAAAATCTCCCAAAATCACTGTAGTAAATGCTACCCGCTCGCCCGCCCCATCCAATAGTAATTTTTTCTTTTTACCCGATGTGATTGTTTCAACAGCTAGTTTTCACATCCGGGGTGCTCTCAGTGTACCCTGCAATCCCATTGTACCCCTGCACTTCGAGTAACCCTCCTGCGTTCCCATCACACCAGCTTAATTCTAATGTGATTTCTTCCAATAGAAATCCTGCGTTTCCATAGCCCAGCCTGCAAGATCGCTTGTGCCATCATCTTTCCTGCATAGTGACCTCTTGTTATGCCTTCATGGGCTTCTACCAAGACAACATCGTTTTCATGTTATAGACCATCTCTGCACAACACTTCATGAACTGCAATAATGGTAAAATTCGCCACTCGGTGAACCCACTCCTTCTTCTATCGTACCAAATATTCAGTAAGTGCAATGCCCGTGGTAAGTAACAGAGAGATTTCCGTGAAGCATACATCCACGACCTTTATGGCGAACAGCTGCACAGCAGGCAATCCTTTCCTCTAGCTAGTGGGACCTTCACCCGTCTTAATTCGAGATAAGTGATCCTGCCCTGTACTAATGATTTCAACATTGTATTCTTGAAACAGTAACAACCACCTGCATAATTTTCCCCCCAACACAGGCTTATTCCCTGGATGCTTTAAAGCCAAATGATCAGTAATAATTTTAAAGTGACCTCCTAACAGACTGTGTCGATACTTCTATAGCACATAGGTCAGGGCCAAACCTTCCTTTTCTGTGGTGGGATAATCATGCTCCACACCAGAGACTGTCTGACTAGCACCTGCGATTGGGTGAGCACTCTCTCTGGTGCCATGCTGTGCATGGGCCGCTTCTAGGGCAACCCCTCAAGTATCATCATGAAATGCCATCGCCCACTCGGGGGAAGTGAGAATAGGTGTAGAGACCATCTCCTTCTTGAGTAGCTCAAATATTTTCTGGCATGTGTCATCCCAAACGAGAGAAACATCTTTCTTAAGCGGCGTCTTCAGAGGTGCAGTGATCAGTCCGTATCCCTGACTAAATTTTCTGTAGTAGCCCATATATCAAAGTATCGAACACAATAACTTCTTAGTTGTAGGCCTTACCTAGTTCGATCATTTGACTGGTTCGATGAGCATATTATCGATCTCCTCCCTAAAATTATGTATTTGATTAGGCTGTTGTTCTACCATCTACACATCTAATTTTAGAGCGATGTGTATACCATATAAGTCCCCTGTGACCCCCTTAGGCTCCAAACACTTGGATGGACACCAGTTTTGACACTCCATGAGCAGTTCCGCAATCTTTCCTACTGTCCAATTATCCGAGTAGTTCCCAATTGTAGCTAGCGTGAGTTGTACTGTCGTATTAGCGCTTCATGGTTTGACAGGTTTCGTACTACCCACCGCATGTATCAGAGGTCCTGAAACTGTGTGATCGCCCCCTGATCCTATGATCGAGACCTCGTGCAGATTTGCATCGCAATCTTCTATGGCGGCCTTGTGGCATTCAACAATATCATGTATCTGCACTTCCCATGTGGGTCTTTCTCTTACTGCGTCGGGGCTGGATTCACTAAATACAAAGGTCGAGAGTCTGTAGAGCTTCCTCAAGCACCTCCAATCCTCTCGTTAGCCCAAATGTTCCCACAAATTCGTCTTTTAAATTCTCCCACTGGCGGGTGTGTTGATGTAGCTCCTCATCGAGGTACAATGCAACGAGAATTGGTCCCAAGGCATGAATAAACAAGTGAACCCATTCTTATGCAGTACAGTCACACCATTGCTTCATCAAAGCAAACAAATGTTTTCACGGATCCCCTGGGCCCTGGAACACCTTGACACGCAGGTTAGTCAGAGGTTTAAATCATAGTACCATCATATCCCGACATTCCTCCCATTCCTGGAATGACCCCTTATGTGTGTCCCACCATTTTGCATGTGTTGCGTGCATAGCTAGATTAAGGGCCCATAACCTTTGTTCTTTGGGAATCTCAACTTCAAATATTTGCAAAAATTCCTTTATACTACCAGAATCATTGAAGCAGGGTAATCCTCTTACCTCAGAAGATATATACCAAAAGTCCCTGGTAATTCGTAGGCAGCACAGTGTAGAGATATTATGTAGTCAGTTTTGCCAATTTTCTATTTCTTCGTTGGAGTTGGAGATGCATTTGTTGTCCTTTTCACAGCAAGGGACACCGTCGGCCGTAGGGTTGATCCAATCTTAGTTCTTCGCAATTAACTTATAGATGTGATCCACCTCTTCTTCCTCACACGCTGGCTCAGTATACCTTTCTCCTTTTGCAGGGTCTAGTGGTACAATCACCCATGTTCCCTCACTTTCAAACACCATGCTTCGTTTCTTCAAATTGATAATTCCACCCATATCAATGGCCCAATCCAACTTCAGGAGTGTTAGTAAGGGTCTCGCATCTTCTACAATCCGAATGAATTCAAATTCATTTCGTACCTTAACTCACAATATCTACTACAATTTTTTATAATCTTCCTAATGGTATATGATCTTCTATTGGGGAATATAAGTGTATGTTGGAAATACGGGGGTGAATCAATATTCATTTCAATTAGAGCATTAGTTAATCTTCAATTATTCTCAATGTTTGTACAATGATATCAGCAAACAAGAGGAACACAAATGCACACAGTTTTTAAGGTGGAAACCCACTCCGGGACAAAAACCACCTAATGCTTTTCTAATAATTCTTTAATATTCAACTCCAATTGAAAATAAAGCTCCAACTTCCTAGAATCTAGAAAAGCATTCTTCTCCAGCTCCCACTGGATGGACGCTCCAATGCCCGAGATTCTTCAGTAGTCATCCGAACGGATGCCCCAACACCCAATGAGCTACAACTCACCCTAGCACCACCCTACCACCCTATAGAAGAATAAAAGAAGAATGGACTCCCGTACCAGGGAAAATGGGCCACTTTACAATGATATAGAATGATGCAGAAGAAGAATATATACTAGACCATAACCCCAACTTTGACACAACCACCTAATGATGATCCTAGACCTCCCAACACCGCCTCTTCAACCCTTGGCAGATAGACACTAGTACAATTTGTACAATAATGTATTTACAATGACTAAGTACAATGATACCTTTACAATGATTGTATGCAGTGCTGCCCACTTGAAGACTTCATATGATGAAATTATTGCTGCTGTTATGCACCTTGGTTTCTGCTCTTGTCATGCTACCCTCTGCTGCACCTTTCTTTGCTTTGCTGCCATAGAAATCTCGGTCCTTTGCAACCCTTGATAACACATGATCTAGCTTTTTCTTGCCTTCTAGGAGCTCGATATTGAATCTGGTGTATCTCTGTTATTTCAGATCCTCAATATCTGATTTTCAGTCATGTAGTAGTCCTCTGATTCATCTTTCCAATGCCATATTTTTGACCCAATTTTGATTCTTCAAGAGATATTTATACCCAATCTCTCACAATGCCCTAATTATGGACTGTTTCAGCAGAGCGCACTTGTACAGTGTTCCACGTGTCATTGTTTCTTCGTTTGGCTTTAAAATTGATAGAGCGAAAAGTATAGACTGTGCAATATCTACCACTTCTTACAGAATTCCAATCCGGTACTCTGAGAGAGATTTATGATGAATTTACCAAGGTCACTTCTTTGAGATGAATTTCAGGAGCCTGCAAAAACCTTGACTTCCACAGATCATATCTCCAAAAATTTTGTGCACCTTGATCTGAAATTTTTACAGCAGCTTCCTCAGGATTTCGGATTTGCCTCATAAAAATTTCAGCTTCTAAACCTTCGTAGAAAAAAAGGTTAGAGTGAAAATTCCACGATGACCTGTTTCAGATGGCGAAATCCCTTGCCTAAGGAGGAAATGAAGATCACAATTTATATAAATGATTAGGTTGAGAGGGGCTTCGATAAGTGAATGCGAGAGGGATTTTAGGAGATTAAAAAATATTAATTATGACTTTTCAATGACCCATGCCCCAACCCCATGGGGTTTTAGCCCATTAACTGGGGGTACAAACTTCAAACATGAATATCTCTCAAACCGTGAAGAATTACATGGCGTGCCATATATCAACGGAAACATCTCGACAAGTAGAAACAATCAAAAGCATTATTGACCCAGAATATATTAATTTTGTAGGTCAAAATTCCCATGCAATATTGGGTTAGCCCTTGTTGTTTCTTGGGTTGACATCAATGACAACTGCTAATCAACAATCTCCCATTTTGGCATTGATGGCAACACAAGTAATCCCCCTGCGATCATGACACCTCTTCCTACAACATTCTTCCCCCCTTTGACATCAATGGTAAAGGGTAACTCCCCCTGAAACACAACCATCTTGCCGACCTGTACACACTCCCACTCCCCCTAACACAAAACCATCCTAAAGACCTGTAATCTACTTCCACTCCCCCTTTATATTCTGAAAAAGGAAAATCTAATGAGAACTTGGGAGAATCCCAAGCTTCTGGCGAAGATATTCCAATGCCGGCGAATATTTAATATGTGATTCTTTTGGTGCTGCTTGGAATCTTGCTACTTGTCCAACTGCTTGCATAACATCTGGTTGGGAGGCTATTACATATAGAAGAATACTAATCATAGATCTGTACAACCTTTGATCCACATCCTTAGATGAGTCGTCTATGCTCAATTTGCAACCTATTACCATTGGAGTAAGGATGGGTTTGCAATCTTCCATTTTAAATTTCTTGAGCATTTCCTTGATGTACTTGGCTTGACATATAAATATTCCTTTCTCTTGCTGAGATATTTGAAGCCCTAAGAAGTATGTCAGCTCACCAACTAAAGACATCTCGAAATCACTTTGCAACTTTGTAGCAAACTTCTTACTTAGTCGATCATCGTTGCTACCAATTATTGTATCATCCTCTTTAGCTATTATACATGCTTTAGTTGCTTCATCCTAAACATATATGTCGTTTGGCGCTCGACTTGCTGTAGCCACAATTTCACCATACATGCCTTTCCTGATTTCACATTTTGTGGAGTTGAATAGTATTGTGTGTCCTTGATCACACATTTTTCCAACACTGAGCAGATTGTGATTCATGTTTTCAACCAATAGAACATTCTTGGCTAAAGCATCTTTGCTTCCGAGAGTGACAGTACCTGATCCTATAACATTTGAAGATCCATCATTTCCAAAGGACACAGTTCCATCCTTCTTCTCTTTCAGAGATACAAATTTATTTCTATCTCCAGTCATATGCGTTGAGCAACCGCTATCAAAATACCACACATCTTTGTTCTTTTGAGCCTTGAGAGCGAGAGCACAATTATCATTCTTCTTCTTCTTCCATGTTCGTTCATTTTGTGGCTTCAAAGATTCTTCTGGAGGATTTTCAAGTCTGCAGCCTTTGGCTATGTGTCCAAAGTTTCGACATTTGTAACATTCAATATTATTTCTTAAATGTTCAAATCTATTGATGTTTCGCTGAGCCCTGGGAGGTTCATATTTGACAGATCTCCTAGAATTGTATTCGTTCCTAGGGTACGTGCGACATTCTATAGCTTTATGACCAAATTTTCCACATGAATAACAGTAGCCATAAAAAATATGTTGGTACTTGGATGGAAATTTTCGTCGAGGAATTGTCTTCCAAGGTTGTTCTTGCGAATCTTCTCCAATGAAGTCTACATGCATGTCAGATCTCATAGGTTCATTTTATTTTGTTGTAGAAGGTCCTGCTTCTTCTTCTTTGTATCCGATGCCAGTTTTTTCGATGTAAGATCGTTGATTTTTGATGAGTTCTTCCAATGCCCTTGAGCTGTTGGCATAGTTTTGGATAGTTTTTCCTTTGTTCACTTCCTCACACAACGAGACTACTTTGGCTTCTAATTCTTCCCTTTCTTGGTTGCTTTCTTCCAACTTCTTTTGAAGTGACTCTTCAATGCATTTGTGTTCTTCAACTTCAATTTTGAGACCTTGAACTTGTTCTTCAAGAGTATTGGAACGGATCTTCTCTGCCTTGAGATATTTTATAAGCTTGATTGCTTCCTTATAAAATTATTCTATGGTCATTCCTTCTTCTTCGTTTTTTGATACCTCTTGTTTATTGTGCTTGGCCATAAGCAATACTCTCTCATTGGCTTCTTCTTCACTGTCATTGTCTTCATCGGATGATGAGCTATCTTCTTTAGAGAGAAAGTTCCTTTTGGATCCTTGCTTGTTGAATTTCTTAAAGCATTTCTTTCCTTTTGAGTTGCCATTACTTCTGTTTGGACATTTTGCTGCAAAATGCCCAACCTCATTACAGCTAAAACATATCAATGGAAGTTTACCTTTGAATTGTCCCTTACCAATTTTTAGTTTTCTCGTGAAGTAAGCATATTCTTCATCTGAAAGACCTTCTTCATCATCTCCCTTTTCTTCACACTTGCAGGTGCATGTCTTTTCAATTGAAGGTTGTTTATCCTTATTGGTTTTCTTATATGCAACGAACGCAGTTTCTAGATGCGAAGTACCCTCTTCTTCATCAAGTCTCATTTCATATGCTATGAGAACTCCATGTAATTCCTCTTTGCTGACTTTGTCCATATTTGCACTCAGATTCTAAGACCGATACCTTCGGCTTGAACTCCCCGGTAACATTTCTAAGAATATTCGTATAATAGTCTTCTTATCAATCGGCTCTCCCAATCCTTCCGTAGTATTGGTTATTTCATCAATGTATTAAGTATAAAGAAGAATGTTGCAAAGATTATTTCATTCTAAGTTTTCAAATTTTTCTCTATAGATTTGAAGCTTTGCTTCTTTGACATCCGAGTCACTCTACATATATATTCTCAAGCTTATCCTATACAGTGCGCTTTACAACCCAACACCTTATGATAAGCAACATTCAATAAGTCCACTCGATAATAATATCTCTTTATTTTGTATCATTACCAAATTATTCTTACTTTTTCATCTGTGTCGATTTAAATATTTTGAGTAAAGGTCCTCATACTTCGTAACCTTGTGCCAAGAGACACTAGTACAATTTGTACAATAATGTATTTACAATGACTAAGTACAATGATACCTTTACAATGATTGTATGCAGTGTTGCCCACTTGAAGACTTCATATGATGAACTTCTTGTTGGTGTTATGCACCTTGGTTTCTTCTCTTGTCATGCTACCCTCTGCTGCACCTTGCTTTTCTTTTCTGCCGTAGAAAGTCTGGTCCTTTACAATCCTTGACAACACATGATCTAGCTTCTTCTTTTTTGCCTTCTAGGAGCTCGATATTGAATCTAGTGTATCTCTGTTATTTCAGATCTTCAATATCTGATTTTTGGTCCTGTAGTATTCCTCTAAGTCATCTTTCCAGTGCCATAGGTCTAACCCAATTTGGATTCTTCAAGAGATATTTATACCCAATTTCTCACACTGCCCTAATTATGGATTGTTTCAACAAAGCGCACTTGTACGCCATGCCACGTGTCACTGTTTATTCATTTGTTTATGAAATTGATAGAGAGAAAAGTAAATACTGTGAAATATCTATTAATTTTTACATAATTCCAATTTGATACTCAGAGAGAGAGTTATGATGAATTTACCAAGGTCACTTCTTTGAGATGAATTTCAGGAGCCTGCAGAAACCCTAACTTACACAGATCATATCTCCAAAAATAGTGCGCATCTTGATCTGAAATTTTTACTGCAACTTCCTCAGGATTTTGGATTTGCCTCATAAAAATTTCAGCTTCTAAACCTTTGTAGAAAAAATGTTAGAGCGAAAATTCCAAGATGACCTGTTTCAGATGGCCGAATCCCTTGCATAAGGAGGAAATGAAGATCACAATTTATATGAATGCTTAAGTTGAGAGGGGCTTCAAAAAGTGAACGTGGGAGGGATTTTAGGAGCTTAAAAATATTAATTATGACTTTTCAATGACCCATGCCCCAACCCCATGGGGTTTTAGCCCACTAACTGGGGGTACAAACTTCAAACATGAATATCTCTCAAACCGTGAAGAATTACATGGCGTGCCATATATCAACAGAAACATCTCAACAAGCAGAAACCATCAAAAACATTATTGACCCATAATATATTAATTTTTTAGGTCAAAATTCCCATGCAATATTTGGTTAGCCCCTGGTGTTGCTTGGGTTGACATCAATGACAACTGCTGATCAACAATGCACAGCTGGATAGTAGACCATTCCAATTTAGGTTCTCCCATTCGTTTCCAAGTCTGTTTAGGTAGGAAATTTGCATCTGATCCTAGGTCTAGAATTACCTGGTCCATTTCATAATCACCAATATGCATAGTTAATTGCATCTCTTGGCCCGTGCATCTCTTCTGCTCATAAAGTTTGTGCATATCCTTAATCTTCGTGACTGGGTCTGCTTTCCCTCCACAATCGCCGAGTAGGGCTTGGAGGTTTTCCTTAGCCTGTTGATTGCGCAACAACTTCATGCATGCATGCAGGAACGGTTTGACCTCATATTCAATTATACTTTTTGGAGTCGATGTTTTGTCTTGAGCACCGTCTTGTCGAGCTGCGACAGAGGGCTCCTTCTCCTTCTGTAAGCCCACACCTTCCAATTTAGTAGTTGCGTTACATATCAGAGACTCCATTTCAGCTTTTTCCGCTGACCCTTCGTTGGCCATATCATTGCGCATTATCACATTAATGCTCAGCCCCTCTTGCCGAGGTTCCGCCTTAACCCATTGTATATTATATGTAGGAGTCTGTTTCTTTTCCTGCACCTTGGCCATTAGAATCAGGCAGTCCTCAATCACATGGTCCAACTATCTGCAATATCACGAGTCGGGCTCAGGCAAATTCCTCACAAAATTACCTACTCTCACAATTATAGTAAATTAGTTGGCCTCTACCCCTACCTGTGCTTCCCCCTCGTCCCCCTCCCCTGCCCCTGGGTGGGGAGCCTCCTATACTTGTGGGGGATCTTGGTGATGAGGGGTTCGATTGTATCCTATATAGGTTTCCCTGGTCGATCATCAGATCATACGTTCGACAGTTCTGTTTTTCATGTCCGACAAACCTACAAAACCTACACCATTGTTGTTTTACTTCCAGGATGTATGTGGAAAGGCGGGGTCAGCGGTTGGTATCATGCTCCTTGAAGAATGCAAAGATTCATCGCACCATAGCGATAACCCACATGGTCCCAAGATCATCTAGTGCGCAATGGTCTAGTTCCCCCGCCGCATATATATTCTACGAGCTGAAAATTATCTTTGATGTTGACATTCACTCTACATCGTATGCAATTCATCTTCAGGCTGGTCTCCGTCCTCACTCTTTTTCGGCAGATTCCGGATCTCCATGTGCATTACCTCTAGCTAGCTCAGATCTATTGTACTCCTAGCTGGGCATCATCTCTAGGTGCAACTTTTAATTTCATAGCGACCTCCAAATCTTTTTCCTACGATTCGAACGTTTGATGACCCATAGGTACGCGCAGGTGAGGCAACAACATAGGAATGAACCATTTCGTGTGTTGTTTGTCATCATACCGGAATCCCCTTCCGATTACTTTTAATCGTCGATCTACTTCCCACACTGTGACTGTGGACGGTCCTTACTTGATATCTTTCAGGTCGTTTACTATCCGAGAATAGGACTTAGGTTTCTTGAACTACTTCTTTAATTCATTCTTAATTTCCTCAATAGTTGCATTCACATGTTGGTCAATGTATCCCATGTACTAGTCCAAGGCTCTCCCCTCAAAATCAAGGGATAACTGTGCCCGTTTCACCGCATCACTTGCTATTTTCTGCACCATCCATACTGATCCTGTGACAAACAGGAACTGATCCATGTCCTCATCACCCACACCTTTGAAGGTAGGTAGCTTCATGTGTGTAGCCATATGGTCTTCTGGTGGGGGTGGAGGTGAGTTTTTACCCCTATGAGGGTTCAAAGGTGGCGTCGATGGAGGGCTATGAGCAGAAAAATTCCTTCCTGGACTGTAGATAGATTGATCCCCCTCTTGGTTAGTTCTGTAGTACTTACCAGTACGCGTTGTGCACTCACTCTAGTCGGAGCTCATTCACTCTGCATGGCTACAAAAAAATCTTTTTTTACACAACAAGATCTTAATCAGTAATGGAAAAGTTTTCAAAAACTTATCGCAGAAACCCTTGAAGAACCTCCACTATGCTTCTAAATAGGATACAATTTGATCGACTGCAAATTCTGTCACAAATCCTCCTATCACATTGTCCACCTAGTGATATACCGTGCGAGTAATGGTAATGTCAGTCTTTTCTAACTGCAGGATCCGCTCTGGGGTCCACTGCATGACCCGTTCATCTTTTTGACACTTCTGAAACTTGAAAAGCCTTGTGAGCCACTCCTGGAGTTTGATCGCAATTGTTACAAATAAAATCTCATAGATATTCATGAAAATATACTTATTCTTCCACTCCTCTGTGGTAAACTTCTTACTGCGGTTTTCTTTCACTGCGAATTCCTGAACTTGTTTTTCAAACCATTCATCGATTTCTTTTCTCTCAGGTTTCTAATACGGCCTTGGCATTACCCGATCTCTCTCAAAATTCTCCTAGTCCTGGCAACAGAACCATTTTGTGGCTCAAAGGGGTCCTGACCCAGGTTCAGAGGTTAAGGTTTGACAACAAACCCTTATACTATTGGCCCTTTCAGTAGTGACCTACTTGCGCAGGCCAAAGTCTCACCCGAAGCAATATGGGAGGGTTTTGGAACCAAGTTTCTACACCCTAGGAGAGAGTAGGTAAGTCAACCTGGTCTATAACTATCAGATCTATACAGCAAGAGGTTGTTTGTAGGAGTTTCAATAAATAACCATAATATGGCTTATCAGATCTAATTAACAGGTTTGCATCCACCTGCGTACTATCAACTATAATCACATAACAATATAATCACAGCAGATTAATAGATCACAGATACATGTACCATAAACACAGACAATTCACAGCTACTAATAGATTCGTAATCATATAACTCAAGTTCACATCAACCATAACAGGATAGATCCAAATAACATCATATATCCACAATACTTCTGCACATCTATATCATTACCCAAAATCCTCTTACATTCCCAAATTACCACCTGCGCACATAGCCAACAGGGTCTGCACACAACAGGACAGAGGATTTTGCGCAGACATCCAAATGGAGTCCTAACCCAAACAACCCTACCACAGATCTAACAGTTCGTACTTCATATCAATATCTATTCATTCCTACCTATGACTCAAAAAGGTTCATCTATTTATAGCGATTTAGCCTACACATCCAATGGTCCACAAACTGTGGTTTTCGGACTCTTGTTCTACCCTTTACCCATTTACAATGCGTTAGGGGCTTTGACCCACCCCAAAACCCCTGCGTTAGACTAAAAAATACAAAATTATACAAAAATGTACAAAATTCATAGCCTTTAGGAGACCCTGCTCCAACAAAAACCAAAACCCTAACCCGAGGAGATGTAATGCCAAGAGTTTGTGGGCCCCGTTGGGGTTAGTTGGGCATCCCACTTCCCAGAGTCATAACTTTGTCATAATATATTATCTTTTTGGCATGTATGATACATCTTTGGAAATATTTGTCTGTGGACTACCTCATTTAGGGCCTCAAAACAACTCTGAAAGTTCAAGACCTGAAAAACTACTAAAAATAATAAATAAGAAAACTCATCAAACTGACTAGGTGGAATATGTGGGTGGCCACCAATATCCACCTGGATCATTCCACCCAAATAAAAAAGAAATGGTCTCCATTGCGTGTAGAGCCTCCATGAGGTAGGGAAACTTTTCTTGAACCTGGTCCCCAGTGAACCACTTTCCCTGGTGAAGGAGTTGGCCTACTTTGATGTGGGCGTAGCTTGCAGTGGGGTCCATAGAGGCGCTCCTTCTACTTAAATTTCTGCTCGATCTTGGTGGCATATCGATATGTCGTGCCAAGTAAGTTAATTTTGAGGAACTCCATTTCCTTCTGAATGTATTTGTGCAAATAGTTGCGGTACTTGAACACCAAATGTCGCTCTCAATATTTGATACAAAACTTTGTACATGGTATGGAAAACATTCATCATCTTGTGCACATCTTGATCCCTTTGTTGCTGCAACATTTTCCATTAGATGTACTTGTCCTTATAGCTCCCCGCGAGGTAATATTTTTCCTTGATGTTTCCTTGGGAAACATTCCAAGTGGGTGTGGCCGAGAACAGAGAGGGTTCCCTCTTGTCCTTTTTCCCACAGTAGGTTTCCCACCATTATTTTACATGGGGGGCATCTTTGAGGAATGAAAAAGTAATATTTTCTTTGTTAGAGAAATCATGGATCGAAACATACACTTCTAGCAAATTCAGCCATCTATCTACAGTGTCTACATATATCTGGCCTTCAAATACAAGAATGTCGCAGTTGACTTGTACCTTGAAATGAGTGGATCCTCTAGAGTGGTTGTTGGATGCAGATGCACTACCTGTGGGCAGTCGTTGAAGGATTTGGGAAAATTTATCCATCATCGCATTCCTTTGTTTCTCGATGGCCTCCTCAAGAAATATTTTGATAGGATCTCCCGCTTTCTCGTCTTTCTTTTCTTCCGCCATGGGAGGTCGTCGGGGTTTGCGAGGTTGGTCTTAAAAAGGTTCAACCAAATCGATACCTCACTCCTTATACCCTGACCTTGTTAGGTACATGCAAAGAAATATCGAGAATGAGCAGACTGCTCTGATACCACTGATCTCTATCTTGGCTGAAATGGACCTCTTGCTTCAACTTTGCTGATAACTTATGTTATAGGAGATGGAATCAATTTCCATCAAAGACCCATTTGAGGTATTGAATAGATCTTTCCAGTGATATAAGAAACTTGCAATTTTATGACGTGTGGGGTGAGAAAATGATTCTACAAACTCATAGGACATGCAACAATGCAATGTTCAGACATGTGTAACTTCAATTGCTCATATCTCTCAAACCAGGGAAAAAAATCAAATTTTGTAAAAGAATAATTTGAGATAATAAAAAATAATTTATAATGATATATTTTTTTCTCTATAATATGATCTTACTGAAGATTACTACAAAACATTGAAACTGAAATATGTTTCAAACCCTCATGGAGTCTTAACCTGAATCTACATTTATGCACGAATGAAATAAAATAAAGAAATAAAAATAAACAGAGATATGTAGTAAAAATAAAACTTCATTTCATTAATATCAAATGACTGAAATATGATTACAAGCAGAATGGACATAAACTAGCTAGGGTGATGGTATCTTATCTCTAAGAAGGGATGTGGTGGATACATGCCTATGAGTTACTGTGTTACAATGAGGCTCAAGGGCCTTTTTATTATTTAACAATAAGATAGAAACCTAAACAACCAAAACCCTAACCTAAGGAGATGTAACACCAAGAGTTTATGGGGCTCGGTGGGGTTAGCTAGGCAGCCAACTTCCCAGGGTTGTAACTTTGTCATATTATCTTCGTTTGGCATGTATTATATCACGTTGGAAATATCTCTCCGAGGACTGCGCTGTTTAGGGCCTCAAAACATCTCTAGAAGTTTAGGACCCAAAAAATTTCTAAAAATAGTAAATAATAAAACTAATGAAACTAACTAGGTGGAATAGGTGGGTGGTTTTGGACATTGGATATACCAATTCTCCCCATGTGTTTCACGACATGGACTAATCGCCTCTCATAGATCCTTATATCTGGTGATGCAATCGTGAACTAACACCTACGTTTTTTTTTCTAATGGTAATCGTGATTCCCAACAAGTGGTATAAGAGCACAGGTCACGAGTTTGATACACCCCCAACTCGCATTGGGGGGAGATTGTTGGACATTGGATATACAAATGCTCCCCTTGTGTTTTGTGACATGGAATAATTACCTCTCATATATACTTATCTCTAGTGATGCGATCATTGACTAACACATGTGGATTTTGGTCTAATGGAAATCGTGATTCCCAGCAGGTGGCCACCAATATCCACCCGAATCACAAGGGCTCTAAAAGAAAATAAGAAAGAGGATTTAGTTTGTTAGAGGATGAGAAACCATTTGGTAGGGGGGTGATGATTAGCACCATCATTAGGTATATTCTAAGGAGTTAATTTTCACCTTTTTAGCTTAATTATTCTCTCTCAAACACATTTAATTACATGTTGTCATATTTTTATTAGTGATAATGGTGTATTAAGGGTTGTCATGACTCGAGGCCTAATATTGTTTAAGTGTATGCAAATAAAGGTAATAATGCCATTTTTTAGAATGTTTGCATAGTCAGGGCTGAAAGTAGACAACAAGGAGAAATTGTAGGAAGGTTTACCACCTTCTTAAATTCTAAAGGAAGCCAATATCTCTTCAAGATTCTCCTCCAAAAGCTCGAAATCAGAGGTAGCCAAGAAAGAAAATAATCAAAGGGTGCCAAGCTCCACTTCTCTCAAGTTCCAAGGAAACAAAGACCTACTTTTTATGGAACTGTTGGTAGCTACCATATAGCATAAATGGCCCAGAGAAAGAGCTCACTAGGATTCAAATTTTGGATGCAGTTAGAGCACTCTTGGCTTTTGTATTATACATTTCTAACTTTCATTGTTAGTGTAAAATACTAGTTATGAAATAAGATTAGCATTTGGTTCCTTTTATACTTATTTGATCTAAGGGAGTTGAGCTTGTAGGTTAGGGCCCAATCCATTAGTATCAAGCTCTCTTGTATACATGTGCCTTTCTTTATGTTTTAGTAGTTGATTTCTTTTATTTCCATTTTCGTAGCATATAAAAAAATAAATTTGTGTGATAATCCGCCCTCTCTCACCTCTTCCATTGGAGCTTGAGGAGGAAGGTCTTCCACCACAGACAAAATATCTTTTAAGTCTATCACTTCTTGGAAAAGTTAGATATTTTTACTTTTCTTATCATGAACATGTTGTAGGTTTAGAAGTAGATTTCTGTTTCAATTTCATAAGTATATTTCAACTCATCTTTTCCACCATTTTTATGATAATTTTGTCAATGATGAATGCATGAAAAAATGTCTTGATTATAGGTTTGGATAGAGCATTAGAGAAGGACCCCTTCAACACCTTCATCTTGAGTATTAAACCTTCACCACACACCTTCCATTCAGGTCACCTACAACCCTATTTTTGAGGTCACCATTACATCACCGAGAGACACCTTGTGGGCACAAGACAGGATTTTTGAAGAGCTCTAAGCTTGGCCAAGGGGTTGGATATCTTTCATCTACCAGGATCCACCTTTCCCCCACCTCTCCTAACCTTCTTCTCATCATTTTTGTCATCCAACTCCTCTCACCCTGTTTCTGTTATTTTTAGGACATCATATAACACAACAAGAAATCCTATAGAAGCTTCATGTATTAGCGCCAAACACCCTTTCCTTCATCCAAAACCATTCTTCCACTTCACTTGAGCCTATCCAAGCCACCAATAGACCTTTAGCCATGAATATTTGGTCCAAGGACCCTTTTAGACCACCTAATCACCTCCTTCTTTTGCTGCAAAATAGAGCCATTTTAGTGTGTGATTAGTCCATTACAAGATGCATCATTAAAAATAGCAGTTAAGAATAATTTAGGTAGGAGTTATTTAGTCATTGATTCATCTTGTGTGCTCTATATTGGTTTCATTTTATGCAATTCAATTTAGTAATCTAGACTATGAATTCCACCTAGTGTAATTTCATTTTCTTTCCTTAGGATAAGTATGAATCTTTCTTTCTTGCCAAACTAGACAATAGTTGGATGAATCGCTGTGATCTAGCGTATCTTTTTTCATTGTTTTTTTTTTCTAAGTAAAACTATTCTATTAACAGATAAAAAATATTTACAGCAAGCCAGAGCTTGAACATTGCCCTATGCAGTGGCATTTGAACATAAACTTCTGAGGAGCACTGCCCTGAAGTAGGTAAACCAGTGCCAAAACAGAATTCACAAAAAAATCCCTCACAGGGGAAATATAATCATCAGTTTTTGGATCCCATAGCTGATAACAAGCTGTAAGGTAGGCGAGATAACAATATAACAAGCTGATAACAAAAAAATTGAGACAGACAAGAGCAGACCCAGAAGAGAGGGCCGAGCCAGAGCACAAAAAGTAGTAGGAGAGGGTGGAACTACTCATCGGGATCTTCTTGGACGAACCTGCACCAGAATTCATCAGGGTTTCCATCTGCATCATACAGGTCCTCAACTGAATGGATAACTTTCCCGGTCGAAGGAGGAACCATCCCTCCACTAACGGGATCAGCAGTGTTCAGCTTCGGGCACATGAGACCACCATCTGTCTGCCCCTCGCTCGCTTGACCACCAGCATTCGGCATCACGCTCTCTTGATCGTCGGCTATCTACATCCCGCTCACTTGACCTTCAGGCGTAGAGATATCCTTCATCTGCCCCTGCTGGGCAGAGCTTCCCAATCCCTGCAAATTCAAATTAACATTGTGCATCGACCCTGCCTGCAATTCAGAGGACGAGACAAGACCAGAAATGGGATCCACGTGTTGAGGTTCTTCCAGAAAGGAAATCGTGATGGAGGCAGTGATAAGAGGACGGTTAAGAGAACTGAGGAACGAGAAACGCGCCGTGTGAGTCTGAGCAGGGGGAGGAGAGGGAACGGGGGTGCCAAGACAACGCCCAGAGCGAAGCCTACGCCCACGAGGAGCACTGGAATGACTATCATCATAATAAGAAGAAGACGAGGTGGTGCTAGGAGTGAGCGAAGGACGACGCAACCGGCCACGTGAGGAGCCTCTGTGACATTGCATTCGATGCCGGAGGCGCGGCATGATAGCAGACTCTATGGGGATATTAGGAAGAGGAGAAAAAACCTGCTCAGGGGCTGAGACCAACTTGTTAGGAAGAAATAAGAAGGACGCGTGCATGCAATTTCCTGCGAGAGAGAGGTGAAAGTTGTTGCCGAGGTCAAGACAACAGTTCAAACTGCTTCTCAAACCAGTTGACGTTCGCGTGAAAGGAATACCTGCGTCCGGAGAACAGTTCTGAGCGATTGGCATGGGAACCTCCACCATATCAATGAAATTATCCATAATATCTCCAGAGTACCGAAGAAACCAGAGCCAAGGACCTGCAATTAATTTACCAGAGGGCCAAATCATTTTACAATGCTGCGAATCGTTTCGAAAGTCGGACAAAGGATTGTTACCAGTGCCAGGCATAAATGCCATAACACCACACACAGCCAAAATTAAATAACCATCATCCTCCAACTCGCGGGGTGGCAGGTGGCGCTCAAACTTACTCCACCCCCATCCCATCATCTTAAACTCTCGCATCTCCACCCGCATCCCATCATCTTAAACTCTCGCCTCTCCACCCGCATCCGGGTTATCTTTTTTCATTGTTAATAGAGTAATGGTTATGATATATTTCCAGTCTTATATTACATTTATAAGTGTGAAAACCTTCCTTTCATACTGAAAACCTAGTAATAGCACCTCATTGTAGAACTAAGATGAGGATGCCATGAGTAGAGCTCATCTGTTATTCATATAGCACTGTCAGCTCCAAGTTTTTATGAACTCTGGGTTGATAAAGCAAAGTTGAGTAGCCTCTAAGAGTTGCAGCACTCTTGGTGCAATGCCAAATCTCACCACCGGTCACCCCTTTCATGCAGTCACCCACCTTCCAAGTTCTGCTAGCATCCCCATCCCGGGCTGTCCATCCCTTGGCAAGTTTTCCTCACATCAGAAGTTCAAACAACAAAGGAATATACCTACCTAAAAAAAAATAATACCGGTCATAGCATTCTTTGGGAAATCAATGGACACTATTGGATACTAGTGTCCAACAATGGCCCTCCTCCCGAAGTGCTTTACCAACACATTGCTGCATGTTCCAATTAATTTTTTTGTTGCTTCTAATTCTTGAAGTCAGTTTCAACCACCCAATCGAGCATTTATGTGCTTTCTATACCAAGCACATAACTGCCATTAGATTCAAATTAAATTGAAATAAATTCACTTCATACCTCATAGTTATATTGTCAATAAGGTACACTTACAATCATGTTTACTTCCTGCCGCAATAAGTAAAAACAACTATTTTATCAAATCATCATGTATAAACATATCGCATCCAGTTAGCTCAAAACACAACCATCATAAATTAAAATCATGAATATCATGAAATCACCATAAACCATAATCATAAATCACATGTAACCATTATAATTCATAATAAGAGATCACACACATATCAAGACTAAAATAAAATACTGATACTTATCCTTCATCAGTCCGTCGTTTTTCCTTTGTTCTTTCTTTACACACAATATATCAGTTTCCACACCTGGAAATCACCCAGTTCTTCTCGTCAACCACGTACACATAAACATAGTGTACATCACATCAATTAAATGCACACAAGGCATAAAACACCACACAATGCGTACACCCACATACGACATACAACACCATACATATTCCTACATCGGTGTACAATACAACATAACACATACAACTGTATTCATTCTTACAACACAACACATACACCTACTTCCTACTAGGAAAAGTACTCAGAGTGGCAAGGGGGGATCAATACTTAAAACTCATACAAACTTTTCTTTACCTTATTTATTTTTATACATGACTTCACTTAATCCAACTAGCGTATATATGCAGCTTTGTTTAAGGAAACTTGTGTATGCCCACTACACTTATTATTTAGATAAATCTTCAGTAACATTACTTAGACCAATGCATCATTCATTCATCTGAAATTTAGTAAGAAGTAAACATGTGTAGTAAGAATAGAATAAATCATCACACATAAGTATCACATATGAACACCACGATTTAATGTGGAAACCCAATTTGGGAGAACACCACTGTTGTTGTCATCCTTGTCTTCAATATTTATTATATGGAAAAATTCTTACAATATTTTACTCACGCGGACTCATACCAGCACATAGGCACCCACTTGTAGAAGGCTACAAGATTCTATTGTTCTGTAGTTGCTACTGGAAGGGAGGTCCAACCCCTTGATCTCATTTACTAGCCACCACTTGAAGGGAGCTAAAACCCTTAGATCTGATCCCTAGCTCCTACTAGTAGGAAGCTTTGACTTCCACACTAAAGGATCCGACCCTTAGAACCATTGTAGACCATGTTTCATAAATTTTGACACTGGATCTAGTAGCTTTTAATTCAACACAACTTGTGTATCAATTGAAAAGAACCATCAACCAAATTCGAATAGAATAGTGATATCACTACAAGTAGACCATAGAAATAAACCCAGACATCTACATCAACACACAAAATCAACTGCAGCCCTGATCATTCATAAGAAAAATGTATATGCTACTTTACTTATGGAAACCCACGTTTATACGCACTTTTCTATGGAGAAACCTGTGTATAGATCTCAATATAATAAGATTAGAGTTCTGACCAAACTCAAAATAGATTAGAGATATTCAGACATATTTTTCTAGGTTTATAGAGCCCTCATATAGTCAACAACATCTATCATATTCAATCAACCAATCACTGATCCTTATACACAATCAACTAGCAGCATAATCAATACTCAAAAAACCCAGATCTATATGAAGACATCACTTACAGACAATAAAAATAAAGAAAAATTGATCAGACATTTTCTTCAACATTCTTCAGTAAAAACCCTCGATTGCATACATGCATTTCATAAGACAAATCTGTGATTGTACGCGCTTCTTCCAAATCCAAGTTGTTTATATATTTCACTGAATATATATGTGCCTTTTCTGAGCCAAACCCCTTTGTATACACACCTTACACGTGACGAACCTGCGTATATATATGTAAATAATTAAGCACTGGGAAACGCTTCAGAACAACAAAATTGCTCAGATCATACCCTTCACTTCAACAAACATGCAACAAACCACAGATCTAAACAACTCATAAATAGATCATGCAAATAAATAGTCATTTCAGGTCTAAAGATCACGATCTATCATTCTATTCATGAATTCATCATAATATCATATATATCTATTGATTATAACCCATTCCATGCATATATACTTCATATTGAAGTATTCATTCAATTCACATAATCATACACAATTAGCACTATTATTTTCACCTCCTTATATAGTTTTTGTCTTAGCCAATACCATGAGCCAAAACCGCACAAGTGTCAATGGTATTCTTGGATGGGATCAAATAACCGTTACTACGATCAATATTGTGGGATAATACCATGGTAAGGACTCCTAGTATCGTAAACTTAGTGAACTAGCACATGCACAACTTTACTTCTTCATACTCGTGTATATACACGACTTTTCCTTTACCAAATTGTGTATAGTTCCTCAAATATGTACTTTATCCATCTTCTGATTTTGATCTGTAAAGCTTATGTCCCATCATTCTGACATTTTTTCCATCACTTTTCCACCTCCAAGGTTATCCAAAACCAATATATTTGGTATTTTACAAGTGGGATGCCATCAACGACAAGACATGCAATCATAATGCCAAAAAGCTCCCCCTTTGGACTTGATGGCAACACCAAATTACTCTCCCCCTTTTACATCAAGGGAAAATGGTGGACTAATGTTGAAACAAGGTTTCTCTTCTGCACTATACTAACCATGCTCCGCCTGAACACATGTTAAACCTTCAAACATATTTTCAGTGAAATACATGACTATATGACCTTTCATATCACCAAGGACTCATACTTACATCAATCACCCAATCAAGTGGGGTTACATATTTGACTCAACTACCCAACCAAGTGAGTTTTCATTTTTGACTCAATAACCCAATCGAGTGGGTTTACATATTTGAAAAATTCCATACATGACCGAGTATGACAATATTTACATCATAGCTCTCAACATGACCCTTACATAAAATTATAGATATGACATTTATAACCAAGACCAAACGACCTTAATAGAGAGAGATGATTGAGCAGAATTTAGCAACATAATTCCAACAGTTCATTATACCTAGGAAGAATAATGCTCCCCCTAAACCTATACAACCTGAACATTTTCAACAACCCATTAATCAAAACACCTTCATCAAGTAGATAAATGTCAAAAAGGAAATTGTAACTTAAAAACCATAACTATAGGCTATAAACATCAACACCTGATTGATAGAGCCAAACCATAACTGTTAGCAACATGACAAAGTCTATTTTGGAGGCTGACCCACTAATTTTATGACAAAGAGATCCATACGCGACTGTCTGAAGAGGGACTCGCGTATATACATGACTATGCATCAAGAAACCCGCGTACCAAATTTATTCTTATGAAATTTCATCCGAAAACAAATCAAATAAGTTTAACAACATAATGAGGCAAAGACAACTCCCAGTTTCTTTCTTGTTTGGGTCCCGTGATTTGGAAAATTGGCAAGCCAAGTGACAGGGTAACATCAAACCAACTTTGGAGCCCAAGGATCTAGCCTTCCTGGACTCAGAGAGGGCTCTCTCTATTTGAGCAAGGGATGTAGATTTGTTTGCTTCTTATGTATTTGATTTTAGGCTAGTTGTTAAGAGTGTTTTTAGTTTGTTTTAATTTTTTGAGGGAGGAACTGATCAAAGTATAAATAGATAAAAATATTGTCATATCAACTGGGATATGGGGTCGAAAAGGTCGAGAAAGCTTCAAATGGTGGACAAGGTATATTGAAGGGCCGATTTGGTCGAGGTAAAATGGATTCTTTAGTTGGAGTGAAATGGGATGGACACTAGGTTTTGTGAAGGACAAAGAGTTTTAAACATAAATATTTTTACAGCAGACATCCATGTGGTAGGGCTAACCATTAATAACGATAAATGAAGCTTCAAACTGATAGATTCATAAAATAAACATTCAGGCGATACATAGAGGTATAAGACCCTATAAATTTGGGAAAATCGCCTTTAGACTTTGGGGAAAACAAACAATACAAAAAAATAACTCAATCAACAAAGAGGGAACTCCTAGACATCATATTTTGAGTTATCAGGAACTTTGAACTAAGATTGCAGAGCATAGGCAAAGGGCAAGATCGAAAAAAGATCTCTTTGGTTCAAGTAGGACAATCAAACATTCAAAGAAAGGTTTCAGTAATGGGTTTTTGGAATATAGGAGTAAAAAGGGCTTACCATGAATCATACTAGATAGCATAAATAATAACCATTAATGAAATTGAGAACAAGTTCTTAGGGTATCAAAGAGCATTTAAGAATTCATTTGACATAACTAAGAAAGAAGACAAACATAGAAGCTGTAATGAATCAGGAAACTTGAGGTGCCTCCATGGGCATGTCTCAAATCTATTCTTTACTTTCCTACAACAAGAAAGAAACATCAAAATATGCATTATAACTAAGGAAAAATAATAGATAAGGAACACTATACCATTTACCAAGTCAAGGAATCCTACAACAGTCCTCTTCCACCATCCAAAACACGCAAGAAATTATCCACTACATGAGACAAATTATTTCTTCCAAGCTTGTATAACCATGTATTTCTCTATAACATCAAGTTCAACCTCTTCATACAATGAAATATTTTGGAATATATAGGCTAAAGAGAAATAACCTATCCAAGAGCATCTAGAAGGCCATTGGCCTATTACAAATATATGATTTTGTCCTTGAGGCTTTGCAAAGCCCAAGGCACAAAATATTTTTAAAAATATCTTAAAATGCTAAAAATGGAAATAAAATTGAATTTTTATGACTGAAAATGGCCAAAAAAAAGCCTAAACGCACATTTGGAAAAGCCACTTCAGAAAACTGCCTTTTTTGCCAAAATGCTACAGGAACGTAGCAGCAGACAATTCCCTGTCTTGTAGACAACGTTTGAGGGACCTCTTGATGTCGAAACGAGGCCTGAAATGGCTCGTTGGAAAGCCCTGGATTTCTAGTTTCTGGAAATATTTTATTTTTCCCAAACGGATCCCTGAAATTGTGCCAAAAATGGAACTGAATGGAAAAAACCAAAAAGTAGACCTTGCTTATATGTGAGGCAGAAAGTTAAAAAATCACTACTTTTCGCCTCTTTGGGGGACCAAAACACCTCCTTTGGATCTGAAAAATTGTGAGTAGCTGCCCCTAAATTTATTCCATCCAACCAAATTATTTTCATGAGCTTAGGATGCTCCCAGCACCCATGGCAGTGCCTTGAAATATATGCAATTATGGCCAAAAAACACAAAAAACAAAATCTTGTCAAAATTTGCTGAATTTTGGCGAGAAAGCCCCTCATGGGTTCTTGGAATCATGTAAGGAATATGAGGCAAATATTTCAAGCCCTGATGTTCCTTTCTCCACTTTTTCTACCGGGTGCCTCTTTTGGGCTGCCTTGAGCTTTTCTTGAGCAAGTTTGAGCTTTCTTCGGGCAAATTGGTTCAATTCTTGTAGTGCCTAGTCATGTTCTTTTTTAGACTGAAGTCTCTGTTACCTTTCTCTAACTTATCCTCCAAATTATTGTTGGCCCTTTCAAGCCATGGTTCTCTATTGTTTTCTATTTCTTGGGCGAGCAATTGAGAAAGAGGATAAGATCGAACAAGGGTTGCCTCTTCTTCCTTCTTTTTCTCCAAATATTTCTTGAGACCCATAGTCCTAGGCCTCTTTCTCATTGGCTGCTCTTCTTCTTTAGTATCATCAAATTCGACCATAAGCTCTTTAAGCTTGACTTGTGCTTTGTAGGCTTCCCTTTGGTATTTGAAAGCTTGGGCCTCATGAACTGCCATTTGACCACTCATTTTTTTGTTTTTCATCTGTAGAACATGTATGAGGTCCTTGGACCTTTCTAGATCAGCTTGTAGGTCATGAATTTGGGCTTCCCTGTTTTGTAAAAGGGCCTCAATAATTCTAGCTTCATTATCCCCATCATCACTGTCTATCTGTATGACATCAAACTCCCTTTCCTTTTCATGACTACTCTCCTCTTTTTATTTCCCCTTGCCTTGGATAGACTTCTTGGTCCTTTTCCTCTTTGGAAATTCAACAATACTCTTTTTGGGCAGTTTGCTTCTAATTCTTAACGCTCTTGTGACATTGCTAGTCACTTTTGGAGTGATCTTCTTCTTTGTTGATCTAGTGTTTGTAGGCTTCGCCACTTTTGGATGAAGAGTCATGGCCCCTTTCCTAGGAGAGGCAGCTAGCACATGCTCTTGGCTGTGTTGAGGAGAAAGGAGAGATAGTTTCATAACTTGCACTTGCTCAACTTGGTCCTTGGTTTGGTCTTGGCTGCCCTTAGGACTATTTTGATCTTTTTTCTCCATGTTTCCCCCTTCGGAATGCTCATTGTTTGTGTTTTCTTGCCATAATTATTGCTTGCTTGAGGGTTGTCTTGTTTCTCATCATAAGTGTCTTTTTGAGTGCTGTCATGACCCTCATCATCACTGTTTTGGCTGCCACTTTTTTTGTTATCTTGAGGACTGTTTTGTTCATCTCTGTCCCTGCTTTCTTCATGACTGCTGTGCTCTTTACCTTCAATGTTTTGTCCCTCATCATCATCATACTTACTGTTGTGTTGGCTGCCATCATGTTCCTCTTCATGACTTCTATGCTCACCATCAATTGGTTCATGCTCATCATCATTTCCTTCTTCCCCACTATCATGCTTAGAGTCTTTACTTTGTCCCTCATCATCACTATTTTGCTTCTTTTCATTTTTCCCTTATTCATCACTTGTTTGCATTTTGTCACTTTTCCATTCTTCATTTTCAATCATAGGGGATTTTGGTCTCTTAGGAGTGGATTTACTAGAAGAAGGAGAAACATGATGAGTGGATGGTGAGGAAGGTGCATGAGATGAAGAGGCAATGGAAAAATCGGGATGGGAGATAAAAGAGTCCCAAGAAACTCCCTTTTTCTCAAGTTGATGGAGGATGATGATCTTGATAAGGGAATGATGAAATAAACAAGCTTTTTGTTGAGCGGAGGGCTTCTTTTGGAAATTAGAGGCCATCTTGTCAATGCTTCTGTAGAGGAAGAAAGGTAGGTTCAGCAACTGAGTTCTTGTGAAATGCATAAGAAGCCTGATGTGATAGGCATAAATCTGGGAAAACCTACCTTCACATGTGAAATACTTCATGATGACTTTCATGAGAGGGGCATCACTTCTCAACAAGTGAGAAAAAGGGAAAATATTTTGGCAAGCATCCTGATGATCTAGTTTTAGAAAGGGTTTGTAGCGATTCAGATCTAGGTATGTTTGTTTGAACCACTTTTCTCCTATATATGGGATCTTAGTGGCTTTGGAGATAGCCCTAGGAGAGAGTTTGAAATCCAGACCTGCTATATGAACATGCTTTCCTTGCGGCCTCAAAGCAAACAAATGTGTCAAAGGCAGGTGATTTTTTACTTCTTGGAAGTTTTGGAAAAAATTCAAGCATCCTACTTCATGATAATTGAAGAGTACTGAAGGAGATTCATTCACCTCTTGAGTTGTAATAGGCTCATACCTATTGTGAGACCCACTTCTATTGTCCTTCTTTGGAGGCATTTTTTCTTCTGATACCCTTCACTGACTTACCAAGAAAAACTACTCAAATGATCACTGAAATAGGTCCTCAACCAAAAACACCTTTCCTCTTTGCAAGACTAAGTTTGTCCTTAGTTGGCAAACAAGTTTTTGTCAAGTGAAAAAAAGCTCCCTTCTTATGAACTTTGTTGTGAGAAAAAATACCTTTAATGAGATCTATTTTTGGTTTTTTAAGACAAGTCCCCTTTTGCTTTTGGACACAAAAAATCTTTCCCTAAATCACTGATTTTTTGAAAAACCTGTTTAAGAGGTGAGAAAATCCTTTATAAATTGATCAAAACTATTTCGCTCAGTCACTATCCTCCTTTCTTTCTAGGAAAAGAATACACTCTTTGAAAAACACTGTGCTTTCCCTTTGAAAAAATTGTCCCTCTTTAATGATCACTTTTTCTCTAAGCAAAGTAGTCTCCCTGTCACTTCGTAGGCAGTTTTATTTTTAAAACAAAACCTGTCTCCCCTTCATAGATTGTATGATCTTCGATGTGCTTGAAATTTTTTTTTTACCCTTCACAAGGTACTAATTTTGAAAACAATGATTCCCAATTTTATGTAGTTTCAAACCTTTAATCTGAAATGATGGATCTCCTTGTTTAATCACTACTTTCACTTTGGTTATTTGAAGAAAAAAGGGTGCTCTTTGAAATCACTGGTTTTTCTCTGATCTTGATAAACATGACAGTCCTAAGAGAAAAATTTGTTTTTCTTTAAGCACTTTGTTTAGTTTCTCTGTGACACTGTGATTATCTTTTATAAACTTAAATAAAAAAAACTCCCTTTAAAATTGCCAATAAGCCTTTCTTTGAACACTGTTCCTTTAAATAAAAACTTGGGCCAAGAGCTGTAAATACCTTTGAAAAATGTGTTTTGCTGTGTTTGGAGACGAGCTTGTGGTGTAAATTTAGATCTTGGCACCTTTGAGAGCTTCTTGTAGCATTGGCCCGGGCAGGCAAACTTGTGTTCAGAGTTGGTTGATGGGCCAGGTGGGCTTTGAATTGACAAACACACCACGTTCAAGCTTGGTTGCTGGGCTGGGCGGGCTCTGAACGGGAAAATGTGCAGCTTTGATGTTGTTGGGTCGGCCCTGGGCGCCCGTTGAATGACAGGCACAGGTGTGACGCGCAACCACATAGGTGCACCGCGCCCTTCACAATTTTCTTTGGTAGGCGCCTACAGGCGCACCGCGCATTCAAACCGGTTGCAAATGACTTCAAAAAATGATTTTTTTGCTCCGTCACTGATTTTCCAAATGATGAATGATAGTCATGAAGTTTGATCGAGCTCTTTTATACTCGATGAGTATTTTTAAAACTCCTCCCCTCCTTTGTTAATTAAAATATGAAATCACCTTTTAAAGCCTTTGTAACACTTATTTTAAAAATGACTTTATGCATAATGGTGAGGGGTTGCCTTTTTCATAAAGGAGGTCTTTTATATCAGCTGTGTTTTTCTCTATTGTTTGTCTACAAAAAGGTGACCATAAAACACTACTGTAGCCATTTTAACACCATAATTTCAATTCACTATTTTATGAAGTGATGAGGGTCTTTTACCATGATGTTTTTTTATCCTCAAACTTTTTTTCTCTGAAAAGATTATTAAGGGAAAACAGTGACCTATTCAATTTGTCATTCCTAAATATCTTCTTTCATATAGTCCGTTCACGCTTTATAAAAATTTATCATGTAATACATGCCTTCCTCAGTATTATGTCACTTTGAAACCACAGACAAGAAACATGTGATTTTGTTTATGAAAGGGTTCCTTGTCTATCTTTTAAGAAGGTTTTCTCCACAACTATGACCTTGTATACCATTTGAAATATGGCTTATAAAGACACCACTGCTATAGCTCCTTGAAAACACATATGAAAATATATTTGTTTAAAGATTGAAATAAGGTCTTATAACATGATTTGATCTTCTACATTGTTTACCAAAGACGGTCACCTTTAATCCATATGAATGAGCAGATTCATAGTAGCTATAACCCAAGTATCAGCCCTCTGCTTATCTTTGAGGAAGTAGTTAGATAGACTAGGATGGACCAGTCTAAATGAAATATATCCTTCTTATATAAAACATTTGTGTGTATTGTCTGCTTTATATTAGTTTGCAGGGGTCAATTTAAACCTAGCTTGGTTTACCACCTTACCATTTAGATGAGGTTGTTCTTAGTCAAAAACTCCATCCTCGGATTACACTTTGAAGGAGGCTCTCATAAACATAAGAGCAGAGGTTTTTAGCACCATTATGTCACTACTTTGTTGATGATGTAACATTGGCCTTCAACCTATAAACTTTCATTTGCTCCACCATTATTTCTGAACTAGTCTTTCCAAAAGAAAACTTTTTTAAACATAATTTTAGTCTTGCTATGCATCCTCTTTTCATCTTTGGAGGAGGTGGCACACAATAGCTTCTAAAGTCACTTAAGAACATGTTGGCCCTATACTTGTTTGTGAAGGAGGCCACAACAATGTCTTCCTAACCATCTGCTTTTTGAAGGAGGTTCCACCATAGTGTCTCTAACCCTCTGCTCTTTGAAGGAGGTTTCTATCATACACATGAAATTTCATCCATTTCAACCCTGTGTCATTGTTCTGTATGTTTTCTTGAAGAATACAAAAATAGGAAACAAAGTGAAATTTGACATTTATCATTGATGAAATCACTTGAAACTCATGTCCTCTTGCTTTATGAAGCCTTGTCTGAGATGTGTATATCCTTTTGTAAAATATCACTGTGAACACAAAACCAGAAGAAAAGTGACTTGTACATGGAGATTGTTTGCTACTAGATATCATTTTAACTGTCTTTTCCCCTGACTGTGTTGTTAGAGGTTTATTGAAATCGCCTTTGACTACTTTCCAAAACTCAGGTTCAAGGTAACATAAGAAGCAGCTGTCTTCTTATGCCCTACATGATGATGCCCTTTGGAAGATCATGCAGCACTGCTGATTAGCATTACTTATTCCTGGTTATTCATTTTTACTTGATGAGTGATCTATGTTCATCAAGTAGCTTTTGGATTTATAACATGTACACTTACTGCTCTTACTTATTGTACTTTACTTTCCTTGATGGAAAACTAAGTCAGCATGAAGGACCTGTTGAAATTTCCTTTTGACCTCCTTTGTGCACTGATCATCATTTAATTACACCCCTGCAAAGATGTAAAAATAGATGTTTTGGAACCTTGGAGAGCTATTTTGGTGTTTCATGGAGATTATGCCTGATCTAAGCAGATTTCTTTCGATAGCAACAAACTTTCTCTTTTCCTGATTTGGATCTTTTATGAACTTCTTCTCGAATGAGACAAAGTGACTTCTTAGTGGTGTGCAACCTATGGATAGAACAATGATTTCTTTGCAGAAAAGGAACTAATTCATGGTTGAATGGTACTAGATAGAGGCTTTTGGCCTAGGATATCTTAGCCAAGGAAAAACTCCCTAAACACCACTATCTAACTTAGGGACAACTTTCACATATTCTGAGTGTTTTCTTAGGCATGATCAGATTTTCAAATGACAAGATGATTATGGATAGAGTTGCGGACACTTTTTCAACCTTTTGATAGTGAATGGCATGAGAAACAAGGGTAAATGATAGCAGATAAACCAAGCTAAGACAAATCTAGATAGGGATATTTTGCTAAAACAAGATAGGACTTGAAAAGTATATATTGTTCTCATCATAGAGTGACAGGAAGGGGTAGGAGGAAAAAAAAATTGTTTGGGGTGTTTTCTAGATGACAAATTGACAGTTTGAGATTAGCTTCTAGAAAACTTAGCTAAGGAAACTAGTCATAAACAATAGGTAAAAAATACTGATGACTAACAGTGGCTCCATTTGGGGAGGGCAGCTCCTTTTTAGGAGGTGTCCAGAATTGCAGATCTCTGGCTTGTGAAAACCAGTACCTTATTTATTGGCACAAATTTATTTCTTTCTTGATGTTTTTTATGAAAATTGATAGCATGATTAGAATCAAAGTCATCTATACCTACCTAGCTATATTTCCTAACATTTTTTCTTCTTTTAGGTGCATTTGGACTAGCAACCCTTTGACATGATATTTTTTGGAAAAGACACTATCTAATTCTACACTTATATCTTCCGAGAGTTCAGATTAAACTGATGAACTCCTTTGATTCTCTACCTTTTCTAGATCGACTGTTAAGATTAAGCTGTTTGACAGGATTTCATTCACTACGCTAAAACATGAAATTGAAAAATGACCAAATCATGATTAGGTGGTCTGATTTTTCATGTGTTTGTGGCATAAAAGACAAGCTGCACAAAAATATTATTTTGCATGAAAACAAGACTTAGAAAAATCAAGGCTAGGATATATAGTTTGTTTTTCATCCCTGTTTTCCTCTTTGGTTTTGTTTTGAGCGTGTGGAACTAGTATCTTTTCCTAATCTACTTTCTTTGACAAGTCAAGCTTACACAATTGGACTATCTCTTCTTTCACTAACTTATCAGTAATAAATTTAAAACATGTTCAGTTATGATTAGGCTAGATAACTGAACAAGACATCTTTTGAGCACTAGTAGTGGCATTTAGACTTGCGCACTTTTAGCATGACTATTTTTTGAACATGGGGCTTTTATGTTATTTGCTAAAATTGCCCTCTTTTCAACTTTTCTACTATTTTGGTATTTTCTGTTTTTTGATTTATTTCTTCAAGCAATGGTATGTACAATGATTGAAAAATCTGAAACTAGAACTCCTGAAAACTGTGAAACTTGAGCATCTTATCTTCATAAGGATCTCCTGATGCTCTTGGTCCACTCAGCTCTTGAAAATAAAAGTTTCGAAAATTTTCTCTTGTAAGCATAACATAAGGATTCATGCATGAATCTCTAAAAAACCCTGTGTCTTCTTGCTGTGCTTCTTTATAACTTTGATTTCCACTTCTCCTTTTGTTGTACATCTTTTTCAAATAATGCAGATATTCTTTGTCATTTTTGAAACAGATGATGACATCGTCAAGGTAAATCATAATGAATAAATTCAGAACTGGAAACATGGCCTTCAGGAACATGTCTTTCGTGTCTGGTGGTTTTGCAACTATGGGTTTGAAGGTGGAATTTATTCTAGCATATTTGAAAAATTCTTTGAGTTGTTCACTTTGAAAAGGAATTAGTTGATGATACCCTGAAACATCACTTTTTAAAGACATATGATTAGAAACACCTGTCATTTGTATACTATGGTCTTGTTTAGGAATAATATAATTTCTGTTCTAGAGGTGTGTATTTGTGTTTCTGAAATCAACACAGATCCTATGTCCAGTTGTCTTGTCTTTGATTGTTAATGTTTGATCAAGATTTTTGTATTTCCTTTTGTCAAAGTTGTTTCTTGAATTGAAGGCAGTGTCATAGTGTTTCAAACAATTTTCCCGACATGTACTAGTATTTTGAACAATTTTTCATATTATAGAAGTCCTTAATGTTTGGTGTAATGTCAGAATTTTAGCTAGTTCAATCAGCTCAGGTGTTTTTGGACTGCAGCTATCACATCCCTTCATATCAAGTTTATCAGGCATTCTTCTAGGATCTTTAACAGTTGTGGCAATAGTCAAGGTTTCATTTGGGGAGGTAAAATCATGAGATGGTGAAGCATTTAAGTATGGCAAGAACATTAGGCTCCCCTGCCCCTAATTTCCAAAGAGGTTTGTAATATGCAAGTCCTCGAGTGCTTCTGTTTTGAAAAAGGTTCCTGATTGTACTGTTGATGTTTGTCCTTGGTTTGAGAAATTTTCTTGAGGGTGTATAATGTTTTTTGTTTTCTGATCTATCTCTGTTTCTAGAAAATCAAATTCCCTCTCTTCAAGACATAATTGTTCAGGTTCATGATAGTTTTGAGTATCAAATTCATCATACAGAGGTTGATCTGGCTGCAATACTGTGCTTAAACTAGTTTCAGTTTCACTTTTGTTTTCATCAATGTCATCTTCTAGATGTAAGATGAAAGAATCCATTTTTGAGTGTAAGGAATAGGGATGTTATCAGGCCTTTCTTGGCTGCTGACCATATATTTCATGTGTGATTCCTGATACAGTATTCTTGTTTGACTAAACACAGGAATGGTGGCATAGGACATGTCTAGTTGAATATTTCCCTGAAGCTTGGCCCCCCAAGATCTGGATAAAAGCATTCCATACTTGGGAGGGATGCCTGCTACCACTATGTCCATGACCAGGTGTTTTGCAGGTATTTGTGCCAAAATAAAAAAAAGATCTTTGATCAGGCCTATACACTTGACTCTGCTTGAATCAAACGAATATAAGTCTTTATAATTTTTTGTTATTTCCAGGCCTAATCTTTCCATTATAATTTTTGGCATGAGATTGTGAGAGGCCCTGGAATCCAGCATGGCATTGTGTAAGATTTGGTCATGTATATTCAGAATGATGTAAAAAGGAAGAGTGGTTCCTTCTTGATATTTCCCTTCTATTTTTGGACCAAACAACATCTCAGGGGTATCATCAGCTAGGTGTAAAGTATCTGCATCATTTCCTATGTTTAGGACCTTTATCACTTGAGATTTGTATGAGCTTTGAGAAATAAGTTCAGTGAGAGGCATGGTGATCTTAATTTTGGTGATTTCTCCTTCAAAATTGAAGGGTGTTTGTAGTTTAGATAGATTTGCTTCAGTTTTTTTAGCCATGACTTTCTCTATATTCTTAATTTGCTCATTTTTGTTTGGGGTTTTGTTCAATACAACTGTTTTGGGAATCTTAGTAGACGTACTAGGACAGTTTGGATCAAGGCTTGCCTGACTAGCTTTGTTTTTGTTTTGGTCAGTTTTCTTAGCCATGATTTTGTTACTATCTGTTGTTCTTTTAAGAATGGTATCGAGGGTTTTAGTAACAACAGTGTCTAAGCTACCTCTCTTAGAGTTTTCTTGGTTTTTCTTACTCCTAAGATCATATTTCCTATGAGCTTCCATTATGGAATTTTGAAATCCTACCTCAGGATCTTCGGGGTCCTCATAATTTGCTTCATTTTGATTTGAGGAGAAGAAAAATTGTTCTTCTTCTGTGAGGAAAACCTCACCCTCGCTATCAGAACCTATCAAGTTTAAGTGATTTTCATCAAGTGGTTCTATATCTCTTTCTACCTCATCAAGATATTTTTCATTGAAAGGTGGCCTGATCTGTTGGTCATATTCCCTTGGTTTGTTCTGAGGCGGATCTCTTCTAAAATTTTGGTTCCGGTTTTTGTTTTGAGGGTTTGGCTGGTTGTCCTTAAGATGTGCTTTTTCATTCAGATTTATTCTTTCCTACATTTTTTCCATGGATCTAACCAAGTTGTCTATTCTAGGATCTAAGGAGGAAATTGAAGGCATGGCTTCATCTCGGTATGTGACTTTCTTTTCTATTATTATCCTAGCTCTTTTCTCAGCTAGGTTGGTTTCGGCACTAATAGCTGATTTTTGAATTTCTTCTAAAGTTGCGGGGTCTCTTTCTCTTATTTGGTATGTCATATCCGGATCGAAACCTTTGGGAAATTTTTCTAATGCTGAGCCAAGTGGAGGTTTCATGTGAGGCGGGAGGGCGTTATAGACACTGTTGAATCTAGTGCAATAGTCCTTAACACTTTCCCCCATATTCCTTTTAATATTGTTATATTCGGAAAGGATTTGGATGGGGTTTTTCCTTATTTCCCACATGTTTATGAAAGTTTGGTAAAGTGCTGGGAGACCATGTATACTGTTAGGAGCTAAGCCTTTAAACCATTTCTTGGGCTCTCTGCCTAGGCTTTGGGTGAACATTCTCATATTTATGGTTTCATCTTCTAATTCCATGTAGTCAAAAGCATCACTGATCCTATCTACATGCTGTTGAGCAGTAGTAGCCTCAATTCCAGTGAAGTGCAGGATTCGAGATTGGTAATCATTCTGCAAAGGTACCAAATTTAGTGGTAATACTAAGGGCGCATACTAAGTTTCCATGATGGGAACGAATGGTAGATTTACAGTATGAGGGTTTGTGGTATGGGATGAGGTGATTTGCATAGTGGTGGTCTGAATAGGTGTGGTGGAAGTACTTGGGCTTGTGGACTGATTCTGAGTAGATTTGGGGTGGTAAGAGCCAAAATGGTGAAGAAAATGAAAATAAGGAGGTGTAGTGGGTGATTCTTTGTTGAAAATGCAGCAAGATGATGGAGCTTGGTTAAATGAAGTCGCCTTCACCAAGTGGGCCCGCAGGCAAATTCTGGCGCAAAATCTATTTTTAGACTATGTCTATTTTTAGAAATATGGAGCATGGTTCGGGGATTCCAGTTTGAGATTCTTGGAGCATTGGTCATGTTGGTAAAAATAGATGGGACTCTATTTTTGTGACCTATAGGTCGAAGAGGTCAAAGTCTATTTTTAGACTGGCTCTCCTTAAAATAGGGAAGTCAAATATTGTTTACCCTTAATAATATTTGGACTATAAAATTCAGTTTACTCTCTTAGAGCACTTCAGTTCGAGCCTTGGAAGTGGCTCATGCATCTGACAGAGGAATTATGCTATTCCTAGGGTTTGATGGCATCATGCATGGTTGACTTCAGTTAGGACTTCAGTGACAGAAGTTTGGAGGAGTTAATGAGACAGCTAGTGGAGTTGTGTTCTGTTTATTTTAGTTGAATTGATTGAGATTAGTTTAACTAGCTAATCAATTAGTTATGAGTGGAGTGAATTAAATATTATTTAATTCATTAATTAGTAACTCATTATTCAACTCAAGAACACATCAGTTCACTACGGTGCATGATCAGTTCAGTGGAGACCAGTGAAAGAGGTAGATGAAAGGGTGGAGTTAGCTATCAGTGGCGACATCAGTTGTGCATGAGATTTGCACCACACTTGGAGGATTTGTCCATGAAAATTGCGTAGTCAAGCCAAGGAGATTTGAACCTTGGATCTCTATATAGACAGGCCTGGATTGCGCAATATAGGCAAGGCAATTGGCGGTGAGTTTTGAACCAGTAACCTGTTCAAAACTGAGCTAGTTTGTGTGTAACTTCATGAGATAGTACTGAGTACTTGTGAGGAGTATTGTACTGAGTTTGTTACATGATTTCTCCATTATAATATACAAAATAGCTGCGGGGTTTTCAGCTATAAGCTTTCCCCATACATACTGTGTTAATGTGTATGATGATTTGATGTGTTATCGCTTGATTTTATTTCCGCATGTTTGATGATATGAGTGGAAGAGATTATGTGTTGCATATAAATTCGAATTGTATGTGATCGGGATAGTCTCGGTGGATAATTAATCATTATTCAGCAAATTTCTACATGGTATCGGAGCTATTGAAGCAGAGATTGATCATCACAGTGATTACAAACTTATTTCGGTAAACAGAGTCTGCATGCGGGCCAGGTAGCCTCCGGATTCATCTTTCTTCGGAAAGTGAAAGGTCTGGTAAACGCCCCTTGCAGTCAATCTCTGTGCTAGAAATAATTTGTTCTCACAGATCTAGAGCAGTTGAGCTTTGAGGTGGAATTTGAATTTTGCAGCAGTTTTGTTTTCTTGGTGCCAGTGTTGAAAATGTCTTTCAATGGTTTGCGACTCGAATATGCTCTTGAAGGCAGTTCGAATTATGTTGCATGGAAGGATCGCATGGAGGCAGTATTAGAAGATAATGGTCTGAAGGAGTTCGTAGATACGGATGTCCAAAAGCCCAATGATCCTGCTGAAGTCGATGCATGGCAAAAGAAGATGGCGAAATGTCGAAGGATCCTATTGGAGGGCGTCAAGGATCATATTGTATCCAGCCTGCATGGAAAGGCTTCTCCATTTTTAATGTGGAAAGCTTTGACGGATCTATTCCAGAGTAAGAGTGACCAAAGGAAGCTGGCGCTCAAAGATAAGCTCGGGAACATCAAGATGGAGAAGGGCGACAGTATCGCCAAATACCTCACGAAGTTCACTCAATGCAGAGATGAGCTGGGAAGTGTGGGGGTTACTGTCGATGAAGAGGACATGGTCGAACTGGCTCTCCTTGGTCTTCCGAAGGCTTGGCACTCATATCAAGATAGTGTCAATGGTCGGGAGAAGCTGCCGGGATGGGAGCGCCTTTGGGCGGATCTCATGCAGGAGGAGATAAGGAGGACTACTCGAGATGGATCTTCATCAAAGGGAGTTGATGAAGAAAATTGCGCTTTGGTGGCCAAAGCAAAGAAAGGGAAGGGTAAGAAAACCTCTCATTCTGGTGCAAAGGGCAAGAAGCAGGATATGGCGAAAGTGAAGTGTTTTCAATGCCATGATCACGGACATTATGCTACCAATTGTCCAAAGAAGAAGAAGAACAAGCAAGCGGGAAGATCTCCAGATGGAGAAGCTTTGGCTTCACAGTTCGAGCTTGAATTTTCACTGATCGCATGCTTGGTTTCAAGTGTGATGGGATCGGTGTGGTTCTTGGACAGTGGTGCATCATTTCATATGACGGGAGATCAGGATTTGTTCTCAGATCTGGAGGACAAAGATTTGGGTGTGCACATCGAGATGGGCGATGATGGTAGATGCAGTGTGACTGGTATCGGTACCATATCCTTTCAGAGGGAGTCTGGTAAACCCTTTGTACTGAAGGATGTCATGCATGTACCTGGATTGAAGAAGAACCTGATTTCAGTAGCGATGTTGGAGGATAAAGGGTATGATGTGGTCTTCAGCGAAGGAAAAGCCTTCCTGCGCAGTAAGACTACTGGAGAGACCCGGAAGATAGGGGTTCGAACTCAGAACCTTTATCAGTTGCAGGTAGATGACTGCGCAGCTATGGCATGCGAGGCGGGAGAAGTGGTGAGCCGGGATGATGAGGGCGAACTATGGCACAGGAGATTGGGCCATCTTCACCATGGAGCTTTGAAGATTCTGCAGCAGATTTCTACTGGACTTTCTAAGGGCACTCTTGCGCAGTCAGATCAGTGCAAGGGGTGTACTTTAGGGAAGTATGTGAAAGCCACCTTTCACGAGAAGGATAGTCGCGCCACGACGATCCTTGAGAGAGTTCACACAGACGTGTGTGGTCCTTTCTTAGTTGCTTCAACAGCAAAGCACAAGTATTATGTGATCTTTGTTGATGATTTCTCTCGAAAGTGTTGGATCTTCTTCATGCAGAAGAAGAGCGATACATTCGCGAAGTTATGTGAGTTTAAAGCACTGGTCGAGAAGGAGTCGGGGAAGAAGGTGATTGCTCTAAGGAGTGATAACGGTGGTGAATTCATCTCGGCTGAATTCAAGGAGTTCTGCAGCGCAGAAGGGATTCGGAGAGAGCTCATAGCACCCCATAACCCACAGCAGAACGGGGTGGCTGAGCGGAAGAACAGAACGATCGTGGGTGCTGCACGGGCGATGTTGCATGATCAGGGCCTACCCCTTCACTTGTGGGCTGAGGCATGCAATACAGTAGTGTATGCGCAGAATCGTTGTCCTCACAAGGTTCTTGGCATGAGTACACCGGAGGAGGCTTATTCTGGCAAGAGGCCTGATATTTCCCATTTGCGGATTTTTGGTTCTCCTGTCTACATGCATGTGACGAAGGATGCAAGAAGGAAGGTGGATCCAACTGCTGAGGTTGGAATATTTTTGGGGTACACTGATACACCTCACAACTATAGGGTGTATTTGTCAGACAGTCGAAAGACTGTTGTGCGACGGGATATAAAATTTCAGGAGGAGAAAGCCATGCGGTGTTCGCTTGAGAGGGAGCTACACTTGCATGCAGATGAGGAGCTGTTAGTTCCTAAGGAGGAGCTTCCGGATGTGGATCAACCACAAGAGGAAGTTCAGGAGGTGGAAGAAACCACCCATGCAGCGCCAACCATCGGAGGGCGCATGCGCACTACAGAAGCTGAGCGACTGGCTCGAGATGCAGAGAAGGTTGTAGGACCACCTATAGCACAGCGCAGACAGAGGCAGTCACCGGATCGGTACACTGGATACATGGCTCTTGTGAGTCAATGTGTCGTGACGGAGCCATCCTCTTTTGAGGAAGATGTGGAGGAACCCGCATGGGTAGATGCCATGATCGAAGAATATGATTCGATCGTCAGAAACAGTGCATGGGAGATTGTCCCAAGACCGGAGGGGAAATCGGTGGTGGGTTCGCGATGGATCTACAAAGTGAAGCAGGCGGCTGACGGGAGTGTGGAGAAGTACAAGGCGAGATTTGTCGCCCGTGGCTTCTCACAGATCGAGGGGATTGACTATGAGGAGACTTTTGCACCTGTCGCAAGGTACTCTTCTATACGGACGATCCTTGCTCTCTCAGCGCAGATGGGGTGGCACATTCATCAGATGGATGTGAAGACTGCGTTCCTCAATGGAGTTATTGAGGAAGAGGTGTACATAGAGCAGGCTGAAGGTTTTGAGATCTTCAGCAGTGAGTCGCATGTGTGCCGACTCAAGAGAGCACTGTATGGGCTGAAGCAAGCACCTCGTGCTTGGTACACTCGGATAGACAGCTACTTCACCGGGCTTGGATTCTCCAAGAGTGAGGCGGATCCTAACCTGTGCCAGATTGTGGTGGAGGGGAAGCTGTTGATCATCGTACTGTATGTAGATGATCTGATTTTGACTGGCGATGAGCAGTTGATACTTTCATGCAAGGAGGATCTTGCACGAGAGTTTGAGATGAAGGACTTGGGCATCCTTCATTATTTCCTGGGATTGGAGATTTGGCAACGCAGCGGAGGACTATTTGTTTCTTAGGGCAAGTATGCCTGGGAGATTCTGGAGAGGTTCAACATGCAAGGCTGCAAGCCTGTTGACACTCCTCTTCCTGGTGGTTGGAGGAAGGAGGATGCTACTTCAGCGGAGGTAGTGGATGCCACTGTCTATCGACAGTTGGTGGGGTCGCTTATGTATCTGGTCAATACACGACCCGATATATGCTATGCAGTTAACCGGCTTTCGCAAGCTATGGTTAAGCCTACCAAGCTCTTTTGGAAGGCGGGCAAGCATGTATTGCGCTATATCAGAGGCACATCGGGATATGGTCTATGGTACAGACAGGAGGATGGAGTGAAACTTTCTGGTTTCACTGATGCAGATTGGGCAGGGAGCCCAACAGACCGGAAGAGCACTTCTGGAGGAGTTTTCAACATTGGGTCGACAGCAGTTTCCTGGTACAGCAGGAAGCAGAGATCCGTGGCACTCAGTTCAGCAGAGGCCGAGTACATGGCAGCAAGCTTGGCGGCATGCGAGGCTATTTGGATGAGGAAGATCCTCGTTGGATTGTTCGGGTTGCATTTGGAGCCTACAGTGATTTACTGTGATAACCAGAGTTGCATTAAACTCTCGGCTAATCAAGTATTTCCTGATAGATCCAAACACATCGACATCAGGTACCATCATATCAGAGATTGTGTTCAGCGGAGAATCATGATGCTTTCATATGTTCCCACGGAGGATCAGGATGCCGACATCTTGACGAAGGCGCTCACCGGGAGCAAGTTCGAATTCCACAGAGGCAGGATAGGGGTTGCAGATAATCCATATCTTGCTGAGAGGGAGTGTTGAAAATGCAGCAAGATGATGGAGCTTAGTGAAATGAAGTCGCCTTCACTAAGTGGGCCCGCAGGCAAATTCTGGCGCAAAATCTATTTTTAGACTATGTCTATTTTTAGACATATGGAGCATGGTCAGGGGATTGCAGTATGTTATTCTTGGAGTATTGGTCATGTTGGTAAAAATAGATGGACCTCTATTTTTTGGACCTATAGGTCGAAGTCTATTTTTAGACTGCCTCTCCTTAAAATAGGGAAGTCAAATATTATTTACCCTTAATAATATTTGGACTATAAACTTCAGTTTACTCTCTTGGAGCACTTCAGTTCGAGCCTTGGAAGTAGCTCATGCATCTGACAGAGGAATTACGCTATTCCTAGGGTTTGATGGCATCATGCATGGTTGACTTCAGTTAGGACTTCAGTGGCAGAAGTTTGGTGGAGTTAATGAGACAGCTAGTGGAGTTGTGTTCTGTTTATTTTAGTTGAATTGGTTGAGATTAGTTTAACTAGCTAATCAATTAGTTATGAGTGGAGTGAATTAAATATTATTTAATTCATTAATTAGTAACTCATTATTCAACTCAAGAACACATCGGTTCACTACAGTGCATGATCAGTTCAGTGGAGACCAGTGAAAGAGGTAGATGAAAGGGTGGAGTTAGCTATCAGTGGCGACATCAGTTGTGCATGAGATTTGCACCACACTTGGAGGAATTTCCCATGATGATTGCGCTGTCAAGCCAAGGGGATTCGAACCTTGGATCTCTATATAGACAGGCCATGATTGCGCAATAGAAGCAAGGCAATTAGTGGTGAGTTTTGAACCAGTAACCTGTTCAAAACTGAGCTAGTTTGTGTGTAACTTCATGAGAAAGTACTGAGTACTTGTGAGGAGTATTGTACTGAGTTTGTTACATGATTTCTCCATTATAATATACACAATAGCTGCGGGGTTTTCAACTATAAGCTTTCCCCATACATACTGTGTTAATGTGTATGATGATTTGATGTGTTATCGCTTGTTTTATTTCCGCATGTGTGATGATCTGAGTGGAAGAGATTATGTGTTGCATATGAATTCAAATTGATATGTGATCAGGATAGTCTCGGTGGATAATTAATCATTATTCAGCAAATTTCTACAATTACCATGCTTAGTAGAAGGGAGGCCCGACATGTAATCCATGGAGATGGATTCCCAAGGTCGACTAGGGGTAGGAATAGGAGTATATAGGCCTTGCTTCTTGATGGTCGGTTTGGAAATGGTGTAGGCAGTGTAGGATCTGATGTACTTCCCAAAATCTCATCAAAGTTTCAACCAATAAAAATAATTTTGCAGTGCTACCACTTTTTTCTCTACTCCTAAGTTTACAGTGACCAGACTGTAGTGCACCTCCCAAATAATATTGGCATGCTCGCTTGAAGGAACACAAAGGTGTCCCAGGTGACATAACAGTGTATCATGGAGGTGAAAATTTGGAACTTGCTTGCCTTCCAAGAGCATCTGGTATGTGTTGCTAAATTCTAGATCACTCTTGTACATATGTGGCCACCCTGAAGTCTCACGCCCATAAGAGTCTCGCACAATAGTCAGTGCCATGACTGGCGGTCGGCTGAGGCAGTCTGCAACATTATTGGTGCTTCCCTTCTTGTACTTAATTTTCAAACATAATTGTTGCAAGTATGTGGATTGTTTCTGATGGCAATTGTTCTGCAACTTCCCTTGTGTTTGTATGAACTGTAAGGTTTAGTGGTATGTGTGGATGACCATTTCCTTCCCTAAAATATAATGCCTCCATTATCTGTAGGCTTTCATAATGGAATGCATCTCTTTGTCATAGGTGGGATACTTGCAGACTGTGTCTGAAAGTGTCTCACTGTGATATGCCATTGGATGCCCCTGTTGATTAAGAATTGTACCAATATAATAGTTAGAAGCATCTTTCTCAATATCAAATGTTTGTTTTAGTTATGGTAACATGAGCACTGGTGTAGAGCAGAGGCAATGCTTCAACTCAGAAAACACCTTCTGGGTGGATTCATACCAAAATATTTTTTCTTTCGTTGTGCCCTTGGTGACTTGACTCAAATTCCAAGTGATATGAGAGAACGCTAACAAGAACGTGCGGTAGAAATTGGCAAGACCCAGAAAGTTGCGAAGCTCCGTTAGAGTGGTTGGGGCTGGCCAATCCTAAATGAATTGTATCTTGGCTGGGTCCACATGCACACTGCGCTCATCAATGATGTACCCCATATATTGAACTTGGGTCATACCAAAAGTGAATTCCTCCAACTTGGCACACAAATTGTGTTGTCGCGGAGTTTGGAGGATCTGTCAAATATGGCAGAGATGCTCTTCCCAAATCTAGTTGAAGATCAGGATATCATCCAAATACACCCCACGAATCAGTTGGTGAAGGGTCGCAATATGTCGTCCATTAGCCTTATGAAGGTTGTGGGGGCATTCATAAACTTGAATGGCTTGACCAACCATTTAAAAAGTCCCTCCTTGGATTTGAATGAAGTCTCCCACACATCTAATGATTTGATTATAACCTGGTGATACCCATACTTCGAGTCAATCTTTTTGAAATATTCCCCCCCCTGAACTGGTCCAGAAGGTCATCAATCAGTGGGATTGGATACCTATTCCAGACAGTGATCTTGTTCAATGCCCGATAGTCAATATAGAGTCTCAAGGTACTATCCTTCTTCTATACCAATACGATCAGGCTCCCATGGGGTGATGAAATTGGCCTAATGTACCCTTTCTGCAGAAAATCCTGAATGTGCCTATTGATTTCATCATTCTCTATAATATAACATCGATAGATCGGTCAATTGGGTAGCGATGCACCTGGGGTCATATCAATGGAGTGCTTGACCTAACAGTGTATAGGTACCCCTGTGGGTGAGTGAAAATGTCCTTGTACTCCTCCATGACCATGTCCATCTGTTGTTGTCGTGCGAAGGAGCCCTATTTGGATACCATGGCCACAATCTTCTTGTCACCATGAGGACGAATCATAAGGAAAAAAAATTTCTCGGCCTTAGAAATGATCTTACTGCTTTTCTTTGTAGTGTTCAAAGATATGGTGGTAGGATATGCTACCTTTGATATCTTGTACAAATTATTTCGCAAATTAATAATAATAATGTGGGGCCTAGCCTCATATACAACATGTCGCTTCCACAAGTATGGTTTTCTTAATAATACATCACAAACATCAAGAGGAACAACATCACACAAGAACTCATATGTGAAGGGCTTGATGTTGTAGGGAAGGCAATAATATTGGTTGACGCGAAGATCTCGCCCTTGGTGAAGCACTCCAATGGTGTACGTTTGCAGGTGTGTTGTGTTTTGTAGGCCTATCCGCTTCACAACCTCAACTGAAATGAGGTTATTTTGGCTCCCGCTATTGAAAATGAATTGTAGAGGATAACCCTTCACCCACATATGTAAGTGGAAGAGGCGCTCACCCTCTTATGGATCTTATAGGTCATTCTTCTGGATCTTTGTGGTGGAAATGGTGGCATTGGAATCCACGTCAATAATCTACTTCCCTTTTTCATTCCCCTTGTCAGGTTTTCACTCAAAGTTAGAACATGCATCTGATGCGAAAGCCTTCAGCTCGACCACCAGTTACTGCTTGGCTCGACACTCACTCATGTTGTGAGTGGGGCTCTTATGGAACTCACACCATTTTCCCATGCCCTTCTTTGTCTTCTTGATGTTGTTCTTTGCTTGCGGCTTTGGTGGGTTGTCCTGGGTTGTCCCACCTTGGCTTTGCCATTTGTTCTGTGGCTTGGGGGCGCCTTTCCATTGCTTCATATTCATATATCCAAAGTCTCGCTTCTTCTGTTTGAATTTATGCTAGATATTGACAACGTATCGATAAGCAATGTCGGGTGAGGATATTTCCAGGAATTCCATATCGTCCTAAATGTACTTGTGTAGGCAATCGCAGAACTTGAGTACCAAATGTCGCTCAGAATCCTTGATACCCAACTTCATGCGAAGGGTATGAAAAATATTTGTGAACTCTTTCACATCTTGGTCCCTTCCCTTCCACAGTGTGGTCCACTTTATGTATTTATCTTTATAGCTCCAAATAGGGTAATACTGCTCATTGATGGCATCTCAGAAATAATTCCAAGTAGGTGTGGCTAAGAACAGTGAAAAAAAAAAATTTTGCAGCTGGAAAAGTCATGAATCGAGAAATATCCTTTTAACATATTTAACCATTTATCTACGACATTCACATCTATATAAACTTCAAATATGGGAATGTCAAATTTATTGTACCTTAAAGGGAGTGGCACTCCTAGAGTGGTTGTAACACCATCCTCCCACATCTATCGAAGTAACCAACCAGCTGGGGTAAACATGCAATGAGAGGCTACTATGATCTAATTCGAACTCCTAGTTGACCTTAAGGAAATGGAATCAATGGAAAGACACCAAACATACCTTCTACATCAAAAACACTCGCAGGAGCCATCCCAACCATTCAAGTATCTTGACCCTGGGTCCCACTGAGGTTTTAAGCCCTTAGGCCTCTAGACGCACCCAAAATCTTGCATGATTGCATCCATGAGGCTCTGGACGCTTCCACAGGCCTGCATGCTTGCATCTAGGGACTAAATTACCTAGTGTTGTGCAAGCGTCCTCGAGATTTGAGCCATTTTTTCAGGCCCAGATCCCAAGTCACTGCTTTGAACTTCATGACAAGTTCAGAGATGAATTATAACAACATAACAATGATGCAAAAGCAAACACATCAACAAGGACTAAATTGGATCCCTACTAGCCATGGCAAGAATTTCTTCAAACATGTCACAAACACAGAAACTACAGGTGTAAACAACAGATCTGAGCATAAGGGTCTCATACTTATCTAAGAATGGCTAAGAAGCATTGGTCCCTTATGTCATTAGTTGCATCATCATCTATTAGGCGATAAATACAATATTAATTCATTTACAAGTAAAAACATGAGGAGATCCATACATCATCACTGACATGATACATGTTTATAACCAACATAATAACCACAGAAATATGAAGGATACATAAGACATTAAATCCACATGATAACAAGAATATCTACCCATCAATATAAGAAGAAAATAGCTCTTATTTCCATAAGAAAAATGCAACCAGGTTTGGGACTTCCACGTTCCACTCGACAATAGACATGGCTTAGTAAAATATCTCTTCATTCCAAGCATGAATGTGGGATATCATCAAACAAATCAACCATAACAAAAATAGGGCTTCTCGAGGAAAAACCACCTTAACCCTCAACCAATGATTCAACCTCACGACCAAACATCAAAACCATAACCAGATTCTAGGGCTACAAAGTGATTTTTCCAACCAGGGCTTCCAGGACTAGTAGCTCAACCCACAGTTTCTGCTGGGCTTCTAGGGAGTTTTTCCAACTAAGGCTTCTAGGACTAGTAACTCAACCCACCTAGGGCTTCCAGAGTGTTTGTACAACCAAGGATTCTAGGACTAGTAACACAACCCAAGTTGTTACAAGGCTTCCAAAGAGTTTTCCCAACTAAGGCTTCTAAGAACTAATAACTCGACCCAAGCTTAAAAAAACATGAGAAACAATAAAAGAAAAATAATGAAATGAAGCCAAAACTCCATGGCTATCCAGTAAACAACAAGACTAGGAAAATACATTGTTAATCTAGGCAATCCTGCATGCCAATGCTAGACCATGACCGAGAAACCACATGCCATAGACCATGCATTCCAAAATTAGTGAGGAAAACACACATGCAACTTGGTACCTATAATAAAAACCCGCTATAGTTGTTGATTCTGATTTCCTATTGAGATTTCATGTCCTTCCTTTTCCTTCTTTCTCTAAATCTCCAAGTATGTCACACTCTCCAAGAGTTCTCCAAAAATACTCTAAGTGTCCAAGAGTATGAGAGAGAGAGAGAATGATAGCTCCAAAACTGAATTGAACAAAAGCTCCCAACTAATCCTCATAATCCTTTTTATTAATGAGACCTCTAATTTCTCCAATTTTCCATTATTTTCCTTAATTTTCCTCCTCACATGCAACCTGTGAACTTTCACCTCCCTTTTCTCTTTCCATTATTTTCATAAATAAATTCCAATAACTGCCATTTTTCCTTTCCAAAGCCTTAGACATTGCCAATTTACATAGCCATAATAAACCACGTGGCATGTGAACACCCACACTAGGATGATTTTCCCAACATTAAGCTTCGAATACATGTCCCATAACCGTGTTTATTATTTTTCCTTTATTAAATTTTATTACAAGTAATTTTCACCAAGGCTATTATAGAACCACGCGCCCCCCCCTTGGGGGAACACCATCCTCAGTGTTCAACAACACCTACAACCAACAAGACTACCATAGAAAAACATACTTCCCATGGAGCTTAATAACTTAGCTCGTTGCAATATTTACAATAGTCAACCCGCTAAGAAGCAAACCAACATGACAACATGAAAGATATAACATCATAATGACATGACACCCATACCGATTATTGGAACTTTATAACATAGCTCATGGCGGTATTTACATCCATATACATATGTACATATACCAACATTGTACCAACATAGAACAAAGCATATAACAAACATCACACCAAAACATTCACTCAACCAACGAATAAGGTAGGATATGTAGCCCGCATTTGAAATGTCATCTCCCATGCAGCTTCATTGGGACCAAAGTACTTCCATTGCACTTTAACCTGCTTGATTGCTCGATTCCAAAGCTTGAATGTTTTTCTATGCAAAATGCACCACGGTTCCTACTAGAATTCTCCTTTTGGCTCCACCTGCAATACAGACCAGTTAATTAGATGATTAACATCATTAACATACTTTTTAAGAAATGACACTTGGAAATCATCATGGACTTTCACTGTCAGGGGAAGTGAAATTCGATAGGATACTGGCCCAATCCTTTCAAGAATCTTGAAAGGTACACAAAATCGAGGTGCTAGTTTGGCACATGATCCAATTCACAAGGAGCCCTTTTTGGGCTTGAAGCATAAGTACACCTATTCCCCAACCTAGAACTCCTTAAACAACATGTTCTAATCTACATATCTCTTCTTCCTATCTTGTGTTGCCTTCAAATTCATTTTGATTACCTACATCTCCTATTCCATCTCAGCCAACATATACGGTCCAATCAATACCTTATTTACTGGATCACTCCAACTGATGTGAGTATTGCAACTCCACCCATACAATGCCTCAAATGGACTCATCCTCAAATATTCCTGATACCCATTGTTGTAAGTGAACTCTACCAGTGGAAGATACTTTTCCCACTTTCATTGCTAACCCATCACATACATCCTCAACATGTCCTCCAATATCCTGTTGACCCTCTCTATTTGTCCGTTTGTATGTGGATGATAAGATGTATTGAAGGCCAAATCTATGCCTAAGACTGCAAATAAATCCTTCCAGAACTTGGAAGTGAACTTTGCATCCCTTTTTGACACAATATTATTTCGAACATCATGCAATCTAACCACATCCCTAATGAATACTTTTGCTACATCATTCACTGAAAATGTAGACTTCACTAGAATGAAGTGTGCTACCTTTCTCAAACTGTCCACATCATCCATGATGGAATTGTGTTGTCTCACTTTCCATGGAAAACCTGTGATAAAGTCCATGGAAATGACCTCCCATTTCCATTATGTAATTGCAAACAAATATAATAGTCCACCAGGATGCTTACACTCTGCCTTAATCTATTAACTATCCAAGAACCTAGCCACAAACTCTGCTACGTCTCTCTTCAAATTTGGGAAATAATAAAACTTCTTCATTGCAGTTAATGTCTTTTGATAGCCTGGGTGACTTGAATATGGTTTCACATGAAACTCCCTCAATATCACCTTCTTGAGTTCACTGCTATCTGGCACATATATCCTGTCTCTAAACCTGACCAATCCATCTTCCGTGAGACAATAGTTGACATGATGTACACCTGCACCTGTACCTATAACTGTACTCTGCTACAACCTGTGCACAATCTCCATATACCTGTTATCCTGCTGACCTGCCTGCAAGATCCTATCTTGTAAATATGTCCCATAGGAGCTCATAGTTGCTACATGATTTACCTGTATCCGCTTGCTAAGATAATCTACGACCCTGTTCTGTTTACCATTAATATAATTGATCTCAAAGTCAAACTGACTGATCGTATCCAACCATCTAGCTTGCTTGGCGTTCAGGTTTGGATGGTCCAGTAGATATTGTAATCCACTGTGATCACTCATCAATACAAATCGTCTGCCCAAAAGATAATTCCTCCACATCTATAATGCATGAATGATCACTGCCAACTCAAGATCATGTGTCAGATAGTTTTTCTCGTGCTCATTTAGATTTCGTGACTCATAGCTATTGAGTCTCCAAAATGTCATCCACTTCTACCCACATTTCCATCATTTCACCCTCATTATGTATCTCATCCCTCATTGTGTAGCTACATAACCCTAAATTAAGTAACCATTTTCATGATCATATGTGTTTAGCATTATATTTTCCAAAGTCATTTATTTTAAGTATTTTAATTGAATTTGTGATTAAATATTATAAAATTAACATGTTTTCATATATACATAAAAATGGTATAAGTTTTGTGATATTCTAGGCCCACTTGGAGATTCTAGAAGGGTCCTACTTGACCTCCTAACTACAAATTCGAATTTCAAATTCCAACTCATGAGGAATTCTAGAATATTTGAAGAAGATATGGATCATTAAGCTAAGCACATTCCAAGGTGAAGAATCATGGATGTTTTGATATGTGTCCTTATCAAAACTATGAGAGAATTTGGAGAGGATTTGTATCTTATATTTTTAGGAGATAGGTTGTAACCACATGAGATAAATGTGGATTCGGGAGAGATTTGAGGATCTATAGTTATCTTCAATTTTTTTATAAATAGGAGTGCATCCTTCATAAAAAGGGTTGTAAATGGTTGGTTGTAAATTGTTAGATGTTAGAGATTACAGGTAGCTAGTGGCTAGTTGATAGTTGGAGGTTCCAAGTTCCATTCAAGATGTGATTTGTAAAGTGAGGAGAGAGAATTATTGTAATATATTGTAATCATTTTATGAAATACATACTACCACTTTGAACTCCAAGATGTGATAGATGTTTTGCGTGCTTGCTAAGGAATGAAGGCCCCCCATCAACCCCAGTTTGCATAGCTTTGTACATATTGGTAACATAGTATAGTTTTGTTATTTCATTTCTTTTTAGCAAGTGTGATTTTATTTTATGAAAGTGTGCTTTTCATTTCAACAAGTGTGATTTCATTTATGCAAGTGTGGTGTGATTTGAATTCTGTAAGAGTGATTTCAATTTCATGCAAAGTGTGATTTCCTTTATGCAAGTGTGATTTCAATTTCTTTATGTTTGATTTGATTTAGTTCGAATTAGATTGATTTAATTTGTTTTGCAATTAGTTTCAATTGCATTAGTTTAATCTAATATGAAATATATCCACCTAGTACATATAGTACAGGTATACCTCGTCAATTTACGAACACCCTGGGTTGACAATTAAATGACCATGATATAACTAACCATTAAATCACCCAACATTTTGGCGCCATTGCCAGGGAGGTATACATAAGTTTCTACTTTGAAGTTTAGAAAATTCATTATAGTTGCATTCATTTTTAGATGCATAGTTAAAATCATTTTGCATTTAAAAAAATATTAAATAAAAAAAGAAAAAAAGAAAATAAAATGTACTAATCTATGTGTGCAACAAGAATTATCAACCAGTTGGAGTAATTCACATGCAATTAAGGGTTTGAAGAATGTTCATCCTTCTTTACTTCTTGATTGCATTATCTAAGCAACCAATTTTTCATGCTTTGATGATTTTTAATGCATATTTTTCTAACCTTGGCATGAATATAATTTTAATCTTGTTATGCACATGGTTACACTGGAAATATGTATAAACTTGATCAGTTCTTCTATTTCCAGTAGAGTAGAGTAGGTAATGAATACAATCAAGTTTTATGATGTTTTTTTTAGATTTCATGTTATTTGCAATTTTATATTATTTGGTGGTCCAGTAAGAGCCACCCAACTCACTAATGATTTGCAGGAGGATGAAGAAAGAGAAACAATATTGGAGAAAAGAGGAGAATAGATAGAGTTTTGAGAACCACAATATGAATTTAGAGATCAAATATTTGTGTTTTATCTTTTAAATTTCACATTCTAATTGAATAAATAGCTTTAATATTTTTGAGTATGCTCTCTTCTTGCGCTTCCTGCGATCTATAATATTAGAAAAGAAAATTGAACCAAGTTAGTTTTAAAAAATTTCAATAAAAACTAGATAAGAAATCTAAATTCAAAATAAAAAGTATAAATATAGGCCTTTAGAAAGCTCAAATAGAAAAACTAACGTCTATAATGGATCCAACACTGTCAAAAAACCCTGTTTTGACTCTTTTTTCACCTCATTTGGCCAAAAATCGAGAAAGATATTACTGTTTTAAGTTTCTACCCAATTCTGTTGTTAATAAGCCTACAATTCAACCCAAACTGGTTGGGGCGCCAAAAATCAGGAACGGTGTGCGAATCTGGCCTTCCCAACCGGTGGGTGAAATTATAGGATAGTTAATATAAGCCCCCACGATCTGAAAATCTTGGTCACGTGGCGCCATGTGACCACGTTTGGTGTTGAAAATTAAGGGGTTAATCCTAATATTTTCAAAAGTGCATGCCCATAGCATTTAAATACATTTTTGGGAGTAAATTTTAACAAGGAGTATGGTAGCTCAGTTGGTAAAGTGATTTGGTTTTTTGCAATAGGTATTAGGTTAAAATCCTATGGAGGCCTTTTCAACCTCACATAAATTTTAGCCCACCATGAGGAGGCCATGTGGAAACCAATGGTTGGTCCACAGGGCACTTCCTCGTTGGCCCACCGCAACAACCCATGACCCAGTGAGAATTAAACACGTGTCCACCAATGAAACAGTGACAAGTATCAATCACGTATTGGCCAATGACAGACCAGTCAAAAAATTCCACGTGTCATGACCCAGTCAACATACAGACTGCTGACTGGGCATACCTGCAACCCAAAATTTATTTTTTAGTTGTTTCCTAAAACGATTAGAACGCGATTCCTGGAGCATCTGAAGTAAGATTTCAATGAAACAAAGTGTGTTGGATTCAAAACGATACGATCTACACTTTGGTGTTAGTTTCAAGCTGATCCAATAATTTTGAATTTTGAGCATTTTCTTGATCCATAGGATCATGGACAAGGGTGGAGCACTAAAGAAAAAGGAAAAACACAGTTACAGGATTAGACCTGCATAAAAACCCTACAAATATGATAACCCAACTGAGATAATTAAGAAACCACCATTTGAGTCTAAATTAGAAGTTGTAAAGTGGCAAGGTAGTACAACAATCCATGTTTTTGGTAGTTGCAGAACCGACACAATTCAGTATCTTATGAAAATTTGGTTTATGCTATATTGATGAAGCATTGAGTGTATGGAGAAGAGGTCTCAAGCTCAAAATTAGTAAGAAACAGGTAAAAGTGCATTTAATTTTTCTTGAATTTGTTTTAGTAGTACTATTTCTGAGCTTTTTTTGTATATATCAAGATGAAGAGAGATTTCTCAACTCTCTCTCTCGATAGACTTAAATTTTATTGTCGAAAAAAGTGCTAAGTTTTTTCAAGTTCAGAGACTGCAAATCAGATCCATTAAACCATTACTACTAAAAAAAATACCAATTTCAGCAACGCTACTCATTCAAAGCCTGCAGTCGATCCATAATTGTCCATCTCCCTACTACAAAAAAAAACTCATTTTCCTTCATAATCGTTATACTTTCCTGCATAATTTTCACTCATCTTTCCCAAAAATAAAGTCATTCAGCTCCCTTACAAAGTTGAGTCACCCCATTTTCATTTTCGTTTCTGTCAAATAAATCGCACTTCAATGCAAAATTTTCGTCCATAGTCCTTCAAAATATTATTGTACACTCGCGTTAGATAATGAAGGATTTATTAAGGCCTTCCTTTTAAAAAGTTTTGACCCATCGACTCCAACACATCATTTGGGATCAAAACTAGAGATATTTCAAGTACATTGAGGCTTGCATGCCTTAATGGAAAGTTCTCTCTCCAATAAACAATGGGAATAGATCAATGTCCCATGTTTTTCGGATCTTCTAGGTGGCTCGACTTCAACACATCTATTCATACCTAGTAAGATGTACTTAGGCATCTTGACTCCCATTGACATCAATGGTGTGTAGTATCGTGTTGGTTAATGGCATTCATTAATGGCCAGTAATCCAACAGTTTCTTTTCTATGTTCGACATCGACACATCTATTCACATAGATAATAATTATGCCATTGAGTGGGAACGATTGAAGACTACATGATTTCAGCAGTTTGCAGCAAGAATCAATTCAAAAACCATAGAAATAAATATTCCAATATCATCCTCTATTCACATGACCAAGAGAAAGAAGAAGCATATCAGATCCTTTTACGTCACATTCCATGATCTAGCAACAACAACCACACTCTTCGATATACATAGCTTTTCCACTTTTCACGTAAGTGAAGGTATGCAATTTTCTAATATTTAATCATGTAATTCTTTAAATGCTAAAATTCTGATTTTGGAAAATCTCTCACCACTTTCATATTTCCTTTCTCATTTGCAAGAAAACAGAAAACACCTTAACTTGGGGGGAAGGGATATTCATATTTCATGCCACATGTCACATTTCATTTCACCCTAACCAACATATTTTTCCCAACCAACAATTATTTCATTTTGATTCCAAAAGTTTAAATGTTTTGAAATGATCGATTGATGAGCACATTAAATGGTTGACAGTTACTATGGGACTTAAAAAATAATTCTCAATGTTTTCAAGTATTTTGATGAAAAAAAAAAAAAGTATTGTTACACAAGAACCAATACTCAAAAAAACTTTTGGTTGTCACACAAGAACCAACCATAAAAAAATATATGTTGTAGTCAAATTATTTCAAAGTACACTTTGCAAAAAGAATAAAGTTATCAAATGATATGATAATGCATAATTAAAAGAGAATCAATACAAAGCCAAATCTCATATAAGAAGCAAAACATTTCAAGAAGATCGACTGATGTTTAAAATAATCAATGCAATAGTTGCATGAGGACATGCAACATCGTCAATTGGGGATTATGCTGAGTCTCCAAAATGACATGCACTTCTACCCACATTTCCATCATTTCACCCTCATTATGTAGCTCATCCCTCATTCCGTAGCTACATAACCCTACATTAAGTAACCATTTTCATGATCATATGGGTTTAGCATTATATTTTCCAAAGTCATTTATTTTAAGTATTTTAAGTGAATTTGTGATTAAATATTATAAAATTAACATGTTTTCATATATACATAAAAGTGGTATAAGTTTTGTGATATTTTAGGCTCACTTGGAGATCCTAAAAGGGTCCTACTTGGCCTCCTAACTACAAATTAGAATTTCAAATTCCAACTCATGAGGTTTTGTAGAATATTTGAAGAAGATATGGATCATTAAGCTAAGCACATTAAAAGGAGAAGAATCATTGATGTTTTGATATGTGTCCTTATCAAAATTATGGGAGAATTTGGAGAGGATTTGTATCTTATCTTTTTAGGAGATTGGTTGTAACCACATGAGATAAATGTGTATTTAGGAGAGATTTTAGGATCTATAGTTATCTTCAATTTTTGAATAAATAGGAGTGCACCCTTCATACAAAGGGTTGTAAATGGTTGATTGTAAATTGTTAGATGTTAGAGATTAGAGGTGGTTGGTGGCTAGTTGATAGTTGGAGGTTCAAAGTTCCAGTCAAGATGTGATCTATAAAGTGATGAGAGAGAATTCTTGTAATACCTTGTAATCATTCATGAAATATTGTTAGGGTCCAACCCTAACCCGTTTATTTATGTAATAATCCCATAAGGGCCTAGTCCAAGTCATAGTTAGTTAGTTGAGTCAATAAAGCCCGTAAGCAGTTATCCGCATGAATAATAATTGTAAGTGGTTGACCCACATTCTAAAAAAGGGACCACAATTAGTTATAAATGGGCCTTAGTTAATAAATATGGTGGTTAACCCATGATTATGTCAGGGACTACTAGTAGTTAGGGTGTTGGATGTCATTACGCTATTAATAACATTAGATATAAGGAAGAATTATTGTGTCATATTGTAATTGAGCTCTGCTCTATTGGAAGTTTCCTCCTCGAAGAGGCAAGTGAACATTGTATCTTGTTTCTGCATAATGAAGTATCTCTGTCGCTTGTCTATTTTCTGGTGATATCTATCTGTCTCGGCTATTTTGTTTTGTATCTCTTGTGTCTTGGCTCATCTAATAGGTCAAGTGCATAACAAGTGGTATCATAACTCTTTCCAGGGCCAGCAAGACCTCCAATTTTTGCAGAATAATTTTTTAGGCTAGAGACGTGTTTTGATGTCTTTAAACCACGAGATCTGTCATTGAGCACATTAACCTTCGAATTTGGGGAAGCATGCACAAAATAACTACAAGAGGTGATCACGTTTGTTGGAATCCCTTGTAACCCATGTGGGTACCCCTTCTAGTAGTAGCGCATTAGACAAAACCGCACAAGAACTGCACTTCCATGTACCCTCGGGTATATAGGAAGCCCCCTAGGAAACCCTGAAACCTAACAATATTTCAACCATCTGTCGTCTTGCTGCTACAGTACACTGAGAACAACACTCGGGGAGATTACTCGCACGTACAAAAAGGTAGTCGGGTAGTACGACTAAGGGGTACAGTCAATCCTCCTTCGTTAGTGCCCTGAAAGATTGGACTGAGTACTATTGTTGGACCCTGGCGTATATTGCAATATGTAGCACCTGACACTCCTTGTGACTATAGTTTCCCCATATATATGAAGCTCGCTCTTATTCTCTATCTTGCTCATATCTTCTAATTTTGATCCATAGACGCCGTTATTACACAACATTTTTTCACTATCCCTGCAATCCCCATCCCACACATTGGAGGCTCATTTCTGTGATCAAAATAAAGTGCCATGCCTTGTAAAAACCATCATTGCATCCCTTATCATGAGTTGAACATTCCTTTTGTTGACTATTTCCTAAACAGACCACCAAAAACCCTTGTTTTTGCCTTGGCGTTGGTAGCCAGTTATGCCCTTGCGCCGATGAGGCAGATTAACACCAGCCCCCATGCCAGCTGGCACTTTGCCTAAGTTATCTACCCGTGCCAATCTGTTTATGGAATTTAAAAAAAAAATAGAGGCGAAGTTTCAATCACAACAACTTCGTGGATGAGTCATAGGGAGTGGTTCGACTGAATAACCACGACCTTCCTCCTTTGGACTCTTATTTCCACCTTTTGGGGAAACCTCCCAAGGGATAAGGCCTCCCCTCCACCATAGTAGGGATCCCAACCTCCTCCTCTCCCTCTATAAATATAGCCATCCTCCATTGATGAGCTAGTTGAACTAAAGATAATATAGCAGAAATGTTGGGGAGATTTCTATTCGAGATAGAACAGAAGAGTCCATTATTGAGAAAGATTAGACTTGTGCCTTCATCTCGTCCGAATTCCCTGACATTCATTGAGACGTGCTTCAACCAAACCCTGCTGAAGGAGGCTGCGACGTCAAGGCTTGGTTGTAAATATTTCTTCTATTAATATAGATATATAACTATTGTCTGGTTCCAATTTTTGCGTTGATGTGTTCTATTTGATGCAATATGCTTAACCCTCCTTGAATGGTTAGTAATTATGAATGATTTTGTTGTTTCATAGGCTGCTCTTATTTTTTGATCTTGTGCAGGTATCCAAGCATCACTACGAATGGATCGTGATTTTCCGAGGCAGGAATCGAGAGGCCACCACTACAACAGCTACGACGACAATGTTGGACTCCAGGTAGGTCGATCTATCGCGTCTATTTCATTCAGTAATTAGGAACCTACACTCTAGTTTGTCCTATTGTTTCTAGACCCACTCTCGGGCTAGAGGGATCCTCTCTTTCCATAGAGAGGATTTACCTTCATAACGATTTGGTGACTCAACTGGGGAGTAGTATGAGTTTGTCTTTTTTTCCTTGTCAAGTCGACTTCAGTCGTCTGTTGGTTTGTCTATCTTTTCTGGTCTGTTTTCTTGTTTAGAGTCCTCTTGTTCAGCTCCAGAGTGTCAATATTGACCTCTTCTCATTGGATTTCTCATTCTCCCATAGATATCTAGCTTGGCACGTTTTTCAGTTGAACAGTCGCGCTGATTGGCGGATGTTGCTTGTGTTGCACTAGCGCCACAGATTACAACCTTATAGTCACGCTGAATCATGTAGGGTTTGGATTGACTATCATTTTGAGTTTTTGGTTAGTTGTACTTGCCTCTGGGTGGATTTCTGATTTGAAATTGTTTTGTTGAGATTGTTTTGACTGTTAATATAGGCTTGCTTTTCTCATTTTTACATCTGTTTACTTATCAGTGCAATTTATGGCCTTAGAGTTTCTGAGTGTCCTATCTCATTGAGCCTTTTGATTGGAAGTCGAGTATTTTTTATTCTTGTCAGTCACATCTCTTGATCAATTGCGTTTAGTCCTTTTTGATCCTTTGAGCGTTTGTTCTGGTTGAATGATCATTTCAGGTTTCGTTTGATTTTTCTTCTTGTTGCTCCAAGCATAGATCACATTGCTTGTCGAGATCGTTTCAAAGCTTTCTCTTTGAATAGAAGAGTGTATCATTGGTTTGAGTGCATCTTTGTGTTTGTGTTGCTTTTATCGATCAGTCGGTTTAGATTTTTACATTCACAATCCTCGAACTAGTGTTTGTTTTGTTTTTCCATATTATTAGTGCATTGTGTGCTTCATTTTATTGAAAAATTGAAAAATTTCATTCTTTCGTTTGCATGAAAAAGGAAATTTCTTTCAGATAACTAGTGCTTGATTAACTAGGAAAGAATTTTTTAGTTTTCGCTTGATTGAATTAGATGCATTAGCAGATTTATTCGTTTGATTTCATTTGATTGCTATTGTTGAAAGATCTCTATCCTTCTCATAATTAGCATTCATTGAATGGAAAATGGTGTTCATTTGCATATAGTTTGCATTTAGGAAATTTGAGATCGACATTCGGTAGGGCCTTGAAATTGAAACATAATTCAAGATCAAATATAAAATCAATTCAATTAACCTAAGGAAACATTGGAACCTAACGTAAACATTTTAGTGGTCTAGGCTAGAGACGTGTTCTGACATCTTAAAACTTAGTAGCTGTCATTCGCCTTTTGGATTTAGACAACGCTAGTATGGACTTGTGCTCTCAGTACCATCAAGTATATAAAAGGAGACCCCTATAGGTTTAAATCCTTTATCCATAGGAAGCTGAGTCTGCTGCCCTATAACCGTGATACACCGAACACAGCATTCGGGGACATTACCTGCACGTACATTAAGTCCTTGGTCATTTATTTTTCATTTGATCACCAAGGTGTATATGGCAGTTCATGGAAACTTGGTACACCCTCTTGCTTAGATTACCTGAGTAGTCATTTTGGTATTTTCATGATTCTCTAATAAGTGAAAATATGATCGAGCGTTTGTCCTTTCACACTCGTTTCAACTTGAAAGTGATAGAATCACCTTTTGCATGTTTCTCGACTCTTAAAATATGAAAAGGAAGAGTTTTGTTTTGATGTCCTAAAATATTAACTGTCCACGAAATATTCCTGGTTAAAGTTATCTTCCTTAGCGTTTTTTTTTACAGTTGTTTCCAATGGAAAATTTTCCAGAGTTTACCAACCAAGGAATCCCCTCTGAAGGGAATCCTGGTCCTTTTCTTGCTTTCGAGAAAGTTGGTGCTCCTTATATGGCAACATTATCCTTGCCGGGGTTAACTGTTGGGTTGCCTGTTTGGTTATTCTCGACCTCTGTGGTCTCAAATGTTTCGTCCACTGTACAATCACCCCCTCCACCTGGACAACATCATTTTGATTTGAAGGCGGACCTCTCCTCTTCTTCGTCCATTTCCTCGTCTTCTTCCTCTACTTTTCCTGGTGAAAGTCTAGATTCTAGTAACCAGGTGGCTAAGAAGAAGAAGAAGACGACGAAAAATAAGAATTCAGATAAGAGAGAGGCCAGATCTACGGCTATTTCACCTCCAACACCTTCCAATGATAAAGCATCCAACCTTCCTCGAAAAGTCAAATTCCCTTGCATGTTGTGCAAAGGATACCATCTTCTTCGAGACTGCCCTGGCATTCCCAAGGTACTTGAAGCATGGTCCAATGGTTGTTCGCCGTTGCCTTTGGATTTTGGAAGTCATCTTGGTGGCACATCTTCGACTAGCACTGATAAGACTCATAAGAAACAGGGTAATATTACCAATCCTTGTAAGTTGTGTGAAGTGCACCATCCCATTCACCTTTGTCCGTACATGGATGAAGCCACGAGAGTGTTGGATAACCTTGTTGTTTCTTCACCCTGCCTTTTGGTTGGCTATAAGAATCTTTCGTCAAGTCCTTCGCTAGTTGATACCACGTTCAGTCAAAAGTCATCCTTGGTTGACCCCATTCCTTCGGAAATTCAAATTCAAGAATCCGTTCCCAACCAACCATTGGTCGAGGAATCAATCGAATTGATCCCGCCTATGGTTCATTAGGTCTCTTTCGTCGAGAGTGGACCCCATCCCCCTCACGTTCTTCTTGTTTCTTCAGATTCCTTGGACTTGGAGAAAGATCCTCCCGCCTCTGTGGTTCAAGATGCTGCTCCTCCTACTCCCATTATGGAGGTTCTGAAGGATGCTCCTCCTGCTCCCATGTTGGAGGTCCCAGAGGATGCTCCTCTTGCTCCCGTAACACTAGGGGATGACCATTTGATTTGTATGGTACCCCCTCCAAGTAGTTTGGTCACTTCCTTTGATTGGGGTCTATTTGCGGGATACCGCCTTCCTTCTTATGTGCCTTTTGAGATCACGGTATAGGCCTATGATGTGGTCGTGCCTAGAACGATTATAGATGAAGGTGCATCTGTTAGTATTTTGTCTTCAAATACTTGGAAAGATTTTGGTTCTCCACCGCTTGTGCCTGTTACGCAGAATCTGTTGGCATTTAACAGAAGAACCAGTCAACCGTTAGGGATCCTTCCAAAGTTTCCTGTCACTTTGGGAGGGAAAACTGTCTATATAGACGTGATGGTTGTTCCAGGCCCCTTGGATTTCAATTTACTCTTGGGGCACGATTATGCTTATGCCATGGGTGCACTTGTCTCTTCCCTCTTTCGTGTGATATTTTTTCCACACAAAGGACAAATCGTGACCATTGATCAACTTTCATTCTTTGGTCATGATGTGGAAGATGGCCCACCATCATATCTTCCGGATATTTATCCGTCGGTTGTATCTTCCCCCCGTAGGTTAATTATGTGGCCACCTATCCCGTGCCCGCATTGATTGCTAGTGCCGTTGTGCATCGTGTGCTGGGGGCATTGGATCCTGATTTCCGAGATGTTGTTCTCCCATCAGATGAGAACCTCTTGGAAGCCATGACCTCTTATTTGTCATGATGAAAGGTATTTTGGAGCATAGTTCTGTTTCTTGTTTCAAGCTCCTTAAAAAACGAAACAAGGTCTTTGGAGCACGATTCGTTTTATTGTGTCAAGCTCCTTAAAAAATGAAACAAGCTCTTCGGAGCATAGTTCCTTTTCTTGTGTCAAACTCCTTAAAAAATGAAACAAGGTCTCCAGAGCACAGTTTGTTTTCTTGTGTCAAGCTCCTTAAAAAATGAAACAAGCTCTTCGGAGCATAGTTCCTTTTGTTGTGTCAAGCTCCTTAAAAAATGAAACAAGCTCGTCCGAGGATAGTTCTTTTAATGTGTCAACCTCATTAAAACGTTCCTGTTCAATTTGAGTCTTTGATACGATCTCGTAAAATCCCAGTCGAGTCTTTCTCTTGATCTCGTAATTTGAACCTTCACTCCATATGCCTTTCATATGGGCTGAAGCTTGGGGGGAATGTACCTCAAATTGAGTCACCATGCTGGGGGCATGCCCACCTTTTCAAGAATAGTTTGTTTCCTTTTCAATCTTGTGTACAAATGAAACCAGTTTCAAGCATAATTTTCTATGAAGTTTCAAGCTTGTGTAAAAATGAAACCAACCTAGAGCAGAGTTTCCTGATTTCAAGCTTGGGAAAAAATGAAACCATTCCCATTTTACCTCTCGTGTTTTCCATTTTATCAACATGTTTTTCCAGATGAGCCTTGGTTTTCTCATTCCATTGTTACCATCTGCTTGGTTGATCATACACCTTCACTTGATTGTTTTACCCATTCCTGAGGAACCGATGCAATGAGTGGTCTTGTTAACCATCCTCTTGACCTTTATTTGTTCTGAGTCATTCCTCCATCACTGGAACAAATTGCTACCCTTAATACCACTTGTTCCTCTAGGAGGAGTCATCTTTCAACTCTTTTCTGACTTTCTAAAATTGAAAAGATTGCCGAGACTCTTATCGTTTTGAACTCATTAAATGGCTACGAAACAATATCTACCCAATATACGTTTACCCCTTTTTTGGGCTGCGATATATTATTTACGAAAAAGGAATACCTTAGCCAATTGCGACTAAGAGGTTCTTTCAGATATTGTTTTCTACCTTTTCGGATTTGAGAGACTACTTAAGAAAAGGGACATATTAGAGTTTTATTTTCAGCTTCTTTTCAAACTCTCTAAAGATGAAAAGATGTTGAAAACAAAATACAATATGTCCCCTTTTGCTTAAGTAGTCTCAAATCCAGGTAGAAACAATATCTGAAAGAACCTCTTAGTCTAAATTAACTAAGATATTCCTTTCGTAGAAATATCGCGAAAAAAGGGGTAAACTGTGTAGATAATTTCGTAACCATACAACTGGTTCGAATTTAACTAGGATATTGTTTTCTACCTTTTCGGATTTGAGAGACTACTTAAGAAAAGGGACATATTAGAGTTTTATTTTCAGCTTCTTTTCAAACTCTCTAAAGATGAAAAGATGTTGAGTTCTTCCTTTGTCAAACTCGTTAAACTCTGATGACATCGAACATCGTCACCATGACGTTCATTGAGTTCCTCCTTCCTAGGGCTCGTAAAATGTACTAGGATGGATTTGTCCAAAGTACAAACTTACAGCACAAGCATATGCTATCCACTTCAAGCTTGTTTTAAAAATAATTAGGGTACTCGCCAGAAATGGTGGGGGAAAGTTGAACCAGTATTTATTTATATTGGTAGTATGTCACTCTTGAACATGACACTCGTCTGCATTCATGTCAGGTTGGGGACATCTCATTTTGTCATTTTTTGCCTCCGTGGGTTTGGGTAATCTGTTTTGACCTCTCATCTACTCTTTTCCACATCGCCATGACATTATATCCCTTGATGTCAAATACTGTGAAATCCAGAGTTGTGTCGTTGATATGTTCAAGAGAAGTTTACCTCTGCAGTTTTCAACCTCCCTTTGGTTCTCTGTTGGTCCTGATTCGCTATCATCATGTTCCTCTGTCTCATGTCGATGATGTGGGAAACACTATGGCCCTCCTTCGACCAGGTCACTTCCTGTCGAATTCAACTCCTTATCCAAGAAGTTGGTCTAGAGATTCCTTATCAGTACCTTCGAGCCTGCAGGCATTAATGGCAGGTTATTCGCTTTCAACTATGGGTCCACATCATTGGCCTTCGATCGAGTGATTCTGCAGGCGTCCGACGTCAGCTCACTATTCACATTCCGTAGATTATACCTACTGTACCTTGAGGACCATTGTCATTATTGGTGGTTTCTCCCACGCCTGCTAATAGCTTTCATCATTCACTAGTACATTTGGGGGAAATTCCGACACTTGGTTTCGACACTTTTGACCAAGTGTCGGAAATTTCCCCAAATTTTTTCAATCTTGCCCAAAACTGTCGCTATACTGATGTTTAGAGAAAAGTGTCGCAATACCGACACTTAGACAAAGTGTCGCAATTGCGACGTTTGGAGGAATACGTCGCAATTGTGACACTATGCCCCAAAGCGTCGCTATTGCGACGACTGCCTCCAAATGTCGCAAGTGCGACACAATGTCTAAGTGTCGCAATTGCGACGTTTGGAGGCATCTGTCGCAATAGCGACGCTTTGGCCGCCGTCGGTATAACGACACTTATATGGCTTTGCAAAATCCATGTCACTTATGGCTTATTTTTTATTTTCTTTTGCTTGAACTAAGTCTTATTTCCATGTGGATTGTGTAATTTCACTTTTATTGCATATTATAGATTGTGTTTGTTTATAAGATTATATGATACATGTGAGATAAAGGTTTATTATTTATCATATATAAATAAATTTTATCAATATTGTACATTAACTCTTTTATGAGGTGATGTTATAAGTAAATTCATAAATATCTCTTTTTAATCCTCATTTTACTCCATGAATATGTTTGGAAATGAAATTTCAATAGATTAATTTTCTCCTAACCTATGTATCATCAATATTGTACATTTACATTCTTAATTATGAGGTGATGTTATAGGTAAATCCATGAATATCTCCTTTAATCTTCATTTTACTCCATGAATATGTTTGGAAATGAAATTTCAATAGATTAATTTTCTTGCTATTATATGTTTTACGAAGATATGGTAAGGAATTCTCTCTTGTTATTCTTAGAAATAATTATATATAATTTTTTTTTTTCAAAATAGATTAAAAAAATTATATGAGAAAAATTATTAATTCATCAATATGTGTGTGTGTGTGTGTTGTGATGAATAATTTCATAGTTCAACTTAATGGTTCATTATATAATCATGTGACCATCACCAATGATATATCTTAAAAAGCAACTGAAAATCCGTGTGTACAAAATCGATGTATACTCTAGAGAGTGGTTCTCATATCACTATGTAAATTGTTGTATGCTACTTCAACAAAATTATAAGATAAACTGTAATACACATCATATATGCACCATAACAATTGCCATACAACTAGTTTGTTTTAGGATATATGTGGAATTCTAGGGGTAAATTCCATATGATGTGTATATCAATCTATTAGGTGTTGGTAAGTTTTGAGTATCTAAGAAATGATAAGGAATATCCATACATCATGATCTTGTAATGTGATTATAAATTGTGTCTATAATTTCCATAAAATGTATAAATGATTTGTTTAAAAAAAATCAAACACAATCAACCCTAAACAATGCATATGATGTGGAATGTCATTAGCGAATCCAAAATGATGGTCACATGTCCCATTTCTATGGTAATGGTGATCATATATATGTTGTAGCGACACTTGATGAGTAATTAAATAAATCTCAGAGTGTGACTCATTGTGCCATATTTTTTTAAAGCATGATTTGTTTTCCTAGTTTTTACTAATTTGTCAACATATTTTATTCATTTGGAAAGCTAATTAATGACGCTTTAAGTAATTAGGACCTAATGAGAGATCATCCTCACATCTTCATTGAAATATATTTGGTAATTGTAGTCACTATATGAACCGCAGATACATGCTACTTAAGAAAAATTGAAATATAAACTATAATACACATCTTAGATCTGCCATAACAAGTGTCATACAACTTATTTACTTTTAGATAAATATGAAATACTTCAGGTAAATTCCATATTATGTGTATACCAATATAGTAGGTGTTGGTAGGTTATGAGGATCTAAGAAATGATAGGGTATCCACACATTAGTGCCCTAGTGAATTTTTTGCATAATTTTCTATTTGTTGTAATTTTGTTCCCTGGATTTGTTATAGATTTCAAATAATACAATTATCTACCAATTGTTCTTTATAAAGAAGAAGTAAAATAAGTAGTCACCTAAAAGTGAGCCATGTGAAAATATTGGTAACATGAATAATCTGGTAAGCTGTAAATGAAAATTGAATAACCCCCACTCACCAACAGGTGGCAGGCAGGGTTGGAATTTGGATTTCTCTTTACCCATCACACAAATTTTTTTGACGTTTTGGTCATTATTTTTCTAGTCAATAAATGTTACGTTTAAAATTTTTCACTTCATTAATGACGTTCTCGTAATAAATTAACCCTTCACCAATAAAAGTTTGATTAAAAAAATTGAACGCTCTTCCATTTTCTTTGGAATTTGGAGTGTGATATATCTGTGTCATGGAATTTTAATACCTAAAGTTTCAAGAGAAATAACTGATTCTTGTCAAACTAATATTTTCTCAATATATGCTATGATCTACTAAAAATTACTTCAAAAATAAAGTAACCTTCCAATATAAAGAAAAAAACATGAACGAGCTTTCCCTAAATTGCAATAAATTTATGTTTATTATTAATATTGCATAATCTGTCTTATAAAAATTGCATAATCGGATTAAGAACAGATCCTCAGTGCATTTTTTATTGTTGTTGTGATTAAAATAATGAGCCAAAGAACGTTAAGGCACTCAGAGAAATCAATCTATGTATTATTTCTCACAAAATCATGTTGAGTAGTGGAGACTAAGCGCTAGATTTTTTTTTGTCCTCAATCTCTCTATTAATTATGTCTATGTAGTTATAAGAATAACAAGCCAAAGAAATCTCGGGCTTCCAGAGAAATTAGTCTCTCTGTGAAGAAATTAATGATTATCGTTGACTAAATGTTATACCATTTGAAATTGCTGAGCGAAATTAATCAGGCTATGATGTACAATTTGTCAGTATCTATTTTCTCATGTATGAAAGTTGATGTACCATTGAAAGTTTAATAACTATAATAACTATATATATATATATATATATATATATATATATATGTATGTATGTATGTATGTATGTATGTATGTATGTATGTGTGTATGTATGTATGTATGTATGTATGTATGTATGTATGTATGTATTTTTAAATTTAATGATTAATAATAATTAAATTAAAATTCTTAAAAGACAAAATAAAAGCCTAATAATCACGAACTATTATGATAATTTAAAAATATAGAACTCAGGCTGAACATAGTTACAAAGATACCAAGAAAAGAAGAGTGCATGTGCATGATAACCTCTTTCTTGACAACCTATGAATGCCATTCTCAATGAAGACTGAAGACTCAACTGGATTGGATTGTGTATCAAAACAGTAGGAATGAATCAAAGTTCAATGAATGAATAACTTGATCGAGAAAATTTATAGGGAAAGGTAACTTGACTATCAATCTACTAAACCTCACTTCCATGATTAAAAAAACACCCCACCTTCTCAGTGGTCCCATCATGGTCCACCTATTGAAAAACAACCAACAAATATTATTTTTTATATATTTTTGCATGGCCATTGGACAATGATTTACTATGGTTTTCCTCCTAAATTCCAATGGATGATTATTCAAAAATATTGAGAATTAGTTTAGTCTCAAGGCATAGCCAAGAGTCTTACTGGATAATTATAGATTACCTCTCCATTGGATGATTGTACATTTTTCATCTACTTTTTCACGTGAGTTTTAGTTGATGCTAGATCTTTGCCTTCTATTTCTTTAGTGAAGCTAAGAGTTAACTTTGATCTTACATTAATAACTATCCTTGCATAAATATCCATGCTTTTATACTTCCCCACTGTGGTCAATGTTGATGTATGGCCTTGGCCCATTGATCTTACAATTAACTGACTATTCATATTCAATTTTCTCCAGTTCAGCCCAATAAAATAAGGAAAACAGAAAATGAAGTCTTGATTTTTCTTTCCAGTGCTCCTACATAATAAAAATACTCTTAAAAACCAATTAATATATAAATTGTTATCATTCATGCTAAAATCGGTTTCAAATTTTTAATGAATCTGCTTACAATTAATAGATTATATTGCTCACAGAATAAGAGATAATTTAGAACTATGATTTCACAATAATAAATTACCCTAGTAGTTCAAACTTCGAACATACCTTATGAAATTAAAATATGGTAGGTTAATGAGCCAATATAGTTTCCTCAGAGCCAATCTTGAGCTCGGCCTAAGTCTGAATGCCTTGAGAGTGTGAGTGTAAGGAACTAGATGCCTAAAGCTTTTATTTTGTGCTTGTGTAATTCACTGTTTGACCATCAAGCCAAGGCACCAGCTATATTAACACTACTTCATGTTGGGGCATATTTTCATTCTAATTTTTTAGTGCTATAGCTATACTTTTTCACTGCTTCACTAATCACAACATTGGAAGTTTGCAGGGCAACAGGCTTTATTCTTTCTTTGGTGTCTTATGTAAAAGAAAGGATTTGGGAAATTTTTGTGATAGGAAAGGGAAAACTAAATTGATTCTAATTTTAAAATATCAATAATGATAAGTGGTAATTCCTTTATTAAATTTTTAATTTTTAGTGAGCAAAAAAAGTAACTTTCCTTACTTTTTGAGTATAGCCTTGCAATTGCAAAGAGGACTAGTGTTGCAAAATTATTGGTAAGTGGAAATTAAAGGGCGTACGAACGTTTTTGAAAAAAATTCAAACGTCAAAATTAAGTCTTCTATCCTTCCTAGCACGTCACGGAAAACGGGAATCCACAAATTCTAGTCGTCAAATACGTGCAAAATGCCTTATGATGGGAAAAATGGAGGACTGGTCCTATGCTGCTACATGAGTTAGGGTTTCATGTGGCAGCAGGGAACCTTGTATAGTTTTTCAAGGATGGGAAAGGAGAATATTGTCAGTTAATCATCACATGAAACTTCATCACCATTTGAAAATTGTGTCCTAATTTGAAACATTAAGACTACCCAACTATTTCATTATTTAATTTAGATTGTGTAATACAAAAAAATATCCTAGATAACTTAAATAATGTAAGCACTTTTGCAAAAATTTAGTGGGGAGAACCTTCAATTACATTTATTTTGAAGATCCACTTGCATTTTAAGCCATTTAATTAGTCTTTCATGGCTATTCTAGTAAAAATTTCAACCTCTTGTAGAAATTTGTTTGTCACTTGTATTAGAAATGCAAAAATCAAATGTGTGCTACATAAAAATGATTTTATTAAAAAATACATTAACGTCTGATATCACGTGCGCATTCGCCCTCAGCTCTTGCAGAACAGCATTCGCCCTCAGCATTTGCCCTCAGCTCTTGTAGAACAGCATTCACCCTCAGCATTCACCCTTAGCTCTTGCAAAACAACATTCGCCCTCAGCATTCGCCCTCAGCTCTTGCAAAACAGCATTCGCCCTCATCTCTTGTAGAACATCATTTGCCCTCAGCTCTTGCAGAACAGCATTCGCCCTCAGCTCTTGCAGAACAGCATTCGCCCTCAGCTCTTGCAGGACAGCATTCGCCCTCAGCTCTTATAAAACAACATTCTCCCTCAACTCTTGCAGAACAACATTCGCCCTCAGCTCTTGCAAAATGGTAAGTTCTTACTGCAGGCCCTTCCTCCTATAGTAGGGTTGACTCTATTTGGGTTTTTTTGGTCAATTCCATTGGATTGTGTTAGGCTGTAGGGTTCTCTCTAGATGTCTTCCAATTTTCTTTCGGATGAGTTTCAAAGAGGATGTGTAAGATGTGTTTGTGCTTGCATGAATTTGAATCCACCAATTTCATGAAGTTTAAGCTATGGATTTTAGTTGGAAAAACTCATCCATCTCAACACCCAGTAACGAATTGCCCTTGGTCTGATCTACATTGAAGGTGAAGTGAAAAGTGGCTTTATCACAAGGGTAGTACCCCAGATCGAAAGTGATGAGCTTTAGTTCTCCAGATTTGGGGATTTTCTGATATTTGGGGATTTCCTGATGACATACCAAAGGTCACATCCATACAACCATATCAAGGTCAATGTTGAGATCATTCTCATATAGATATAGGTCACTGATATATAGGTTTAATATCATCATCACTATCCATGGAAACCGAATGGTTACAAAATCTGTGATTGTGGTTGGCTCATTTATAATTATTACACATTTACAGTAGAGCACAAAAACACTAAATATGGCCCGAGCAGAGCCTTTACAACAGGCAATGGAATTGTAGCTGCTTCATCAATAACCAATAGCTCCACTTGAGAAAAAATTTCATAATCTTGGGGCTGGATATACTGCAGAGCAAACAATTGTAGTTATCATTCGTGCTCCAATATATTAATATAATTTTTACATTGAACTGAAGAAAGGGAAACAAGAAAATGCTAGACATCATACAATGCTTTGACTTAAGAGTTTTGAGTGACATACTTGAAAAAAAGAACTCATCCACTGATATTTATAATCATTTGAGTTATTCAAGTTAAACACAATGTCAAGAATCAAGATTCAATACCCTCTATTATCTTCATCACCCAATACAAGATTTAAAATTTTCTCAAAGAAAAGCTTATTAAATTGGCAGTCATTATTTCTCCCTGCTTTAAAAACCCTAAATTTAAATTAAAACAAGCATTGCATTTCAACTACAAAAATCTATTAGTGTTCAAATGTACATGTGTGCATCACTTGTGTAGGGTATTCCTTTTCCACTTTCACATTATCCAAGAATGTGTGCAGTATAGTTCATATTTTTTGTGATTTAGATTATCTTGAAAAAGGAAAGGTAAATTATTTCCCATGGAAAAAGAAGGTTTTCCCTTTTTACTACTGGAAATGGTACAACAAATTTCCATTTCTACGCGAAACTCCTACGAAACAGGAACCAAATAAAGGCCATGTCCTCAATGGACATCATTTGGCTTTGAAAATGGCCATTGCACCGTGTTGTTTCTTATATTACACCACGATAGTTTCTTAGGTCATTTCTTGTTTCTTGAGATGAAAAACAACCAAAGAAATTGTGAAGATCCTTTCAAGAAATAAATGACCATTTCTCAATCATATCTCAACTATTTTTTATTTTATTCAGTGGTTGCTTAATTTGAGATAAATTTGACACTTTTATAAGGAATATAACATAAAAACACAAAATGGGAAGGAATTGATGAGGTAGATGACCTTTAGTTGTTGTCAATTAACATTGTTACCGATGAAATAGGTAACCTGACCTCAAAACGGTAACTCTAACCCAAAAAGACTCAAAAAACATGAAAAAACACCCCAAAAATAAATAAAAAAAGTGTATTCCAGAATGCACTTGGTTTTTTTTTAAGGTCAAATTTCAACATTTTATAAAATTATGCTAAAAACAAAATTGTTTCTTGAAAAAAGGATTGAAAAAACACCCTCAAAACAAAACCAGTTGATGCTCGAATAACAAAAAAAAAAATTGTGTCATATTGACGCTTTAAAAATAAATAACATTTTTTATTTTAAATTAAAAAAAAAACCTCTACAAATTTAAGAAAAAAACAAAATTTTAAAAAATAAAAACATTTTAAAGCTTAAAATTTAAAAATATATAGGAATAAAAAAATTAAAATAAAACAAAATAAAATTTTAATTCAAACATTAAAAAAAACCTAAAATTTAAGAAAAAAATTAAATTAAATTAAAGATTCAAATTTCAAAATATATAGAAATTAAAAAAAAATAAAAAAAAATAAATAAAAATATTAAATTAAAAAAAAAACAAGTTAAAAAAGGAAAGAAATTATAAAAATTAAAATATAGAAATTAAATTTAAAAAATAAAAAGAAAATGTTTATTAAATTAGAAAAATAAAAAATTAAATTTAAATTATATATATAGCGGCGCCAAAAAAAATACGATTTAGATAAAAAAAAAATAAATAGATTTTAAAAAATAATTTAAATTTAAATTATAAAAACTATTATATATATAAACTTAAATTAAAAATATATATATTAGATTTTATTAAATTTAAAAAAAAAAAACAAATATTAAATTTTAATAAATAAATGAATAAACAAATAAATTTTGAAATAAAAAATAAATTTTAAATATAAAGGAAAAAAAAAAAGCATTGTTAAAATAAAAAGTTAAAAAACTTTAAAAATCAATTAAAATTGAAAAAAATAGATTAAAAAAAATATATTAAATAAAAAATAAAATAAAAAACAAATTAATTTGAAAATATTAAGTTTAAATAAATATTAATTAAAAAAAAAAAAAACTAATTTTAAATACAAAATTTTAATTGAAATAAAAAAAAATATATATAAAAATTTTATGTAATTAAAAAAATAATAATAAAAAATTAAAAATACAAAATTTACTAAATTTTAAAAAATTAAATGAAAAAAAGGAAACATAAAATTTAATAATTAAAAAAAAAAATGAAAAAAAAAATTCAATTAAATAAAAAAAAAAAAAAATACAAAATTTAATAAAAAAATTTAACAAAATTTAAAAAAAAAAAATTTAAAAAAAAACAAAAAAAAATGAATAAAATTATAAAAAAAAACAAAAAAAAAGTAAAACAAATTAAATTTCAAATATATAAATTAAATTAAAACAAAAAAAAAAATTAAATTTTTTGAAATTAAAAAAAAATCAAATTAAAAAAAAATATTAAAAATTAAAATAATTAAAAAAAAAAGAATTTTTTGATCGTGGTGGCACCGCTAATCGGCCTCCCGCCCAGGTGGCGGCGGAGGCCAGCCGCTGGGCGAGAAGCTGATTCCCAGAATCGCCCTCCCACAGAGGGAGGCCGATTCCGGGAATCGCCCTCCCGTCGTGGGAGGACGATTCCGAGAATCGCCCTCCCGTCGCAGGAGGGAGGCCGATTCCCAGAATCGCCCTCCTACCATGGGAGGGTGATTCCCGGAATCAGCCTCAGGGCCATTCCCGGAATCAGCCTCAAGGCGATTCTCGAAATCGACCTCCCGCTGCAGGAGGGTAATTCCCGGAATCGGCCTTCTGCGCCGCGGCAGGGCGATTTCCGGAATCGGACTCAGGGCAATTCCCGGAATCGACCTCCCACATTGCGGCAAGGCGATTCCCGGAATCGGCCTCCCGCCGCGGGAGGGCAATTCTTGGAATCGGCCTCCTGCCCAACGGCCAGCCTCCGCCGCCACCTGGGCAGGAGGCCAATTGGTGGCACCACCACGATCATTTTTTTTTTTTTTTTTTAAATATTTTTTTTAATTTGATTTTTTTTTTTTTTTTGAATTCAAAAATTTAAAATTATTTGTTTTTTAATTCAAATTTTTTATTTAAAATTTAAATTGTTTTTATTTTTTATTTTATTTTTTTAAATTTAATATTTTAGATTAATTATTTTTTAAAATTTAAAATTTATTTCTTAAATTTATTAAATTTTAATTTAATTTAATTTTTTTTTTTAATTTTTTAGTTTATTTAGTTTTTTATTTTCAAAATTTATAAATTGTTTCATTTAAAAAAAAAACAATAAATTTATGGATATTTGTTTTTTAATTATTTGCACGTGGTTTTTTTCATTTTTTGTTTTTTAATGATAGTTTTTTTTATTTTAATTATCTTTTTCAATTTTATTTTTTATTTTTTTTTAATTTGTTTTTTTTTGTTAATTTTAAAATTTGTATTTTTTTCTTGTTATTATTATTATTTTAATTTTAATTTTTAAATTTAATTTTTTCTTTTTTGTATTTTATTTTTTTTATCTAAATTTTAATTTTGTAATTTAAATTATTTTTAAATTTTCTATTTAATTTTTTTTTTAATTATATGGTTTTTTTTTTAAACTAAAAAAAAATGTTTTTGATGTTTTTTTTTTAAATTTTTTTGGTTTTTTTTTTTTTTTTTTGTTTAAATTATGTGTTTTTTTTTCAAATTTTGTCATTTCTTTTGATGTAATTTTCGAATATTCTGTTTTTTTTTTGTTTTATTTATTTATTTTTGTTTAAATTTTTTTATTTTTACGAGTTAATTTTGTTTTTTTTTACATTTTATTGTTTTTTTTTTTGCTTTTATATATATTTTTTTATCTAAGTTCTATGTTTTATTACCAACATGAAAATCACCACTCTAAAAAAAAAGGTTGATGCTGCATCTATACGTTTCAAAAATAGCATGAAAATCACCGCTCTAACGAAAAAGGTTGACGCTGCATCAATACGTTTCAAAATTAGCATGAAAATCACTAACATTTTAAAACAAATATGCATACTTCATAAATAAAAATATTAGAGTGTTGAAAATGTGCTCAAAAAAAAAGAAGAAGGTGATTCTGCATCACCACTTTTCAAAATGCGGTGCTTTTTATGCTACCAAAAAAAAGTAGGTAATAGTGCAGTTACCTATTTCATCGGTAACATTGTTTGCTATGCGTACTCCCTTCTTGAGTGAGAAAATATGCTCACAATTACTGCTAATCAACAAGGAAAAATCAAACTTCTGAGACTAAAATTTCCCTGAGGAAATTTTCTCTCTGTAGTGTGTGTTTTTCACTTAATCCACCTAACGTTGATTTTGCTACTGCAAAACCCTCTCCGTACAACTAAGGAATTTTCTCCACAAAAATATGAACTGCAATTTATCCTTTTCACTACTTGAATCACTATCCTGGGCTAGTCTAATTTTTTGCCAACCTGCAACTAAAAATCGAATTATTGCCTCAGCAGTTTGGCCCGGCTGTCAAAAAATTGTGCTGCCTCTGAAAATTTCAGCCTATTGCTCTGTCTTATTAGCGAAAGTTTCCTCTTCACTTCTTAGCTTCCCAATTGATCTGTTACACTCTAATACCATGTGAAAATTTCATCTATCACATCAACTCGAAATTATTCTTCTAATTGTTAATTATATTTAACAATTTGTTTATAATTTGTTACAAAAAATATCAAATCATTAACTCCGTGATTTTCACAAATAAAATTGCAGAAATAATAGAATTGGAAACTAAGAAAATATTGGCACACACAAATAAAAAATAACACTATTATTTTTGGACAAATGTCCCCGGAAAAACCCAACTTGGGAAAACCAGTGCAGCATTGAGGGTTTTTATTATTATTCAACGGTGAAAATCTGAATACATTCTGGATGCCTGAAATTTAGCTATCCTACAAATAAAATACTGTTAAAAATATTAGAGGGAAATTTACCCTCACTCTGGGAAATTCTAGCATTGGACTTCATTTGAAAAGCAAGTCGTCCAACTGGGCCTGCGCAGGGTCTGCATCACTTTGAAGTTGCCTTCTCTACGTGCTTCCTAAACTATTTGCTAATCAAATAGTCTTGCCTGCTGCTGGCTAGGAAAATTCTTCTTTGAAACTCTAGAACTCCTTCCCAGCCTTTGGAGATGAAGACTTCTTCCCCTCTCAGCAAATCAAAATTCCTTTTGAGGCTTCTGCGCTGCCTCTGCGCAACCTCTTGGAGAAATCTGGGCCTCTCTGCAAATGTACTCGCTCGATCTGGAAATCTTTCTCTAGCCTCACTGTCTCTACCCCTCACTATCTATGTTGCCTCACTGAAGCTCAAAATATCTAGCAACTGACTGTTGCTACTTTAGAAAATCAAATTCTCCAAGTGAGTTAGGTGTCTACTCTATCACCACATCGATCTCTTCTTATGTCTTATTGTTGGAACTCCAATGGTTAAGATTAAATCTTAATTGATTGCTCAGATAATTTTTGGATTGATCTATGTGAGTTTCTAGAGATTTCTCACCTTGACTTAATTAATTTTGATTAATTAGCCATATTCCCTAAGTTTAGACTGGAAATATTTAAAAATCGACTAATAATCTTATTAATCCATCTCTAGGTGGAATTTCCAGAAACAATTTTTGGGTTTTCGATATCTCATGTATTTTAATCTCTCCACCAAATTTCATGGCTAGAACAAATATGATGCTACAAAAACTAAAAATATCCACTGCCTCTACCCAAAATTATTGTCTAAACCCAACACCACTAAGAATGGTATATTTTTATCCATCAACGCCATATTCATCCTTTCTGCAACAACATTATGCTAAGGCGTGTATGAATTAGTCTTCTGCCTTGCTATACCACACTTCTTATAGAATTTTGTGAATTTGTTCTCACAAAATTCTCCACTGTTATTTGTCCTCAATGCCTTAATTATTTTCTCTATCTAATTCCATAAGAACCTTAAACTATTTGTATTTATCAAAGAATTTAGATTTTTTCTTAATGAAATAATCCATGTGTTCCTCGAGAAATCATCCATGAATTTGACATAGTACACAAATTTACCAGTGATGGAACCAACACAGGTTTAAACACATCATTGTACACAAAATGTAATATTCTCCTAATCATGTAGTAGTAGTGGAGAATCTTACCCAATTATGCGTCCCATATAAGAAATGTTCACAACAATTAAAATCCAAGGAGAAATTAGACATACCTTCCATCAGACCATTACCATGTAGTATTTGAAGGCCCTTCTCTCTAATATGCCCGAGTATTTGATGCCACAACATAATTTTTTCTCTAAAGACTATAGTACTTTTTCTTTTTTCTAATCCACTCTCAAGAATAATGGAATTGTTGCACCCATCACAATTAGTGCTTCTTATCAACTTATATATTGTCCCAATCCGAACTCCTCTCAGTAATATCATTGTTGCATGAATATTTCGACAGCCACGAACTTGATGATGATAAAATACTTTTGTATAATGTGTGTTATTCTTACTGGAATGCCTGAAATTTCGAGTGAACGCCTCATCCATATTTTGGGACATAAAGGTTTAATTCCCTGAAGTTGGGTGAAGTGTTCACCCGAAACGTTGGACATTCTAGTTACAACAACACACAATATACCATAATATTTTATCATCATCAATATCATTGCTCCTCAAACCATCCTATATGTAAGCCTTTCAAACACTATTTTTGCACCCACAACACTCATCTTGCTTACATAAATCAAGTTTTTAGCTAATCTTGGTATGTGTAGAAAATTATGGAGTTTTATAATCCTTCCACCCATGAGTTTCAACTTGACCTTTCCTCCTCCTATGATTATGAAAATTGATTCATCTCTTAGTAAAACATCACCACCATCATATCTTTCACATCCACAAAACCACTCACTATTAGGAGTCATATGAAAGGATGCCCTTGTTTCGACCAACCATGCCTCATCATCTACATGTGTACTTGAAGAAGATAAGAACACATTGCCTCCTTCATCTGAGGAGGTTTTTGATTCTTAAAAGGAGCATCATCAAATCCCTTCCCTTTCTCAACAAATTTGGATTAACATTCTTTCTTGTAATGCCCTTCTTTTCCACATCTCCAACATGCATTTATGAGATTTCCTAGACATTTAGATCTTCCTCTAGATTTAGATCTCCCACTCGAGGACCTTATTTTATTTATATTGTGGAATCGTCTTCTTATAGACCAGGCATAGGTGTTTTAACCTTTGATATTTTTCCATTGTATCTCCTATAATAACAAAGATAAGACAATATCATCAAAACTTAAAGGAGTTGCATTACTACCTACCAAACTATCCCACGAGTCTATTAAAGAACACAACAAATTTATAAACTTATCTTCATATGAAATTTGAATATGAATAGATAATAGTTGACTTAGCATAGTATTGGATGTGTTTAAATTCTCTGCCACCAAGTCTTTGTCTTTCATCCTCGGGTTATACAACTTTTTATGTAGTAACAATTTGTTCAACAAATACTTAGATTGATAGAAAGTTCCTAACTTGTTCCACAATGTCTCAGTTACAGATTCTCTTAAAACATTTAGTAATACTAAATGTGGGAGACACAACCATATTGTGCTCTTTACATTTCAATCCAACTTGGTCCAGTCTTTTGTAGACATTGTTGTTGGTGCAATGCATAGATTCATAGTAATCCACAAATCCTTTTCCACCAATAGATCTTCCATTTTGAGATTCCACTAAAAAATACACACATCGAATTTCTTAATCTTCATCTTTGAACTACTCACCATTTCCTTTCACCACAAGAATCGATTTTGCAAATCTTCCACTGCGACAATGTCCATAAGATCGAGCAAAACCCAATAACCACAAAAAAATCCCCTTGAAGCGAAAACCCTCTGGAAACAAATTTAGGTTTTAACCCTGTGTAATTAATTGTTGGAAATAGAATCTTAGTAAAATAGAAAAAATGCAATGAAAAATACACATTAACATAGAGATTTTATGTTGGAAACTCGAAAAAAGAAAACCATAAATATTTTTGTAGTGTACTATATATATATATATATATATATATATATATATATATATATATATATATATATATATATATATATATATATATAAACAACCAATCCATTTACCCTATATTAGAATACAATTATAGTTCCTTAATCAAAGCTACAAAACCATGGGCTAAACCACAATGCGCCACAAAATTGCTAAAGGTGAAAACTACCAAAAACATACAAAAAAAAGATTTATTTTTTCGGGAGAAACAAATCATGCAAAGAATATAACACAAAATGATCATGAAGTTTCCAAGAGTGATTTAAAACCCTAAGCTAACCCTAATTATAGCTATCAAAAAGCTAGTAGGAGGAGGGAAAATGGTTCACATTTTCACTAGACATCGATTATTCTATGGTATGAGTAGAATGTGGAAGAACTACTAAAAGAGAAAAGAGACACAAGCATATTGTAGATGAATCTATAAGACCATAGTGTGTCATAACTTCACTATAATATTAGACAACTTTGTAATTTCTATAGCAATCTCCATAATATAAGAAAACAAAAGGAACGATCCTTCATTAAATGTTGGTTTTCTTATATGGGTTTCCTAAGTAAATATTTTTGTTACATTGTATGTTTAAGCTATTGTAGTCTATTTCACATTTGAGTAGATAATCTAAATTACTTGTTTTTTATTAAAAAACTAAAAAGATAAACACAAAGTTGAGCATAGATACACTAGTTTAAAAATGTTTTGATGAAAATTCCAGTAGAATATCCAAAATAATTTACAATATATATATATATATATATATATAAGTTGTAAACTAAAATAAATTGATTATGAAAACTGAAAATTATTTCTCTCACCTACCACCAAATTTTGAGTTAAATATAGCTCAAATATTTTAATTTATAGTGTAGCTTAGACACAAAATCAAACATAGATCCACTCAATGTGTTTTAAGATTAAATATATTTTGGTGTTATAAATTATATTTTTTAAATTTAAATTATAAGTTGTATAATAAATAAATTATAAAATCAAATAAATTGACTATAAAAAACTAAAAAATGGTTATCCTTACTTACAACCAAGTTTTGAGTTAAAAATGACTTCAAATTTTCAATTTACCAAATTTTGAATTATAAATTACTTAGATATATCAATTAATATAGCTACTAAAAATTAAATAAAACAAATGCAACACACACAATTGTGAGACAAAGCTCACACAAAACTTGTCATTAGCTGAACAATAACATTACATATTTATAACATAGGCACTCACCTAATCTTCCTAAGTTTGGGGTAACAATCCTGAACTGGTGGAACTAAACTCTAATTAAAAACTCTCGTTCAACAAACCATAACCACTCCTATTTCTACATTATTCTAGATTATTCTCACATCCTCCCTTAATGGAGAAATGGATTTTCTACAACACCTAATTTACTTCTAAAAACTTCAAACTTGAGTTTACCAAGAGGCTTGGTAAAGATATCAACCATACTATCCTTGGTATTACAAAATACTAAATCAATTTCATTTGATTCAATCTTATCTTGTACAAAGTAGTATTTCAGCTCAATGTGTTTTGATCTGGCATGATATATTGGATTTTGTGCTAATTTGATAGCACTTTGATTATCACAATTTATGCATGTTGAACCACTTTGCTTCTCTTCGAGATCTGCAAGAATTCTTCGCAACCAAACAGCTTCACAGGTGGCAATTGTCAAAGCTTTGTACTAAGATTCTGTTGATGATAAAGAAACAGTTGGTTGTTTCTTACTACTCCATGACACAACCCCTGATCCTATATTAAATGCATAGCCAGAGGTAGATCGTCTATCATCAGGATTTCCTACCCAATCTGAATCAGAAAAACCTGTCAGTGCAACATCAGATTCGTCAATATACATAATACCTAAATTGATTGTTCCTTTTAAGTATCGAAGAACTTTGTTTGCAGCATTCCAGTGATTTCCTGAAGGCTTAGCCATAAACTGACTAAGGATATTGACTGAGTATGCAATGTCTGGTGTGGTAGTGGTGAGATAGTTCAGAATTCCCACCAACTGACAATATAAAGTTCCATATGCCTCTTTAGTTTCATCTTCTTTGTACAACTTTGCATTATGTTCTAATGGATTTGGCATAGCTTTGCAATCACTCATATTGAACTTTTTAAGAGTTTCCTTTGTGTATTTACTTTGAGTGATCAATGTTTTACTAGGCTCTCTCCATACCTCAATTCCTAAACAGTAATGCAATTCACCCAGATCTTTCATTTCAAATTCCCGAGACAAATGAATTTTAATTTCTTCAATTAACTTGTAAGCACTGCTTGTGATAATGAGATCATCCACATATAAAGATATTAAAGCAACATTTCCTTCTTCATCTTTCTTAACATACATGTTAGGATCATTTTTGCTTTTCACAAACCCATTCTGATGAAAGAAGGTGTCAATCTTTACATACCATGATCTCAACGCTTGTTTCAAACCATATAAGGCTTTTCTTAACCTGCAGACTAGATGCTCCTATCCCTGTTTGAAAAACCCTTCAGGTTGAACCAGATAAAATTCTTCCTTTAAATCACCATTCAGAAAAGAATATTTGACATCCAATTGATGTATATTCCAATTATGTTTTGTAGATAAGGAAATCAGTACTCTAATTGTATTCAATTTAGCTACTGGTGCAAAAGTATCTTCATAATTAATTCCCTCTTGTTGAGCATATCCTTTTGCAACTAATCTCGCCTTAAATTTATCAATGCTACCATCTTCTTTAAATTTAGATCTATACAACCATTTGCTTCCAATTGGAACATTTTTTCAGGGAGTTCAACTAATTCCCATGTTTGATTTTTCATAAGAGAGTCATATTCATCATTCATAGCATTTCTCCATTGTTCATGCTCTTTAGCTTATTCATAATCAACTGGTTCTACAACATTCATGATATTAGACATCAAGGCATAATCTCTATACCTTGCAGGAAGCTGGGTTTGTCGAGTTGACCTTCTTGGTTCTACAATACCTGTTGGAGTTCCATCCATGATTCTCTTGTTTTGAGGTGAATCTTCCTCTCGTGATGAATTACTGTTGCTGGATGTGCTCATACTACTTTCATTCTGATCTTCAACATGTACCTGTACCTATTCCTGTTCCTGTTTAACAAAAGTATCAATTTTGACATGATCATCGTTAGATATATGTCAAGAATCATTCATTGTATCACTTTTATCAGCATTCTCATGAAACACCACATCTCGACTTGCAAACAGTTTATGTGAACTAGGATCAAACAGTTTATATGTTTTCTGATTTGTACAATACCCAATAAAAACACACTTGATTGACTTTGCATCAAGCTTTCTTCTGTTATCCTTAGTAATATGTGCAAAGGAAGTACATCCAAATACTCTTAAATGATTGACATCAGTTTTATGACCATAAAGAATCTCAAAAGGAGTTTGAAAAGCTAATTTCTTAGTGGGACTTCGATTCTTCAAAATAAATAGCAGTATTAATGGCTTCTACCCAAAAACCATTAGAAATGTTTTTACCTTGAAGCATACTGCGAGCGCACTCCACCAGTGTTCTATTCCATCTCTCAACAACACCATTTTGCTGAGGAGTATGAGGTACTGTGAATTGTTGTTGGATCCCATGAAATTTACAATACCTATTAAACGCTCCTGATTTATATTCACCACCTTGATCTGATCTGAGAATTTTAATGTATTTGCCTGTTTTCTTTTCAATCAAAGTTCTAAATTCTTTAAAAGACTCAAAGACATCACTTTTTCTTCGTATGAAATAGACCCATGTATATCTAGATCTATCATCAACAAAAATAAGAAATTAGGAAGCACCACCAAGCGACCTAGTTTGCATACGTCCACACACATCAGTGTGAATTAATTCAAGTATATCATATTATCTTTTCTCTATATGAACGGGAAACTCCTCTCTGTGCTGCTTACTAAGTGCACAAGCTTCACATGGTAAATGTTCACACTTCATAACAAGAAGACCTTCAACCATTGTTTTTCTTTGCAACAACAATAAATCATTGTAATTTAGGTGCCCATACATATGATGCCATAACTTTGTTGTTAACGTTGTTGTGGATGTCAATGCAACATGACGCTTCATCGTCACATCCAATTTATACAATCCACCAACCCTGGTACTTGTGGAAACAACCCTGTAGCGATCCTGAATATCTTTTACAATACACCCCAATTTACCAAATTCCACTTTTAAATTATTATCAGTGATAGTTGAAACAGGTATCAAATTATTTTTAATACCAGGAACATACTTCACATCATGAATCTGTCTCATTTGTCCATTAGGTAAGTACACACTTATTACGCCATAGCCTTGGACTTTATGTGACCTGTTATCTCCTAGGTAAATGTGTGTGCCATCAGTTTTCTCGTAATATTTATCATACCATTCTTTATTACAAGTCATATGAGCTAATGCACCGGCATCTATGAACCAAGCAGTCTCATCATCAGTTTCAGCAGACAATGCAACATCAGAAAGAGACAATTTAAGATTTTTAAATCCATCAGTAACTGAAGTGTCTCTGTTCATGAAATTTCCATTATGCCTTCTATGTCTCTGATTTGATTCATGATTCTTTCTTCTATAGAAATATTTAGCTAGATGTCCAGGTTTTCCACAATAATCACATTCAATATTTCTCTTAACATAAGAATCAGGATGTGTCATACCTTTCTTCTTTTCTTGAAAATGGCCTTTGTTCATGTCCCGTGGTCTCCCTCAGAATGATGTTTTACCTCTTGCAATAATTGCCAAATCAGAATCATTTGAATCTACTTCAAAATGTTTCATTCTCTCTTCTTCTTGAAGAAGAATTCCAGCCAATTAATCAAATTTAGGAGGCATTTGTCTAGCTGAGAGTGCTGAAATAAAGACTTTATAGTCTTAGACTAAACCCTTCAAATCAACAGTTACTAAATCATTACTAGACACTTTTTCACCAATGTCACCAAGTTTATCACTTAAGTCTTTAATTCTAGAAACAAATTTGTTGATGCTTTCATTGGCTTCCATTTTGATAGATAGTAGTTTTGTTTTTAAAAATAAAATGTGGTTTTCATTAGTAGTTTCATACAAACCTTTGAGAGTTTCCCATGTGTGATTTGAAGATGTACAGTCCCGAATGTGAGGAATGATGTTGTCCTTTACAGACATGCGCAACAACACTTTCGCTTTCATTTCTCGCTTATCCCAATCTGGAATCACGTGTTGAGATTCAACAATATGATGAGCTTAGTGAAAAGGTAAGCGACTTCATAGAGGCAGGTGCCTTCCAGAGTAATTTTGGCATAAAGTCTATTTTTAGACATGTTGATCATATTCTATGAGTTGCAGGATGCTATTTGTGGATGGTTGGTCAAGTTGGAAAAATATATGGAATTCTATTTTTAGAAATATTGGGCAGAATCTATTTTTAGATTGCCGGTCTAAAAATAGATATGTCGAATATTATTAGCTCTTAATAATATTTGGACTATAAACATTATCTTATTCTCTTGGAGCACTTCAGTTAAGTGCATAGATGTATGCCTCCCCAAATATGAGTGTGAGGAAAAGGAATTACATGTATCTTTGAGGGTTATTTGGGAGCTATTGCATGGAGGACTTCAGTTAGAACTCATGTGACAGATTTTGGTGGAATTGTAGAAGTAGTTGGTGGAGTTGTGTTCAGTTTAACTCAGTTAGACACAGTTGAACTAGTTGTATCTAGTCTAAATAATTGATACACTAGTGAGAGTGGTGTGAATTAATTAATAATTAATTCAATAAATATTAACTCATTAATCAACTGAAGAATACATCAGTTAACTACAGTGCATGGATAGTTTCAGTGGAGACCAGTGGAGAGGTAGGTGAAAGAGCAAGTGTGACTATCAGTTGTGACTATAGTGATGCATTGATTGCATCCAACACTTAGTGGAGATGCCAATGAGGATTGCGCAGTGCAAGCTTGGTGGATTCGAGTTCATTCAGAGCCATTCTTCAGCAGGGATTGCGCAGTAGAGGCAGGCTAGCAGGTGGCAGAGATCGGTGCATGGATTTGCAAGATCGGGCCTGATTAGTGTGTAGCGATTGTATTGTACTGAGAGCTTGATATGATCAACTTTGTATGAGGATTGTTACATGATCTCTATGACATATATTATATACAGATAGTTGGGGTTTTCAGCTTCAGGCTTTCCCGTTAAACAATTGTGTTAATGTGTGTGAAATTTTATGGTTTCATGTGTGCATTGCAATTGATTTAATTTATGCATGTGATGATCAATCGTGGAATAGATTCTGTATTGTGCATGAAGTTAAAATAGTGTGATATCAGGAGAATCTTGGATATATAACACATAAGTTATATAATTTCTACATGGAATCAGAGCAGATTGCAATTATTGAAGCGATTGAGTTTTGTGCTGGTGGAATTCAAATTTTTTGTAGTGTTTTCTTGGTGTTGAAGTTGAGCATTCATTAAAATGTCTTTCAACGGATTGCAATTGGAGTATGCCCTTGAGGGAAGCTCAAATTATATTGCATGGAAGGACAAGATGGAGGTAGTGCTAGATGATAATGGGTTGAAGGAGTTCATAGATGCATAAATTCCAAAACCTACTTCTAGCAATGCAGCCGCACTTGACACATGGCAAAATAAGACAACAAAATGTCGAAGGATTCTGTTGGAACGTGTGAAGGATCACATAGTGTCCAGCCTTCATGGTAAAGCTTCTCCATTCTTGATGTGGAAAGCTTTGACAGACTTGTTCCAAAGCAGAAGCGACCAGAGGAAGTTGGCGCTTAATGACAAGCTCAGGAAAATAAAAATGGAGAAAGGCGACAGTATACCCAAGTACCTCACGAAGTTTTTCTAGTGTAGGGATGAGTTGGGAAGTGTGGGGGTTACTATAGATGAAGAGGACTTGGTGAGCTTGGCTCTCCTTGGGCTTTCGAAGAGTTGGCATAGCTACGAGGACTTTGTCAATGGTCGGGAGAAACTGCCAGGATGGGAGCAACTTTGGTCGGATCTTGTGCAGGAGGAGATAAGGCGGGGTACCAGGGATGGATCTTCATTAAAGAATGAAGATGAAGAAAATTGTGCTTTGGCTGCCAAAAAAAAGAAGGGGAAGAGCAATAAAGCTTCTCATTCCAGTGCGAAAGGCAAGAAGCAGGACATGTCCAAGGTGAAGTGCTTTCACTGTCACTAACACGGACATTATGCCACAAATTGTCCGCAGAAGAAGAAAAATAAGCAGGCTGCTGGATCTGCAGCTGGAGAGGCCTTAGCCTCACAGTTTGAGCTGGATTTTTTGTTGATCGCATGCTTGGTTTCAAGTGTGATGGGATCAGTGTGGTTTCTTGACAGTGGTGCGTCTTTCCATATGACCAGAGACAAAGATTTATTTACTGATTTGGATGAGAAGGTTCTTGGAGTGCACATTGAGATGGGTGATGATGGTAGATACAGTGCGACTAGTATCGAGACCATTTCCTTTGAGAGGGAGTTTGGTAAACCTTTCATATTGAAGGATGTCATGCATGTTCCAGGATTGAAGAAGAATCTGATCTCCGTGGCGATGTTGGAAGACAAGGGATATTATGTTGTTTTTAGCGAGGGAAAGGATTTTCTGCGCAGTAAAGCAACTAGTGAAACCCAGAGGATAGGGGTTCAAGTTAATAAACTTTATCAATTGCAGGTAGATGGCTACGCAGCAATGGCAGGCAAAGCAAAAGGAGTGGTGAGTCGGGATGAGGGTGAATTGTGGCATAGGAGATTGGGCCATCTTCACCATGGCGCTTTGAAAATTTTGCAGCAGATTTCTACCGGGCTTCCCAAGGGTACACTTGCGCAGTCAGATCAGTGCAAGGGATGTACTTTGGGAAAATTTGTGAAGACCATTTTTCATGAGAAGGATAGTCGCGCCACGATGATCCTTGAGAGAATTCACACAAATGTGTGTGGACCTTTCTCAGTAGCTTCAACAGCAAAGCACAGGTATTATGTGATATTTGTTGATCTTCTAGATCTTCTTCATGCAGAAGAAGAGCGAGACATACTCAAAGTTCTGTGAGTTCAAGGCACTGGTTGAGAAAGAGTCGGGGAATCAGGTGAAAGCTTTAAGGAGCGATAATGGTGTTGAATTCATCTCTGAAGAATTCAAATACTTTTGCAGCACAAAAGGAATTCGAAGAGAGCTCATAGCGCCTCATAACCCATAGCAGAATGGGGTTGCGGAGAGAAAGAACAGAACGATCGTGGGTGCTGCACGGGCGATGTTGCATGATCAGGGCCTTCCCATACACTTGTGGGTTGAAGAATGCAACACTGTGGTTTATGTGCAAAACCATTGTCCTCATAGAGTACTTGGCATGAGTACACCAGAAGAGGCATTTTTTGGTAAGAAGCCTGATATTTCTCATTTGAATATTTTTGGCTCACCTATTTACATTCATGTGACGAAGGATGCCAGGAAGAAGTTGGAGCCGACCGCAGAGGTTGGGATATTTGTGGGTACACAGAAACACCCCACAACTATCGTGTGTATTTTCCAGACAGTCGGAAGACTGTTGTGCGATGGGATATCAAATTTCATGAGGAGAAAGCCGTGAAGTTGTTGCTTGAGAGGGAGCTACACTTGCATGCAGATGAAGAGCTAATTTTTCCTAAAGATGAGCCTCAGGACATGGATCAGCCACAAGAGGAGGTTCATGGAGTGGAATAAATGACTCATGCAGTGCCAAACATTAGAGGGCGGAAGCGCACTACAGAAGCTGAGCGACTGAATCTTGATGCAGCGCAGAATGTAGGAGCCCCTACATCACAGCGCAGACAGAGACAGTCACCTGACCGATTTACTGGATACATGGCTCTGATGAGTAAGTGTATCGTGACGGAACCATCCTCTTTAGAGGAAGTTGTGGAGGATCCCGCATGGGTAGATGCCATGGGGGAAGAGTATGATTCGATTGTCAGAAACAATGCATGGGAGATTGTTCCAAGGCCGGAAGGGAAATCAGTGGTAGGTTTGAGATGGATCTACAAAGTGAAGCAAGCTACTGACGGGAGCTTCGAGAAGTACAAGGCAAGATTTTTTTCCTGGTGCTTCTCAAAGATCGAGGGGATCGACTATGAAGAAACCTTTGCACCTGTCACAAGGTATTCTTCCATACGGACCATCCTTGCACTCTCAGCGCAGATGGGTTGGCACATTCATCAAATGGATGTGAAGACTGCATTCCTCAATGGAGTCATTGAGGAGGAGGTGTACATGGAGCAGCCTGAAGGATTCAAAATCTTCAGCAGCAAGTCGCATGTGTGCAGGCTCAAAAGATCGATGTATGGGCTGAAACAAGCACCTCGTGGTTGGTACACACGGATAGATAGTTATTTCACCGAACTTGGTTTTGTCAAGAGTGAGGTGGATCCGAACCTATACCAGATTGTGGTGGAGGGTAAGTTACTGATCATTGTACTTTATGTAGATGATTTGATACTAACAGGTGATGAACTGTTGATACACTCATGCAAGGCAGATCTTGCAAAGGAGTTTGAGATGAAGGACTTGGGCCTCCTTCATTATTTCCTGGGATTGGAAATTTGGCAGTGGAAGGGTGGACTATTTGTGTCTCAAGGCAAGTATGCCCGGGAAATACTGGAGAAGTTCAACATGCAAGGTTGCAAGCCTCTCAACACTCCTCTTCCTGGTGGTTGGAGGAAAGAGGATGCTACATCGGCAGAGGTAGTGGATGCCACTGTTTATCGACAGTTGATTGGTTCGCTCATGTATTTGGTCAATACACGACCGGACATATGCTATGCTATTAACCAGCTTTCACAAGATATGGTTAAGCCTACAAAGCTCTTTTGGAAGGTAGGCAAGCATGTCCTGAGGTATCTCAGGGACACATCTTGATATGGATTATCGTACAGACAGTCAGATGAGTTGAAGTTGCATGGCTTCACGGATGCAGATTGGGCAGGGAGCCTAACGAACAGAAAGAGCACATCTAGAGGGATATTCAGTATCGGGTCTACAACAGTTTCTTGGTACAGCAGGAAATAAAGATCTGTGGCACTCAGTTTAGCGGAGGCCGAGTACATGGCAGCAAGTTTGGCTGCATGCGAGGCTATATGGATGAGGAAGATCCTGGGCGGGTTGTTTGGTTCACACTTAGATCCTACTGTGATATATTGTGATAATTAGAGTTGCATTAAACTCTCAGTTAATCTAGTATTTCATGATAGATCTAAACATATTGACATTCGGTATCATCATATCAAAGATTGTGTGTAGCGGAAGATCATGTTGCTTTCTTACATTCCTACGGAGGATCAGGATGCAGATATTCCGACGAAGGCGCTCACCAGGAGCAAATTTGAATACCATAGAGATAGGATTGGGGTGGCAGATAATCCCTATCTTGTTGAGAGGGAGTGTTGAGATTCAACAAGATGATGAGCTTAGTGAAAAGAGTCACCTTCACTAATGGGCCCGCAGGCTATTTTTGGCGCAAAGTCTATTTTTAGACTATGTCTATTTTTAGACATGTCGATCATATTCTATCAGTTGCAGGATGCTATTTGTGGATGGTTGGTCAAGTTGGAAAAACAGATGGACTTCTATTTTTAGACATATTGGGCAGAATCTATTTTTAGATTACCAGTCCAAAAATAGATATGTCGAATATTATTAGCTCTTAATAATATTTGGACTCTAAACATTATCTTATTCTCTTGGAGCACTTCAGTTAAGTGCACAAATGTGGTAGAACAACTGACAAAAGGAATTACGCTATTCCTGAGGGTTTACTGGAGCTAATGCATGAGGACTTCAATTAGAACTCATGTGACATAGTTTGGTGGAGTTATAGAAGTAGTTGGTGGAGTTTTGTTCAGTTTAACTCAGTTAGACACAGTTGAGCTAGTTGTATCTAGTCTAACTGATTGATACACTAGTGAGAGTGGTGTGAATTAATTAATAATTAATTCACTAAATATTAACTCATTAATAAACTAAATAATACATCAGTTAACTACAGTGCATGGCAGTTTCAGTGGAGACCAGTGGAGAGATAGGTGAAAGAGCAAGTGTGACTATCAGTTGTGACTATAGTGATGCATTGATTGCATCCAACACTCAGTGGAGATGCCAATGAGGATTGCGCAGTGCAAGCCAGGTGGATTCGAGTTCAATCAGAGCCATTCTTCAGCAGGGATTGTGCAGTAGAGGCAAGCTAGCAAGTGGCAAATATCGGTGCATGGATTTGCTAGATCAGGGCCTTATTAGTGTGTAGCAATTGTATTGTACTGAGAGCTAGATATGATCAGCTTTGTATGAGGATTGTTACATGATCTCTATGACATATATTATATACAGATAGTTGTGGTTTTTAGCTTCAGGCTTTCCCGTTAAATCACTGTGTTAATGTGTGTGAATTTTTATGGTTTCATGTGTGCATTGCAATTGATTTAATTTCCGCATGTGATGATCAATGGTGGAATATATTCTATAATGTGCATGAAGTTAAAATAGTGTGTGATCAGGAGAATCTTGGATATATAACACATAAGCTATATAATTTCTACATCGCAGCGGCAGTAGTAGGCTTGGGCTCGTCACCATTGACAATTGTCCAGAGGTTGTATGCCTCGAGAACAGTGATCAACTTAAACTTCCAATTGACATAGTTTTCACCATCAAGTTTGGTGGATTCATTTAAATATGAATTGGCAAGAGGATTAACCATTGTTTTCAATAGCAATGACCATATTCAATTGCAAGAAATTAATTCACTGCAATGATCTTGCACCAAATTCGATCTATACTCATCCTCTGCTCACAAGAATGACATCATCAGCTCAACTACTTGACACAGCATCCAATACACAATTCCAAAGTTGGGCAGTATTTGTAATTCTTGATTCCAAGTTCTTCAGATATCGCGGCCAGAAAAATTCCTTCGACTGATAGGACACCGACTTCGAGGCAACTATACGATCAACATGCAAGGACGGAGAGAAATGTGCCCGTTACCTTCGGTGAATTGCAAAAAAGTTCTAGTTTATCGTTCACGGAGCATGCAAGAATCTGCAGGTCTTCGAGGGGTGCTCAAACGGGTGTATGGTTTATGTTGTAGGCTTTAAATGATCAAAATGGAGATCGAGTGTTGCCCCAGATTCCGAGGAATTTTTTAAGAATCAAGGACGGAACTATGACAATATTAGTGTTGAAAAAGTACCTGGTGAACAAGCTCGGCCTGAATAGTGAATCAGAGGTAAACAAATCGACTGAAAAATTCTATTACGGTGTCTTTGTCATTCTATGGCATTAATTTTCGTTCTGTGTTTATCTGGACTTACGGATATTCAAAGGAGAGGCCCTCTGACACCAACGCCAGCTAAAAGCCAGGACGTAAAAAATAATGGACCAGCACACCAATATGTACAGAGAGAGTTCGCGTCTAATCAACCATTAGCTGAGACGTTAATAGATTGCAGAGTCTGGGTTTCCACAACGCTTACTACAACTTCGCTCCACACAGAAGAAGCTCCATGGTCCTCTGACTTGCAACAAGGAAATGGTGTCTCATGCTTGACAGAGGCACAAGCAGCAGATCAATATATCTGACGCTTTGATACCAAATTAGATAAAACAAATGCAACACACACAATTGTGAGACAAAGCTCACACAAAACCCTAATTAAAAACTCTCGTTCAACAAACCATAACCACTCCTATTTCTACATTATTCTAGATTATTCTCACACTAAAGTTCTTTTGCATATAAAAAGATAAACACAAAATCAAATATAAATTCACTATATTTGTTTTAAGTTTAAATATATTTTGGTGAAATTTATTATATTAACAAATTATATTTCTTTAATTTAAATTATAATCTATACAATAAATAAATTGTAAAATCAAATAAAATGACTTAAAAAATAAATAAGTAAATAAAAAAAAATAAAAAATACCCTTACTTACCATAAAACTTTACTATAAAACTTTAAAAGATCACCCTTGTTGGAATTTTGGGAATTCCAAGCAAACAGAAATGGAGAGAATAATCTCCCCTCTACAACACAGAGAAATTTAAACAACTTGACAGGAGACAGAGTTTCCCAGACTTTTAAAACAACTTCTATTCCTTTCAAAACTGATACAAATCTTCCTCTGAACAGAGGGATGAATAACAATGGTGATTGCTACAGACGCAGTGCACAAAATGACTCATTTTTCTCTGAAAACTATACTCTGTCTCTCAGAGTACCAACACTGCTGTGTGTCTCTGTTGTTTTCCGCGCTGCTGTGCGAAAACACTAAAACAGAACAATACAATACAACCAACACAGGCTCGTCGGCCTTTTCATTTTATATATGTCGCGCATATATTTTTACATTACATATGAACCATATGAAAACTTATAAAAAAAAAAAAAAAAAACCAAATACAAAGGAAAAATCCTTTGCGGAACTAATAAAATATGAAATGCCTGACGTACGAGTGGGGACCACTACACAGTCGGCAATCGAAAATCGGCGAACGGCTTGACAACAAACTTTGTGATCCATTCAATCTTTCGATTGCGATTACACCATGGACGCGATGGCCCGATATTAAATCCGATGTATAAGATCGTCGGGTCCGCGCTTTATACAAAACGCGCGACCAAACAACAAACCTCTGATCCTCTGATTTCGATTGGAAACACGGGCGCGATCCAGCTATTAACTCCATCTCATAACATGGTCGAGTCCGCCCTTTTGATCGGGGCACACAATAAAATCCCGCCGATTAAACCTTGCGATTGAAACCAAGCGATTCCAATAGATTTCTACCACGTGGTCTTGTGGACCCACGGGCCTCCGCTGCTGTGGGGGTGATTTATATATATGTTTCAATGTATAAAACGTTCTGTTTGCGGAACTCTTCACATCTGCAAGACATTTGATTAATGCAATATGCGATTGCGATTGGATCGCATCGCATCGCGGCTTCATATCAACAAGACACTGCTCCAAAATAACTTTGCGATTCCGATTGGCATATAAATGGTGGGGACCACTTGTCCCGCCAATTCAAAAATAAAAGGACTTCTGCCTGTTAAAACAATTTCCATTCATTCTGGTTGTTGAGGACTTTAAAGCCCGAAACGACTGGTTTTTAATATCTCTGTTCCTCTGTAGAAAAGATCTACGAAAATCTTCGTCCTTCCACTGTGAAGAACGGCTCCGCCCATCACTGAGTTAATTTCATCTGCAATATGTGGCTGCGGCCCATCAAAATTAATTCATTTTCATTCTTCTTCAATGCAGAGTGCTGCGCACTCAATCTCTGTTGCTGCTGCTGCTGCTGCCTTTGTACTTTGTTCTTTGTTCTTCCTGCCTAAGGCACGGCAGGTGACTTTAATATTTCAACACTCCCCCTTAAAGTCAGCTGCTGGGTTGTTCATCATACCCAAGCATTTTCTTAAAAATTCAAATGTCTTTTGTCCCAATGGTTTAGTTAAAATATCTGCATATTGCTCCTCTGTTTTACAATGCTGTAAAACAACTTCACCATTATTTACCAATTCTCTGATATAATGATACTTTGTGTCTATGTGCTTTGTTCTTTTATAAAACACAGAATTCTTTGACAATGCAATAGCTGAGCTATTGTCACAATAAATCACAGTGCCCTTTACCTGTTCTTGGCACAAACTTCTCAACATCATTCTCATCCAAATTGCTTGACAAGCTGCTGCTGTAGCTGCCACATATTCTGCCTCTGTTGTAGATAATGCTACAATAGGCTGTTTCTTGGAAGCCCATGAAATGGCTCCTGAACCCATGTGAAAAACATAACCGGAAGTGCTCTTCCGATCATCTACAAAATTTAGAATTTCCTAATCTTTTTCGTTTGGGATTTTATGCTCCTTTTAAAAGCATCAAATTTTTAAACCATCGGTTTTTTGTTTAAGAATAAACCACTTAGTTGAATGTTTGCCCTAGCATTACGGTTGGAATTTCAAATCTTAAATTTAATTATTTTTGTAACTTCACTGCAAGTCTGGTTGATTTTCACAAAGAATGTTTATAGTTTTACAGATTTTCTAGTTGTATTTGACAACCAAATCACCCATAACGAGCAATTTGCCTCGTCAAATTCCATCCCTACTAACATCATCCCATTTTAATTTTGTTAAGATACAGTAACAAAGCATATATTTTGATTTCGTTAAGAAAAAGTAAACGTAAGCCTCCCATACTCAGATGCCTTTGTCTATAGATTTGCTAACAGAACCTGTAAAGTAGACACTTTCAATTTCATTTTATGGTTTGCTAAAAGGTAACCCAGTCTGTGTGAGAGACACGTAGTTTTTTTTTTTAATCTTTTGACCATGGGTATTGATCAACGCAGGTTCAATTATTCATGATAGGGATTTCAGCATGCCATTTGAATCGCATGACTCTACATTCCTTTGCTGGAGCTCCGTCATTTTCTGTGACTTGAGACTGATTGAAAAGAAAGACAAAAATGTTAACAGATGGAAAAAATGGCAAGGCATTAGTTATAGATGAATAAGCATGATTGGTGGAGAGTTTATTGATCAGTTGAATTATGTTGCGAATAAGCTGTGGCAGCCATTGAAAGGGAAAGGGGTGTGGGGGTGAGTTGCAGCTTGTGGTGACAAGGGATTTCTTCCAACTTCCACCGGTGAAGCCTCAGAATCCGGACAAGTTCTTTGCCTTTGAAGCAGATTTCCGGAATGAGTGTTTCGACAAGCAGATTGAATTAAGAAAAAGGCACTAGTAGAGATGTTGCAAGAAATAAGAAGAGGTCTGTGGGACTCATAAACTTTGGCCAAATTGAAGAACTGCCATGGTCCATCGGTGGAATGTGTCTGGGGATAGATTGTATCCAAGGGAATATGATGTTCGGAGGGTGAATAATAAGAGGCTGAATTTTCCAGGGCAGGAAATCATGACTTTTAGGGCCGAGGATAAAGGAGAAGAGAATGATGCATAAAGGTTCAAGTGATGCTTATCAAGATTGTTCTTTGCATAGGGCCCAAGTGATGTCTATCAAAAGTGGTCTCTTTTTTTTTCAGCTCAAACTTCCAAAATACATACAGTGCATATGCCAAAATAACAAGAAACTCAGATTCAGCTGGGCACAACTAACAGTCTATGTTTCTATGGACAATATTAAAACATCAATGTAAATGTATCAAAATCAAAATATAACTTTGAGCATTAAAACTATACAGTAATATATATATATATATATCTATATATATATGGTTTAACCGTAAGTCTTTTTGGGTGAAATTCATTAGACCAAGGTTCAAATCTCATTGAATATACGGTCTGTTATAATCTTAGAGATGCTAGTAGTGTTATAAGACAGTCACAAAGATTGATCTTGAGACCTCTCTTAGATTAGTCTAAAGAGTAATTCATCATTGTCAAAAAAGAAAAAAGAAAAAAAGAGATTATTCTCCTTTAAACTGCTGCAAAATCTATCACTGCAGTTTAATAAAGCCATCTTCCAAAATATTGTTGTTTTCCATAATCCAATAGTGCATGTCTCCAAACGGCTCCCTTAGTCCTGCTTCGACAAAGAATCGGCTACAGCTAGTTTATCAACATTAGTTTTTGGATAGGGCTCAAGTGATGCCTATAAAGAATATAGAAACTGGGTTAGATGAGACGTTGTTAAGAGCTATTAGTCAAAGAGGGCTCTGGCCAAAGATGAGATTTTTGTGTGGGTGAAAGCACTCAAAATTTTTTTAACAAATGAATAGAATGAAGATTTATACACTTATTTACATTTGGCATAAAATTTTTGGATGGAATTGTGTCCAGGGTATTTGATGCTATTTAATACTTTACTCAATCTTTCCGCCTGGACAATTTATTCATCATTGAGGACTAAAGAGTATACAAACTAATGTAAATATAAGAAAATGATTAAAAATTAAAGAAAAAATTAATTTAAAAGAAAAATATAAATAAGAGAATAAAAATTTTAAACTAAATAATAAATAATTAATTGAGAATTTTTTTTATTTATAAAAAATTAGATAAATAAAATTTTAATTTAAATAATAATAAAGAAAAATATAATTATATTAAATAAATAAATAAATTGATAAAAGTGAAAAATTTTATTTAAAAATCATGTCCAGAAAATTAGATACAATTTTGATTAGTAATAATAATAATAATAATAACTTAATTAAATAATAAAATATATTAATAAAATTTAATATTAAAAATAACAAATTAGTTCAAAAGGTTAGATAAATGAACATCTAGATTAGGTTAGATAAATGAACATCTAGATTTAAATAATAATAAGAGAAATGAGAACTCTTTCCTATCTTTTCTATAATTTGAACCAATATGTAAATTTGATTCGTACCATAGAAATATCTTTAATTGAGGGTTTAGAAGAGTTTGAAAATTCTAAATTATTAGGCATTTATAAGTTTTTAGTTTGACTCAAAATAGTAAAATTTGGCTAACATTATTTTCAGCCAGAGATTTGTTGAGAAGCTGAGGGAATTTATTGTGAAACTACACAGAAAAATACGCTAAGTACAAAAACCAAAGAAGTTGTTTACGTAGACAGTGGAATAGCTCGGAGGATACTAACTAAAATTTTAAAAATCAGATAGTTGCAGTGTTTGGAATCCATTTTTGATAGTGGAAATGGATTCAACACTATCAAAAACCTTTGCGGCACTCACAATACTAAAGTTTAACAACTGTAAACAAGATTCTGATAAAATCTTTGTCAGATTTTTTCAAAATCTTTGCCAGATTCTGGACCAAAACCCTGCTTTTTAAAAGAGCAATCTGTTTTATAAATTATATTTAGCTTAACAGACGTTAAAATAACTTATTCTTCTTTCAATCTTAAAGCAATCTATGAGTCTGAGCATAATCCGATTAGATTCACAAGATTGGGATGACGTGGCATTCTTAGAAGGATAGATAATTCATTGGCGAAGAGCGTAGCAGGAGTCTTTTGACAGCGGCGATTCTATTCCCTCCTCCGCTACCGAGCACGCGAAATCGCCCGGACGGCAAAAATTTGCCGGAATCTGGTTAACCAAAATTCGAGAAACCATGTGTTTGGAGTGTTTAAAATCCATTTTTAATGTTGGAAATGGATTCAGCGCTATCAAAAACTCTCAGGGCACTCAAAATGTCAAAATTTAACAACTGCAAACAAGTTTCTGAGCAAATCTTTGCCGGATTTTGTAAAAATGATCGCTGGATTCTGGGTGAAAACACGTGGTTTTTAGACTACGCTCCTCCGAAATCCGCACGATACACACGTCCAAAGCCGCCCTCTCCAACTAAATTTGAATCTGAGAAATTCTTAGTGGCCACAATCAGATCTGTCACACGATATGGGACTCAGGATCCAGGGTTCGAATCTTCATCCGTACGCGTCGGTGGCCGAGCTTTTCGACAGTAATAGCAGCACTTCCGTAGCACAAAAAAAACAGGAGCACTGCCCCCACCGCAAATGGTGCACACACTACCACATTCACTTTGCTAAATTTTGTTATCGGGTTGGGAGAAAAAGGGAGATGGGGGCACTGAGAGTCATTCAGAGAATTTGCCCTCTAGAAGAGCGAGAAGAGTGACAGAGGATTTGCCTGGTAGGCGAGCGAGAAGACTGTCAGATATTAACGGAAGGAAGCAGACAATGCTGATCATGGTACCAAAATCCATCAGAATCAACGCCATCTCAACCGCACTGGACGAAGCTACTTACTGCACTATAAAGAGAAGCTATGTGCAGCTTTATTTTTATTTGATACTCGTGTTCACTGAAGAGAAGGGACACTCGGCAAATATTGCTTTTTGAGAACTAGAAGGTATCTGGTCAATAAGTCGTAAACGATGTCAACTGGATTTTGATACGAGTCTATTCGTTATAAATAAAATATTTTAATATAAATTAATATAAAATGGTTCAATAGACAATGTTATGTAATTTTTATAACATTAAAAAATGCAATTTAAATACTATAAAATTACACATTATATTGTTTTTTTCACAAAAGAAATTTACGCGGAAAAAATAACTACAAGAAACAACAATTTTAAAAGATAAAATACTTTCAACAATTATAAATGCATGGGTGAATTTAAATGATGATAAAGTTCTAAGTGCATGGGTGGTTGATTAGCAATCTTAAATGCATCAATGCATTTAAGTGATGATAAAGTATACTTAGTAATTTTATGGTATAACATATATATTTATGAGTATTAGATATTTGTAATTTTTTTTTTAATTTAAATATAATTATTAAATATGTTTACAAGGAATTAAAAAAAATCATATTTAAATTTTTTTATTGTGAAATTTTTGGCAATTTAATTATTTCTTGAGAGAATTTAGTAGTTTATTAAAAATTTATATAAGGTATAGGGAGTAGAGATATATATTATTTTGTTCTTTGTGAAGTGTTTCATTTTCCTAAAAAAAGAAAACTAGCAAAGGGATTTTTTTACTTTCCTCCTCCACCCACCACATATATATATATATATATATATATATATATATATATATATATATATATATATATATATTAAAAACTCCATCACTCTATTAATATCTTTTTTTTTAATTCTATTGCAAGTGTTTCTCTCATAATTACTTCCTGATGATTTTCAACCACTATTTCTAATGCCACTCATATCATTGAACAATTACATACATAAAATCTCAATAATAAATGTCAGAGAAATACAACCATGCACACTAGACACAGTATTTTTACCCTAGGAAACCCAACCTTGGGAGAAAACCCCAACAATCTTTTCTTGAGGAGAAATTTTCTTTTAGCAAGGTTTACAAATCAAAAATTTGTCTAGAAATAAGTGCCAATATACAAGTCAAAATACCTTTTAAACCTGGTCAAACAGTTGTTAATCAATGCTGGTCAAACTAGTGAGACACTCCAAAGTCAATGTTGGTTAAACTGTGAAACTTTGCAATCAACTTGGCCTAGTCAAACTTGGTCCTATGGTCAAATCAAACCTACATTGAAATCTGCATGTGCGGCTATGGTCAAACCCACACATGCAAACTCTAAAAACTTAGTCAAATAGCGCAATCAACTCTTATTCATATTCAATCAACGAAACTCAATCGATTTCAGTCAACTCGTTCAAACGTGTAGCTTCAAGAAGAACATAAATGATGATGAAGCCTTACCAAAGGATATAGAGGAGGACTCGCGAGACCTTGTTTCTGCAACAGGTTCATTTGTTAATTCTTCTTTGGAATTTATTGGTGATTTACCTCTTATCAGCATGTTGGATATCACAACTTCTTAAAGCAACTATGTTAAGAAGTGTCGATATTTCAGACCCCTGATGTTCCGAAAAAACTAGGCCTTCGATATTCTGATATCCCAGACCTCCGATATTCCGATGTGTCAATATTCGTCGACCTTTGATTTGTCGATGACCTCCAACTTCTGATTTTTCATCCTTCTAAAGCCTTCAAGTCCCTGGACATCAACATACCATATGTTTTGATCCAGGAGTCCATTTTTGGACTTTCACATATCGTTGGAAAGATTTTCCAGACCTCTTTCCAGTGGATAGGGTCCAATGTAGACTTGGAGCTCATTTGTTGCCTCTAAGGGTGGCTCCAAACTTCTTGCCATACTTTTCTTTTTGACCCTTCTGCTTGTGCTTGGAGTGCTAACATCCCAACCATCAAAGTCATCATTTAATGGATTTTCAATAAGCCTATTTCTATGATGATTCTTTACCAGAAGCTTGCAAATATCAATGGAACATTTGCTATCCCTGAGGTGACTGCAAAATCTCTACCACACTTTGCTTCTTGACTCTTCTTCTTGCTTTGAATGTTGAGCGCCTATCCACCATAGTCATCATTTTATGGCTTCTTAATAATCCTGCTACTATGATCATTCTCAACTAGAATTCTGCAGCTATATATGGATCACTCTTGGACATTTTGAGGCATATTTTATGGGTTTTCAATAAGCCTGCTACTCTAGTGATTTTCTACCAATAACCTGCAACTATCTCTGATCAACATTGTCCTCTGATGACATCAACTGCCCATGCACACATATTTTTATGGTTTTTCAATAAGCCTTCTACTATGGTGATTCTCTAACATAACCCTGCAACTATCATTGATCAACATCGATTAATGTTGACATCAATGCCAACACTTGTTGTAGTAAAAAATCCATGCTAGTCGCCTGCTACTATGGTGATTCTCTACCATAAGCCCGCAGTTATCATTGATCACCATCGACTCATGTTGACATCAATGTAAACACTTGTTATAGTCAAGCTTCCATGCTAGTCTGGTTGACATCAATGCCAACACTCCTTCCAAAAGTTAGTCAATGCCAATTGTTCAACAACATTCTACAGTGGATCATGGTATCACGTTGAGACACATTATTGAAAATTTTTGGGGGGACAAAGAAGAAGTATTTTGTTGCTTTGTTGACTTCAAAAAGGCATTTGACACAGTCCCTAGAGAAAAGTTGCGGTGTAGAATGGAAGAACTTGAAATTCCTTTGCATTATAGAGTCGTTGTCCATGGCTTTATGAAGAGGTGAAAGTCGAAATTATAAATTCAACAACCATTTCAGAAAGCTTTAGAAATGATATTGGATTCAAGCAAGGTTTCCCTCTACCCCCTACTCTTTTTGGTTTATATATTGATAAACTAGAAGAGTGGCTAATCTGCGAGGTGGTGATATGAATATCGGCAAACATGTTATTGCTATGCAAGCTCCCTCATCAGTATTAAAAATGTGTTTAAGGATCGTTTCATGTTAACCTTTTGTGAAGGGGTTTATGTGTGTAGTTTCATGTGTTTTTTATGATCAAAATATGATTTAATTAGATTTTAAAAACTCATATACAAAAAATTAAATGCATAATCATAACTCACAACAATCACATAACACAATGGATGATAATGGAGTTCACCCCTCCTGGGCTACATCTCCATGGACCTGCTTTAACTAGATAGGCCCTCTTGGGATTATATGTAAAATATCTAATTACAAGAACCAGTATTGCTCCAATGGTTTTTATGACTGTTCCATTGGCTTCAAAACACTCAAATACCCCAAAAATGACTATTCAACCTTTGAATTTGGTTACCATATTCTCTAGGCTTGACCTCTAACCCTGGTGGCCATGTGCTTATTTAATCTCCAAAGTGACAAAATCACATTCATATGTGCTCCAACACCTCTGCAAACTATACCATTGCATTCAGAGCATCAAATACATCAAAAAGTTACTATTCATTCACTCAATTTGGCCTTCAGTTGATCTAGGCATGGTCTTCCCTCCTTGTGGCCCTCGATTCAAAATTTTTCAATTGACCAAAAACACCTGTAGATTTGCTCAATTGCCTCTGCAAGTTGTTCCAATGGATTCATAGCATGTCAGTCTGCTAGGAATGATGATTCATAAACCCAAATTGGTCGAAAATATCTCAAGATAGGCCTCATTAAAGTTTCCCCTATATTCTGCCTCTAAATTTGGAAAATTGCGAGTTAGCTCCATCAAATCTGGAAGTGGCGCTAAATTTGGGGAATCTGCCGAAATTCAGCCAACTTTTAACTGAAGATTAATTAATGGATAATTTTTCTTATCTGGTGGATTAAATGCGCAAATCCACACTTAACTCGGGTGCTAGGTTGAGGTCTTATGGTAGGGTCACGTGGAGGAGGGTTGGACCCCTCTGCTCCTCCACCATCAAATCCACTGCATTAAAATATAAGATGAGTGCAATGTTTTCCAAGTTTTGTTGTCATGGCCCGTTGGAAAAAGGGCAGAGTGTAGTGCATGAGGTCATGGGGTCGAACCCTAACCTCGCCCCTCATTACATTGTTTTCGACCAACGCAATTTAATACGCCATACCCAGACCATATACTAACCTTTGACATTCGACTTTGGTTTTAATTAAAATATATGTGCCTCCATTGTAATCCAAAACTTTGGATAACACAAATGTGGCACTAATATATTAATATGCCCATATAATAATACACTCCACCATTTACAACCTTTGTAATATGGTTTAAAAAAAAACATGCCAACGTTAATCAAACTATAACTTTGGAAAATGAATATATGTGGAATTATCCAAACCATATACTAACCTTTGACATTCGACTTTGGTTTTAATTAAAATATATGTGCCTCCATTGCAATCCAAAACTTTGGATAACGCAAATGTGGCACTAGTATATTAATATGCCCATATAATAATACACTCCACCATTTACAACCTTTGTAATATGGTTTAAAAAAAAACATGCCAACGTTAATCAAACTATAACTTTGGGAAATGAATATATGTGGAATTATCCAAACCATATACCAACCTTTGACATTCGACTTTGGTTTTAATTCAAATATATGTGCCTCCATTGTAATCCAAAACTTTGAATAATGCAAATGTGGCACTAGTATATTAATATGCCCATATAATAATACACTCCACCATTTACAACCTTTGTAATATGGTTTAATAAAAAACATGCCAACGTTAATCAAACTATAACTTTGGGAAATGAATATATATGTGGAATTAATATGTAATAAAGTCTGCATTTAATTATTATATATATGATTATAAAACCATATATATATATATATATAAACCCAATTTTTAATACTTAAAAAAATAATTTCCAACACATAATTTATCAGGAATCCAAATTCAACTTTGGAGGACATTGAGAAATTTTTACTTTCACAAACTAAACTGGCGAATCCCGTAGTGACACTTGTCACAGTCCCATTGGGCTTAAAAACCAAAGAAGATTATTTGCATGTTGATTGGACTTCCATGTCATCAGTTGTCACTGTTTTGTAATATTTTTTTTTTTAAATTTTGCCTATTTTGAACTCATCTGAACTCAGTTTTTGACGAAACGAGTTGTGTTGGATTCTTGGCGATGGGCCAATCGTTGTCATCCTAGTTTGGTGCAATTATGAGCACTTTCATTTTGAGCTAATTTTTGCCCCTAATCCAGATTCTTATCACACCTTTCCACTGACATGCTTTTGGACCCACAAAATTCTGTTCTCATAAGAGTTGAATACTCTTATGTTTCCCAAGTTCCATCATCTTGATTCTACTTGAAAAAATTGCTATGACAACCACTTGGTCACTGGCATGCCTTGCCTTGCCTTGCAATAGGCTTGACTCTTCAACCACAGTTCTTCTTTTGTTTTTGGTCCAATCCAACACTTGTTGGATGCTTGCTGATATAACTCTTTTGTTGTACCAAATCAATTCATCGGTGTCTTCCCACTGAGAATCGTGTTCCTCCTTTGCAATGAGTGAACTACAACAATGAGTTCCAATCATCAGTAAAAATAAGAAAATAAATGACCATTATTTTACCTCCACTATTCCAAATTCCACATCTGGAAGAATGTATTCATCATCTCCTTCTCTTCTTGGTGTCAACACATAAAATGGTCTACAATGGCTACAAAATTTTTTCTTGACATCTTGTCACAAACACAATCATCATCTGAAAAACACATCATGCAAGAAATAACTTGACGACATATCCTCTTGCTCTTTCAAAGAAACCAATTTCACATCATGTGAACATTGCCATGTACTCTCACATCTTGGTGTCAAAACTTATCGACCAAACACAAGTCAACAAAACATGCCTCTTCAAACAAATGAATCTCAAGTCAAGCATAAGCATGTGTAACAATTTGATGATTCTTTTCCCAAGAAAAAAGAAGTTCACATGTTATGAAACTCTTCGTCAACAAGTTAAATCGCGAAGTTGGGAAACACTTTTTGGCGAATGGCTAGAATTTGGGAGAAATTTTTAATTTCTCGTCCGAGAAAATAGTGAATTCTATTTCTCGACTGAGAGTTTTAAAAACTCTCGTCCGAGAGTTTTATTGGGTTTAACTGGAGTTAAAAATATCTCGGACGAGAGTTATGCATTTTCTCGTCCGAGAGTTTTATTGACGGAAACTCTTGGGAAGACTTTCGGATGAGAGTTTTAAAAACTCTCGTATGAGAGTTTTAAAAAGTCTTGTATGAGAGCTTTAAAAACTCTCGTATGAGAGTTTTAAAAACTCTCATCCGAGAGTTTTATTCCTATAATAAAACATAAAAATTATTAAGTTTTTAGAATTGGTACGTTATATAATTTAAATAGTACTTTATTAAAATTAAAAAATGATAAAAAATAATAAAATTATAATTTTATTTTAAATTATTTTATTATTATTATTAATGATAAAAAATACATGAAGATTTAATTAAATAAAATTTGTTACAATATTTTGTAATATCAATGTTATATAAAAAACTAAAAATATTTTTATATAAAACTAATTGATATATTAATATAAATAAAATAAAATTTTAAAACATAAATCAAAATAAAAACAACTATATATAATTTATATAATATTTTTTTTGAAATTAATGAATAAATTTAAATTTAAAAAACAATTGACTAAATGCAATGAGGTGATAAAGGAGACAATTCATAGCACCTTAATATCGTTATAAATTCTTGGAAATCTCGAGAAATTTTTGAAGTGAGATGAGCTTCTTGGAATGGGTCACTTTATCTTCCACTTCAGTTTCACACTTCAAGGAAGTCTATTTTCCTAGGTATGGATGTAAGGGAATGAACAATATTATTTGAACATTGAGTGAGATGCCCTTCTTGGAATGGGTCCTCCTATATTCCACTTTAGTTTCACAAGATTAAATTGAAATGAAGTTTATTTTCCTAGGTATGGATGTAAGGGGATAAAGAATATTATCCGAAAAGGAAATGAATATTAAGTGTGACATTCCAAGCAGAAGTGTATGGGATTGGAGAATTATGTTATAGCAGAAAACTAACCCTTGACCCCTTAACCCTTGACCCATAACCCTTGACCCCTTAAACCCTAAATCCTAACCCCTAAACCCTTAACCCCCTAAACCTTAAACCTCTAAACCCTTAACCCCTAACCCATTTACCCCCACTAAACCTCTAAATCCCTAACCCATTTAACCCCTAAACCCTTAACCCCTACCCCTAACACGTTAACCCCTAACCCATTTAAGCACCTTAACCCCAAAACCCCTAAATCCTAACCCCTAAAATACTTAACTGCTAAATCCCCTAACCCCCTAAACCTTTAAACCAATCCTAACCCATTTAACCCCCTAAACCTCAAAACCCCAACCCCTTAAACCCTAATTCCCAACCCATAACCCTTGACCCCTTAAACCCTATTTCCTAACCCCTAAACCCTTAACCCCTAACCCCTTAAACCCTAATTCCCAACCCTTAACCAATTCAACACCCTAAACCCCTAAAAACCTAACCCATTTAAGTGTTTATTCCATTTAACCCCCAAAACCCTAACCCCTAACCCCTAAAATCCTTCACTGCTAAATCCCCTAAACCTCTAAACCTATAACCCATTTAACCCCTAAACCCTAAACCTCTAAACCCTTAACCCCTAACCCCTTAAACCCTAATTCCCAACCCCTAACCAATTCAACACCCTAAACCCCTAAAAACCTAACCCATTTTACCCCATTAACCCCTAACTTCTAACCCCTAAAATCCTTAACTGCTAAATCCCCTAACCGCTTAAACCTCTAAACCAACCCTAACTCATTTAACCCCCTAAACCCTAAACCTATAACCCCTTAAACCCTAATTCCCAACCCATAACCCATTCAACACCTTAAACACCTAAACCTCTAACCCATTAACCCTTGACCCCTTAAACACTAATTCCTAACCCTTAACCCATTTAACCCCCTAAACCCTAAACCTCTAAACCCTTAACCCCTGACCTATTTACCCCCACTAAACCTTTAAACCCCTAACACATTTAACCCCTAAACGCTAAACCTCTAAACCCTTAACCCCTACCCCTAACTCGTTAACCCCTAACCCATTTAAGCCCTTAAACCCTAATTCCCAACCCATAACCCTTGACGCCTTAAACCCTAACCCCTAAACCCTTAAGCCCTAATTCCCAACCCCTAACCAATTCAACACTGTAAACCCTTAAAAACCTAACCCATTTAAGTGTGGATTCCATTTAACCCCCAAAACCCTAACCCCTAACCCCTAAAATCCTTCACTGCTAAATCCCCTAACCCCCTAAACCTCTAAACCTGTAACCCATTTAACCCCCTAAACCCTAAACCTCTAAACCCTTAACCCCTAACCCCTAAAACCCTAATTCCTAACCCCTAACCAATTAGGCACCCTAAACCCCCAAAAACCTAACCCATTTAACCCCATTAACCACTGACTTCTAACCCCTAAAATCCTTAACTGCTAAATCCCCTAACCCCCTAAACCTCTAAACCAACCCTAACCCATTTAACCCCCTAAACCCAAAACCTATAACCCCTTAAATCCTAATTCCCAACCCATAACCCATTCAACCCCTTAAACACCTAAACCTCTAACCCCTTAACCCTTGACCCCTTAAACCCTAATTCCTAACTGGGCTAACCCATTTAACCCCCTAAACCCTAAACCTCTAATCCTTTAACACCTAACCCATTTACCCCCACTAAACCTCTAAACCCCTAACCCATTTAACCCCTAAACCCTAAACCTCTAAACCCTTAACCCATACCCCTAACCCATTTAAGCCCCTAAACCCCAAAACCCCTAACCACTTCAACACCCTAAACCCCTAAAAACCTAACCCATTTAAGAGTGGCTACATTTCACCCCCAAAACCCTGACCCCCAACCCCTAAAATCCTTCACTGCTAAATCCCCTAACCCCCTAAACCTCTAAGCCTGTAACCCATATAATCCCCTAAACCCTTAACCCCTAACCCCTTAAACCTTAATTCCCAACCCATAACTCTTGACACCTTAAACCCTAATTCATAACCCCTAAACCCTTAACCCCCTAAACCCTAAACCTTTAAACCTTTAACCCATAACCCATTTACCCCCATTAAACCTCTAAACCCCTAACCCATTTAACCCCTAAACCCTAAACCTCTAAACCCTTAACCCCTACCCCTAACCCGTTAATGCCTAACCCATTTAAGCCCCTAAACCCCAAAACCCCTAACCAATTCAACACCCTAAACCCCTAAAAACCTACCCCATTTAAGTATGGATTCCATTTAACCTCCAAAACCCTAACCCCTAACCCCTAAAATCCCTCACTTCTAAATCCCCTAACCCCCTAAACCTCTAAACCTGTAACCCATTTAAGCCCCTAAACCCAAAAACCCCTAACCAATTCAACACCCTAAACCCCTAAAAACAGAACCCATTTAAGTGTGGATTCCATTTAACCCCCAAAACCCTAACCCCTAACCCCTAAAATCCTTCGCTGCTAAATCTTGTAACCCCCTAAACCTCTAAACCTATACCCCATTCAACCCCCTAAACCCTAAACTTCTAAACCCTTAACCCCTAACCCCTTAAACCATAATTCCCAACCCATAACCCTTGACCCCTTAAACCCTAATTCCTAACCCCTAAACCCTTAACCCCCTAAACTGTAAACCTCTAAACCCTTAACCCCCAAACCATTTACCCCTACTAAACCTCTAAACCCCTAACCCATTTAACCCCTAAACCCTAAACCTCTAAACCCTTAACCCTTACCCCTAACCCGTTAACCCTTAACCCATTTAAGCCCATAAACCCCAAAACCCTAACCCCTTAAACCCTAATTCCCAACCCATAACCCTTGACCCCTTAAACCCTAATTCCTAACCCCTCAACCCTTAACCCCTAATCCCTTAAACCCTAATTCCCAACCCCTAACCAATTCAACACCCTAAACCCCTAAAAACCTAACCCATTTAAGTGTGGATTCAATTTAACCCCCAAAACCCTAACCCCTAACCCTAAAATCCTTCACTGCTAAATCCCCTAAACCCCTAAACCTCTAAACCTGTAACCCATTTAAAACCTCTAAACCCTTAACGCATACCCCTAACCCGTTAACCCTTAACTTCTAACCCCTAAAATCCTTAAATGCTAAATCCCCTAACCCCCTAAACCTCTAAATCAACCCTAACCCATTTAACCCCCTAAATCCTAAACCTATAACCCTTTAAACCCTAATTCCCAACCCATAACCCATTCAACCCCTTAAACACCTAAACCTCTAAACCCTTAACCCTTGACCCCTTAAACCCTAATTCCTAACGCGTAACCCATTTAACCCACTAAACCCTAAACCTATAAACCCTTAACCCCTAACCCATTTACCCCCACTAAACCTTTAAACCCCTAACCCATTTAACCCCTAAGCCCTAAACCTCTAAACCCTTAACCCTACCTACTTTCCAGAGTTAACCCCTAACCCATTTAAGCCCCTAAACCCCAAAACCCCTAACAAATTCAACACCCTAAACCCCTAAAAACCTAACCCATTTAAGTGTGGATTCCATTTAACCCCCAAAACCCTAACCCCTAAAATCCTTCATTGCTAAATCCCCTAACCCCCTAAACCTCTAAACATGTAACCCATATAACCCACTAAACCCTAAACGTCTAAACCCTTAACCCTTAACCCCTTAAACCCTAATTCCCAACCCATAACCCTTGACCCCTTAAACCCTAATTTCTAACCCCTAAACCCTTAACCCCCTAAACCCTAAACCTCTAAACCCTTAACCCCTAACCCATTTATCCCCACTAAACCTCTAAACCCCTAACCCATTTAACCCTTAAACCCTAAACATCTAAACCCTTAACGCCTACCCCTAACCCATTTAAGCCCCAAAACCCCAAAACCCCTAACCAATTCAACACCCTAAACCCTTAAAAATCTAACCCATTTAAGTGTGGATTCCATTTAAACCCCAAAACCCTAACCCCTAACCCCTAAAATTCTTCACTGCTAAATCCCCTAAACCCCTAAACCTCTAAACCTGTAACCCATTTAACCCCCTAAACCCTAAACCTCTAAACCCTTAACCCATAACCCCTAAAACCCTAATTCTGAACCCTTAACCAATTCAACACCCTAAACCCCTAAAAACCTAACCCATTTAACTCCATTAACCCCTAACTTCTAACTTCTAAAATCCTTAACTGCTAAATCCCCTAACCCCCTAAACCTATAACCCCTTAAACCCTAATTCCCAACCCATAACCCATTCAACCCCTTAAACACCTAAACCTCTAGCCCCTTAACCCTTGACCCCTTAAACCCTAATTCCTAACCCCTAACCCATTTAACGCCCTAAACCTTAAACCTCTAAACCCTTAACCCCTACCCCTAACCCGTTAACCCCTAACTTCTAACCCCTAAAATCCTTAACTGCTAAATCCCCTAACCCCCTACACCTATAAACCAACCCTAACCAATTTAACCCCCTAAACCCTAAACCTATAACCCCTTAAACCCTAATTCCCAACCCATAGCCCATTCAACCCCTTAAAAACCTAAACCTCTAACCCCTTAACCCTTGACCCCTTAAACCCTAATTCCTATTTAACCTCCTAAACCCTAAACCTCTAAACCCTTAACACCTAACCCATTTACCCCCACTAAACCTCTAAACCCCTAACCAATTTAACCCCTAAATCCTAAACCTCTGAACCCTTAACCCCTACCCCTAACCAGTTAACCCCTAACCCATTTAAGCCCCTAAACCCCAAAACCCCTAACCAATTCAACACCCTAAACCCCTAAAAACCTAACCCATTTAAGTGTGGATTCCATTTAACCCCAAAAACCCTAACCCCCAACCCCTAAAATCCTTCATTGCTAAATCCCCTAACCCCATAAACCTCTAAACTTGTAACCCATATAACCCCCTAAACCCTAAACCTCTAAACCCTTAACCCATAACCCCTTAAACCCTAATTCCAAACCCATAACCCTTGACACCTTAAACCATAATTCCTAACCCCTAAACCCTTAACCCCCTAAACCCTAAACCTCTAAACCCTTAACCCCTAACCCATTTACCGCCACTAAACCTCTAAACCCCTAACCCATTTAACCCTTAAACCCTAAACCTCTAAACCCTTAACCTCTACCCCTAACCCATTAACCCCTAACCCATTTAAGCCCCTAAACCCCAAAACCCCTAACTAATTCAACACCCTAAACCCCTAAAAACCTAACCCATTTAAGTGTGCATTCCATTTAACCTCCAAAACCCTAACCCCTAACCCCTAAAATCCTTCACTGCTAAATCCCCTAACCCCCTAAACCTCTAAACCTGTAACCCATTTAAGCCCCTAAACCCCAAAACCCCTAACCAATTCAACACCCTAAACCCCTAAAAACCTAACGCATTTAAGTGTGGATTCCCAACCCATAACCCTTGACCCCTTAAACCCTAATTCCTAATCCCCAAACCCTTAACCCCCTAAACCCTAAACCTCTAAACCCTTAACCCCTACCCCTAACCCATTTAAGCCCATAAACCCCAAAACCCCAAACCCCTTAAACCCTAATTCCTATCCCCTAAACCCTTAACCCCTAACCGCTTAAACCCTAATTCCCAACCCCTAACCAATTCAACACCCTAAACCCCTAAAAACCTAACCCATTTAAGTGTGGATTCCATTTAACCCGCAAAACCCTAAACCCTAACCCCTAAAATCCTTCACTGCTAAATCCCCTAACCCCCTAAACCTCTAAACCTGTAACCCATTTAACCCCCTAAACACTAAACCTCTAAACCCTTAACCCCTAACCCCTTAAACCCTAATTCCCAACCCCTAACCAATTTAACACCCTAAACCCCTAAAATCCTAACCCATTTAAGTGTGGATTCCATTTAACCCCCAAAACCCTAACCTCTAAAATCCTTCACTACTAAATCCCCTAACCCCTAAACCTCTAAACCCTTAACCCCTAACCCCTTAAACCCTAATTCCCAACCCCTAACCAATTGAACCCCTAAACCCCTAAAAACCTAACCCATTTAACCCCATTAACCCCTAACTTCTAACCCCTAAAATCCTTAACTGCTAAATCCCCTAACACCCTAAATCTCTAAACCAACCCTAACCCATTTAACCCCCTAAACCTATAACCCTTAAACCCTAATTCCCAACTCATAACCCATTCAACCCCTTAAACACCTAAACCTCTAACCCCTTAACCCGTTGACCCCTTAAACCCTAATTCCTAACCCCTAACCCATTTAACCCCCTAAACCCTAAACCTCTAAACCCTTAACCCCTACCCCTAACCCGTTAACCCCTAACCTATTTAAGCCCCTAAACCCAAAAACCCCTAACCCATTTGACACCCTTAAACCCTAAACATGTAAACCCCTAACATATAAACCCCTAAACCCTAAACCCTAAACATATAAAACCTTAAACATATAAACCCCTAACATATAAACTCCTTTATAGTCGTTAGAAAGCTAGTCGTTATTGAGTTAATTATTTAATTAGTTGTTAAGGAGATTAAATAATTATTAGTTAATTAGTTATTAGGGGATTCTTTAAGTATTCAAGAAAAATTAAAAAGGTTAAAGATAATATTGAATTACTTATTAAAAATATTTAATTAAAAACAATTTAATTATTAAAATATTTCAATATTTTTATTTAAGGCGTGTATGGATTAGTCCTTTTCCTTGCTATACCACACTTATTATAGTATTTTGTGAATTTGTTCCCGCAAAACTCTCCATCGTTATTTGTCCTCAACGCCTTAAGTATTTTCTCTATCTAATTTTCCATAAGGGCCTTAAACTCTTTGAATTTGTCAAAGAATTTAGATTTTTTCTTATTGAAATAATCCATGTATTCCTCGAGAAATCATCCATGAATTTGACATAGTACACAAATTTACCTAGTGATGGAACCAACATAGGTTTTAAACACATCATTGTGCAAAAATTGTAATATTCCCCTAATCATGTAGCAGTAGTGGAGAATTTTACCCAATTATGCTTCCCATATAAGAAATGTTCACAACAATTAAAATCTAGGGAGAAATTAGACATACCTTCCATCATACCATTACCATGTAGTATTTGAAGGCACTTCTCTCCAATATGCCTGAGTATTTAATGCCACAACATAATTTTTTCTCAAAAGACTATAGTAATTTTTCTTTCTTCTAACCCACTCTCAAGAATAATGGAATTGTTGCACCCATCACAATTAGTGCTTCTTATCAACTTATATATTGTCCCAATCCGAACTCCTCTCAGCAATATCATTGTTGCATGAATATTTCGACAACCACGAACTTGATGATGATAAAATATTCTGGTATATTGTGTGTTATTCTTACTGGAATGCCTAACATTTTGAGTGAACACCTCATCCATATTTTGGGACATTAAGTTTTATGTCCCTGAAGTTGGGTGAAGTGTTCACCCAAAACGTTGGACATTCTAGTAACAACAACACACAATATACCATAATATTTTATCATCATCAATATCATTGCTCCTCAAACGATCCTATAGGTAAGCCTTTCAAACACTATTTTTGCACCCACATCACTCATCTTGCTTACATAAATCAAGTTTTTAGCTAATCTTGGTATGTGTAGAAAATTATGGAATTTTATAATCCTTCCACCCATGAGTTAAAACTTGACCTTTCCTCCTCCTATGATTATGAAAATTGATTCATCTCTTAGTAAAACGTCACCGCCATCATATCTTTCACATTCACAAAACCACTCACTATGAGGAGTCGTATGAAAGGATGCCCTTGATTTGACCAACCATGCCTCATCATCTACATGTGTACTTGGAGAAGATAAGAACACATTTCCTCCTTCATCTGAGGAGGTTTTTGCTTCTTAAAAGGAGCATCATCAAATCCCTTCCCTTTCTCAACAAATTTGGATTAACATTCTTTCTTGTAATGCCCTTCTTTTCCACATCTCCAACATGCATTTATGAGATTTCCTAGAGATTTAGATCTTCCTCTAGGTTTTGATCTCCCACTTGAGGACCTTATTTTATTTCTATTGTGGAATTGTCTTCTTATAGACCAGACATAGGTGTTATAACCTTCCATATTTTTCGATTATATCTCCTATAATAACAGAGATAAGACAATATCATCAAAACTTAAAGGAGTTGCATTACTACCTACCAAACTATCCCACAAGTCTATTAAAGAACACAACAAATGTATATACTTATCTTCATATGAATAGATAATAGTTGACTTACCATAGTACTGGATGTGTTTAAATGCTCTGCCACTAAGTCTTTGTCTTTCATCCTCAGGTTATACAACTTTTTATGTAGTAACAATTTGTTCAACAGAGACTTAGATTAATAGAAAGTTCCTAACTTGTTCCACAATGTCTTAGTTATGGATTCTCTTAAAACATTTAGTAATACTAAATCTGGGAGACACAACCATATTGTGCTCTTTACATTTCAATCCAACTTGGTCCAGTATTTTGTAGACATTGTTGTTGGTGCAATGCATAGATTCATAGTAATCCACAAATCCTTTTCCACCAATAGATCTTCCATTTTGAGATTCCACTCAAAACTGCACACACTGAATTTCTTAATCTTCATCTTTGAACTACTCACCATTTCCTTTCACCACAAGAATCGATTTTGCAGATCTTACACTGCGACAGGGTCCATAAGATCGAGCGAAATCCAGTAACCACAAAAACATCCCCTTGAAGCTAAAACCCTCTAGAAACAAATTTAGGTTTTAACCCTGTGTAATTAATTGTTGGAAATAGAATCTTAGTAAAATAGAAAAAATGCAATGAAAAACACACATTAACATAGAGATTTTACCTCGGAAACCCGAACCAAGAAAACCATAAATATTGTTTTAGTGTACTATATATATATATATAAACAACCAATCCATTTACCCTAGATTAGAATACAATTATAGCTCCTTAATCAAAGCTACAAAACCATGGGCTAAACCACAATGCGCCACAAAATTGCTAAAGGTGAAAGCTACCAAAAACATACAAAAAAAAGACTTATTTTTTTGGGAGAAACAACTCATGCAAAGAATATAACACACAATGATCATTAAGTTTCTAAGAGTGTTTTAAAACCCTAAGCTAACCCTAATTATAGCTACCGAAAAGCTAGTAGGAGGAGGGAAAATGGTTCACATTTTCACTAGACATCGATTATTCCATGGTATGAGTAGAACGTGGAGGAGCTACTAAAAGAGAAAAGAGACATAAGTATATTGTAGATGAATCTATAAGACCATAGTGTGTCATAACTTCACTATAATATTAGACAACTTTGTAATTTCTATTGCAATCTCCATAATATAAGAAAACAAAAGGAACAATCCTTCATTAAATGTTGGTTTTCTTATATGGGTTTCCTAAGTAAATATTTGTGTTACATTGTATGTTTACGCTATTGTAGTTTATTTCACATTTGAGTAGATAATCTAAATTACTTGTTTTTTATTAAAAATCTAAAAAGATAAACACAAAGTTGAGCATAGATACACTAGTTTAAATATGTTTTAATGAAAAGTCCACTAGAATATCCAAATATATATATATATATATATATATATATATATATATATATATATATATATATATATATATATATATATATGTATATATATATAAGTTGTAAACTAAAATAAACTGATTATGAAAACTACAAATGATTTCTCTCACCTACCACCAAGTTTTGAGTTAAATATAGCTCAAATATTTTAATTTATAGTGTAGTTTAGACACAAAATCAAACATAGATCCACTATATGTGTTTTAAGATTAAATATGTTTTGGTGTTATAAATTATATTTTTAAAATTAAAATTATAAGTTGTATAATAAATAAATTATAAAATCAAATAAATTGACTATAAAAATTAAAAAATAATTATCCTTACTTACTACCAAGTTTTGAGTTATAAATGACTTCAATGTTTCAATTTACCAAATTTTAAGTTATAAATTACTTAAATATATCAATTAATGTAACTACTACAGTTCTTTTGTATATAAAAAGATAAACACAAAATCAAACATATATTCACTATATTTATTTTAAGTTTAAATATATTTTGGTAAGATTTATTATATTAACAAATTGTATTGGTTTAATTTAAATTATAATCTATACAATAAATAATAATAAATTGTAAAATCAAATAAAATGACTTAAAATAAATAAATAATTAAATAAAAAAATACCCTAATTTACCATAAAACTGTACTATGAAACTTAAAAAGATCACCCTTTCCACCAAATAAATTTCTTTTATAGTTGTTAGGTGTTTAACAATTCCGATGGTTCCACAACCATTACAAAGACTTCGCTTAAAATACAAAATTCAGAATTTCCTAATCTTCTTCGTTTGGGATTTTATGCTCCTTTTAAAAGCATCAAATTTTTAAACCATCGATTTTTGTTTCAACGGCTAATAGAAAAGAATAAACCACTTAATTGAATGTTTGTCTTGGAATTTCAAATCTGAAACACTCGTTTCTGTAACTTTATTACAAGTCTGATTGATTTTTACAAAAAATATTGATGGTTTTGTAAATTTTCTAGTTGTATTTGACAACCAAATCACCCATGACAAACAATTTCCTCTGGCAAATTCCATCCCTGCAAACATCATTACATTTTAATTTTGTTAAGATACAGTAACAAAGCATATATTTTGATTTTGTTAAGAAACAGTAACAAAGCTGATTTTGTTAAGATACAGTAACAAAGCATATATTTTTATTTTGTTAAGAAAAAGTAACAAAGCCTCCCACACTCAGATGCCTTTGTCTATAGATTTGCTAACAGAACCTGTAAAGTAGAGTGTGTTTCAATTTCATTTTATGGTTTGCTAATAGGTAACCCAGTCTTTGTGAGAGACAGGTAAGTTTTTTTTTTTTAAAATCTTTTGACCATGGGTATTGATGGGTATTGATCAACGCAGGTTCAATTATTCATGATAGGGATTGCAGCAAGCCATTTGAATCGCATGACTCTACATTTCTTTGCTGGAGCTCCGCCATTTTCTGTGACTGAGCAAGGACTGTTGCGACTGATTGAAAAGAAAGACAAAAATGTTAACAGATGGAAAAAATGGCAAGGCATTGGTTATAGATGAGATAAGCATGATTGATGGAGAGTTTATTGATCAGTTGAATTATATTGCCAATGAATGGTAAAGGGGTGTGGGGATGAGTTGCAGCTTGTGGTGACAAGGGATTTCCTCCAACTTCCACCGGTGACGCCTCAGAATCCGGACAAGTTCTATGCCTTTGAAGCAGATTTCCGGAATGAGTGTTTTGACAAGCAGATTGAATTAAGAAAAAGGCACTAGTAGAGATGTTGCGAGAAATAAGAACTACCATGGTCCATCGGTGGAATGTGTCTGGGGATAGATTGTTTCCGAGGGAATATGATGTTAGGAGGGTGAATAATAAGAGGCTGAATTTTCCAGGGCAGGAAATCATGAATTTTAGGGCCGAGGATAAAGGAGAAGAGAATGATGCATTAGGGTTCAAGTGATGCTTATCAAGATTGTTCTTGGCATAGAGCCCAAGTGTTGCAGCCCAAGTGATGTCTATCAAAAGTGGTCTCTTTTTATTTCAGCTCAAAACTTTCAAAATACATATGGTGCATATGCCAAAGCTATATGCCAAAATAACAAGAAACTGAGGCCGGTTGAAGGAATCAATATGTAAATTTGATTCCTACCATAGGAATTAGAAGAGTTTGAAAATTTTAAATTACTAGGCATTTATAAGTTTTTAGTTTGACAAAATTTTGTTGAGAAGTTGAGAGAGTTTATTGTGAAATTACATAGAAAAAAAGCTAAGTAACCAAATAAAAGAACAATCTGTCTTATAATTTAACTTAATAAAAGTTAAAATAACTTCTTTTCTTAATAATAACATACCTGGGTCTGAGCAAAATCCGATTAGATTCACGAGATTTGGATGAGGTGGCATTCTTAGGAGGATAGATAATTCATTGGCGAAGAGCGTAGAATCAACTTTGACGAGTTTTTTGACAGCGGCGATTCTATTCCCTCCGAAATCCGCACGATACACACGTGCAAAGCCGCCCTCTCCAACTAAATTTGAATCTGAGAAATTCTTAGTTGCCACAATCAGATCTCTCACACGATATGTGACACAGAATCCAGGGTTCGAATCTTCATCTGTACGCGTCGGCGGCCGAGCTTTTCGACAGTAATAGCAGAACTTCCGTAGCACAAAAAACAGGAGCACTGCCACAACCACAAATAGGGCACACACTACGACAATCACTTTGCTATTACCAGAGAAAAAGGGAGATGTGGGAACTGAGAGTAATTCAGAGGATTTGCCTGGTACAGGAGCCAGAATAGTGCCAGAGGATATGCGAGCGAGAAGAGTGTCAGATATTAATGAAAGGAAGAAGACAATGCTGAGCATGGTACCAGAATCCATCAGAATTAACGCCAACAGACGAAGCTCCGTACTGCACTATGAAGTTTCTTTGCACTATGAAGTTTCTTCAGAGTGCAGCTTTATTTTAAGGCTTTATTTTTATTTTATTTTTATGTAGTCTTTATTACTGCTTTTTAGATAAGCACAAAGGCACAATTTGACGCCAAGTCAATACTGCCCTCCAGTCAATACATTATTATATATATATATATATATATAAACAACCAATCCATTTACCTTATATTAGAATACAATTATAGTTCTTTAATCAAAGCTACAAAATTATGAGCTAAACCACAATGGGCCACAAAATTGCTAAAGGTGAAAACTACCAAAAACATTAAAAAAAAAGACTTAATTTTTTGGGAGAAACAAATCATGCAAAGAATATAGCACACAATGATCATGAACTTTCTAAGAGTGTTTTAAAACCCTAAGCTAACCCTAATTATAGATTATTCCATGGTATGAGTAGAATGTGGAAGAGCTACTAAAAGAGAAAAGAGACATAAGCATATTGTAGATAAATCTATAAGACCATGGTGTGTCATAACTTCACTATAATATTAGACAACTTTGTAATTTCTATTGCAATCTCGATAATATAAGAAAACAAAAGGAACAATCCTTCATTAAATGTTGGTTTTCTTATGTGGATTTCCTAAGTAAATATTTGTGTTTCATTGTATGTTTAAGCTATTGTAGTCTATTTCACATTTGAGTAGATAATCTAAATTACTTGTTTTTTATTAAAAATCTCAGAAGATAGACACAAAGTTGAGCATAGATACCCTAGTTTAAATATGTTTTGATGAAAAGTCCACTAGAATATCCAAAATAATATATATATATATATATATATATATATATATATATATATATATATAAATAAAAGTTGTAAACTAAAATAAATTGATTTTGAAAACTAAAAATGATTTCTCTCACCTACCACCAAGTTTTGAGTTAAATATAGCTCAAATATTTTAATTTATAGTGTAGCTTAGACACAAAATCAAACATAGATCCACTATATGTGTTTTAAGCTTAAATATGTTTTGGTGTTATAAATTATATTTTTAAAATTAAAATTATAAGTTGTATAATAAATAAATTATAAAATCAAATAAATTGACAATAAAAATTAAAAAATGATTATCCTTACTAACAAGTTTTGAGTTATAAATGACTTCAATGTTTCAATTTACCAAATTTTGAGTTATAAATTACTTAAATATATCAATTAATGTAGCTACTACAGTCTTTTTTGCATATAAAAAGATAAACACAAAATCAAACATATATTCACTATATTTATTTTAAGTATAAATATATTTTGGTAAGATTTATTATATTAACCAATTATATTGGTTTAATTTAAATTATAATCTATACAATAAATAATAAATAAATTATAAAATCTAATAAAATGACTTAAATAAATAAATACCCTAACTTACTATAAAACTGTACTATAAAACTTCAAAAGATCACCCTTACCACCAAATAAATTTCTTTTATAGTTGTTAGGTGTTTACCAATTCCGATGGTTCCACAACCATTACAAAGACTTCGCTTGAAATACACAATTTAGAATTTCGTAATCTTCTTCGTTTGGGATTTTATACTCGTCTTAAAAGCATCAAATTTTTAAACCATCGGTTATTTTGTTTCAACGGCTAATAGTAAAAGATTAAACCACTTAGTTGAATGTTTGTTTGCCGTAGCATTATGGTTGGAATTTCAAATCTGAAACATTTGTCAAATATGATGAATTTGATGGTTGGTTTCTGTAATTTTATTATAAGTCTGGTTGATTTTCACCCAAAAAAAAAAAAATGTTAATAGTTTTGTAATTTTTTTTTGGCTCTATTTGACAACCAAATCACTCCATGACGAGCAGTTTGCCCCGGCAAATTCCATCCCTGTTAACGTCATTATATTTTAATTTTGTTAAGATACAGTAACAAAGCATATATTTTGATTTTGTTAAGAAACAGTAACAAAGCTGATTTTGTTTTTTTTTTTCACAAGAGAAAACACGCTGTTTTGTTTATATTATGTTGAGAAACAGTCCATAAGCCATTACATTCGCATCTGAAGATAGAAACCCAATTTTCCATCCAGAAGAAAAGGGTGACCCATGTCAAATAAAAGATAATATCCCAAAACACATACAGAGACTTGGTAAAAGCCTACAGATGAACCAAATGAGATAATTTTCACTGAAAAGCCTTAAAAAAAAAAAAAAACCAGGCTTCTACTAGATAGATAAGTAACCCCAAGTAGAAAGAAAAGCATATTATAGAGATCCGACAAACATTAACTTCCATGAATCCCAGAGAGCCCAAAATCTCTAAACCAAAACACTAATCAAGTGAGCTAGCGATCCATCCAAAAAAAAGTACTGACCGTCATACCAAAACATTAACAAAGCTGATTTTGTTAAGATACAGTAACAAAGCATATATTTTGATTCTGTTGAGAAAAAGTAACAAAGCCTCCCACACTCAGATGCCTTTGTCTATAGATTCGCTAACAGAACGTGTAAAGTAGAGTGTGTTTCAATTTCATTTTATGGTTTGCTGATAGGTAACCCAGTCTTTGTGAGAGACAGGTAAGTTTTTTTTTTAATCTTTTGACCATGGGTATTGATCAACGTAGGTTCAATTATTCATGATAGGGATTGCAGCATGCAGGTTCAAATATTCGAAGGCCCTTTTTCTAATATGCTTGAGTCTTTGATGCCACAACATAAAATTTTCTCCAAAGACTATAATACTTTTTCCTTCTTTTAATTCATTCTTAGGAATAATGGAATTGTTGCACCTATCACAATTAGTGCTTCTTATCAACTTATATATTGTCCCAATCCGAACTCCTCTCAGCAATATCATTGTTGCATGAATATTTCGACAGCCACGAACTTGATGATGATAAAATATTCTGGTATATTGTGTGTTATTCTTACTGGAATGCTAACACCTCATCCATATTTTGGAACATAAAGCTTTATGTCCTTGAAGTTGGGTGAAGTGTTCACTCGAAACATTGGACATTCTAGTAAGAATAACACACTATATACCATGTAATCTTTTATCATCATCAATATCATTGCTCCTCAAACCATCCTATAGGTAAGCCTTTCAAACACTATTTTTGCACCCACATCACTCATCTTGCTTACATAAATCAAGTTTTCAGCTAATCTTGGTATGTGTAGAAAATTATGGAGTGTTATAATCCTTCCACCCATGAGCTTCAACTTGACCTTTCCTCGCCCTATGATTATGAAAATTGATTCATCTCTTATTAAAACTTCACCACCATCATATCTTTCACATTAAAAAAACCACTCACTATTAGGAGTTGTATGAAAGGATGCCCTCGATTAGAACAACCATCCCTCATCATCTACATGTGTACTTGAAGAAGATAAGAACACATTTCCTCTTTCATCTGAGGAGGTTTTTTCTTCTTAGAAGGAGCATCATCAAATCCCTTCCCTTTCTCAAAATTTTTGGATTAACAGTCTTTCTTGTAATTCCCTTCTTTTCCACATCTCCAACATGCATTTATGAGATTTCCTAGAGATTTAGATCTTCCTCTAGATTTAGATCTCCCACTTGAGGACCTTATTTTATTTCTATTGTGGAATCGTCTTCTTATATACCAGGCATAGGTGTTCTAACCTTCCATATTTTTCCATTGTATCTCCTATAATAACAAAGATACGACAATATCATAAAAAATTAAAGCAGTTGCATTACTACCTGCCAAACTATCCCACGAGTCTATTAAAGAACACAAAAAATGTATATACTTATCTTCATATGAAATTTGAATATGAATAGATAATAGTTGACTTACCATAGTACTGGATGTGTTTGAATGCTCTACCATCAAGTCTTTTTCTTTCATCCTCATGTTATACAACTTTTTATGTAGTAACAATTTGTTCAACATAGACTTAGATTGATACAAAGTCCCAAACTTGTTCCACAATGTCTCAGTTATAGATTCTCTTACAACATTTAGTAATACTAAATCAGGGAGACACAATCATATTGTACTCTTTACATTTCAATCCAACTTGGTCCAGTCTTTTGTAGACATTGTTGTTGGTGCAATGCTTAGATTTATAGTAATCCACAAATCCTTTTCCACCAATAGATTTTCCATTTTGAGATTCCGCTCAAAACAACACACATTGAATTTCTTAATCTTCATCTTTGAACTATTCACCATTTCCTTTCACCACAAGAATGGATTTTGCAAATCTTACACTGCGACAGGGTCCATAAGATCGAGCGAAATCCAGTAACCACAAAAACATCCCCTTGAAGCTAAAACCCTCTGGAAACAAATTTAGGTTTTAATCACGTGTAATTAATTGTTGGAAATAGATTCTTAGTAAAATAGAAAAAATGCAATGAAAAACACACATTAACATAGAGATCGAACCAAGAAAACCATAAATAATTTTTTAGTGTACTATATATATATATATAAACAACCAATACATTTACCTAGATAAGAATACAATTATAGTTCCTTAATCAAAGCTACAAAACCATGGGCTAAACCACAATGCGCCACAAAATTGCTAAGGTGAAAACTACCAAAAATATTAATAAAAAAAGACTTATTTTTTCTGGAGAAACAAATCATACAAAGAATATAACACACAATGATCATGAAGTTTCTAATATTGTTTTAGAACCCTAAGCTAACCCTAAATATAGCTATCTAAAAGCTAGTAGGAGGAGGGAAAGTGGTTCACATTTTCACTAGACATCGATTATTCCATGGTATGAGTAGAATGTGGAAGAGCTACTAAAAGAGAAAAGAGACATAAGCATATTGTAGATGAATCTATAAGACCATAGTGTGTCATAACTTCACTATAATATTAGACAACTTTGTAATTTCTATTGCAATCTCCATAATATAAGAAAACAAAATGAACACTCCATTAAATGTTGGTTTCCTTATATGGGTTTCCCAAGTAAATATTTGTGTTACATTGTATGTATTGTAGTCTATTTCACATTTGACTAGATGATCTAAATTACTTGTTTTTTATTAAAAATCTAAAAAGATAGACACAAAGTTGAGCATAGATACACTAGTTTAAATATGTTTTTGATAAAAAGTCCAATAGAATATCCAAAATAATTTACAAATTATATATATATAAGTTGTAAACTAAAATAAACTGATTATGAAAACTAAAAATGATTTCTCTCACCTACCACCAAGTTTCGAGTTAAATATAGCTCAAATATTTGAATTTATAGTGTAGCTTAGACACAAAATCAAACATAAATCCACTATATATGTTTTAAGATTAAATATGTTTTGGTGTTATAAATTATATTTTTAAAATTAAAATTATAAGTTGTATAATAAATAAATTATAAAATTAAATAAATTGACTATAAAATAAAAAAAATAAAAAATGATTATCCTTACTTACTACCAAGTTTTGAGTTATAAATGACTTCAATGTTTCAATTTACCAAATTTTGAGTTATAAATTACTTAAATATATCAATTAATGTAACTACTATAGCTCTTTTACATATAAAAAAATAAACACAAAATCAAACATATATTCACTATATTTGTTTTAAGTTTAAATATATTTTGGTGAGATTTATTATATTAACAAATTATATTTCTTTAATTTAAATTATAATCTATACAATAAATAGATTGTAAAATCAAATAAAATGACTTAAAAAAAATAAATAAGTAAATAAAAAAAATACCCTTACTTACCATAAAACTTTAAAAGATCACCCTTACCACCAAATAAATTTCTTTTATAGTTGTTAGGTGTTTACCAATTCCGATGGTTCCACAACCATTACAAAGACTTCGCTTGAAATACAAAATTTAGAATTTCCTAATCTTCTTCGTTTGGGATTTTATGCTCCTTTTAAAAGCATCAAATTTTTAAACCATCGGTTTTTGTTTCAACGGCTAATAGTAAAAGAATAAACCATTTAATTGAATGTTTCAAATCTGAAATACTTGTTAAATTTGATGGTTTCTGTAATAAAGTTACAAGTCTGGTTGATTTTTACAAAGAATATTGATGGTTTTGTAAATTTTCTAGCTATATTTAACGATCAAATCACCCATGACAAACAATTTCCCTGTCAAATTCCATCCCTGCAAACATCATTACATTTTAATTTTGATAAGATACAGAAACAAAGCATATATTTTGATTTTGTTAAGAAAAAGTAACAATGCTGATTTTGTTAAGATACAGTAACAAAGCATATATTTTTATTTTGTTAAGAAAAAGTAACAAAGCCTCCCACACTCAGATGCCTTTGTCTATAGATTTGCTAACAGAACCTGTAAAGTAGAGTGTGTTTCAATTTCATTTTATGGTTTGCTAATAGGTAACCCAGTCTTTGTGAGAGACACTGGGTTAGGTACGCACATGGCACAATTTGACCGCACGTCAATACATGATTATTATATTTGTTATTAGGTAATGTCCTACTCTACCATGTCTATTTCTCTTGTATTTCCCTGTACCCACCACCGGAAATATGGGAGAAAATATAGTAGGTTTGTTCTAACAAAAATATCTAGAGGGGTAGAGAATAGGTATGGGGAAATTTATATTTTTCATATTTCCCTTTATTCGACTTCTATGTGGGTGAGGATTTGGGGTAAATATGAAAAAAATTGCTTTAAATCATAATTTTTAATTTAAGTTATTTTTTTATTTTTTTAAAATATTATTTTTTATTTTATTTATAACATGCAAACAAATATACTATATGTGAGGGACAAACAACTATGAGAATAAAGAGAACATAAATAAAACCAATGAACAAAAGCCCCTTCAGAAGGCAGAAAATGACTTGATAATATGCACTGAACCTATGCCTCCCCATAGCTACAATCTTCAATACGCCTAAAACAATTGCAATGACAAACCACGATACTAAAACACTTTTGTTGCCATGTGCAATGTTTAAGTGATAAACAATTCCATATTGATAAATAATTGAAATGTTGTTATTAATCATCCCACCCAGATTCCCAACTCTTTTCCTATGGCACACCAATACCTCCACGGTTGTTGATCCGGTTGCTCCCGTTGCTCCAATATTTCTAGTCATCTACAATTCTGCCATTCAAATCTAGAAAGATTAAATAAGAAATTCGCAAATACTCAATTCTCCACCATAAACCACATATGCATTGATCATATGACCATACCAAACCCATACTTATTACTAAAATTATGCCCATAACACTATGTCATCAACCACTTTATACCTCATAGAGTTAATAAAAAAAATATTTTAAATTTTATTTTTTTCAAATAAAATTAATATTATATAATCCATTTGCATCAAAAATACCTAAAAATATTAAGTCTACTTTTATATTAAAAATAATAATCTTAACCTACCAACATTACAATTTCCAAAACAGACTACATGCCTAAATTTAAAAATTCTTTTAATTGATAATATTCCACTCTTGATTGAAAAGGCAACATTACAATTTCTAAAACAAATTACCTACTATTTTGATTAATGATATTCCACATATATTTCTCTTACGGTTGAAAATTCACTGACTCCATAAATTCGTTGTCACATTTGTTTCTTTTGGGTTTAGCTTTTCTCTTTACAATGTGAGATTGGAGTATGCAAACTCTACACGTAAACTGAAAAAAATGAATGTTTGAATATTTTTTTTTTTAGATCTAGGACAATCGATCACTGGTGAGAGTGGCATGAGCAAGGCTCAGGTTCAAATCCAACTGGCTACCACTATAAACCTAGAGTAGGTGCAACAGCCTGCAAATTGACAATATATAAAGCAGCTATGTAGAGGCAATGTTTGAATATTGACAATATAAAGCGGCTATGTAGCAAAAGTCTCCCGAAACGTGCAAATAAGTAATTGAAAGTCGACACATGATCCCACCGCACCGCTTGAAAGCTCAGTGAGATAAGAACAATTGTTCCTACAGCTACTCCCCATGACCCTTTCAGTCAGCCTCCCAGTCGTCGCGCGAACCTAAGCGAAATAATCAGAAACCGGAAAATAGAGATGCCAAGTCAACCCAACCAAGGCCCTCACATTTGGTTATTCTTATCCCCAAGGTGTTCCCGGTTTGAACATGATTAATTAACACACGTGAATTCCATGCGTAACAGCCAATAGAGATGAAGCTGTACAACTTTTTCGTTCTTTTTAAAAGTTTTTATGTACATTTTAAAAAGTTTTTACATATGTTGAAATATAATAATTGATTAGAAGGTCAATAAGAAAGTTTTATGATTGAGTGGGGTGGACACTGTTTGTCCATCTAGTCTCATAAAAACAAATGTATTTGGCATAATTAATTAAAATAAAATTAATAAAAGAATATATTTTTTTAAAAATTATTATGTAAATACAAATGACATTATTTTTATATCTTTTATAATTAATTAATGGCATAGTTTAATTTTTACTTAATATATAGAGTTAAAATATTATTATAAAAATGTACTAATGAGTATAAAGTCAAATTAGGCATTAGAATAAGGCTAGTTTGACTCAGAAGGCCAATTTTATCTATTTATTATTTATTTATTTTTATTTTTATTTTTTAATTTTTAATTTTAATTAATTAATTTATTTTTATTTTTATTTTTAATTTTTTAATTTAAAAAAAAAAGACTTAGGAGTATAGGGCAGGGATCCAACACCTGCTAATATTCTAGCCGTTGTCTCTAGTGAGATTGACAGGTCGTGTTTCAATCTCTAAAGCCTTCTTTAATTTATGGTGATGAAAATGGAGTTGTCTACTCAGCGTACAAATAGCCTGGATGAAAGTTTTTTGCTGGAACCCCTAAATAAAATTCAAAAAATCAGGTAGTTGGAGTGTTTGAATTGCATTTTTGATAGTGGAAATGGATTCAGCACTATCAAAAATCCTTAGAGCACCCAAAATACTGAAGTTTAACAACTGTAAACAAGATTATGATAAATCTTGCCTGCATTTTTTCAAAATCTCTACCGGATTCTGGGTCATTCTGTATACTGGGTAGTGAAAATGGTTGATGCCAGCAGTAATCTTAGCTTCTTAGATGCACTAGGGCTGGAATATTAGCAAGTGTTGGATCCCTGCCCTATACTCCTAAGTCTTGTCAACTTTTTTTTTCAAAAATAAATAAATATATAATTAATTAATTAATTAAAAAAAATAAAAATAATAAATAATAATAAAAATAATAAATAAATACAATTGGTCTTCGGAGTCAAACTAGCCATTATTCTAATAGTTGATTTGACTTTATACTCATTAGTACATTTTTACGTCGTAAAACGTTCTTATTTGAAAACAACTTCCCTAATCTGTCAATGTGTCCATGTGTGAGCCATTGGATCAAATGTTAGACCATTGAAATGTTCAGGCCATTAGATACACAAGTAAATAGTTTTATATTTTTTTTATAAAGTTAGTTTTTTTTTTCTTTTTAATAAGTTAAATTGATTTTAGGTGTGTAATAGAAATGTTGTGATGTCATGTTTAACATTTTGACTATGTCAAATTACATAAAAATAAAAATAAAAGTAAATTAAATAAAAAAGTTGACATAATGTAATGAACATTTTAACTAGGTAAAAATACAATAAAAAACAAAAACAATAAAATAAAATAATAATAAACTATAAAAACAGCCTATGGCATTGACCTTATTTGAAAACAACTTCCCTAGCTGCCAATGTGTCCATGTCTGAGCCATTTGATCAAATGTTAGACAATTGAAATATTTTAGGCCATTAAATCCACAAGTAAATAGTTTTATATATTTTTTTATAATGTTAGTTTTTTCTTTTTCTTTTTCTTTTTAATAAGTTAGACTGATTTTAGGTGTATAATAGAAAATGTTATAATGTCATGTTTAACATTTTGACTATGTCAAATTACATAAAAATAAAAATAAAAGTAAATTAAATAACAATATTGACACAATGTAATTAACATTTTAACTATGTCAAAATACAATAAAAAAACAAAAATAATAAAATAAAATAATAATAAACTATAAAAATAGCCCATGGTATTCATGTGGAATATAGTTTATTAAATTATTTCACAGGACATGATTTATCTTGAGCAATAATGATGAACATTCATAATTCTCATTTCTTAATAAAACTAAATTTACCTTTAATTACTTAATTGTAATAGTTTGTAAAAAAATTACTCCCTACTAAGTAAAACAAAATTATTAATAAAGAATTGAATGCCAAATTGAAAATTGCTCAAGCTAGAACTACAATAATATATAGAACTAGTTTTTTGATGAATAATTATTTGTTTTATATGTCGTTGAATTTCCATTACCTATTATCTTCAAACCCCATGGGGAGTTATTGAACATGGGAGCCAACTTTAGGTAAATAAACATTCACATTGTCAATTTGGAAAAAAAAAATTACAATCCTAAAATTATCTTACCTAATCATATTTTCAATTATATAATTGAGTTCCATTTATTAAAAACAAAAGCAACATTAAGAACCTCCTAGAGTTTTAAAAGTTATTTGACATGAAAAATAAAAAATCTCCTCATGACAACATACAAATGTTAATCATTTAAAAAAATACAAATACAAATTACTATTTTAAATAAAAATAGTACAAAGAATCACATTAATTACCATGGCCCATTGTGACAAACAAAACATCACGTTAGCTCACAAAACATATCTAATGTTATAAGGATCTGAGATGATAGCAATGTTTTGAATCATGATAACTAGGTGACAACCAAAAATAATTTTTAGCCACAAGAAAAAAATTCACAACTCAGAGAATATATCCAAGGTTGCAATGAACCCCATACATAGTGATGAACATCATGGGAATTTTAGTGAACATAGAACACCACCCTAAAAATTCTATACTCTTGATCAATTTAGAATAACCTAAGATGTCTAGATTGGATGCTGAGGTGGGTGGTACAATAATTGATGATGCTTCTTAAAGGGTAAGGGAATTTAGATACTCCATCCTTCCACGGAAGTTATAAAAAGTGAGACTTGTTGTAACCCCCTGATTTGGTCCTTTACTTTTTACTTTTTACTTTTACTTGTTAATTAAGTTATTTAGACACAATATGAATTAGTAATGAATGAGGAATTCGTTAGGGATATGAACACATGACTCTCATTTTAAAAGAATTTAATTAAATGGAATTTTTTATTTTTAGTGGAAAGAAAAGAAAATGAAAGTAACTGTGTGGAAAACTATTTTCGAAGAAAACCCAGGAAGAGGTTGAGAGAGTTCTGACATTTACCCTCCCAGAAAGGATTTAAGGAAAAATCCTAGTAGGGAATGGGGTTCTGTGCAGAAGAGTTAGAAGGTTAAGCATTGTATGCTGTATTCTGAGTTGTCCAGAGCTGGAGAAAATGATAGTGGAACTTAAGAGATTTGCCAGTAGAAGTGGACTGGATTTGTTAATCCTGAGGTCGAACTTCCTGTCTCAAACGGTTTACCTCTGAACTGGTGTGGAGCTAGGGGGGAGTAGAGGACGTAATCGCCTCGCTCAAGGTTGGGTGGTCCAAGTAGTTACTGAGACTAATTCCTATTTTCTTTCAAGTAGGTACATACAACATTTGAGTTTTATCTGTACTGATTATTCTGTGTGTAGTTTCTAAGTCTGTAGGAGAGAATATTGTTGTGTGGTAATAAAAATAATAATTGCCAATTCTTAAGAAGAAATTTCACGATAACCATCAATATAAACCTTGACTCTATAAAATGGAACTTGATAAAGAATAGAAATGCTCAAACTCTAATTAAAAGTAAATAAAGTAGAAATTTTGGTTACATAAACCTATAGAAATACATTACAGGAAAAATGCAGAGTTTCATGTGAAGCTACAACTTGACAATTAGCCAACAGAACACAAATATTTTTCTCTTGGAAATTTTATATACATAGAGAATGAACAGTAATCAAAATGGTAAGCCCAACTATTGAAATAATTTAGAATATGTAGTAACTTCCATTGTATGGGAAAAAGAAAGAAGAGCATTAACACAAATTAAGTTGTTAAACAAAAAATTTTACACAAAACCCGCAATGGGGTTAATTACCGGGAGGTATTGAAAAGCAAAAATAACTACTTAGAAATTGGGTAAATTTTGAATATATGAATTGAATACATATATGTGCAAACAACTGCTCATTTTGAGCACAGAGACTTCCACTACGAGACAACGGGACTCTGAGGGTTTGGAGTCAGAACCTGAAGCACAGTTCTAAACTTCGGTCCCGTTTGGTACCTCTCCGAAGTAACAAGAGGTATTACATATAAAAGCAAAGAACCCACAAAAACTAAAGCTAGGGTTTCATTTAAAAATAACTTGAACAATGAGTACAAAAATATGAATTACCCAGTATTCTCTAGCTGTGATTATGAGCAGTAAAACTGATGAATAAATAAATATTTAGAGTCTCTGTGCATACAGATAAATACCAGAAGTAAATGGAAAAAAATCGATATGGTCCAAAATAATTTATTTAAAATAGTTTAGTGGAGTGAATATCATCCTTGAATAGAGACGAGATTCCATTCATAATTGTCGAGAAAGACTTAAACTTCTCAGAGGATTTAAAACCCTTAGTTAAGCAGTAAACTACAGAGACAACAGAGTGATTTCCACATTTACTCAAATTCTAAGGCATTGAATTAGAGGAAAAATTCCTATGGAACAATAATCTATAAACCGGACTCCTGGAGTATGTATCTTGCCTTCAGGATAGTGAATAGAGGTCGCAAATTACTATCGTGAAGCTAAAAATTGCATTAAGGAGCTTAAGCTAAATGGTTGGTAACCTTATCATTTGTGAAGTGAGAAGGATGTTTGAAGCCGAAGCCTCAAGACCTTGAACCTGTAAGCGTTGATCAACCCTTTTCCAACCTTGCAGTAGTCAGAGAAAAACGAGATGAGCATGGAGCAAACTGTATGGCAGACCCATCGTGAATAATGAAACAATAAGGTAGAACCAGAAAGAAAAACCCTCACTATTAAAAAAAAAAAATTACAGATCTGAGAGAGGGAACAATTACCTGGATGGGGCTGTGGAGTTCGCAGCTATGGCGAAGAGATGCATGCATTCGGAGATTTGAATCTGAATGGTAACTTTTCCATCGAAGAGAGATAAAATAAGAATTGCATGTGTTTAACCAAAAGAAGAACTCAACAAAGTTGTAAAACCCATGCAAAGATTACCCTCCATGCGAAAGGAAAACCTTAAAATGCAAGCTGAGGAAACCAGTGACACTACGCTGAAACAAGAAGTTCATGGCAGAGCTGAAAACGCCATCAACGGAGCGCAGTAGTGAGCCAGAGCTGGTAGACTGGGGGGTGGTTAGTTACCCTAACCCATCCCAGTAGCCACGGGCTCTGTAGATCTCGAGAAACATAAATTCTGCAGTGGAGATGATGCCCACGCAACGAGGTAGCTGGCGAACGGACATCAAACAAAGAGTCAAAATAAATGATGGAGGAACTCCGGACCACCACAGTAACTGGAGTGCGAGATGGGAGGGTTAAAAAAATAAATATTTACAGTGATAAACCATGCACGGACTTAACCACGAAATCCAAATAGCGTACACGCAATTACACTTATCGATACTCGGTGATTAATGAATAAGTACCGTATTGAGAAAATCCAAATAAATGTGTTTTGGAAAATATTTAATTATCCATGTACAACTGCAGATTCGTAAATAAATTATGAGCATGAACCATAACGTTATATATCTATGTAAAGAATGCTAAGTTAATCAGTAGAGGAATTTATATATGTTACATGCGTGAACCATTTCAACTAACCTGATATTATTAAGTTTTTTTTTTTGTGCATTGTAAAAAGGGTTAAATTAAGTGGGTGTTACAATTGGTATCAGAGCAAAGTTAAAAAAAACTAGGCCAAATGGGCCAAAACCATACTTATTGTTGTGATGAAATTTTATGGAGTTTAATGATTTTATTGTGATAAGTACAGGTACAAGATCTTTGTAAGACATCATGAGAAGAGGATCAAGTCAATTACCCCCTAGAAACACGGGGGAAACTCATCCTGTGACCAATCCAGAAATTAATCCTGAGATGTGGGTGCAACTAAGCGTGGACTAGCACTGACAAACAAGCAGAATGCTAGAAGAATAGTAGCGGCAGACAAATAGATTGTTGGACACTATTCAACAATTACAAACATAAATGCTTAAAGTCTACAGTGACAAGGTGAGATTGATGACAGAACAAGAGAGGATATTGAAAAGTTTGTCAGATAGATAGAATCCTCCTAGTGGACAACCAAGTCCTGAGAGAAATACTCAAGAAAATAGATATCAATGCCAAGGAGTACATGATCATGGGGAGGATAGTCAAACACCAAAAAGCCAAAAAATTCGAACTTATAATGAGGCAGAATCTGGAAATATTATGGAGGAACAGGAGATGAAAAAACATAAAGTGGAGTTACAGGGGGAGTTCCGGAAGATCAAGCCTTCCACTTTTGATGGCGAGGCGGAGGAAATGGCGGAATCTTGGATTATAAATATGAATAAATATTTTCAGGTGTATGAGTATAAAAACAAGCTTAAAGCTCGCTTAGCCATCTACCAATTACAGGAGAAAGCGACGCTGTGGTGGGAGGAAGTGAATAATGTAAGAGGGGTAGAAGACCAAAACGTAACTTGGGATGAGTTTCAACAGTACTTTAAAGACAAGCACCTAACTGAAAGATTTTATGATGAGAAGTCCTGAAAGTTCCATGATTTGAAATTAGGAAAAATGACTATGGATGAATTTATTACAAAATTCACATCTTTATTAAGATATGTACCTTACCTGCGTGACGAAAAAGCCAAGGTGCAATGTTTTTTGAGCAGTCTGCCACTTCATATGAAGGAAAGGATTGAATTCCTAAATCTGAAGACTATCGATGAAGCAATTAGGAAGGCACGAATGTGCTATCAGCAGTCAAAGGTGAAAGGAGAAGTTGGGAAAAATTGGCCACCTCGAAAAGGGCAGAAGAGTTTCTCCCATAATAAAAATAACAGATTCAACAATTTTAAAAATGCTGCAAGACATCCGCTCAGCAAGCATAATGGGAAAAGCCAAAATAGAACTAAGTGGATAGGGGAAGAAAGGCCCAATGAAGCTTCTAGTAGACCAGATAATGGACAACCTCAGAAACCCCCGTTACAGTGCTGGGGTTGTGGAGAAGCTCATTATTTTAAGAATTGTCCACATCGGGGACGAAGTGAAGTGGTAGAAAATCTGCAAGAAGCGTCAATAGTGGGGGTTGTAGCTCGAAACATCCCCAAAATAAACGCAACGTTGGAGGACCGATAAGCGGATTACCGGCCAACCATGATAGAATTAGAAGGTAAGATTCAAACCCAAGCTGTTTCAATTCTAGTTGATCCTGGTGCCAGTTTGAGCTACATACACCCTCGTGTAGTTGGAAACAGTAAATTGTAGGAAAAAAAATTTAAAAATCCATGGCTGGTTCAGCTAGCTACAGGGACTAGAAGGCAGGCTCCGCCATTAAAACCTGAACAAAACACCATTTGTTAGTTTAAAACCTGCGAGGAGGGTGATGACTGTGATTTCTACGATTTTGGGCTGTCGAAGTGCTTTGTAGAGGAGGAGATGGCGAAGGAAGCAAGGTTCCAGAGGTGGAACCAGGAGAAATTTGAATGGAGGCGAGAAGCTTTTGAAAAATGGCATGGAGGGCAAGCAGTTTTGAAAATCGGGAGCGGTTTTATCACGTGGAAATTAAGCGGTTAGTGGTTTTTGGTGGAAGGCACGCGATACGCCTTAGGGTGCGACATGTGGCGGGGAAAAATTGCCTATTTTGCGCGGGTCAGAAAAGGCTAATCCCGTTGCAACATTATATGCGATATGCGATGCGGGTCGTTGGATCTTGGGATGGGAGATCAATGATTGACGCGCATTCGGGAGGCATCGAGTAAGTGATCGGGCCAGTGGAAATGGACCACAGGTGTCAAGGTTTGGTTGGATGGCGGGGTTGAGTGGAGGATGGGGCCCGGGGCCTTAATGTTTTAACAATAATGCGTTAAATTATAAGGTTTTGGGAGGGGCGCCTGGGTATAGTGGGAGGCGGGGCCCGTAATTTAATTTCTCAAAGGTGTAAGGGCCCTTTTTTAAGGTATTTCGGGGGTTTATGAAATGAAAGGCGAAGGCATTATTTTATACAGTGAAGGGGCTTAAAGATAGCGGAGGTTGGGGTCTTATGATTGTGAGGGGGCTGGGGCTTAGAAGAAAAAGGGCTTAAGGCATACATTTTACAAGGGTAGGTTTATGGTATAAAACATAGTTTTATATAACATTTAAAACACCCGATAGGCTAAAAAATGGGTTTAAACAATGTAAAAGGGGGCTTTTACATTGTTTAATTTCTTCAAAGGAAAAATGATGAATGAGGCTCCCTTTAGGAAGGTTTTTAGGAAAGGACGAAATGGGTTTTTTTTGACGAAAAAGGAAATGAATAAGAGTGACGGTAAGGTAGTGAAATGAGGTTAATAGGCCCAGAAAATGAAGTCCTTTTTGGAACAGTGAGGTGGAGTTTAGTGGGCAGAGAATAGAGAAGACAGTGAAATAGTTTGACTTTAGGATAATGAAGGCAGTGAGATTTCTAAAAACTTACAATATTTCACAAATATTGTTTTTTAGAAATCTAGGACCATTACTCAATCATCTTTAGGATCAGAAAAAATTATTGATGACTAACACCATGAACTGAAGGAATCTTGGAGGAATCTTTAGATTCCATTAGAGGCTGAATTTTGACAGTGTTAGAAATATGCCAACTTTGTACTCAGAATACTCAGAATTTCGCCAGGAGTTTGATGGTGCATCTGGTTTTTTGGGCTGAGCAGCGATTTTTCTACATATAGATGTTAAATAGTGGAACCATGAATATGGACTCTTGACGCGTGAATCTGCATGGAATCTAAAAGATTCCCTGGAGGCTCGAAAATGACAGTTTCAAAAATAGGTCGACTTTAAACTCATTTTCTTAGTTTTTTACAAGGAACATGATGGTGTGATCAATTTTTTCGTCTAAGCAGCCAACTTTCATTCAACCCACAAAAGCGAATATTTGAGATTCTTGGGGAGCCCAAATTTGACTGAGTCAGAAAGGGGTCAGGTTTACACTCAAATTTCATGGTTTTTTGTAAGGAATGCGATGGTGCATTCTGTTTCTTCATCTGAGTGGACAATTTTTAGACTGTCCCCAAACTTGGAGGTATAAGATGCATTTTTTCCATGTCTTCATTTGATTTTTTCTGAGATGATTATTTGAATTTTAGATACATGTATGCCACTTTGTGAGAGGATCATTGTATGCCACTTTATGTGAGAGATTGTTCCTTGGTCATGTTAGAGGAGAAATTTTATGAGTGATGGTTCTTATAGGAGAACGTCTCGTAGATAAGGGGGTTCATCCTGTATTGATAGATATTACATCATGTACTCATCATCTTGTAGAAGCTAATGACGTAGCTTTCCCACTCTTGACACCAGGCCTAGAGACGTATCTAGCACTGGTTGGAATCTATTATCAAGTTATGTGTGTTCTTTCATTTGATGGTTGTCGTTATGTTTCCTCTTCTTTAAGTTATTCAAATGTTGTTTTTCATACTCTTTCACATGAAATTATGCTAACATCAAAGAAGTAAAAGATCTTGGTTAATTTAGGTTGTTGAGAGAATCTAGATCAGACAGGTAAATTGCTATAACTGTCTCGACATGGTATAAAAATTTGTGAATGTATCAATGTATTGGTTCCAATTGGATTTTAAGAGATATAATAAAAAGTGTGCTTCCACTAATTATCCACTACTTGTGTCTCTTCTTTCTATCTTTACTTATGTGCTTTTCTATGTTAATGTTTGATCTCCTTACTACTGGTAACTATGTATAATTTTTCCTAGATTACAACATTGGTTTCATTGCTGGTATGTTTGGACTCTCGTCTTAAATAATATGCAAGCATAGATGTTAACATTGGAAGAGATACAATAGTGGTGGGAGACAAAAATAAATAAATACCTGAAGAACTACGCGAGAAGGAACAAACTATCATTAGTATAAGTGGGATAATTTTTTCGCAGAAGCGTATGAATGTTTTATTGAAGGAGCTCCAACAAAAATTAAAAAATTACTTAACCGCATTGCTCATGAGAGAACCAGAAACTAATGCTCGACTATTATTGAAATTGTTAAATGGCATTCAAAAAAATTTGTGTGAGCGGCTTGACACGATTTTGGACCACTTTTGTTAGGAACGAGCAATTGAAGAAATAACCTCCATTGAGTACGTCGAAGCTATGTTATTCGAGTACCTTCATGACAAATTCTCTTGTCATATACCTACCCTGTTGTATAAATTCCTCCTTTACAAGGGTGCTAGACACATCGTTGAATATTGACCACCTTTACAGACTCTAATAAACATTGAACATAAAAAAAGGAAAATTGGCTAGCAAGAGTTCCTTGAGGCACAATGCAAAGTCATGGAAGAAGCACATGATTAATTCCTATGTTAATTATCATGGCTTCTGGGTATTCCCTTTTGAACTGAAAGTAAGTAAGGTCAACATGGGGAGGGGGGGGGGGGAGGGTAATGATTCGTGAAAAACAAAGAAAGAAAAGAAGGAAAAATAAGTAAAATTGGAGAAGTATAAAACAAAACTATAAATAGTAAAAATGGAAGGAAGGAGGTTGATTGCTAAGAAATAACATGAAGAAAGTAGCTAACATAAGTATATTCGATAATATAATTAGTTGATCTACATTCATAAAATAACATGGGACAAAAGATAAAAACGCCGTGAAGAGATAAGAGAAGAGTACTAATGGAAGAAAATGCAAACTTGGGAGTGTGAGAGAAAAGATGCATGGAACTCCTTAGATGAGATGAGAGGCATAGAATCAACCATTCTAATAGAGAATATTGGTCTACAAATAATTCCTAGAAGGCAAGTAGATGAAATGGAAGTTGATGAAGTTGGTCCTGCAATGCCAAGAATATTGACTATATCAATATCAAGTCTCATCGTTAAAGAATTCCTTCAACAAACAACACATATTTATTCAGAGATGCCTCTTATTTGGTATAAGGATAATTAATAAAGAAACAAAAAACAACTGAAAATCTGGTGAAAAATCAACCAAATAGTCATAACAAAAAAGAGGAAGAATTACTGAGATATGGTCCAAAGAAGTTATGGTTTATGCATGCTACATAATTCAGTCTAAAATAGGTGACATAGGGAAAATAGTCATAAATTTATCTTCAAGCATCAGATTTGAATTCTGTAAAAAATTCTAGAAAGTGAAAAAAATTTAGTATCATGAGGAGGAATTTTAGGGTCGAAGGTTGAAACAATGACATGTGGAAGTCTATAGAAGTTAACTATACTGAACTAGTTCATATTCAGGTCATCATGGGCGATTTGGTATAGACTTATCTTGAGGAATATAGTTTCAATCTCACTTGTGGGGTTGGAAAGAGGACACATAAATATATGTTAGGATGAATCTATATACCTTGGGAGGAATAAATTTCAGAAATACAATAGTTTCAAGATCAAGCTCAAAAAAAGCAAGAAAAACAATGTGTATTTTTAAATTTTTTAAAATTTTCATAACTTTTGTTTCTAAAATCAGTCTGAAGTGATTCAAAGGGAATAATACAGAATATATACCATTACTTGGTTGCAATATTCCTAAAAAAATGGATACTCTCAATAAGAAACTAGAAAGCTCTTCCATGACGCATGAAGAAGAGGAAGAAATGCAACATGATATATTAAAATTACGAGACCAAGTGCAACAAATTTATCTCTTTCAAAAAGTAACCAAAAATGAATTGGAAGCAATGATGAATGTTAATATTGATGATTTATAAGTAAAAATAAGAAGGGACATGGAAGGATTGAATGATGGTTTAAAATAATAAATGGAAGGTTTGACAAGGTTGCTAAAATAAATGCTTCTTGATGGTGACAAGGTAGACCATGAAACTCATGATGAGAACAAAAAAAATGCATTGAATCATGATTTTAGAGACTCTAAATCAAGGCTAATGATCAACCAGATTCCAGAGGTCGATATGAGGAAGTTTGATGGTAAGGATCCGATAACATGGATACTACATATGGAGCAGTACTTGGTCTACATGATGTGCAACACACACAAAAGGTACTCATTACATTTATCTATTTAGAACAAAATAAATTTGTATTATATCGATGGCTTTGTTATTGTAAATAAATTGTCACTTAGACATTTTTTACAGAGGAATTGATAGCACATTATGATGGTACACAGAGAGATTTATTTTTTAGTCAATTGATAAATCTCAAACAAAATGGTACAATGGAAAACCACATTAAGGAATTCCAAATATTTAACATCAAGGTAAATGATATTCCAGAGGATAAAGGGATTTATGTCTTCATAGGGACTTTAAAGGATAACATCCAACGTGAGGTTCACCTTTGGGAACCTAATTTATTAGATAAGGCCTTCAAGGTGGCAAGAAAAGTTGAAAGAAAAATTATGGTAACAAGGAAGTCTACCACTCACAACTAGAAACATGGAAGTCTTTTTTATCCTAGCCTCCCATAACCTACAAGGTTGGCACCAAAAAAACTGGAGGAAAAAAGAGAAAAAGGGATTTGTTACAGTTGTGATAGAAAATACACTGAGAGTCATAAGTGTGCTGAGAAGAAATTATTTTACATAGATTGTGAATAGGAGGAAGAAAAGGAAAAATAAACATAAAAAGAAGAGGATATACACCAGGAACCAACCCCTAAGAAAGAAGAAATGAATCTGACCATATCTTTTAATGCACTGACAAGAATTACCACTCCTCAAACTCTCAAGATAGAATGATATATCAAGAAAAAAAGGTAATAGTGTTGATTGATTTTGGTAGCACCCATAATTTTATTCATTGTGAGATAACAAATGAATTGAATTGCTCTATATATCCAACATCAAAGTGTCAAGTGATGGTTGCATGTGGAAGAACTATAAATTGCTCAGGGAAGTGCCATAATATCAGTCTAACCATGGGGGAATATGTATTGAATAGTCCAATGCTTTCTATTCGAATGGGTGGTGTTGATGTTGTATTAGAAGTCCAATGGTTATAATATTTATGGACGATAGCTTTTAATTTTCAAGAAATTTTATTGAATTTTTCATGGGAAGGAAAGTAAATTTAATTAAGGGGCATAATAGGAAACTAGGGAAGATAATCAACTCTAATGGCATGGAAAATATTTTGAAGAAATAACAACAAGAAATAATTACACAATTATGCTCACTATATATTCAAACATCAATATCATAACTTTCTCTAGATCTCCAAAGAATTTTGGACAATCATTATAAGGTATTTGAGACTCCTAAAGGCCTCCCACTTATTCGTGATCGTAATTATGCTATTCATTTGATTCCAGGAAGTCTTCCTCCAAACATGAGACCTTAAATATATCCCTATGTCTAAAAGAGTGAAATTGAATGTATGGTTGCAGAAATGTTAGAGTAAGGTATAATTCAACCTAGCCAACATTATTTATCTACTCCAGTAGTATTGGTACACAAGAAGGATGGATCATGGCATATGTGTCCAGATTATAGGGATCTCAACAAGCTCACTATTAAAGATAAATTTCCCATTCATGTCATTGATGAATTATTAGATGAATTACATAGAGTAATTTACTTCACCAAGATGGATCTTCATTGAGGATATCAACAAATTAGAATGAAGACATAAGACCTTATGAAAACAACATTCAGAACTCATGAAGGTAATTATGAATTTTTATTCATGCCTTTTGGCCATACTAATGCACCTTCCACATTTCAAGGATTAATGAATTCCATTTTCAAACCCTTCCTTAGAAAATTTTTGTTACTATTTTTTGATGTTATACTAATCTACAACAAGTCTTCGAAGGATCATGTTCAACATGTTGACAGGGTACTCAAACTACTCGAGGAGAAAAAATTGTATGCAAAAACCTCCAAATGTTTGTTTGGTGTACAAAAGGTGGAATATTTGGGTCATATTGTATCTCATGAGGGTGTTAAGGTAGATCCTAAAAAAATTAAAGCCATCAAAGAATGAAAAATCCCCATAACTCTAAAGAAAATTCAAGGATTTCTTGGGTTGATAGGGTATTATTGCAAGTTTTTAAAGAATTATGGGAAAACAGTAGCACCTCTAACAACAATATTGAAGAAACACACATTTTTTTGGACTCCAAAAATAACTAAGTACTTTGACCATCTTAAAGAGGAAATGTGCCAAGCTCTAGTTTTAGCTACTCTAGACTTCACAAAAACATTTATGGTAGAATTTGTTGCCCCAGGAAATAGAATTGGTGTTGTTTTAATGTAAGAAGTAAGACCCGTTACTTTTGAAAGTCGTCCAATCAAGGGAAAGTATTTACACAAACCTATTTATGAGAAGAAAATACACATGCCTTGAAGCAATGAGGCCCTTAAATAATGAGGAGACACTTCAAAGTAAGTACATATCATGATAGTTTTAAATACTTTTTGGAACAAATATTATCTTCAGAAGAGAAACAAAAATGAGTCACGAAGGTGTTGGGTTATGAATTTGAAATCATCTACAAAAAAGGGAAGCAAAATGTTGTTGCAGCTGCACTCTCAAGAAGGGATGAGGATGTGGAAGCATTTATCTATGCCATTTCTAGTATCCAACTTGACTAGATAATTGAAGAAGGAATGGAAGAATGATAAAGAGGTGTGGAAACTCTTTCAAAAGTTGCAGCAAGATACTAGTATATTTGTTATCGCCAGAAAATTATCACCTAGCCATTTTTAACTAGGTGGATCGAAATACATCATGTAAGACCAATTTTACCATATTAAAATTGTTTTCACTATAGGAAATAATTTGATGAACCATATTTTATTAAATTATTTCTGGTTAAAACAAGAAACCCCAGGAGGAATCATTAAATAAGTCATTATTTGTTTAATTTTCCTCTAGGAATAATTAATTGAATCATTATTTAGTTAATATTTCTTGTCACATTTGATCCAATCATGAGAAATAATTAAAAAAATTATTATTTATTTGATTTTTATTTAGGAATAATTAATTAAATCATTATTTATTTAATATTACTCGTCAAATTTGACTAAATCACTTAGGAATGATTAAACAAATCAATATTTGTTTATTATTCCTTAACCGCATCCTTGAAATAATAAATAAATAATTTATTTATTTATTATTTCTAAATAAAGGTATTTAACCAAATTTAAATATCTTTCCCTCCAAAAATATAATAAAAAATTCCAGGCAGTTGGATCTAGATCATGGTTAATAATATTTTATTATTTCCCATTTTAGAGAATAACCCAATATTTTGTTATAAATAAGAGGGTTCTCCATCGATTTCTCACCATGATCATTTCCATTGACGTTATTATATTTTTTTGCATTTGAACTCCCATCTGAGTTCAACACATACTTTTTGGTTTCATACATCATAGAGAGAGAGAGAGATCCAGAAAACTAAAGCATATAGGACATCCAAAGGACCCATCCCATTTGAGGGGGACCTATAGCCATCATATTAGTTTACTTCACCAGGTGTAACACAATAATCATAATATCATGCATTCTTTTAAATTTGTTTTGTCCATGGTATGGGGTTTTACATTAGTTAATCTTTTTTTTTTAATATCTTTTTCATGCACATATCTATTATTTTGGAGGTTTCTTCTAACTTTTTGCTGCAGTTATGAAGAATTAGACGACCATATATGTTGTTAGGGCCATTAGTCACTCGTGGCTTAAGTAAAGCCATTTTGGTACACCTTCCAAAATATTTTATGCTAACAATATTTGAAACATTCACTAGTAAAAAATGATGAAAGAAATGAGTACGTGACCAAAAACGTTAGTCACCGCAATTATTTCAATTGAATTACTACTAAATTTGAGCAATTTTAAGTGACCAAACTAAAAATGACTAACTTCAATGACTAATTTAGTCCAGGAATAAAATATACGACTAGATAATAAGTGACTAAACTAAAAGAGACTAACTTAAATAACTAATTTAGTCTAGGGATAAAATATATGACTAGATAATAAGTGACTAAACTAAAAGCGACTTAACTTAAATGATTAATTTAGTCTAGGATTAAAATATATGACTAGATAATAAGTGGCAAAATTAATAATGATTAATGTAAATGGCTATTATAGTCCAAGAATAAAAATATGACCAAATAATAAGTACAACAAGTATATGGATTGGTCATTTATGTCAGTAATTTTTAATTATGTCACTCCATAAATGGAAATTGTAATTTTGGTACCGAAGTGTTACATTTCACTATAGGTGTCTTTGAATCCATCTGCAGTGTTAAAATTTAGAGACAAAGGGGTCTTTGAATTTACAGTGTCATAATTTAGAACACCCTTTTGTCTCTAAAATTTAACATTGCAGATGGATTCATCTACAATAAACATAATTGCATGTATCATCTATTGACTTTACACTAATGCCTTCATTATAATTTTAGTAAAGGTAATATTTATATTAGAAAATTAATATTTATAATTAATATTTGGCCATAAAGATTAATTTTGAAACTTCATTTATTTATGTTAAAAGTGTGAGTTGTTTTAAACCAAAGGTTTTTTTTTTGTTTGCTTGGTTATGTGGGTCCTAACATGACATCACGCCAAACCTTTGGTCTGAGAAACCATGACTGAGGGGCATCTAAGCCATCAAAATCACCCAAGGATCACACCCGACCTCGGCCACACCAACCCTTATCATGGCTAGATTTTTTTTTCCTTCAGGGGGATTAGAACTGGTGACCTTTTAGCACGAGTGTCTTAACATCACACTCTTCACCGTCGAACCAAAAACTCCTTGGCGTTTTAAATATAAGGTTAAATATTCATATTTACATTTAATAAATAGATAAATATAACATTGCTTATGTTAAATGTGCAGTTCATTTAAGTCTAGTATTAAATCATCATATTTATATTTGATAAATACTAAATAGATAAACCTAAAATATATATTGATAGAACTATTTAGTAAATAGGTATGAACCTTAACTATTTTTTTAATGATGTATGAACCTTTGTTTTTTTGTAAGTCAATGTTCTATTCATGTAGGAACAAAGGAGTACATATAGCCGCTTACAAAACAGGTGGTCGCACCTCGACAATGTTTGTTGACCAAAATTTGCATTAGATGAAAAAAATACAAAAGAGATACTAGGGACATTGTCCATAAACGGTTGGGCCAGAGGCACCAAAACACATATAAAACATATAGAACACTGAATAGAATACTAGTCGACCGATGTGATGGATGCAAGTTTTTCTGGGGCTATTCCTGGAGGCAGTGGAGGACAAAAGTCACACTGAACGTGCCCTTCAAAGTATGCCAAACAAGTCTCCAACTTTTCTACTTTCTCAGTGAGTTGATTTTGGCCTCGCCAAACAACTACCAGTCTCTCCCAGACTTAGCAATGTAAATAGTGCATTCATATAATGTTTCCATCTGCTCTACATGCTCCTAACGACAAACTCTCTCAGTTGTGTCCACTCTTTCCATCAAGTTGTTGATAAGTGCACGATAGTTCTCCAGGAAGCAATGATGGATAACCTACCCCTCATTTACCTCAGATCAATCAGACCCACGATTCCCCTTGTCACCACGGGATCCTCTGCCCCGATGAATCTACTTTTGATCCCTCGAACCCCCACCCCTGCTATCCCCCCACTTATCTCCTCCGCGACCCCCATGCACACCCACACTAGTGAGTCATACACACCCTGCAATATTACCACCTTGGTGTGGAGCTGCCATGATTATTTTTGGGTATGCCACCCCCACAGGGCCATAGATGATAGGGGAGGGAGAACACCCACCCGCACCAGGGGCTTCATAATTTTCCAACGTCGAGGAACCCCGCCATGTGCAGAGTCAAGAGACTGGACCCCAAACCATATAAGAAAATACCACCAACAAAGGAACCAAATGTCATCGCCCACGATCGTAGGGAATCACAGAGCCACCTCCCACTACTGGGTAAAGACTGCCACCACTAGGAAAACCAAATACCATCACCCACCAAACCAACACAGGAAATTGAACAACAAAAAATGAAAAAGTAACTGACGCCTGAGTGTAAATTCCCCCAGGGCAACGACTAGCTTCCAAATTCTCCACATAGAGACCACACACCAATCCACCAAACACCATCGCACCCATCGCGGAGGGCACGAAACTGGGAAAAGAAACTAGTTTTCCACCACCTCCCTCGAGGTTTCCTGGAGTGGGGATTCTAGCTTACTCTCTTAGCATGAAAAAAAAGGCTCACCGAAATCCAAGAAAAATGGAAACGAGTGAGCTCACTTCCTTTCAACTTCCTATCGTCAACCCAGACAAAGATAATGGCCAAGAAACGAAGTAGCAGGGACAGGTTGAACACACCGCACCAACAAATTCCCACGATAAGCGCACAAAAGCCACTCCCTCCATAAACCTTTGTGCATCATTTATGCTTCCTCTCTAAAGGCCACCTCCAGCACCAACACCAAACTAGAGTGAGGAGTTGAATGTCGGGCTCCCTCATCTTCCCTCGCCTTATCCTTTCACCACCTCTGAACTCCAATGTGCAATTATTTTTCACATGGATTGCCAACGTGAAGCCAATACCTCTCCCACTGCATGCGTTATGGTGAAGGGACTAGGAGTACTGTCCCTCACCCTCGCTTCACTTGTATTTACTCATGGGAGACACCTTCCATGTGTTTCTCAGACCTCACCCCCATCGGGAAGTATTGTATGAACCTTTATTATTTAGATATGAACCTTAATTAATTTTTTAATGGTGTATTAACTTTTATTAATTCTTTGATATGAACCTTGGTTAATTTTCAATGGTATTATGAAATTTTGTTAATTGTTTAGGTATGAACTTTAATTAATTTTTTAATAATATATAAACCTTTATTAAAGATTATAAATATGTAATTCAAAATATTTAAGTATGGTTTATTGTGTAATAATGGATAAATGTGTTTAGATTTATCAATTTGTATGATAATTGTACCAACGAATATATTTATTTCATTTAATACATAATTTACATGATTGTATCAAATTAAGCTTTAAATAAAACAATATTATTGGTTTTATATTTTAGTAATAATCAAATTAGTAAATCTCTTTTGGAAAAATAGATCCCCTCAAGTCATGCATAGTAGGGACTTTGAAGCCCTTTCCTTTAGCTATAATATAATCCCACATAGCTTGGTAATAAGGTGAGAGAGAAACATTAAATGGGATATATGCATCATACCACCATCTAGCAAAATATTGAAAAGAAGATTCTTTGCATAGTTACAATACATGCCATATAACCCTCGATGATGGAGAGCTTGAGCTTCGCATTTGTGTTTGACAACTTGTATTTCTAGATGGGGGAGACAGTGAAGGGGGTTTATTAGCATATATGGCAACACTAATGAACCCTGGTTTTGGAGGAAAGAATGGGAAGATGTGTTATGAAACCAGCTCCAAAAATAGAAGAAAATAGAGATCAACGACTTCGAAATCAACCACTTCGAGGGGGAAACCTCCTTTAAATTACATCAATGAACAATTATTGGATGATTTAAATGAAAAAACCTCCTTTCTATATATAGGAGTCCATGGGGTCACAATATAATCCTAGTTGAACTAACAATAATAATGTAAGGGCACAACAATAACAATAGTGGGGTTTTATGGGGCACAATAATAACAATATGGGGACTACATGGGTACAATAATAAAAATAAGGGGGCTACAATAACAATAATAAGGGACTACACTAGTAATATAGGGACTTACCATGCCCCTCTCCTTCAAACAAGTGTTTTCCTCAACACTTGATTATTTCTTGATGCTTCTATATAAAATTATCATCCTCCCAGGTGGAATCTTCAACAGGTAAGTTCTTCCACTTGCTGATATACTTTGAAATTGATCGATTTCATAGTTTTCGAGTTCTTATTTCTATGACTGCTTCAGAACTTCTTTCGCTGCGATGTTGATTTTCTTGTTGTTTCATTTGATTCTGCACCAAAGTTAGGTTATCCTTTGAGAGTTGGAGAACTCGTTGTTGATGCTCGATGTGATCTTCCACTACTTTATCATCTATATTAGATTTAATTTGATCCTTCAAACGGTCCATCTTATCCTTCATTTATGATTTTAAACCATCTATGTCATCTTTGATTACTCTTTGTAAGATCGAAATTTGTTGCACTTGGTACTGTAATTTTGATATATCATACTGCAATTCTTCCTCTTCATGCGTCATAGTAGAGATTTCTGAGGGATTAATGGGTGTCAAATTATTTTTTGGAGGCATTATATAACTCAATATTGATATCTATGCTTTAGTATGCCCTTGGAATCACTTCCAACTGATTTTTCAAACAAATGTTATGCAATTTTAAAAAACAATACACACATTTTTTAGTGCGTTTGAGGAGCTCAATATTGAAACTAATGTATCTTTGTAATTTCAGATCCCCAATATTTCATCTTCAGTACTTTAGTATCCCTATGAATCACCTTTCCAATTCCACAGGTCTGACCTAATTTGGATTTTTCAAGGCAAAGTTATGCCCAATCTCCCACAATTACCTAATTATGGACTAGTTCAGTAGAGAGAACTTGTACGACGTGCCACGTCACTGTTTCCTCCTTTAGCTATGAACTTGATAAATAGTAAACTACAGTCTATTTAAGTTCAAAGACTCTTTACATAATTCCAATCCAATGCTCAGAGAGATAGTTATAACAATTGTCCCAGGGTCACCTCTTTCAGATGAAATTCGGGAGGCTCCAAAAACCCTAACTTCCACAGATCATATCTCCTAAAAAATTGTGAACCAAGATCTAAAATTTTTACACGAAATTCCTCAAGATTTATTTGCAAATGGGTTTTTTTAGCGCCTGAACCTTTATAGAAAAAACGTTATAGAAGAAATTCCACGATGACCTTTTTGAAGAAGCGAAACCATAGAATCCAAAGCTCTGATACCAAATGTTATGAAACCAGCTCCAAAAATAGAAGAAAAGAGAGATCAATGACTTAGAAATCAAACACTTCTAGGGGGAAACATCCTTTACATTACATAAATGAACAATTTTGGATGATTCAAAGGACAAAACCTCCTTTCTATATATAGGAGTCCATGGGGTCACAATATAATCCTAGACGACTTAACAATAATAATGTAAGGGAACAACAATAATGATAGTGGGGTTTTATGGGGTACAATAATAACAATATGGGGACTACAAGGGTACAACAATAACAATAAGGGGGCTACACTAGCAACAATAAGGGACTACACTATTAATATAGGGACCTAATAAGAAGGCTCCTTTTGGAGGGCCGACGACTTTGATACATGGACGAAGGCAACCAAATATGTATGATAGCCAACGCCTCTAGAATTTCATTTCTCTATCAAGATTTATTTTCAAAATACTAATAATGCCACTTAACTCAACTAGGTGCCAGGTTTATGGACCCAAGCTCACATAGTGGACCGGAGACAAGATCAAAACCCTTGCAATTTCACCATCTTAAAGCCCGAAGGTGTAACCATTGATCAGAGACAAGATCAAAACCATTGCAACATCACCATCTCGGAGCTCGAAGGCATGACCTGCAATAATGAGAGGGTTTTTAAGCTTAGCATCATGGTATTTTGCCTCAGCAGAACAATCTTGCCTTTCATTTTCAACTACACCAATTTAGAGTCCCTTGACTTGTTTGCAAACTATTTGATTGGAGAGATACCAATGAAGCTCCAGTATCCGGTCAATCTTGAAATCTGATTCCCTTGCCATGGATCCTCTGCGCTTATCTAAATTTCAGATATCTCCATGATAACAGGCTCACACTTTGGACATTAAAAGACTAGATCCACTCTAGATGAGACTCATGTAAGTACTGCAATGAACGGTAGTTTTGGCCCTTGGGTACCTTGATCCTCAATACTTCTGAAGGAAACAACTGACATATAAATATGATGTGTATTCTTTTAGAGTAGTGTTATTGGAGGTCTTGTGTGCAAGGGAAACTCTTAATCTTGTTTTTCCCAGACAACAATTTAATATAACAGAGTGGGAAATGCACTGGTAGAAAAAGAGAAAGCTTGAAAATTCATTTACCCTCGCCTTGTTGGGACCATCAACCCTGGTTCTCTAAAAAAGTTTAGGGAGACTGTCAAAAATTTCTTGGAAGAGAAGGGCATCGACAACTCTTCCATAGGAGATGTTCTATGGAACCTGGAATATGCATTTCAACTCCAGGAGATATCCATGAAAAATTAGCTAGTTGAGAATAGTACAAATCATATTGCAGATGTTCCTTTGCGCTACTCAGAGCCTAAGTCTTTTGGTCCAAGTTTAGTATGACTTCAAGTCTTATATAAAATTTCTCAATTTATAGATTTCATTAATGAGCATGTGGAATTTTGGAGTTCTCAACATCCCATGGAGGGATAGTTGTGAGAATTTACCTATTGTTTGGAACGTGTTCTCCTTTAGTGGATATGACACATAGTGGATCCATAGCTTGGTTCAACAGTTCCTTACCTCAGGATGTTTGCACGAGATTTAGGGAAAAGTGAACACACAACACTAGTGGCTTTGGTTTGGGAGGATAGCTAGAAGTATGTATAAGATATTGAGGCATATGCATTATGTTCCTTTGCACTACCTAGATCCTGAGACTTTTTATACTAGCATTATTGGATGAGGTGTTGGTGGAAGTGATGATGATTTAGAAGATGCAACCACAAGGGTTGTGTTCTCACAATTGGTATATCCTCGTGGGAGGTGATCATAAAACAAGACTCCTTTTCCATGTTCCAAATCTACCAAATTAACACATGCAGAGAGAACATTGGTGAATGTGAATTGTTAGGTTCGGTACTTGTTTTTCATATCACATTAAAAATCTAGTGCCTCCTTGTAAAATCCTCGCCTCGTATAATCGACCACAATTACAGACTATTACAACACATTTGGCTTAGAAATTTACTTAGGTAGGTAGGGGGCCGCTATATCCCATCTCCCTATAGAGTAATCTGGTCAGATCTTCTTTCTTCTATGATAATGGTTCCTCTGTCTCAAGTCCTCTCTCTCCCTCTCTCTCCTACCTGCCTCTCTCTCCCCCCATCTCTCTCTCTGCAATCCTCTCACTATATCCCTCCCTCTCTCCTTCTCTCTCTCCCCCTTCCATCTTTGTGTCACTCTCTCCCTCTCTTACCCTTCTCTACCTCTCTTACTCTTCTCCCTCTCCATTCCTTCTCTCCCCTCTCCTTCAGTTTATCTCCATCTCTCCCTTGTGACTCCCCATATCTCTCCACCTCTATCACTCTATGTCTTTGTTCTTCCTTCTCATATATATCTAGAGTTAATATATATCATCATATATTAATATATATTATAATATAAAAAATTTAATAATGTATTAATCCAAATTTATTAAATTTAATGATATTAATATTATAATATATTAATATGAATATTAGAATTAATAATAATAATAGTATTAATATTTTAATATTTATATTAAGGTTAATAATGTTTTTTTTGCATGGTATTAATAATAATTTGGCCAATGGTATTTGGTTCATAGGCTTCACCTAAATAAAACCTATTTTTTGAGTGTTCGTAAATATAAATAGGATTATGGAGTAAGTATAAAAAGATGTTTTATTTATTTATCATTTTGGTTTATTTATATTTTATTTATTTACCATACCGCTATTGTTTACCATGGTATTTGACCCATAGGCTTGATATATAATTAGATGTTGATTTCTAATCTTATTTGATATATTTTTATTTATTTACCATAATTCTTTATACCTCTTTTATATTTATTTTTTTACCATACATCTTTTATAAATATGGCATTTGGCCCATGGTATTTAGCCCATAGTATTAAAATGGTGTTTTTCCCATAGGCTTCACATAAAGAAAACGTCTTGTTTGTTTTCCCTTAAATATAAAGAGGTTTATGGAGTAAATATAAAAATAGGTTTTATTTATTTACCATACCTTTAGTTTATTTATATTTATATTTATTTTCCATACTTTTGGAGTAAGTATTAAAATAGGTTTTATTTATTTACCATACCTCTTTTTTGAGTGTTCGTAACCCTCTTTATATTTTAAATTTATAGCGTGTTTATACATAATAATAATTAGATTGATTTTTAAATTGGGCGACATTAGATTAAAAATGTTAAATATTTACGTGTTTAAGTTTTTACTTAATATTTACCGCATATTGGACTAGAAACTCATAATCATGCTTGTTTAGTGAAATGTTTAATGCAAACCCTTACACATTTTATGAATGTACTTCCAATTTTAAAATCCTTATTTTTTATTATTTAGAAAATTGATAAATAGTGTTTTTTCATTTTCCCTCCTAAAAATTTCGCGGAGCTATCAAAACGCTAAAACCTCTCGACGCTTTTACTAAGCTTCTTCATGTTTTGTGGACGTTGAATTTATTTTTGAATTCCATATCCAGTGGATGTTGGCAACTCTAAAGTCTGTTAAAATTTTTTCACATTAAGATAGTTTTGGTCCCTCACAAGTTGAACATATTCAATATTTTCTTACGTTTCTCCATATACTTGTAATATTATTTTGGTACATTTATGATCTAAACTTCTATTTTAAGTTGTCTCTACTTCATACCCCTGCTCATGACGATGCCATGAGGTTTTGTTGTCATATTTTTTGAAATAATAGAGATTAAATCATTGATTTTAAGTAGAAAGCTTGAAATAAACGAGACATCAAGGCTACTACAATGGTGAGGGAAGATTTTGATCCAGAGAACCTTTTGTAAGTTGATATCCCCACTGAGGTTCTGTGCACAAACCCTACATCTTGGATTTTTTTACTTGTAGATATTTTTATTACATAATTTATGTAAAATAATTATTTTTTGGTTAGTAAAAAACCCTAATTTATTTTCCCTAATTTATTTTTTCCTCAATTTGTCCTCATTGAAATATTAATTTTGCTTGGTTTCCTTCGGTAAAACCTAATTATGTGTGGTTGCCATGAATACAAATTTGATTTGGTCTTGTCCTTGTGAATGTTAGTTGCCAGTTAAAGTGAAGCATCGAGTTTTATTCTCTTTACAAATTCGTTTATCCAAATTCTTGAGCAGCACAATTTTTTGAGGCAAAGGAAAATATTCACACACATACAATATTTTTTCAACATTCTATAAGAAGGAAATTTGCCTTGCTGAAGATATCATCATTTGAACATTAAGTTGCTTAAATGAGTATGGTTAATTTCTCGCCCCTTATCCATCGACCATAATAATGGTTTATAAGGTTGTCTCAGAAACTATTGAGAAATCACTGTATGCATCTAACGTATTGTAAGCATTTGATCACATTTGGAGATAGCTCACTTTAGTGATGCATTGATGGCCCATGGTTTGTTGAGTATTTTTCCACTAGCATTAAACCCTCAATGTATTTTTTATTTTTTATTTTCGTGCTCACTTCTTAGGAGCATAATAAAATAGTTTACAATTTGTCTTGTTTGTGTATTATTCTCAAATACACAAAGTATACTGAGATTCCGGGATTTAAAAATATTTCACTTTTTCAACTGAATATACATAAATATTTGTGGCTTATAACCATTTTGTAGTTTGGTTTTTAAAAACTTTTGTACTTTTCCTTTTGTGGAGACATAGAAGCCTGTTCTTTTAAGCAATGGAATTTATTTCCTACAACATGAAATGTATGATTGATGAGTTCTCTTCAACCGAACAAGATAACAAGTATATTATTGTTCTTGAACCTTCAGAATATAAACCATGCCACAATCATTCACTCATGGTATGGAAGCCCAAATCAAATACCTTTATCCACAAAAAAACTTGTTTCTCTACATTGGTAGGAAACTTGGGAGCATCTCTAAATTTTTAGTGATGGCAATATTCTATGAATGCATTGTTAAAAATTAGAAGAACATCTGCTGAAGTATAGATAAAATAATACTAAATTTTTTGTTTAACCATCTAATAGAATGGGTAACATCTAATTTTTTAAATTTACTTCAAAGAAGTATATAGTTAAAATGCTTGAAACTATCGTTTTTGGTAATGCTTGACTAGTAGGTTTCTAAAAACAAATAATGTGGGGAACATTTATAAGTTGTTGCATATATTTAGTAGAAATTCCAAAACTATGATCTCCCTACATATCCCTTGTTTTTGTAGTAAAAGGAAAATTGAAAGAAATATTGTAGTATATTGTCTAGAAGTTGTTAAACATGTTTGCTCAACACATAATATATAATATCTCAAGGGTTTTTTAAATATTCCTTGAAGTTAAATTCAATATATACAAAATTATAAGTTAGAACCACAGATATGTGACACATAGTTGTTTATGTTTTTCTTATGCTTTAGTTTTGCTATGTGACTGGGTGGGGGATGGGGGGGGGGTGTGGAGTAATATCAAATTCTTTATTTTTAGCTTAGTTTCATTTGTCTAATAAACTCATCATACTAATAGATCTATTTAGGAGGTAGGTGCATGCTAGCAGGTGTAGATCTGTAATAGACAACGTGAATTGGGATTACTTGAAAAAAAGAGGTCAATATTCCCCAAGCCCTGAAGGAATTATTTTCTTCTAGAAATTTTCCAATAAAATATCTAGTTCGGTCTCCTATGACCCCTTTAAAACAATCTTGTATCAACTTGGATAAGTTATCAAGTCTCCCTAGGAATATCTATGACCTTAGTGTGTTAATCATGTTGGAGGTCTTGGTTGAGGGGATACTATTTGCATGTATGCACATGCAAGAACATTAATTGGAAAGTTCAATGGAGTGGCCTTTACACCTTATGTGATGGAATGATGAGATGCATATCTACTTCAAAAAATAGTTGTAAAGGGAAGATTTCTCTTTGAACATAAAGGGAAAGGAATTTTCAGCTTGGAATTTCAACTACATGAGTATCTTAAATGATTACAATGGGGGTTCCATTATTCTTCAAGAATAATGGTATTTTTATGTAGCACTGGTTTCCCCTTTATACCCCCAATGAGGTAGGTTCTTAAAAAAATTATTTTATGATCATATTGGCTTATTTTATTGATGAATTTAAGGTTCAATAACTATTGGCAAAGATACATGGGTTGGATGAATGAAATTCTTTAAGTTACTGGATGATCTATTTAATATAGTTAAATAAAAAACAATTGTGTACCCTCAATTCGTTGGTTATTTCCTCAAATATTGGGCTAAGTGAAAGTGACCCAAAACATGACAAAAACCATATCTAAATGGTACTCTCTAATGATTAAGTTTTTGAGTATAGGCTTGGTTTTCTCAAGGATGAATTTTTTCCAACCAACTACATATATCCTTGACTTACTTTTTCCAACTATAGTTAGTGTATGAACACCATTTTATGAAAAAGGTTTATAAATTCATCGTTGCAGGCAATATGCTTTTTTTTCCTTGATGAGAAGTATCATGAAATTTTATTTCGTGTTTCTATCATTTCAATGGTTGGTACATTTTACGTAAGTTTTGATTTCTTGTATTTCTCCATTAAGGTAGATTGGGCTTCTGGACTTTATGCTCACTTTTCTTTCCATGTTTTCCAATTATGCGCTAGAACTATGCATGGTTGTCAGTTAAAGACAATGGTTATCGAGAAACAATGTGATATTTAACTATGTTGCTCCTTTAATGGGAAAATATCCTATCAAAGTTCATTATATTGGTCGAACTATGGATAGTTGAAAATTGATCAATCCAAAAATTGACCAATGTCACTTTAATGTACTATGGATGGCATCTTTGTTTAATGTACTTTAAATGTGTTCAAATTAATAGATTTTTTTTGTGGTTATTTTTTTCTTATAATATTTATTTTTCCCACTCTAATCCTATTCTTTATGGATATTTTTTTTATTCCCCTAGATATATTCTATAAAGGTAGAGGGGGGGTGAATTATGCTTTTGTAATGTGTGGCTTTTTTTGCTTTGAGGTGCTTGTCTTCACACTCCTTTGCTAGTTGAAGTAATTGTGGGAGGACATAGTTATCATTGAGAGGTAGAGAGTGCTTTCCTTGTATCCATACAATTACATCTTTGGATACTCATGCTTGGTGTAGATTTGGAAGTGTATGAATGCCCCTTTGATATTTTGTTGGTGTAACATATATTAGTCAAACTTTGTACTTACAATTTTTAACATATGTTTAGTGGTTAAATTTCAGGATCATTGTTATTGATTGTTGTATTTTGACATCTTTAATTAAATAATAATGAGAACCACTCCCAATTAGTTTTCTAGACCCCATAGGCAGTAGGATTCAAACATGTAGCTCATTATTTATAATTGCATCATATATACTCATTATTTTTGGCTTTTTAGCATGGAAATCAATCTTTTTGAGGCAGATTTTTATGCCGTCACAACATATTTACATGATTCACAAGGTGAGAAATCAATCGTTGGTGTAATTGCATATTTTAGATTTGATAATTGTAGGTCATTTATAGGCTATCAATTTATTTAAAGTTTCCCTTGTAATTGAGTATTTGACTGAAAATATTGAGTATCTTATACATGACTATTTTTCCCTCAACCCACTTTTCATAACTTCCATAACCATTAGGTACAAACTTCGATCCTATTTTTATTGTTTAGTAAAATATTTTCCAAGACTTTACAAATTTTTATAATTTATTGAAATTTGTAGAATTTACAATTTATAAAGTTTCAAGATCTATCTTTTTAAAGTCTAATTCTTTAAAGGGTGTTATCTCAATGGAACTGTTTGGTCAATTTAGTGTGTCCTAAATTGCTACATTAATTTGTCAATCCGGGATTCGTAAGCTGACGAAGTGTGGCGCACTTTATGTGCAAGATAACCTATCTCTTAATTTTTGTCATTTTTGGGTTTTTTATTTATCTTGGGGGTTTTTATCTTGGTTGGTTTCCTAATGTGAGATGGAAATTCTAAAAGACAAGTATGGATATAAATGTTCAAGGAAATGATGTCCTTTATAATGATTTCCCAAACTTCAAACTTCAAAAGGGTTTTAAAACATGCAATGACAAAATTAATTCCTAAAAGAAAATGAAAATGTGCCACTATACTAGTCAAACAAAAAGTGAACTATTGATCATGAAACCCATTACCCTTGCTGCTGTCTAAATACAAAAGAAACTGTGCTCAAAGAAATCAAAGAATTGCAAGCAAAGTAAAGCTAAAATCAAATTACATCAACTCATATTCTGACCCCTCACCATTAGTCTCACTATGGCTTTCGGAGGTAATCATAAACAACTTGAGAAATCTGATATCTAATTTGCAGAAAAATAAACTAATATCAAATTACACACTCATACTTCAATCCCTCACCATTAGTCTCGCTATGGCTTTCGGAGGTAACCGATAATGACATGAGCAATTTAATATCTAACTTGCAGAAAAATAAACTAATATCAAACTACACACTCATACTTCAATCCCTCACCATTAGTCTCGCTATGGCTTTCGGAGGTAACTGATAATGACATGAGAAATTTAATATCTAATCTAACTAACAAAGCAAATGTACAAAACTGAAATAAATAAAACAGTGCTGGAATTAAAAGCTAAGAAAAATAAATCAGCAGAAGGACAAGACTGATTCCATGTCATTAGTCATTGTAAAACTATGTGCAAATGCCTGGGCTGCCTACTGTAATCTGGAACAAAGACACTGATCAGTTAACAGTAGTATAAAGCATGAAAAATTATGGACAGAAATAAAACGTTAATACCATAAGAGATGTAATATATACACGTGAATAACTATGGCATAATGAACGTAAGGAAATAAAGCATGAAAATATACAGCAATAAACAAAACCTCGGCGTGTGCAGGGGCCCTCTGCACAATCCTCAGGGAACAACTATCAACCACGAATTATGCTAATGAACAAAGTCTTCTCATGTATTCAAAACGCAGTCATAACAAGGAAATAATGTCACGACACAATGGGATTTCTTTACAACAAAATTACATTACAAGAGCTAGCTACTATGCGTATGAGAATGCATTATTTATAACAGAGGAGGACATAACTACTTTCCTACAATCTGCGCTGATAAAAGACACGTGAACAACCACGTCCAGAAATCTAGCATTATGGCTGCCGTGAAGATTAAATCTATGGAGGGTGGCCATTGGATTCGGCTTATGGAGCAGTTCACAGGTGTTGATATGTCCCCTGAGATTTAGGAACGGCCATGCAAGTCTTCACGTGGTGAAAAACGGATTTCTGTCACCGTAGGACTCTTAGGTTGACCACCGCTTGACTACCTTTGACCACGACCTTCTTTGGTGAATTCGACTGAGCCAATAGGACTCGGTCCATATCCATGTCATTTCCAACTTGCCCATGTGGCTTGATTTGCCTGAAGACACCTGCAATATAGAATTTAACAAAATGGCTGTGGAAAGTTGAAGCAGCTGCGGAAAGTGAAAAGATTCCGCAGCTCAATGAGCAAAAATCTAATTCAAACAACAAACACAAAACATAGTTAAAAACCACTTTAAATGCTCTTTTATGATTAATATGCAATGATGTTGATGACTTAGGAGGTCCAGGTAAATGGAAAAAGTCTAGAAAGGTGTATAGGAAAGATGCAAGTTTGGGACTCAACAGGAACAACAACTGATTTACAAGCATAAGGTTGGAGGTTTGATTCCATCATGCCCTGATATTTATATGGAATGCAAACGATCAATATTTAGTGATAGAGACTCTTTTGACCATCCCCAATGAGCTGATGGTGAAATTTTTCGAACATCACCAAAATATGAATTGGTGATGGTAAATGAACTCGCCACATATATGCATCAATAATGATCTTCTGTGCTTGTGGATGGTAAGGAGTAGATCTTCTGTGCTTGACTTTGTATCCTTCCATCAGCTTCTCCACTAGGTTGGATGTGAATTGGCTTCCCTCATCTGTCACAATTTCTCTTGGAACACCAAAGCGAGTAAAAATATCCTCATAAAGAAAATTAATAACTGAGTTTTCAGTAGCAGACACTAATGCTTTGGCTTCCACCCATTTAGTAACATAATCAGTACAAACCAATATATACTTCTTTTGCTTAGATGATGGATTAATAGGTCCAATGAAATCTAAAGCCCATTTTTCAAAGGGTTCGATGAGTACCTGTGTTTGCAATGGCATTTCATTTGAAAGGGTAGGTTTCCCTACTCTTTGGCAGCTGTCACATCTTTTGACATATTGTTTTGCATCTTTGAAGAGGGAAGGCCAATAATATCATAAAGAGAGGATTTTATAGGCCGTCCTTTTTTCTGCAAAGTGTCCGCCGCATGGTTCATCATGACATGCCTTAAGAATATCAGGCATTTCATCTTCCCTCACACATCTTCCGATCACAAGATCTGGCCCTGTTTTAAACAATTCGTTAGAAATCCATGAATATTTTGAACTCTCCTGAATAATTTTTCGTTTTTCTCTTGGAAATAAATGTGAAGGTAGTTTCCCTGTAACCAAATAGTTAGCAATATCCGCATACCAAGGGGTCTTAATAGTTACTGCAAACAAATATTCATCAGGAAACTGATCTTCTACAGGAGAATCGTCTTTAGTATTCTGAATCCTAGACAAGAAATCAGCTACTGTATTCTGTTTTCCTGGTCTATCCAACACAGTAATATTGAATTCTTGCAAAAGTAAAAGCCATCTTGTCACTCTGCCATTAGTAACAGGTTTGTTCATTATATATCTAATTGCAGAATGGTCAGTATGAATAAAAGTTTCATAGCCTGTTATGTAATGTCTAAACTTATTAATTGCATGAACAACAGCTAAAAACTCTTTTTCAGTCACATTATAGTTCAACTCTGTGGAAGTCAAATTTTTACTGGTATAATAAATGGCATAAGGAACTAAATCTTTTTGACCCAACACAGCTCCTAGAGATGTATCTGAAGCATCCGTAGAAATATGGAAAGGGAGTTTCCAATTTGGTCCTCTCAAGATAGGTGCTTCAAATATTCTTGTTTTCAAAGTTTCAAAGGCTGATTGACAATCAGGATCCCATTTAAATTCACAATCTTTTGTAAGCAATTTGAAGAGTGGAGATGCTATTTTAGTGAAGTTTTCTATAAATCTTCTATAGTAACCAGTAAATTCTAGAAAACTTCTAACATCTCTTTGACAATTTGGAATAGGCAACTTGGAGATGACTTCAACTTTTGATCTATCAACCTTAATCCCATCTCCTGAAATATGATGTCCTAAAACAATCCCTTCAGAAAACATCATAAAGCATTATTCATGGCTTAATGAAAGGTTTGTTTCTTTACATCTTATAAGAACTTTTTCCAAATTTTCTAATGCCTCTTCAAATGAATTACCATAAACTGTAAAATCATCCATATAAACCTCTACACAATCATGGATTAGATCAGAAAAAATTCCTAGTACTGCTCTTTGGAATGTTGCGGGTGCATTACATAACCCAAAAGGAAGCACTCGATAGGTAAAAGTCCTCCATGGACAGGTAAATGTGGTCTTATCTTGATCTTCAGGTGCTACCTGAATTTGATTATAGCCACTAAAACCATCCAAAAATGAAAAGTACTTTTTGCCTGCTAATGTATCTAATACCTGATCGATAAAGGGCAGAGGAAAGTGATCCTTCAAAGTTGCTTTGTTCAATTCCCTGTAATCAATGCATACCCTCCATTTACCATTCTTTTTAGGTACTATAACCAAAGGAGAAACCCATCGGCTATCTGAAATTGGATAAATGAAGTTTACATTGAGTAGTTTTTGGAGCTCTTCTTTCACTATCTCCCTGAGGTTTGGATTCATCCTTCTCTGAGGTTGTCTGATTGGTCTACTGTTTTCCTCAATATAGACATGATGGATGCAAGTCTTAGGATAAATACCTTTCATATCAGTATACTCCCATGCAAATGCAGTAGAATGTTTTTGCAAGATTTTGGTTAGTTCTTCCTGTTGTGACTTTTCCAAATTTTTGTTGATATTCAATGTTTTTCTTGGAAAAATCTCAATGGTAGAACTACCGAACTCTTCCATAGAGTAAAGAGACATTTGTCTTGATGATAAATATTCTATGTCAGATTCCAACTGAAATTGTGTGGGGTCATATTCTGAAGATGTCTCAAAATTTTCTAATGTGTTCAGAATTTGACTATCCTCACTAATTTCCGAAATGGTAAAGACAGGTTGTATAATGTCCTCATCATCGACCCATTCATTATCTCCTACTTCTGTGATTGCTTTTGCTGGAGGATACAAATTGAATTTCTTTGTCGAATTACCATTAGAAATGTACATATCCCCAGATCTACAACTAATGAAAGCATCAGTTGTGGCTAGCCAAGGTCTTCCTAAGATAAGTGGGTGCCCTCCTAGATTACTCTTAGGAGTCAAAATCATAAAATCTACTGGATATTCCCAAGAATCTAAGGAGACTGAAATATCTTCTAATACACCATCTGGTTTGATAATTGATCGATCTGCAAGTTGTAGTAAAGTAGGTGTAAAAAGAAGATTAGGAAGTTTTAGCTGTTCCATAATCTGTCTACTCATAATGTTGATAGCAGCCCCTAAGTCAATCAATGTGTTTGGAATTTCTATCCCATTTATATGTGTCTTGAAAATTGGACTATCTGGATCTACATACTTCTGCATGGTAATTTTTCCCATCATGATATCTGCAATTTTTCCTACCAGGTGGATTCTTCTTGTATCTCTTGGTTTCCTTCCTGGTCTTTTGAGACTCAACTCCTTTATTGTTTTTGCTAGAATAGGAATCTCTCTAATGGCTTGTAGCAAGAGAATCTTGATACAAACATTCTTTAATTCATCTAGAAAATCATAGTTAGGCAACAAGATTTGTTTTTCCACCCCTTTATCAATTTGTAATCTTTCAGGGAAAGGAGGCGTGGATGAAGATGCAGGTTGCTCAACTATAGGAGTTGTGGGGGTTAACTTTTCTTTCTCTTTTTGAATTTTTGAGTTTTGAAGAGATGCTTCCTCAGAACCCTTATTGACTTTAAGAGAGTCCTCCTTAGAGGTATCTTGCTCTTGGACATCTATAGAAGGTTTTTCTAAAACTCTACCAGACCCGAGTTGTACATCATTAAGAGGAACAATCATATAGGTAGGAAATTTTTGTCCTTCTATCATGTAAGTATTCTGAGGATTTTTATTGTTAGGATTTGGCAATGGCTGAGCTGGAGGTTGATTTGTCTTTTGTTGGAATGGAAGCATGAGTTGAGGATTTGGATTTTGTTGAGAAGGTTGTTGTTGTGGAAATGGCAATGGAAGTTGTAGATTTGGGTTTGGAAGTTGTGGAGCTTGTTGATTTTGAAAAGATGGAGGATATTGATAAAATTGAGAAAATATCCCATAAGGATTTTGCATACCTTGTACCCATGACTGATATGAATTTTGAGGTTGGGGCCAAGGTTGTTGCCAAGGATTCCAATTTGGTGGGAGTTGAAAATTCATAGGGTTGTTAAACCCTTGAGTTTGTTCCCCTGCCAAGGTCTTCTTGCAACAAAACAGAGAGATTCTACTGAATTTGGATCTTCTTGAAAGACAGCTTTGAGTCCAGGAATTGAAGGACAATCCTTGGTCTCATGATTCTCTGAGCAAGTCATACATGTTTCTACAACTTTTGCATCCAAGGGACATTCCCTTAAAGCATGTTTCTTCCTACATTTCGGACAAAAGATGGCTAGAGCATCAGTTTCTGCTTTCTGCTTGTTTTGAATTTTAAGGGTGTCTAATTGTTCACTAAGGCTCCCTAAGATATCAGTTTTGAATTCATCAAGAATATTTCCAATATTTTCCCTACTTACTGATCTAGTTACAGATTTGTTTGCCCTGATAAGAGAAGGATCTCTAGGCCCTTTTCCCGTTTTAGATTTTCCCCTTGAGAGATGGACACATAGTTCTGCTATGTCACAAAGTGGAAGTTGAGAAATGTCTCCTTTCCCCATCATGTTTAAAATATCTATCCATTCATCTTTGATGGCTTTTAATAGAAGGGTTTTCAAAGTTTCCTCATCTAAGTTGCTCATCTTTGCTCTTTTTAAGTTGTATTGAAATCTTTCAAGTAAATCCTCCAAATTTTCATCTTCTTTTTGCACCATTTTGAATACCTCATCCTTGTGATTGGTGGGCATGCAATAGTCCAGGTATCTATCCAAATTTTTTTGTTTCATATCATTCCAAGTCCTAATAGATTGGGTGACTAATCCCATGAACCATTTCAAAGCGGTTCCATTCAATGTTGAAGGAAACAGTTTGAGTTTTTGAGAGTCTTCCATATAGTCAGAGGTTCGGCACATGACTTCAAACTCAAACAGAAATGTTTCAGGATCCTCACTTCGCAATCCATAAAAGTTGGGGAGGACAGATGGTGAGATGTTTTTCATGAGTTTCCTCATCAAATATAGGGAATCCAAACGAGTTTTCTCCTTCCCTATTTCTTCCATTATTACCTCCACCTCCACCATTGTTGCCTCCATTATTTCCTCCTCCTCTACCTCTACCTCTATCTCTGAATCCATCTACTACTTCCTCTGTCATGATAGTTTCTTCAGAGTCCTCAGAGTCCTCTGGTTCTTCTATCAAGGGAGGATGAGAGGGAGTTTCTTCCTTTTCTTCTTCAGGTGATTCTACTTCTTTAATTACAATATGCTCTCCTGTAGAAGTAAAGTAAATGAGATTTGGTAGATGGTGTAGGAGAATCCTCTAATTCAGCTGCTCCTTGAATTCTAGGAATCTTAAGGCTAGGGGTAGATGGTGGTGAATCTTGTCTATGCCTTGAAGAAGATGGAGTTGTGAAAATCAAACTCTTGGCTCTAGCTATAAACCTTCCCCTAGAATCTCTTGCTCTATGCATGTCATTTTTTATTTTATTTTTAAGTTGGGCTAATAATTCTCTTTTTGATCTTCCAGGTCACACTAGGTGCAAGAAGAGAGCATACTTAAGAAATTATTGAACCAATAACTCTCTTTTCTGATCCTCCAGATCACACTAGGTGCAAGAGGAGAGCATACTTCAAGAAGTTATCAATTTTCCCTTCTTTTTATTGTTTTTTTTTTAATAAATTGACTACCTAGTTACACTTCCCCGGCAACGACGCCAAAATGTTTGGTCAATTTAGTGTGTCCTAAATTGCTACATTAATTTGTCAATCCGGGATTCGTAAGATGACGAAGTGTGGCGCACTATATGTGCAAGATAACCTATCTCTTACTTTTTGTCGTTTTTGGGTTTTTTATTTATCTTGGGGGTTTCTATCTTGGTTGGTTTCCTAATGTGAGATGGAAATTCTAAAAGACAAGTATGGATATAAATGTTCAAGGCAATGATGTCCTTTATAATGATTTCCCAAAATTCAAACTTCAAAAGGGTTTTAAAACATGCAATGACAAAATTAATTCCTAAAAGAAAATGAAAATGTGCCACTATACTAGTCAAACAAACAGTGAACTATTGATCATGAAACCCATTACCCTTGCTGCTGTCTAAATACAAAAGAAACTGTGCTCAAATAAATCCAGGAATTGCAAGAAAAGTAAAGCTAAAATCAAATTACATCAACTCATATTCTGACCCCTCACCATTAGTCTCGCTATGGCTTTCGGAGGTAATCATAAACAACTTGAGCAATCTGATATCTAATTTGCAGAAAAATAAACTAATATCAAATTACACATTCATACTTCAATCCCTCACCATTAGTCTCGCTATGGCTTTTGGAGGTAACTGATAATGACATGAGAAATTTAATATCTAACTTGCAGAAAAATAAACTAATATCAAACTACACACTCATACTTCAATCCCTCACCATTAGTCTCGCTATGGCTTTCGGAGGTAACTGATAATGACATGAATAATTTAATATCTAATCTAACTAATAAAGCAAATGTACAAAACTGAAATAAATAAAACAGTGCTGGAATTAAAAGCTAAGAAAAATAAATCAGCAGAAGGACAAGACTGATTCCATGTCATTAGTCATTGTAAAACTATGTGCAAATGCCTGGGCTGCCTACTATAATCTGGAACAAAGACACTGATTGGTTAACAGTAGTATAAAGCATGAAAAATTATGGACAGAAATAAAACGTTAATATCATAAGAGATGTAATATATACACGTGAATAACTATGGCATAATGAGCGTAAGGAAATAAAGCATGAAATATACAGCAACAAATAAAACCTCGGCATGTGCAGGGGCCCTCTTCACAATCCTCGGGGAATAGCTATCAACCACGAATTATGCTTATGAACAGAGTCTTCTCATGTATTCAAAACGCATTCATAACAAAGAAATAATGTCACGGGACAATGGGCTTTCTTTACAGCAAAATTACATTACAAAAGCTAGCTACTATGCGTATGAGAATGAATTATTTATAACAGAGGATGACATAACTACTTTCCTACAATCTGCACTAATAAAAGACACGTGAACAACCACGTCCAAAAATCTAGCATTATGGCTGCCATGAAGATTAAATATATGGAGGGTGGCCATTGGATTCGGCTTATGGAGCAGTTCATAGGTGTTGATATGTCCCCTGAGATTTAGGAACGGCCACGTAAGTCTTCACATGGTGAAAAACAAAGTTCTGTCACCGTAGGACTCTTAGGTTGGCAACCGCTTGACTACCTTTGACCACAACCTTATTTGGTGAATTCGACTGAGCCAATAGGACTCGGTCCATATCCATGTCATTTCCAACTTGCCCATGTGGCTTGATTTTCCTGAAGACACCTGCAATATAGACTTTAACAAAATGGCTGCGGAAAGTTGAAGCAGCTGCGGAAAGTGACAAGATTCCGCAACTCAATGAGCAAAAATATAATTCAAACAGCAGACACAAAACATAGTTAAAAACCACTTTAAATGCTCTTTTATGATTAATATGCAATGATGTTGATGACTTAGGAGGTCCAGGTAAATGGAAAAAGTCTAGAAAGGTGTATAGGAAAGATGCAAGTTTGGGACTCAACAGGAACAACAACTGATTTACAAGCATAAGGTTGGAGGTTTGATTCCATCATGCCCTGATATTTATATGGAATGCAGATGATCAATATTTAGTGATAGAGACTCTTTTGACCATCCCCAATGAGCTGATGGTGAAATTTTTCGAACATCACCAAAATATGAATTGGTGATGGTAAATGAACGTCGCCATATATATGCATCAATAATGATGACCATGAAAGTTCTATCACCATAAATTGATGTTGTTCATATGAAATAATGAAAATCACTATCCTTAATTATAAAAATTATTCATGACAGACCTTGAATGTCACCACAACACTTACACTTTTGGCGACGCCACATTTGGTGACGTTCACTTTTTTGGTGGTGGAGGTTAAGTTCCATCACCATTTCATACCATTTATCATATGAAATGGTTATGATCACTATCTGTAATTATAAACCATTATTGGTGACGAACCTTGAATGTCACCACAACACCTATAATTTTGGTGATGCCACCTTTTGTGATCAATTTTTGGTGACGGAGGCTCTTTTGGCCGTCACCAATGAGCTTATGGTGACATTTTTCGACCCTCACCAATTTCATTTTTTCTAGTAGTGTAATTGAGGATCAAACATTGGTGGTATTTTTGTAATATGTTAAATTCTTGTTTGTATTGAATCAAGTATTTGTTGTAAAAGATCAGTTAATGTGTTATATATTGGAAATTAAAAGTATGGTAAATATGGGAAAAATATTGGTGCTTTGCATGTAAATCTACAAAACATATCAAAACTACTATTATTTTATCTTTTCATTATAATGATCACTAATGTTTTGAGTTTGAGTGATTGAGGATAGCCACAGGTGTTCCCTCAAATTAGAAGCTTGATGTTGGAATTCAGTGTGGATTTTCCATTCAAGAATCATATAGCAACTGGAATTTGAAAGTTACATTAAAAAATAAAACTTTTTAGGGGATTACTAGTGGTGATTGCTACATATTTCGATGTTGTAAATTTGCTCCAAATCATAGCTAATATATTGTACCACAAGTGAGGAACACAATGGGAAAGGAATTTTCTTTGCAACTTATCCACTCATATTGTAGTGATCCATAAATATAAGAAAAACGTTAATAATTTGATATAGAATAGTTAGTGTATTTGTTAGCCATCTATAAATTTTGTTATACCTCATGAGGGCTAGATTAGTCCATAGATTTCCAAAATCAAGCTTTCTATCAAAATTTGTGAGTTTTGGAAATCTCACTATGTTCATTATCCTCTAAAGTTATCATTCGCTAAAAATATTCATCCAAATCTGTGCAAGTAGTCCTGCTGTTACTAAAGAAGATTTTTCTCAAACCTTTTTCCATCATTTTCACCTTCACAATTTCCTCTAAAATCCCTCCATCTCACACATTATTCACCTATCCTAAAAAGTTGAAAATTCCCCTTCTCTACCCTTCATTTTCCCCAAGAACCCTTTAAAAACCTTATAAAAACCCTTTTATATGGTTTAAGTCACTCTCTTTTCCCTATCGGAACATTAAAAAGGGCTCAAAACATCTTTGTTTTAGGTTTGAATCCGATCCATTTTTTGATAAAAAGGCGTTAAGCCCTCTTTGATTAAAAACTTAGCCCTTTTACTCCTCATATGACCCAAGAGAACGACCACATGCTATTCCCTCAGTCCTTTTCGTCTAAAACCCGGTCCCTTTCTTCTCCATAAGACTGCACCATCCCCTTTCCTTAAGCCCCTTTGCTATTTTTCTTACCCTACCCCCGTCCGTTTTTCTTCGTGGAGCGATCTCTATCATTTATCATCCCGATTCGATGGTTGTCGTGCCTTCTCACCTTTTTAACTCTGCCCCATAGCCTTCCGCTACCCGACAAAGATGCTGATGTCACGCACCATGGCCCACCTTCCACTATCCTCGCGCTCATCCATTTACCATCTACCACCTGTCCCCCAACAATCCCCTCTACCACATATCTTCCTTGATCGCTCTCATCCTCCACCGTCGATCTGGCTGCTGCAAATCTGACCGGTCCCCAAACGTTTTCACACGCAATCGGCTTCTGGGGTTTAACCACCCATTTTGATGCGAAAAAAGTGGTTTCGGATTCAACAGGTGTCGTCCATCCAGCCGTATCGAATTCACCACAATCAAAACCGCTTACTGTCCATATGCAGCGCGAAAACCATCGGTTTTCTGCAAAACCGCCATCCTCCATTCCCACGCCAAATTCAAAATTTTCATGGATTTTTCCTGGTTTTGCCTGTGGAACCCTTCCTCCCATGCATTATCCCTTCCTCTGCGATTGCTCCCGATCCCTCCACATATCCTCTTAATGCAGTTTAAACCATAAAACACAGGTTTTTTATAATATGTTTTAGTTTGGTTGTAGGTTTAATGGTGGCCTGAGCCCAAAGGGTCACCCCACAGTCTAATTTAGTAACTGAGGCCTCAAGATGACGATCCGAGGGCCTAAAACAAAGAAGGGGATCCAAGGTTTTATGAAGGGTGAAATCGATGCTTCATGGCCATCGATACACCATAAAACCTTCCAGCACATCAAAGAAACCTCCTGCACACATAAAAGGAGAAAACAATGAAGATTAAAGAATAGAAGACTAAAGGATGAAGACTGAGATTAAAGCCTAAACAAAGATTAAAGGATGAAAGCACAGTTAAAGGACAAATGAACAAAGGTTTAAAACAATCAAAAAAGGGATAAAGACAACACGATGAATTATGAAGACCAAACACAGAATTAGGTCTTGAGCACAGTTTAAATAATAAAATTAAGGAAACTTGGGTTAAGAAGGCCTTGAATGAATCAAGGCAACAGTTATTCACTCAGAATATCTAAAGGGACACCTGTAGCCTACTTTCTATCTGCAAAGATGAATTGGTAGTTATTAGATAGAGAGAAGATATTTTAAAACTGTCAGGTAGTTATTGTAAAAGATAGATATAGGTTACAAAGTCAAACTTTCCACCTATATTTCCTTAGAAGTTAAGACGAAGTTAATAAAATAGAGAGGTATCTATAGATGTTCCTACCTTATGCCTTTCATGGTTATCAAGGTCAGGAATGCATTTAATCAGCAATTAATGACACTTGAACCCTAGAATAGTGCCACCTCCTCATTTTCAGCATAAATACTGCATCTGAACTCATTATAGTGTTGGAATTTGATGACTCTATGAAGTAATACATAGTCTCTTGGAAGTTGAAGGAAATTGATGTTTTGGAACTTGTAGATGTCCTGACCTATTTGTTGATGAGGAAGGATCTGTCATTGGATCCCTGAGCTTGGCTATTGGTGAAGTACTCTAAACCTGTTATTGTTATTTCCTGTTCCATTATGTTTCACTGTCTTGATGTTTTCTTTTGCTAAGATATTCTAGAGAATTCTTAATTGCTCTCTAGAACCCTTATGCTTGTTTATTTCTTAAATAGTTCAATACAGTTGGTCTCAAGAATGATTTATCATTTTCCCTGCTTACTTGCTGCCACTTTAAAAACTGTTTCTGAAGTCTCCCTTCAAAGTACCATTGCTTAAAGTCTGCCAAAGAGGTTTTTTTCCGATCATACCTTTTGTACTTGCTTAAATAATTGTTTTTAAGGTATTTATAACTGTAATCAAAGATGTTTAGGCATTCCCTCTTCTATGAATGCAGTTATTGTGAATCTTGAATGTTTTCTAATCCTTGAAGGTGAAATCACTAGAAGTTAAATGAGTTTCTCGCCTTCTATATTTCATTGGAGAAGTCTGTCTTGAAATTATTATTTGTTGAAGTGTGGTTTGTAGAGTTTATGGTTAGCCCTGTCTATTGAATGCCTCTTCATGTTCAGATAATGTTTTAAGTCCCTTTGTTGAGAAGTACATATAATTAAGGATTCTTAATTGCCCTTAGTTCTACATTTCATTCTAAATCTTGATGTCCATTTCATTCCACCTACAAGACCTTGAAGATCCACGGGCCAAGCTAGATTTTCCCTTTGATACCCCAAAATACATTGATTAAACTTGTTACAACTTCCACTTGACTCAATTTCCTAATGACTTAGAGATTTCCCCTTTTCTATCTATGCTGCCTAGATCATCATGTCCAACTAAATAATAAAACAAATCCATGCTTCATAAATAGCCTAAAATCAAACCCTTTAAAGCAAACAAGTCATATCTTTGCAAACAATCGAGAGATCCCTCTCTGAGACTAGGAAGGCTAGGTCCTAGAGCTCTAAATATTGGTTTTGATGTTTCCTTGCCACTTGGTATGCCAATCTTCCAAATCATAAGACCACAACATAATGGCGATCACAGTGGGACCTCTGAGTTCATAGTTTCCTAGCAAGCCCTTATAGACTCATTAATCCTTCAGTTACCTCAGAAAATCAGCTGACAAGCCATAGATTAGACTCTGTTTGTTTCACCACATTAGCTAAGTGATGAAATAAAGTATAGGACACTCTTACAAACCATAGAACCATATAAAAAATCAGGAAAAACCTAATAAACATTTCAGATTGGTTTTTAAAATACTTATTAGTGGTGGACCATAAAACATTTTACCTTCAGAAAAGCTAAAAATTTCCACTTGGAAACTCCACTAGCCCCAGTAGGCCTATTACCTTACTAGTGCTCCAAATTTCCTTAGGATTGTGTTAACCAGCCCTAAAGAAGTTTAAAAGTATAGTCCCACATTTTAGAAGTTCATTAAAACACTGAGAGAGGTCAATCTTTGAAAAACAATCCTTGAGTTTTTTTTTCTTAACCTCTCCAAAATTTTGAAATCGAAATCTGGCTTCAGATAGGATCCATACCAGATCTCATCCAGACCCTAATCCTCCTATAATAGTTGATAACCCAGAAAATATTTTGTGGAAAAACTCTAAATCTGGAAATTTAAATGCTGTTAGGACTATCCAAAGAACAAGATATGTCCCAAAAAACCTTACAGTCTTGAAAGATCCTCACTTTGACTTCCCTCATTCAAAGAACCTATCTAGAAATAAGTCTAAGAGTGATTTAAACCAAGCTGACTTTGAATCCATAGATTTGCAACAGAGCTTTAGCAGAGAAGCATCACCTTCCACTCCTCCTGATTCGCAGCTTCTCCACCATTTCAGCTCCTTCCATAAAAAATATATTCATCATCAGTTTGCTGGCCCAATTGTTTCTTCCACTCCCATTCACACATCCACTGCTCAAAACACTCTAGCTCGGCCAATTTTCCCTCTTGTAAATCCACCTCTTGTAAATCCCCCATTATTTCCTACCATGGCAGCATGGTATGCCCCTCTAGTGTAATACCACAACCTCTGGTTCCTTTACCAAATGATTATCAGTCCAGAATTCCCCATTTCACTGGAAATGAAACTACTACTGCTCAATAACACGTAGATAAGATGAATGATGCTTTTGACTACATGGAAATAGAAGAAGAGACCATTAAGATGATAATCTTTGCCCAAAGTTTAGGAGGAGAAGCCAAGAAATGGTTTAAAAGCTTAACTCCTAATAGCATAAATGATCTCCCTTCTTTATATCAAACATTCATAAACAAATGGGAAATTAGGAAGAACCCTCTCCAAATCCTTTCAAAATATACCAACCTCAAAAGAAACATTGGGGAAAGTGTTCAAGATCATTGCACTAGATTCAATAGTGTTTATAATGCACTTCCCCCAGACATAAAACCTCCATTAGGCTTAGCCTTAGCTAAATTCATAGAGGGATTTGATCATGAAATGGCCTACCAACTAAGAGAAAGAGACCACTTGACTTTAGAAGATATGCAAAGGGGAGCCATAAGTGTAGAGGAAAATATGATTGAGAAAAGAGCTAGGTTGAAATATGAGAAAAGAGTTACATATAAAGATGAAACAATGACATCAACCTCATCATCTGATGCTAAAATTGACAACCTGGTAAGGGTAATGGAGAGGATGCTTGAAAAGATAAATCTGAATTATAGGATGCCTCCTAGAGAAAACCAAAACAACCCCCAAAACAGAAATAGAAACCCAAATTTCGAAAGAGACCCTAATCAAGATAGGCAAAAAGACAATGACCAACAGATTAGGCCTCATTTTCAACAAAACTATATTGATCAAGAAGAAGAAAGGGAAATTGAAAGATTGGAAGAAAGTCATCTAAACTTGATAGGATCTGACATTGGGGATGATGTTTTCCTCACTGAAGAAGAACAAGGATTCTTCTCCTCTGGACAAATTGAAAATAATCATGAGGATTCTGAAGATTACAGATTGGGGTTTGAAAATGCAATCATGGAGGTACAGAAACAATATGATCTTAGGAACAAAGGGAGTCCAGAAATTTCCAATGAAAAAAACACTAGTGCTGTTGTTAGGAAAACTTCAGAAAATCAACCTAAAAAGACAACAAATAATACCAACACAGCGGCCAAGAAAATTGTTTTAAATAAAGACAAAAATGGCCAGCAAAGTGTTGAACAAAGCTGCCCTAGTACCTCTACTAGTGGCCCTAACAAATCTGTTCTAAATAACATTCCAAATAAAACTCAGCAAACCAGAGTTGCTCAAAGAACTATCATTGACAAAACAGATGTAAATATGTCAAAAACAATAGTTCCTTTTAGCCTTGAGGGAGAAATTGCCAAAATAAAAATCACCATACCCTTGGCTGAATTAGTGACTCAAGATGTATATAGGAATCAAGTTCTGAAAGCTTTGAATATAGGCAGTGACATTGATACTTTAAAATTGATATATGACAAACTAGAATTGTTGTTTGGTCTTGAATTTGAAGGAAAATACCAAGAAGGGGCTGTCTCTCCCTTCTATTCCAGCTTAAACATACATGATAAAATCCTGCACAATTCCATGCTAGACTATGGAGCTTCACATAATCTTATGCAAAAAGTAGTAATGGAGAGCCTAGGCTTATAAATTACTAAACCATATAAGGACCTGTATTCCTTTGATTCAAGCAGAGTCAAATGCTTGGGTTTAATCAAAGATCTATGTGTTAATCTGTCACAAATCCCTGCTAAGATTCTAGTGATGGATATAGTAGTAGCTGATGTTACACCAATTTTTGGTCATCTAACCTATTATCATTAGATGGACCCAAGTACACCATATAAGACCAATTTTACCCTAAGTAAAATTGCTTTCACTATGTAAAATAACTTAATAAAACACATTTATTAGGTTTTTTATGGTCTAAACAGGAAACCCCAAGGGGAAATATTAAACAAATCTATATTTGTTTGGTTTTCCTCATGGAATAATTAATTAAACAGTAATTTAATTATTATTGCTGGTCATATTTAACCCAAAACAAGGAAATTAATTACATAAATCCTTATTTATCTTATTATTTTCTAGGAATAATTATTTAAACCTTATTTAAATAATATTCCTTGTTAAATTTGACTAAATCATTTATAAATAATTGAATAAATCATTATTTATTTAATTATCATTCAACCACTTCCTTAAAATGATAAATAAATCATTTATTTATTTATTATTTACAAATAAAGGGATTTGACCCAAGTCAAATTCCTTTCCCCTCCAACAAATATAATCAAATATTCCATAAAATGTGGATCTAGATTTGGTTAGTATTTTTTAATCATGCACCAAGATCTAGAATGACCTAATATTTTGTTATAAATAGAAGGGTTTTTCCTACCATTCTCCACCTTTTGTTGCCTCTTAGATCACTTTGGATCTATACTCTTGGTCTAACTTTGAGCCATTATCATTGTCATATTTTCTATTATTTGCTTTGTGAGATCCCTTTAGGTTCTATGTTTGTCTGGGTTTTCTACACCAACAAGAGAGAGAAATTCTAGATCTGAAGTGCTGAGGACTTCCAAGAACCCATCCCATTGAGGAGAATTGGAAACACCTTTCTTGTTTTCCTCCCAGGTGGCATTAATATAAAATTCTTCAAAAAATATTGTTCTTGTCTTGTCTATTGAATGCATGGAGCAAAACCTTATTTTTACTGCTTAATGTCTTTTTATGCATAGATCTGGATTTTTGTAGCATTTGTCTTGATCAACTAACTGTAGATCTGAAGATATTAGCAACCATCTTTTGCTGTTAGGGCATTTTGTTATGCATAGCTAAAAGGGACTTTTTTTGTACACCTACACTAAGGATTCATCCTAACAACTGACATTCCCCCAAAGTATGGCATGCTTTTATCCAAATCATGGGGAGCCAAACTTCAAGGAAGCCTTCAAATGGACATGTCTTATGCTACCATACCTGTTTTTAATCAAACTAGAAGATTATACAGAGAATATCAAATGAAATTTATGGTAAGCAACATAGATAGGCCAAACAACACTCCTGTTTATTCTATCCATTTAGATTTAGACTCCTTTATCTTGTACAATGAAGATGAAATCATCCAACAAGAAAAGGAAAACGAAGAAGAATTTAGTCCACCAGAACAGTTAGATCTGCCTTCAACTCAAGCACTTGGTAGCTCAAACTTTAAAACCCTTCAATAGCAGAAAGGAAATGAAAATGAGATAGAAACACTTTGGGGCATGAGTTTTGATGGGTCTTGTAGCAAAACAAGTTCAGGGGCTGGTGTTTGGATACACAATACAAACCAAGGACATTCCTATAAACTAGATTTTCCATGCAACAATAACATTGCTGAATATGAAGCCCTCTTCCTTGGCCTACATTTGCTCAAGGATCTAGGAGCTATAAAAATATCAGTCCAAGGAGATTCTGAGCTAATCATTAGACAAATTAAAGGGGAGTATTCAGCCAAAAATCCAAAACTCAGAGAATATAGAAATGCTGCCCTTGATCTTCTAAATTTTTTTGAAAAATATGAACTCATTTTCATCCCAAGAGCTCAAAATCATCTAGAAAATGAACTTGCCTTTGCTGCTAGTAATTTCCAAATACCACAGATAAATGAACAGTTAAATGTAAAGGTAAAAGGTAGGCCTGCAGTGCCTGACAATGAAGACTATTGGCAGGTGTTTGAAGAAGACAAACACATAGATGATTTTCTGCAATGAAAAAATGACTTTGCTATACCAACATCTACTTCAAGCCATGAAGAAAAATATTTAAATGAAGAACAAATCCCTAAAATAGAGTTGTCCTTTTCTGCTGATATAAACCAGTTTGAAAATCTTTTTAAGACAAAAATAGTTGACAATACAGACCAAAAAGACTGGGAAGTTTTACAATGTAAAAATGATACAATTCCGAGAGGTCTTACACCATTAGAGAAGCTCTTTGATTTTAATGATGTAGCCAAAGAACAAAGAATGGAGCCTATAGAAACAAATATAGAAGAACATAACATAGGCAGCCTAGCAGAACCCAAAATGATCAAGCTATCCAACACTCTTCCAGCTCATATCAAGTAGCAATACATAGGAATTTTCAAAGAATTTGGAGATGTGTTTGCATGGGGATACAAGGATCTAAAAACGTATGATGCCAGCATCATTCAACACAGAGTTTCTCTTAAGGAAAATAAAAAACCTTTCAAACAAAAACTCAGAAGGATAAACCATGTTTTATTGCCTCTAGTGGAGAAAGAGATCAGGAAAATGTATGATGCTGAGATCATAGTTCCCCTCAGATATCCAGAATGGGTTTCCAACTTAGTATCTGTTAGGAAAAAGACTGGGGAAATCAGGCTCTGCATTGACTTCAGAAATCTAAATAGAGCCTCCCTAAAAGATAACTACCCCTTGCCAAAAATGGATCACATACTTCAAAGGGTGGTTGGGTCTAAAAGAATATCACTGTTGGATGGGTTTTCAAGTTACAATCACGTGTTAGTACTCCCAAGTGACCAACATAAAACTAATTTTACTACACCTTGAGGTACATTCATGTATTTCAAAATGCCATTTGGTTTGATGAATGCAGGGGCCACCTTCCAAAGGGCCATGGACATAGCCTTCTCAGAAGATATTAGCTATTTTATAATCATTTACCTTTATGACATTACTGTTTTCTCTAAAACTGATGAAGAAAACTTGATTCATTTAAGAATTTTTTTTGAGAAATGTAGGAAATATGGCTTATCTTTGAATCCCAAGAAGGCACTCTTTGGTCTCCAAGAAGGAAAACTTCTTGGCCACATAATTTCCGAAGAAGGAATCAAAGTAGACCCTAAAAGGATTGATGGCATATTGAAGATCAACCATCCTAGAAACCTCAAAGAATTGCAATCTTTCATTGGGAAGATTAATTTCTTAAGAAGGTTCATACCCAACCTTGCTGAGCTATTGAGAAATATCACAAACATGCTAAAGAAAGAGATAGGTGTTAAATGGACAATACAAGCTAAACCGTCATTTGAACTAGTAAAGCAACCTCTTACTCAAACACTGGTTCTTATCAGTCCTGATTTCACCAAAGATTTCTACATATTTTCTTTCACATCTGAACATACAATAGATGTAGTATTACTACAAAAGAATATCATAGGGCAAGAACAACCAATATCCTTTTTTAGTAGGGCCTTAAGAGATGCTCCACTCAAATATAACATCATGGAGAAATAAGCCTTAGCCTTGGTCAAAGCATTGAAAGACTTTAGGGTCTACATTTTACATTCTCATATCATTGCTTTTGTCCCACATACAGTTGTCAAGGATATTCTAAGTCAAGACCCTGATGGTAAAAGGGGAAAATGGATTGCTGTTATTTTAGAATATGACTTAGAAATCAGGCCCACCAAATCAATCAAAGGGCAGGGATTAGCAAAACTCATGGCTGATTCAAAATTCCAAGCACTAGATATGAATATGGTTGATGTTTTAGAAGAAACAGAAGAATTCACAACTCCATACATTGAAGAAAATTTTGTGAATTAACCTTGGTATGCTGATATCATATATGTGCTGCTTTATCTGAATACCCCTCCTTCTCTGTCTAAAACTAAAGCTAGATTTTTAAAACAAAAAGCTTTGAATTACTGCATTTTGAATGGAGTGTTATATTGGAAAAATATTGTTGGTATATTGATTAAATGTTTTCCTGAGATTGATGCAGTAAAAATCATGCATGAGCTGATTGAGGGAGAATGTGGAGGACATCTTTACTAGAAGACTACAACAAATAAAATCCTTAGATCTGGATACTACTGGCACACCGTTTTCCCAGATACTTAGAAGCTTGTCATGTCTTGCCATAAGTGTCCAATTTTTGATGGCAAGAGAAAACTCCTACCTTTACCCTTACATCCCATCAGTGTTGAGGCTCCCTTTCAACAATGGGGATTGGAATTCATTGGGGATATTCACCCATCTTCCTCAGCCCAACATAAGTGGATCCTCACTGCCACTGATTATTTCACCAAGTGGATAGAAGCCATACCTTCTAGGAATGCTACTGACTCTGTCATTATCAAGTTCCTTGAAACCAACATACTATCCAGATTTGGTTGTCCTAGAAAAATTATCACAGATAATGCTGCTGCCTTTAAGTCTAAAAGAATGGTTGACTTCTGCTATAAATATCATATCACCTTGGGTCAAACCACTGCCTATTATCCCCAAGGAAATGGATTAGCTGAATCCTCCAACAAAAGCCTTGTCACTATTATTAAAAAAATATTGGAGCAAAATCAGAAATCATGGCATAATAAGCTGGTTCATGTTTTATGGGCTGACAGATTAATCACCAAAAAATCAATAAATATGTCCCCCTATCAGCTGGTGTATGGCATGGATGCTGTCTTCCCAACATCTTTAGGAGTTCCAGTCATGAAACTCCTTTAAGAAGTACAAACTGAAGAGAATGATATGCAGAGAAGGATCAATCAGACCATTCATTTACATTAGTCCAGAGAGGAAGTGTACAAAAGAACACAAACAGTCCAAGAGAGTATCAAGAAATTATTTGACAAGAGGACTAAATAAAATGATTTCCAAGTTGGAAATATAGTTCTAAAGTGGGGTTCCAGAAGGGAAGAAAAGGGAAAACATGGAAAATTTGAGAATTTGTGGAAAGGGCCCTACATCATCCATTCTATAAAGGGCCATAATGCATTCTTTCTGCAAGAGCTGAATGGAGAAGACTTATTTGGAGGTCCTGTCAATGGCAGGATGCTCAAGAACTACTTTTGTCAAGAGTCCTAGATCCAAAGTTTTTTATTCACGATACATAACCCATTTGAGAAGAAATCATGAAAAATACAAAAACAATAAAAGAAAAGAAAAAGAAATAGGGTAGATTCAAAATAGGTACAACCCCATACCTAAAAAGTAGAATTTTCTGAAAGTGAGCAAGTCTAAATGCCACTACTAATTCAAAAAGATATCCTGTTCAGTCATCTAGCCTAATCATGTTTGAACATAATTTAAATTTATGATTGATAAGTTAGTAGAAACACTGATTGATAAGATTATTTCAGACTTGGCTTATCAAAAGAATAGATTAGTAGAAGATAGAAATGGTTCTAAAAAGCTCAAAATCTAAACCAAGGAAACTAAGAAGGATGTTCATAATTTTCAGATCTTAAGCCTTCACAGTTTTATTTTTAATTTTCTGCAATTAAAGTCTATGTGCAGCTTGTACATAAATGCCATAGCCTCCATAGCAAATCAGACTATCTAATCCTGATTTAACTGTGTTCAAATTTCCTGTCTTAGAAATAGAGAATAAAATCTATCAAACAACCTAATCTTGACAGATAGACAGTTAGGTAGAGAAACAATGAGTTCAACTGTTTAATCTGAACTCATGGAAGATATAAGGGTAGAAATAAATTAGTTTACTGCTTTCAAATAAAAGAATAAAAATAAAATGTCAAAGAGTTTGCTAGTTCAAATGCACTCCAGACGAAGAAAAAATGCAAGGACAAGTAGATTGGGTAGGAAGAGGCAATGTTTGAATAAATTACATGTTGCAGATTGATAAAAGTTGTCTTTTTTAGAGAAATATCAACAAGTAAAAGAAGAAATCTGCCCAATGGATGAGGCACTGGTCTTCTGAAACTCAAAACATTTATTTTCTGAAGTTCTGGACACCTTAAAAAGCAAGTTGTCCTCCCCAAGTGGAGCCACTGTTAGCTATCTATAAATTTTGTTATACCTCATGATGGCTAGATTAGTCCATAGATTTCCAAAAACAAGCTTTCTATCAAAATTTGTGAGTTTTGGAAATCTCACTATGTTCATTATCCTCTAAAGTTATCCTTCGCTAAAAATCTTCATCCAAATCTGTCCAAGTAGTCCTGTTGTTACTAAAGAAGACTGTTCTCAAACCTTTTTCCATCATTTTCACCTTCAAAATTTCGTCTAAAATCCCTCCCTCTCACACATTATTCACCTATCATAACAAGTTGCAAATTCCCCTTCTCTACCCTTCATTTTCCCCAAGAACACTTTAAAAACCTTACAAAAACCCTTTTGTATGCTTTAAGTCACTCTCTTTTCCCTATCAGAACATTAAAAAGGGCTCAAAACACCTTTGTTTTAGGTCTGAGTCCGCTTTATTTTTTGATAAAAAGGCATTAAGCCCTCTTGGCTTAAGAACTTAGCCCTTTTCCTCCTCATATGACCTAAGAGCACGACCACGCGCTATTCCCTCAGTCCTTTTCGTCTTAAACCCGATCCCTTTCTTCTCCACAGGACCGCACCATCTCCTTTCCTTAAGCCCCTTTGCTATTTTTCTTACCCCACCCCCATCCATTTTTCTTCATGGAGAGATCTCCACCATTGATCATCCCGATCCGACGGTTGTCGCGTTTTCTCACCTTTTTAACTTCGCCCCATAGCCTTCCGCTAATCGACAAAGATGCTGATGTCACACACCATGGCCCACCTTCCACTATCTGCGTGCTCATGCATTTACCATCTACCATCTGTCCCCCACCATTCCCCTCTACCGTACATCTTCCCCGATCGCTCTCATCCTCCACCGTCGATCTGGCTCCTCCAGATCTGACGGTCCCCAAATGTTTTCGTGCACAATCTGCTTCCGGGGTTTAACCACCCATTTTGATGTGAAAAAAGTGTTTTCAGCTTGGACAGGTGTCTTCCATCCAACCGTATTGTGTTCACCACAATCAAAACTACTTACTGCCCATATACAACGTGAAAACCATCGGTTTTATACGAAACTTCCATCCTCCATTCCCGCGCCAAATTCAAATTTTTTGTCGATTTTTCCTAGTTCCGCCTGTGGAACCCTTCCTCCCATGCATTATCCCTTCCTCTACGATTGCTCCCGAGCCCTCCACATATCCTCTGAATGCAGTTTAAACCATAAAACACATGTTTTTTTATAATATGTTTTCGTTTGGTTATAGGTTTAATGGCGGCCTGAGCCCAAAGGGTCATCCCATAGTCTAATTTAGTAACTGAGGCATTAGGATGACGATCCGAGGGCTTGAAACAAAGAAAGGGATCCAGGGTTTTATGAAGGGTGAAATCGATGCTTCATGGCCATCGATACACCATAAAACCTTCCAGCGCATCAAAGAAGCCTCCTGCACACATAAAGAGAGAAAACAATGAAGATTGAAGAACATGTTGGGGTCCTGTGATTTGGTAGATTGGCATACCAAATGACAAGGCAATATCAGAACCACTTTGGAATCCTAGAATCTAGCCCTCCTGGATTCAGAGAGGGATCTCTCTATATGTGTGTTAGAATGATATGCTTTTAAAGCTTGTGATATGATATTAGGCTAGTTATGAAGCACAAGGGATTTGTTGTTTGTTGGATGGGGATCATTAATTGAGAAGGTCATGTGAAGTTTGAAGGAGGGAATAAATTGAAGGATATTTTAGCATGGGAATATAGTTTAAGAAAAAATTTCAATCCATTAGGCTATGGAGTCATAAAAGGATTTACTTGCACAACAACTATTCAAGGGTTTCCATAGGGCAAGTCATCTATATCAAAAGATATCTTTGAGTTGAGTATGTGGTATGAAACATTAAGAAATTATGTGAAAGAAGCAAAGCTAATAACCAATTAAGAATCTATTAACTTCACTAAACAAGAAGAGCCTTTCAAAGTGATTGATTTGGAAGCAAGCCAAAGGACAGGGCAAACCATAGACTTCTTTGGGCAATACTCCTACTAAAGCTAACTTTAAAAGACAACAATCCAGTAATCCAACAGACTACTTTCAGAAAGGAGAAAACATATAAGTAAACAAAGGGTAGCCTAAGATCAAGTAAGGAATTTTAACCTATCTTGCTTTCGGCATACTCTTAAAGGAAATCTTCAAAACAACTGTTTAAGACTAAACAAGGGACAGGGCTAACCATAAACTTCCTTGATTAGGACTCTACTTAGCATGCAGTTAAAAGATCATTCAAGAACAACATCTCAAGTTCTACTCAACAAGATGTTGAGATTGCAACAAGATGATGAGCTTAGTGGAAAGGAGTCGCCTTCACTAAGTGGGCCTGCAGGCTATTTTGGCTATTTTTGGCTATTTTTGGCGCAAAGTCTATTTTTAGACTATGTATATTTTTAGACATATGGATCATGTTCTATGAGTTGCAGGATGCTATTTGTGGATGGTTGGTCAAGTCGAGAAAAATAGATGGACTTCTATTTTTAGACATACTGGGCGGAATCTATTTTTAGATTGCCAGTCTAAAAATAGATATGTCGAATATTATTAGCTCTTAATAATATTTGGACTATAAACATTATCTTATCCTCTTGGAGCACTTCAGTTTGATGCCTGGATGTGGCACATGCAGCTGACAGAAGGAATTACGCTATTCCTAGGGTTTAAGTGGAGCTATTGCATGATGACTTCAGTTAGAACTCATGTGAGTGAGTTTGGTGGAGTTGATTGAGGAGTTGATGGAGTTGTGTTCAGTTTAACTAATCTAAACATAGTTGAGCTATTTGTATTCAGTTAAAATAATTGATACAATTAGTGAGAGTGGTGTGAATTAATTATTAATTAATTCACTAATTATAAACTCATAAATCAACTAAAGAATGCATCAGTTAACTTCAGTGCATGGATAGTTTCAGTGGAGACCAGTGCAGAGATAGGTGAAAGAGCAGGTTAACTATCAGTTGTGACTATATTGTTGCTATTTGCAACACACAGATAGGTGGAGTAACCCATGTGGATTGCGCAGTTCAAGCCAGGTGGTTTATATATATAAAGAGGCCATCCCATAGCATTGAAACATGCAATAGAGGTTGGCTATCAAGTGGCAAAAGGTTGGAGCATGAGTTTTGATAGATCTAGCTTGATAGTGTGTAGCAATTGAGGGTGTGCATGAGAGCTTGTGAGGAGCTTTTGTACTATGATTGTTACATGATCTCCATGACATGTATAATATATAGATAGTTGGGGTTTTTAGCTTTAAGCTTTCCCATTAAATACTGTGTTCATATGTGTGATTGTTCGTGGTTTTAATGTGTGCATGCAATTGATTTTATTTCCGCATGTGATGATCAATGGTAGAAGAGATTATGTATTATGCATGAAGCTCAAATAGTGTGTGATCAGGATAATCTCAGTGAATAATATATCAGTTATTCAAATTTATACATGGTATCAGAGCGATATTGATCATTGGAGAATTTGCAAAACATTGAAGCGGTTGAGTTTTGTGCTGGTGGAATTCGAATTTGCAGCATTGTTTTCTTGGTGTCAAAGTTGAGATGTCTTTCAACGGATTGCGATTGGAGTATGCCCCTGAGGGCAGCTCGAATTATATTTCATGGAAGGACAGGATGGAGGCCGTGCTAGATGACAATGGGTTGAAGGAGTTCATAGATGCTGAAGTTCCAAAGCCTACTTCTAGTGATGCTGCCGTACTTGACGCATGGAAAAAGAAGACAGCAAAGTGTCGAAGGATTATGTTGGAGGGTGTGAAGGATCACATAGTGTCCAGCCTTCATGGTAAGGCTTCTCCATTCTTGATGTGGAAAGCCTTGACAGATTTATTCCAAAGCAAGAGAGACCAGAGGAAGTTGGCGCTCAAGGATAAACTCAGAAACATAAAGATGGAGAAAGGCGACAGTATGCCCAAGTACCTCACGAAGTTCATCCAATGCAGGGATGAGCTGGGAAGTGTGGGGGTGACTGTTGATGATGAGGACTTGGTGAGTTTGGCTCTCCTTGGGCTTCCGAAGAGTTGGCATACCTATCAGGACTCTGTCAATGGTCGGGAGAAATTGCCGTATTGGAGCGCGACTTTGGCTCGATCGTGCAAGAGGAGAGTACAAGTAAGCATCAGGGGGACAATCTTCATCAAAGGTATCCGATGAAGAGAATTGTGCTTTGCCTCGCCAAATAAAAGAATGGGAAGAGCAAGAAAGCTTCTCAATCCGGTGCGAAAGGAAAGAAGCAAAAAGACATGTCCCAGGTGAAGTGCTTTCGACCGTCACCAACACTCTTATATTATGCGTCAAATTATCCGCAAGAAGAAAATGCTGTGTCGTACCACTGAGATGCCCGGAACATAGTTTGAGCTGGATTTTTCACTGATCTCATGCTTGGTCTCAAGTGTGATGGGATCAGTATGGTTCTTGGACAGTGGTGCGTCTTTTCACATGACTGGAGATCGAGATCTGTTTTCAAATCTGGATGAGAAAGATCTTGAGTGCACATCGAGATGGGCGATGATGGTAGATACAGTGCGACCGGTATCGGTACCATTTCCTTTGAGAGGGAGTCTGGTAAACCCTTCATATTGAAGGAAGTGATGCATGTTCCAGGATTGAAGAAGAATCTTATCTCTGTGGCGATGTTAGAAGATAAGGGATATGATGTTGTCTTTAGCGAGGGAAAGGCTTTCCTACGCAGTAAGGCAACTGGTGAGACCCGGAGGATAGGGGTTCGAGTCAAGAACCTTTATCAATTGCAGGTAGATGGCTGCGTAGCAATGGCATGCAAGGCAGAAGGAGTGGTGAGCCGGGATGATGGCGAGTTGTGGCACCGGAGATTGGGCCACCTTCACCATGGAGATTTGAAGATACTGTAGCAGATTTATACTGGGCTTCCTAAGGGTACTCTTGCACAGTCAGATCAGTGCAACGGATGTACCTTGGGAAAATTTGTGAAAGCCACCTTTCACGAGAACGATAGTCGCGCAACGACGATCCTTGAGAGAATTCACAGAGACGTGTGTGGACCTTTCTCAGCAGCTTCGACAGCAAAGCACATGTATTATGTGATATTTGTTGATGATTTTTCTCATAAGTGCTGGATATTCTTCATGCAGAAGAAGAGCGAGACATACTCAAAGTTCTATGAGTTCAAGGCACTGGTTGAGAAAGAATCGGGGAAGCAGGTGAAGGCTATTAGGAGCGACAATGGTGATGAATTCATCTCTGGCGAATTCAAGGACTTTTGCAGTGCAGAAGGAATTCAAAGAGAGCTCATAGCACCTCATAACCCACAGCAGAACGAGGTTGCTGAGCGGAAGAACAGAACGATCGTGGGTGCTACATGGGCGATGTTGCATGATCAGGGCCTACCCATTCACTTGTGGGCGGAGGCATGCAATACTGTAGTATATGTACATAACCGTTGTCCTCACAAGATACTTGGCATGAGTACACCCGAGGAGGCGTTTTCTGGTAAGAGGCCTGATATTTCCCATTTGAGGATTTTTAGTTCACCTGTTTACATTCATGTGATGAAGGATGCCAGGAAGAAGCTGGAGCCGACTACGGAGGTTGGGATATTTGTGGGGTACACTAATATGCCCCACAACTATCGTGTGTATTTTCCAGACAGTCGCAAGACTGTTGTGCGACGGGATATAAAATTTCAGGAGGAGAAAGCCATGAAGTGTTCACTTGAGAGGGAGCCACACTTGCATGCAGATGAGGAGCTATTAGTTCCTAAGGATGAGCCTCAGGATGTGGATCAGCCACAAGAGGAGGTTCATGGAGTGGAAGAGACCACTCAGGCAGCGCCAACCATCAGAGGGCGGAAGCGCACTACAGAAGCTGAGCGACTAGCTCAAGATGCAGAGAAGGTTGTAGGAGCACCTACATCACAGCGCAGACAGAGACAGTCACCTGACCGGTATACTGGATACATGGCTCTTATGAGCAAGTGTATCGTGACGGAGCCATCCTCTTTCGAGGAAGCTATGGAGGATCCCGCATGGGTAGATGCCATGGTGGAAGAGTATGATTCAATTGTCAGAAACAGTGCATGGGAGATTGTCCCAAGGCCGGAAGGGAAATCAGTGGTGGGTTCGAGATGGATCTACAAAGTGAAGCAGGCAGCTGACAGGAGTGTGGAAAAGTACAAGGCAAGATTTTTTGCCCGAGGCTTTTCACAGATAGAGGGGATCGATTATGAGGAGACCTTTGCACCTTTCGCAAGGTATTCTTCCATACTGACGATTCTTTCTCTCTCAGCGCAGATGGGGTGGCACATTCATCAGATGGATGTGAAGACTGCGTTCCTCAACAAATTCATTGAGGAGGAGGTGTACATAGAGCAGCCCGAATGTTTCGAGATCTTCAGCAGCGAGTCGCATGTGTGCAGGCTCAAGAGAGCGTTGTATGGGTTGAAACAAGCACCTCGTGCTTGGTACACACGGATAGACAGTTATTTCACTGGACTTGGATTCTCCAAAAGTGAGGCAGATCTAAACCTATACTAGATTGTGGTGGAGGGTAAGTTGCTGATCATTGTACTTTATGTAGATGATTTGATTTTGACAGGTGATGAGCTGTTGATACTTTCATGCAAGGAGGATCTTGCAAGAGAGTTTGAGATGAAGGACTTGGGCCTCCTTCATTATTTCCTGGGATTGGAAATTTGGCAGCGCAGTGATGGACTATTTGTTTCTTAGGGTAAGTATGCCCGGGAGATACTAGAGAAGTTCAACATGCATGGCTGCAAGCCTGTTGATACTCCTCTTCTTGGTGGTTGGAGGAAGGAGGATGCTACTTCAGCGGAGGTAGTGGATGCCACTGTTTATCGACAGTTGATGGGGTCGCTTATGTATCTGGTCAATACATGACCCGATATATGCTATGCAGTTAACCAGCTTTCACAAGCTATGGTTAAGCCTACCAAGCTCTTCTAGAAGGCGGGCAAGCATGTATTGCGTTATCTCAGAGGCACATCAGGATATGGATTGTGGTATAGATAGGAGGATGAGGTGAGGCATTGTGGCTTCACGGATGCAGATTGGGCAGGGAGCCCAACGGATAGAAAGAGCACATCTGGAGGGATTTTCAGTATCGGGTCGACAACAGTTTCTTGGTACAGCAGGAAGCAGAGATCTGTGGCACTTAGTTCAGCGGAGGCCGAGTATATGGCAGCAAGCTTGGCTGCATGCGAGGCCATATGGATGAGGAAGATCTTGGTCAGGTTGTTCGGTTCACACTACATTGACATCCGGTATCATCATATCAAAGATTGTGTGCAGCGGAGAATCATGTTACTTTCATACATTCCTACAGAGGATCAGGATGCTGATATCTTGATGAAGGTGCTCACCAGGAGCAAATTCGAATATCACAGGGGCAGGATAGGGGTTGCATATAATCCATATCTTGTTGAGAGGGAGTGTTGAGATTGCAACAAGATGATGAGCTTAGTGGAAAGGAGTCGCCTTCACTAAGTGGGCCTGCAGGCTATTTTGGCTATTTTGGCTATTTTTGGCGCAAAGTCTATTTTTAGACTATGTATATTTTTAGACATATGGATCATGTTCTATGAGTTGCAGGATGATATTTGTGGATGGTTGGTCAAGTCGGGAAAAATAGATGGACTTCTATTTTTAGACATACTGAGCGGAATCTATTTTTAGATTGCTAGTCTAAAAATAGATATGTCGAATATTATTAGCTCTTAATAATATTTAGACTCTAAACATTGTCTTATTCTCTTGGAGCACTTCAGTTTGATGCCTGGATGTGGCACATGCAGCTGACAGAAGGAATTACGCTATTCCTAGGGTTTAAGTGAAGCTATTGCATGATGACTTCAGTTAGAACTCATGTGAGTGAGTTTGGTGGAGTTGATTGAGGAGTTAATGGAGTTGTGTTCAGTTTAACTAATCTAAACATAGTTGAGCTATTTGTATTCAGTTTAACTAATTGATACAATTAGTGAGAGTGGTGTGAATTAATTATTAATTAATTCACTAATTATAAACTCATTAATCAACTAAATAATGCATCAGTTAACTTCAGTGCATGGACAGTTTCAGTGGAGACCAGTGCAGAGATAGGTGAAAGAGCAGGTTAACTATCAGTTGTGACTATATTGTTGCTATTTGCAACACACAGATAGGTGGAGTAACCCATGAGTATTGCGCAGTTCAAGCCAGGTGGTTTATATATATAAAGAGGCCATCCCATAGCATTGAAACATGCAATAGAGGTTGGCTATCAAGTGGAAAAAGGTTAGAGCATGAGTTTTGCTAGATCGAGCTTGATAATGTGTAGCAATTGAGGGTGTGCATGAGAGCTTGTGAGGAGATTTTGTATTATGATTGTTACATGATCTCCATGACATGTATAATATACAAATAGTTGGGGTTTTCAGCTTTAAGCTTTCCCATTAAATACTGTGTTCATATGTGTGATTGTTCGTGGTTTTAATGTGTCCATGCAATTGATTTTATTTTCGCATGTGATGATCAATGGTAGAAGAGATTATGTATTATGCATGAAGCTCAAATAGTGTGTGATCAGGATAATCTCGGTGAATAATATATCAGTTATTCAAATTTCTACACAAGACATGGGCTCACCAACATTCCTTGACTGGTTATACTCTATTGATTCATTCTCAAACACACATTCAGAAGAAAACATAAAGATAAATCTTATCAGTTAGAATTAGGGTACTTTAGGAGTAAATCCTAATCTATATTTCCTGCTCTTTATCAGAGAATATGAAAAAAGTGAAAAACATAAGAAGTAACAGTGACAGTAAGGAGAAACATCACCAATGATTTAGATCAGGATCCAGTGAATCTTCTTGTCTATTTGATGTCCAAGACCGGTTACATACTTTGAGTCCAATAGCTTTTACAGTCTGATACTTATCTTCCTAGCTTACTATATTACAACTACTCAGCAACTCTTACTCAATAACAGTTCAACAATTAACAATTTTCCAACCCTTTACAATGAAACTTCAAAGAGTATTTATAGGTGAATGAGGAGGAGTGGTGGAAGAGATGATCTTAATGATCAATTAAGACAAAGGCGAAGTGCATCGAATGCTTCACTCTGCTCAATAAGCATTGCATTAACTGTTTAGACCATTCAGTAGTTTTTGTTGACTTTGAGGCATATCTGGTAGACTAGTAATAACTCTGAAGTGTGTGCTTTTGCAGATATCTTCTGACTGCAGTAACTTTGTCTTGGCTTCTGGGACAAGTTAGGTGAAACATTTAGTTTTAAGGCCACCCATGCCTTTATAATAACTGCCCTGACAGTTTAAGAGGGTTTTTCAGCAGTGTAACTGTCAAGTTGCCCCTTTGAGTGTACAGTAGGTGGCAAGTGGCATTATGGGTCGTTGAGAAGTAATTAGCCTTGCTGATGTGTCCTTTGGAGGCTTTCTTTGGCTGATTTGTCTCTCTTAAAAACTTTAATCACTGAGTTAGGATTTGATTTGTGCTTTAGGCCTTCTTAAATCATCTTTAGTCTTCATGCTGCTTTATCCATTGAACTATGGATTAAGGCTCTCAATCTTCAAGCTTTACGTTTTAATCCTTTTAAACTTTAATCTTGGATCTCTTCTGACGTTTTCACTGCTTTGTTCGATTTGATGTAAAAGTGGCTTGCGTTGGAGGGCTTTGCTTGTGTAATCAACATTCATGACATGTTGATTAAACTTTGACAATTCGGCCCTTTTTGTCCCTTTCTGCATTGAATTCGGCCTCTGAGGATCGTCATCCTTGGCCTCTGCAACTATATTTGCTGTGGGACAACTTTTATTGAAAAATTGCCATTAAACCTGCATAAAATAAAAAAACCAGTTAAATAAAACCTGCGGATTGGGCTTAAACTGCTTACAGAAGGCTCGGCGGAGGAGGAGGAGTGTTTGTGGAGGAAGTGCGAATGCAGCGATGGAAGGTAAAACCATGGTGGATATACGAAACCAGGGTTTCATTTGAATAAGGGCGCGAAAGGCGATAAGCATTTTCAGGAATACTGGAGACGGTATTCGCCCGGGGTGAAGGTGGTAAGTAGTATTAGGCCGAGGGGATGCGATAGATGTTTGGGCATGACACGTGTCCCTAGCAAAACCGCTTATTTTGCGTGGAAATAGCCTGATCAAGTGGTTTTGTGGAATGAACGCGAAGTGAAATGGTGGCCATCCGATATGAGGGCGACAGATCGACGATTAAAAACAAACGCGAAGGGAAAATAGATGCACGGGAGGAAGAAAGGTGGGACCCGGTGATGACTTCAACTAAATCGATGCGTAGCGGACTGATCATTGGATGGTGAAATGGTTCGGTTAAATGGTTACCATTGATCTAGGAGAAATGAACGGCTGAGATCAAGCGATGAAGGAGAATGAAAAGGGCGGGGTTGAAATGCGGGGGTAATGTGGGCCGTTAGATAAGGGGGAATGGACGACTGTGATTAAATCAGGGCCGTGCACATCAAGAATCCAGACAGACGGGAGGAAGAGATGTGGGGGGAGAAATTGTGATGTGCCAATGGAGCGAGAGCCGATAGATCTTAAACAGGATCAACGGTGGGGATTGTCTCGGGGGATCGACCATCAGCGGAAAAGAGGAATGCGGGAGATGGAAGCGGGGAAGCGTGAGGTGCGAAGTGCTGATAAGACGATGGGCTTAGCGCTCGGTCACAGCACAGGGTCATATGACGAAAGGGGCTAGGGATATACCGAAAGGCGCTTGAGCCTGAATATCTAAAGGAGTGGAATTAGGTTGAAATGAAGGTGTTTTAAGGGTTTTGAGGGGTCCTGATAGGCAATAGAAGGGGTTTTAAGCCATTTAAAGGGATTTTTTATGGTTTAAAGGGGATTTTTGATAGAATGAGGGATAAATGATGGATTTCCAGAGGGAAAATAATGGAGAATGAGTCTGAAACAATATTTCTTTGAGACAATAGGGATTCTTTGAGGATTTTGAGTGAAGACATCAATGAGATGGGTCTTATGAAGGATATTGAACACAATAGACTTCAAGAACTCACAAATTTGCTTCAAATTTTTTTCTTGAAGGCTAAAGACATGTTTTAGCCATCTTTGAATATGTCAAAACTATGGATGGCTAACATAATAGAAGACTAAAGGATGAAGACTGAGATTAAAGCCTAAACGAAGATTAAAGGATGAAAGCATAGTTAAAGGAAAAATGAACAAAGGTTTAAAACAATCAACAAAGGGATAAAGACAACACGATGAATTATGAAGACCAAAAGTAGAATCAGGCCTTAAGCACAGTTTAAATAATAAATTTAAGGAAACTTGGGTTAAGAAGGCCTTGAATGAATCAAGGCAATAGTTATTCACTCAGAATATCTAAAGGGCCACCTGTAGCTACTTTCTATCTGCAAAGACGAATTGGCAGTTATTACATAGATAGAAGATATTTTAAAATGGTCAGTCAATTATTGTAAAAGATAGAGATAGGTTGCAAAGTCAAACTTTCCACCTATCTTTCCTTAGAAGTTAAGACGAAGTTATTAAAAGAGAGAGGTATCTACAGATGTTCCTACCTTATGCCTTGCATGGTTATCAAGGTCAGGAATGCATTTACTCTGCAATTAATGACACTTGAACTCTAGAATAGTGCCACCTCCTCATTTGCAGCATAGATACTACATCTGAACTCATTATAGTGTTGGTATTTGATGACTCTTTGAAGTAATACAGTCTCTTGGAAGTTGAAGGAAATTGATGTTTTGGAACTTGTAGATGTCCTGACCCGTTTGTTGATGAGGAAGGCTCTGTCATTGGATCCTTGAGCTTGGCTGTTGGTGAAGTAATCTAAACCTATTATTGTTATTTCCTGTTCCATTATGTTTCACCATTCTCTGTTGCAGTAGAGTAAAAAGTTTAGGCTAAGAAATGTCTTTTGAAAGCACCTTAGTTCTGTTTACTCTTCACTGTCTTCATGTTTTCTTCTGCTAAGATATTCTAGAGAATTATTAATTTCTCTCTAGAATCCTTATGCTTGTTTATTTCTTAAATAGTTCAATAAAGTTGGTCTCAAGAATGATTTATGGTTTTCCCTTCTTACTTGCTGCCACTTTAAAAACTGTTTCTGAAGTCTCCCTTCAAAGTACCATTGCTTAAAGTTTTCCAAAGAGGTTTTGTTCTGATCATACCTTTTGTACTTGCTTAAATAATTGTTTTTAAGGTCTTTATAACTGTAATCAAAGATTTTTAGGCGTTTCCTCTTCTATGAATGCAGTTATTTGTGAATCTTGAATGTTTTCTAATCCTTGAAGGTGAAATCACTAGAAGTTAAATGAGTTTCTCACCTTCTATATTTCATTGGAGAAGTTCGTCTTGAAATTATTATTTGCTGAAGTGTGGTTTCTAGAGTTTATGGTTTGCCTTGTCTATTGAATGCCTCTTCATGTTCAAATAATGTTTTAAGTCCCTTTGTTGAGAAGTACATATAATTAAGGATTCTTAATTGCCCTTAGTTCTACTTTTCATTCTAAATCCTAATGTCCATTTCATTCCACCTACAAGACCTTGAAGATCCACTAGCCAAGTTAGATTTTCCCTTTGATACCCCAAAATACATTGATTAAACTTTTTACAACTTCCACTTGACTCCATTGCCCAACAATAGTAAAAAATGATGAAATTAATGACTAGGTGACTAAAAATTTTAGTCACCGTAATTATTTCAAGTGAATTACTACTAAATTTGAGCAATTTTAAGTGATTGAACTAAAAATGACTAACTTGAATGAATAATTTAGTCTTGGAATAAAAAATACGACTAGATAGTAAGTGACTAAACTAAAAGTGACTAACTTAAACGACTAATTTAGTCTAGGGATAAAATATATGACTAGATAACAAGTGACTAAAGTAAATGTGACTAACTTAAATGACTAATTTAGTTTAGGATTAAAATATATGACTAGATAATAAGTGACAAAATTAATAATGATTAATGTAAATGACTATTATAGTCTAAGAATAAAAATATGGCCAAATAACAAGTACAACAAGTATATGAATTAGTCACTCCATATATGGAAAATAAAAAATTTGGTACCAAAGTGTTACATTTCACTATAGGTGTCTTTGAATCCATTTGCAGTGTTAAAATTTAGAGACAAAGGGGTCTCTGAATTTAGAGTGTTGAAATTATGAATACCCTTTTGTCTCTAAAGTTAACAATGCAGATGGATTCCTCTACAATTAACATAATTGCATGTATCATCTACCAACTTTACACTAATGTATTCATTATAATTTTAGTAAAGGTAAGATTAATTATATAGCCCAATTTATATTTGTATTTATATTTAATATTTGGCCATAAAGTTTAATTTTTAAACTTCATTGATTTATGTTAAAAGTGTGAGTTGTTTTAAATCTAAGGTTAAATCTTCATATTTACATTTAATAACTAGATAAATATAAAATTTCTTATGTTAAACATGTGAGTTCATTTAAATCTAGTATTAAATCATCATATTTACATTTGATGAATACTAAATAGATAAACCTACAATATATATTTATAGACCTATTTAGTAAATAGGTATGAACATTTGTTAATTTAGGTATGAAACTTAATTAAATTTTTAATGATGTATGAACATTTTTTTCGTTGTAAGTCAATGTTATATTCATGTAGGAAAAATGGAGTACATATATCTAGTTACAAAGCAGGTGGTCTCACCCCCACTTGGTTTGTTAACAAAAAATTGCACCAGATGCAAAAAAAATGCAAAAGAGGGACTAGGGAGATTGTCCATAAATAGTTGGGCCAGAGGCACCAAAACACAAATAAAACATAAAGAACACAAAATAGCATACTATTGATCCAATGTGGTGGATACATAGTTTTCCGGGGTTGTTCCTAGATGCGGTGGAGGACAGAAGTCACACTGACCGTGCCCTTCAAAGTGCGCCAACCAAGTCTTCAACTTTTCTACTTTCTCAGTGAGTTGATTTTGGCCTTGCCAAAAAACTACCAGTCTCTTCTGGACTTGGCACTCTAAATAGTGCATTCAGTCCAATGTTTCCATATGCTCTGCATGATCCTCAAGACAAAATCTCTAAGTTGTGTCCACTCTTTCCATCAGGTTGTTGATAAGTGCACGATTGTTCTCTAGACAACAATGCTGGATAACCTGCCCCTCATTTACCTCAAATCAATCAAACCCATGATTTCCCTTTCCACCATGGTCTCCTCTGCCATGAAGACTATGCTTTTGAACCCTCAAACCCCCACCTCTGTTATCCCCCTGCTTACCTCCTCCACCACCCCCATGCGCACCCACACTAACGAGTCCTGCACGCTCGCAATCTTTCCACCCTGCCGTGGAGCTGCCATGATTATTTCTGAGTCTGCCACCCCCACAGGGCCATGGATGACAAGGGAGGGAGACCGCCCACACCACACCAGGGGCTTCATAATTCGCCAAGGTCGAGGAACCGCGCCGTGTGTAGAGTTAAGAGACCAGACCCCCCACTATAGAAAAAAAACACCATTATCAAAGGAGCCAAATGTCATCTCCCACCACAACAAGGAAGCATAAAGACACCTTCCACTACCAGATAAATACTTCTACCACCAACAAAACCAAATACCATCACCCACCAAACCAACACAAGAAATTGAACAACAAATGATGACAAAGTAGCCAACACCTGAGTGTAACTTCCCCCAGGGTAGTGACCAGCCTCCAAATTCTCCACATAGAGACCACACACCAATCCACCAAACACTGTCACACCCGCGCTAGAGGGCACTAAATTTGGAAAAACAACTATTTTTCTGCCACCACCCTCAAGGTTTCCTGGACTGCAAATTCTAGCTTCCTCTCTTATCACGAAAAACTGACTCACTGAAAGCCAATAAAATGGAAACAATTGATCTCAATTCCCTTCAACTTCCTATCCTCAACCCAAACACAGTCAATGGATAAGAAACTTAGCATGAGGGACCGATTGAACACACCGCACTAGCAAATTCCCACGACAAGCACACACAAGCCACTCCCTCTATAAACCTTCTTGTGACGTTTATGCTTCCTCTTCAGAGGCCACCATCAGGACCAACACCAAACCATATTTAGGAGTCTAATGCTGGGCTCCCTCATCTTCCCTTCCCTTATCCTTTCACCACCTCCGAACTCCAATGCACAATTAATTTTCACACAAATTGCCAACATGAAGCTAGTAACTCTTGCAACCCATAACCCACTAACCCCTCACCCCTAACCCTTGAAATCCTTAACTGTTAAATCCCCTAACCCTAAGCCCCTAATCCCTAATCACTTAACCACTAACTCATTATTCATATAACCCCTAACTGTGCCTAAATCCCCTAAGCCATAAGCCCCCAATCCCTAATCCCTTAACCACTAACTCATTATTCCACTAACCCCTAAATGCACCTAAATTCCCTAACCCCTAACCCCCCAATCCTTAACCCCTTAACCACTAACTCATTATTCCCCTAACCCCTAACCTTAAGCCCTTATTCCCCTAAGCCCTAAGCCCTTAATCCCTAATCCCTTAACCACTAACTCATTATTCCCCTAACCCTTATAATAGTCCTTAAAACTCATTGGGATTATCCATTCCAAATGAGAGCATGTCTAGTTGGGACCTACGATCAAGTTAATTCCCCCTTTTTGGCAAGATCAAAATGGTTAATATTCGATATAAAAATGTAGATCAAATATTTCATTAAAAAGAGGGAACCATACCATCTCTGCCAGGCTATGCCTATCGATCGCTTGGCCTCTTCTTGCTCTCACATGAATGTAGTCTTGCTTGATAGGTCAAAAGAAGGTTTCACATTATCAACTATTTGTTTGGGAAAACTTTCAGTTGTTTCATCACTATTACATTCTTCAAGATTATCCTTTAAATCATCCTAGTCTTTTGTACTCTCTCCAACTTTATAGTGCTTTCCATTCCTCTTAGCCTCATCTGTTTCCTTAGTCTGCTATGGGACAAGGTCGACAACATTAGGATGTTTTTGCAACAAACAAGGGTATTTCCATGACACAATCAGGTGGAACAAGAGTATAATCGCCAACTTTTTCATGAATGTGAGACACTCGAACTTAATCTTTTCCGTAGCAGTCATGAGGTACAGTGTGGTTATTGAGACTTCATTAGATGTCCATTCTTCGGACTTAAATTGTGTGACAACACTGTGGCTGAGTTTGAAACTAAATATTGAACATACATTTGGTTTAATTGCAATAGAAATTTTCATCAATAAATGTAAAGCAATCACTAACAAATACTAGAAATTAATAAATAGAGAATACATGGCAACAAGCAACACTACCTACAAAATTTTTACATTGAGACACAAAGTATAAAGAACTATTGTGCACAAACAAGACCAACGAAACTATCATCTAAACCCTTAATCCCTTGAACACTAATTCCCAACCCCTAACCAATTTAACCCTTAAATCCTAAACCTCTAAACCCTTAACCCCTAACCCCCTAAACCCCTAAACCCCTAACCCATTTAACCCCCTAAACCCCTAAACCTCTAAACCCTAAACCGCTCAACCCTTAAACCCTAATTCTCGACCTCTAACCCATTTAACCCCCTAAACCTAACCCCATTAACCTGTAAATCCTAACTCGTAAAATCCTTAACTACTAAATCCCCTAACCCATTTAACCCCCAAACCCTAAACCTCTAAACCCTTAACCCCTAATCCCTAAACCCTTAAACCCTAACCCATTAAACCCCCTAATGCAGAAAGAAGATGCCAAGCCAAACTGCATTACATTTTTACTCACAATGATGTTATTCATTGAAAAAAATTATTCAAACCAAAAATTTTGCCATGTTGTAGGGTAGGGATTAACTCGAAATCAATGGCCTTTTAGGTGCTAATATGTTTTGCTTGATCATACCGTGCTTGCCAGGTGTTGATTTAGAGAGAAACCACTGCAAGTAATGAGATGGTCCCCAAAACACAGAAGGACCCATGAATGCGACTCCGTTTCTGCCACGAGAATGAAGGAAACCCTTTAAAATCCACAATAAGAAAATGCGTGGAATTGAAATGTTAATTAAGGATAACATAAAAACACAGTTGCAGAGAATTTGATGAAAGACGCTGAAAAAAAATGCTACAGTGATAAGACATCCTTGTCAGTCTTTTGGGAAAGAATAAGTTTAAGAAGCTCGAAACAACTCTTGGAGTCATGTTCAATGAGTGACCATAAACTTAGGGGTGTCAGAGTGGGTAATAATCATAGTTTATGGTGGATGATATTCACCATACATAACATTTATCGTTTAGGTCATTTGTTTGGTCGTCAATGTTGGTGAATCACTATATTATATCATGGTACCATATATTTATTTTTTAAAGGAAAAAATCTATTGAACATGAAATAAGTTGCATCTCATGTAAATGTTTAATGTCACGATGTTGTGAATGGTTTGCACATTATATGTATCATATATTTGTAATCACTTCTTTCAAGTTTACTTTAAGAAATAAAGGAAGAGGTGTAGGGCCTTACCATAAGAAGGACTTGCACTAACTCATCAATTCTTATCATTCAAACATTAGCCCACAAATCAAACACGTGCCCTAATTTCTCTAGTATCAAAACCCTTGGATGAACATGATAATGAGCTCCTCCCAACCGCTAGTTCTAACCCAACTATTGAATGTCTTTGGTTGGCATGTGTAAATGCCTTTAATGGATCCATGGATATGTATGAAATCCAATTTTGCATTGAAATTATACAAACACCCAAATTAACACGAGGTATAGAAATTTCAACCTTACAACTCTCTCATCCAATATTAAATACTTCACTATTTAGTCAAGGGGTAATATACTTAACTGTATATTAAATATTAAAAGCACTCATATTAACACAAGAAAATAATAATAGTATTTAATATAAAGTTATAATGTAGGTAGATACTAAATTGGCATGTGAGACCCCCTAGTTCATGGGACAATATATGCCCTTCATGCAATGATTTAACTATTTAATCCATGGAGGTATACATACCTTAATTTCCCTTGGATTCAAAATTGTGACATTTAAAGGGGAAGCACTTTAACACAATTCTAACAAGTAAATACAAACTTAATTTGTATATGTATCAAAGTTAGTCTAAGAGTTGCATGACATGCTTAATTTTGCACGAAATCAATGGAACTCGTGAAGGGTTAATCACAATAGGCATGTATGGTGATTCCGATTATCATAGGTATGTTAGTTTGGTTTTCCCAATCCAAAAATTTCACGCATTGTTACTATTGTTAAAGGTATGTCAGGTTGGTTTACTTGTTCAACATCATGCACATTTGGTTGTGTTCATTAAAGGCATTTTAGTTCATTGACAAAACCAATAGTTTGTCAAGTTGGTCAACTTAGCGAGTTGTGTGTCATGTCAATCATCTTAATGAACAACATGTCATGTCGATTAATTTATTTATTGACATGCACATTCCATTGTCATTGAGAGTGATGTGTTAGGTTGGTTATTAACATCTATCTTTTATTAACGCTATCTTGGAGATTAACCCTATCAACATGCATGTTTAACTACAATTGCGAGAGGTATGTTAGGTTGGTTAACCCCATCAACAACATTTATGTTCAATTACGAATGTTGAGGCATACCACATTGGTCACCCGATTACCAACATGTACCTTTTGGTTATCACTAGTAGAAGCGTGTTAGGTTGGTCAACTTGATCAACTACATGTATGGTTGGTTACAAGTAGTAAAGCCTCATTTGAATGGTCAATGAAATAAATAGTGTGCAAATATTGTTACCAATATTGAATACATGTTTTGTTGGTTAACTTAGTTAAAATCACATAAATTCAATATGATTATTCGAGGCATCCAAGGAAACTCAACCCATTTAAAGTAGTGCATAACATTGATGAGGGCTTTCTTATTGCTTGGTGGGTGAAAATAGTGTGTTATTATTCCCCCACAAGTGTTCAATATTGCCATGTGACATGTTCACCCCTCATGGGCCGAATTGCCTTCTTAAGGGGGTTTTTTATTTAAGATAGGGTTAGGTCCAAGTCTAGAGTGACTTTCGTAGAATAGATACCACTTAGTTGTGACTGTTGAGTTAAAGTGGTGCTTTCATAGATTTTGAGATGCTTCCACCACATTGCAATGTCTAAAATCAATTAATTGCTACTTGCTTGTGTTCATGAAAAGAATTTCAATCCAAAAAACAAATGTATGTGAAAGCAAGTTAAATAGCCCAATGCTCATTGACCCACACCACCAACGTTGTTACTAGATTGATTTCCTTGCTTGTATTTGTTGGATTTCAACCTCATCCCACCTAACATAAGTCATTTAGTCCACCATTACGTACACATGCATACTTCTAAAAAATATGGCAAACTTGACCATTGTCATACCTTACAAAAGAATTTCAAAAACATTGTTACATTTGCACCACAACATATACATATGTGCAATTTGTATCAATATTTCCTAAATTTCTCTATAGTTCTCTTAATTGCAATATTCTACCCCCTTGACCCTTAAACCCTATGAAAATATTTGTATTGATTTCATGACCCTCTCCATTTTTCAATTTCCTTAAATTAATCTTATAACACCCTCCATTAAAATCATTACCTACACTTACATATATTCATTAACTCTATAACTCAACAAAAATTAAAACTACAACAATAATATAATTATAATACTATATAAATGAGATATCTTCACATCTAAAACTAATGATATATTAAGGCTGATATGTTTCATTTCTTCCTTGAGAACCTTTTCCATAGACCAACAAGGACTCAAGAGGCTCTAGTGACCCTCATTTCCAGGAAATACATAAAAAAGAGGGAACTTCCAAACATTGGGGAATCCTTCCCACTCTCTCAAATTTTGGAATGTAAAAACAAATGCAGTAGGAGGGAAAATTTCCCAATCCAAGGATAGAAGGCTGAAAATATGAAAATAAATTAATAAAAAATGGGGGTGATTTTTTTTTTCTCTTTTTACTAAAATCCGAGAAGGTAAAATCCAATGCATTTGGAGAGAAAATTTCTCAATCCACGGATAGAAAGTTGAAAAAAATGAAAATAAATTAATAAAAAATAACCGTGAAATTTTTTTACTCTTTTTACTAAAATCAGAGAAAGTAAAACAAATACATTTGGAGGGAAAATTTAAAATGAAAATAAATTAATAAATGGCAGTGAAATTGTTTTGCTCTTTTTACTAAAATCCACTAAACCATAGCCTCACTGGAACGACAGCAAACACTGATCCAAGGGTTTCAGGTTACTGGTTAATGTGGGGGGTATGACCCTGGTAATCGATGAGGGATTCCATTGATCCAATGAATGGCAAGATGCTTGACGGGAGGAGCATCACCGTTAACCCAGCCTAGTCCAGAGGAAACAGGGGGCAGTAGTGGAGGTTTTGGCTTGTGTGGCTACCGTGGGGGCGGTGCTGATGGGGTTACAGTGGAAGCGGTGATCGGTGCAACCGTGGTTATGGAAGTGGTGGTGGCTACAACGATGGTGGCAGTGGCGGATCTCGCTATGGTGGTGGTGGTTCTGATGGTGGCAGCTGAAGGAAATAGGAAACATGATATTGCCCTAGGTTTTCATTTTTGTCTGCAAGTGGTGTTATGTTTTGGTTCTATAATAATCCTGTTGGTGGTAGAGCTCTATGATGGTAACTATCCCTGGGCTTGGTGTTTCGATGTTCTGTAAACTCTGTCTGGTTTTTGATCTGGATCTCTGTGGCTGTCGTTGAGCTGTATTGAAGTGGAAATATACAAACGTATGGTTCTAATAAGAAAAGGAGGACCAGGAAGAACTCGAAGTTTTAACTCAGTTGAGCCGATGGCAGAAAACGATGAAGACAATCAGCCGACAGATGTGTCCAGCCCAGACAACGATCGACGATCAAGATGCTTCTAGCAGTGACGAGGCCGAAATCGATGACGAGGTAATTTTGTCAAACTCTATTTCTTGATGAAATCAACATCTTTCTTATTCTGTCTCACATTTTCTTGCCACTTGTTCTACGCATGATCTAGGATTATTTAAGTTTTAATCTTCAGCCTTTTGTGATTAAATCTGGAGTTAGTTAATTTATAGCATTCCCAAGTTCATTGGGTTTTAAATGATATGTTTAATTTTGAATTTTTTTGTTAGTTTTGTTAAGAGCATGAAAATTCGTCTAAACATACAAAATACTTTGTCTGACTATACTAGTAGTTGTCTTTAAAGATGCAAAGATACATCTAAACTAGTAGTTTATCTGGTCAAGATTTAGGAAGATTTCTCTTTCATTTTCATTATTGTGCTTGAAAATGTTGCAACATAAATTCATTTGCTTATTGTAATTTTAGTCACAACACTGTATAATATAATAATAAGTCACAAAACCAGGGTGTCAGGATCAATCTCAAACAACTTTTCCACTATTTTAGTATATGCGGTCTCATGGCGCTTCTCGTCTGCAGCAATAGTTCCACATATTTGAGCCAATTTCAAATCACCGTATCTTTCAGCAAATCTTGCAGTGTTGCCATGTGATACGAATGTTTCTCTCTCCTAGAAAGAAGTGTATAGGAAGTCCAGATAGGGGCTATTCTCTCCTGGAAAGAAGTGTATAGGAAGCCTAGATAGGGGCTATTTTCTGCGCGTGGATCCTAAATAAGCCAAAATGTAAAGTTAGATAATATTCATCAACAATATCCTGCAGAAAACTCCCAACATGCAATATAGAAAATCCAGTAAAATAGCATTACAAAATGCAATCCCAGTCTGTTGACACCAATAGTAAATGTAATTAAATACTTCGACCATATGTTTGTAAAGTTTAAACACTTGTGTCATCACTTACCATTCCAGAACCAATCAAATACTGTATGGTTTTCTCAACCTGTCTCATGTCCACTCGGCCACACAAGTAAAGATACTTATTAAGAAGATCACCGTGTCTATTTTGGAAAGGCTGTCCACATATGTGTCCATCTTGCCCAGGATGTGGGACTGGCACCAGTTTCATCTATTACACTGTCCAAGGTGTTGAGCATGGTTTGGTAAGTGGGCAACGCTTCCTCGGTAATCATATCTCCCACAAGGCAAACTAAATAGTCATCTGGTAATTCAAGTGACCACTCCCGCAACTCTCTAACTTCTTTAAGGAAGCCCTCATAAGAAGCATCAGGAAAAAAGTCCTGACTCCTGTGGCTACCAAGACTTCTCAACAGTCTTTAAATGAACCAAAATATTGTCTTCTACCCAGTCCTCGAGTAATTTAAAGATCTCAATATTCTCAGGTGGCATGGATTGCGTCACCTACTCATGAACTTCATGTGGTTGGATTTTAATCCTTTCAACTTCCTTGAAAAATGAAACTAATGATATCAGAAATCACAAGTCATTAGTTCATAAGAACTAAAAATATGATTCATGAGATACATGAGGGAATTAAGTTCACGCATTCCCCACAGTATCCCTGACTGACATAATCTACTTATGAGTCATGACTACATCACAAAACATGATACTAAATCACAAAATCAAGATACAAGGGCAGTGAAAAGGAAGAGACTCGAGAGTAATGGAGTTTAGTAGTAGTTTGTATGGAGACCAGACACCTTGGTGACATTTTCATGTAGAATGTACTTTTCTTCATCAAAAAGAGGTTCTGATAAGACCATCACATTTTCAGACTCTAAAGAGTGAGTATCGTTCAGATTTTCTCTAGACATACTTTCATATGGGAAGAAATGATGTTGGTAAGACCATGGGATTTTCAGAAATACAAAACCAACAATGCAACCTGCTTGAAAACTAAAGAATTGAGTGACAATAAAAGGTTAAGATACTGATATTGTTAGTCAACAACGTTTTAGACAGGTTATTTTACAAGCTTGTAATAGATTAAAGACCATTTATCACAGCAAAATTTACTGCTCTGTTTTACTCCTTCACGCTGATATGTGGACTATCTCCAGCAAGAAATAGCCAAAATCCCAAACCTCCTCCCTGCAGGGTAAAGAATCCTTTAGGATAAAATCCAGTCAAAAATATATTATTAAAATACTTTGGCACATTGTTATGTTAAAGCAACTTGAATGTAATGGAAATTACTGTATTTACCTCAGCACAACAGTCGGTGCACAATGAATGCAAGGATAAAATTAGAAAAGAAAAATTGGACAACACAGTATTGAAAATAAGGAGCTAAAACAATATTATAGCGAAAATTCCAAAAGCAAATTTGCTAGCACATTGTTCACCCATGGCTGTGAGGTATTCAGAAAACTCTCTAATCATCTTTTTCTTGACATACAATAAAATTATGTAAGAAATGAACTAAAAGAGTTTTTTTCTGTTAATTTTTACTTTTCATTTAAATATCTACCTTATAACCAGGTTTTTCACCAATTTTTCCAGAGTAAAACCACAAGAGGATACCAAGGGATCCTTCCCACTTTCATGGATGTGGAATCAACCCAGGAACTTTCTATCCACATGTCTAACAACATCCCTGGGCTACCTTATAGCTAGTTTATCCAAACAATGAATCTCCTTATTTCTCTAGAAAACTGACAATAGAGTAGAAGAGAAAGTTTAAAGATTGACAAGACATGCTTAAGACGAGAAAATCTGGCCTGAGTTAGAGAAAAAAAGGAAAATTCGATCTTCCTTTACAAAGGAGAAAATGACGAATGCTAAAACCAAAATGGGTAACTTTTTAGTTTTATATTTCTACCTTCTATGGTTTTTATCCATGATTTTACATAAATCTCTCTATTGTGCTGGAAAAATGATAGTCAGAGCTTAAAAAACCAATAAGAATTAGCAAATTGCTGATTTATTTTGTTGAAATAACAACATCTACAAAGCGGCTGCTGAAGACCATACATGCAGAAGACGATGAGCAAATCTTCCATGAGTTCGATATTGAAAACGAAAATTCTCTAACGATCTTCCTTGCCGCAAAAGATAGGATACTAGAAGAGGCAACCTTTTCCCTTCATATCTAAACCTTGTAACGATATCATCCCGACTAGGATTTTATTTTAATTTCTATTGTGCCGAAAAAATAACAATAAGTTCGTCAGAGTTTAAGAACCTACGAACACATGCAAATTGCTGAATAGTCCATTTAAATGGCAACGCCTCCAAAGCGGCTGCTTAAGGCTAGACATGCAGAAGACTAATAAGAAAATCCTGCAAATATGTGATTGCCATTTGTTGGTAAAAACAATGTATCTTAAGGAAGAAGCTAAAATCCTGATCAGGCAGGTACCAGGGCCATATCGAGACAAACTATCAAGCCAATCAGCGCAAACTAAGCATCTGGGTAGTTAAAAACATAGCAATATCTTCTCTAATATCCACAATGCTATCAAAGCATTCAAATCTACACAGTTATCATTGACGCATGGCCAAAAAAACTCTACACAGATCAGTAATAAAGATGACATATATCACACAAGAGGAAAAAATAATAGCCGGACATCCATGATCCTAAAATAGGGACTAAAGATCAGCCATAATACATTTCAGTTGACAGGTCAGTAATAAAGAATGACATATATCACATAAGAGGAAAAAATAACAGCGGGATATCCATGATCCTAAAATAGGGGCTAAAGATTATCCATAATATATTTAAATTGACAGATCGGTAATAAAGAATGACATATATCACATAAGAGGAAAAAATAACAGCGGGATATACATGATCCTAAAATAGGGGCTAAAGATCAGCCATAATTCATTTCAGTTGAAGAGCAGAGAAGCCAAGAATGGGAAGAAAGAGGCGATTAGAACGGAAAATAGGGATGGAAAGAAGGTCATTGAAACCTCCCGTGTTTCCATTGTCGGACTGGGGGTAGCTACCGCTGTGCCCAACATTATCATGACAACGACCAAGAAAGCTGCAAATACGGATTTAACTAAGCCGTCCATTCTTGCTCACTCACAAGAAACTTGGTGCGACAAAAGATAATGAGAAAAATCAAGCACAGCTCTTTCCAAAAAAGCCTGAATATCAAACCAAGCACTGCTTGAAAATATAATATTCGTGTCTTAACAAGCCTGAATCTCAAACCAAACACTTTTCGAAATTATAATATTGTTCCCGAGACTCGAACTCTCAATCATCTTGTGTACGCATGTGTTGTAACAAAAACAATTGATGTTAATCTCTGTTTGAAGACTTTGTATTCTGCATTTTTATCCTTGTTTTTTTGTTCTTGTGACTGGCTGTAGAATAATCTGTCGGTTGAGCGAAAATCCTCTAAACTAATGTGTGAATTGGCTGAGTAATACATGTGTGCAATGAGTGGAGTTTAAAGGGGAGCAGACTCCCACAAAATCTTAGCTAATTTCTTAGTTAACTCATCCATCAAACATGTGTCCAATACTATTGTGTATGTCCTTTATACATTGTCTGCGTATCTCCACTCTGGTGCTATGTGTTAGCTGTAGTCTGTTGTGAGTATATTGCATGGAGGCTGAGCTAAATAGATGCAGGAGCGAGGCTAAGGGGAGTCCAACTGTCCAACTCCGAAATAACTTTGCCTTGAAAATTTCCAGTTAAACCTTACCAGAACATGTGTACAGGCTGCTGTGTGGATTATTCTCAGGCTATTGCGCGAGTTTGGAACTAACACAACTTATTTCGCATTTCCCTTTCTTGCAATGAATATGCGTGGAACATAAAGGGGGATTGAGGTTGGGTCTAGAGAATTTGTGGAATCTACAGAATTCAATGTGCTCCCTCCTTGTCTTGGCTTGTTTGGCACTTGAACTTGTGGAGGCTAGGTGGATGCTCCAATCACCCTTTGACTCAGTCTTTGACTTCATTTTGATTTTCCATGTCATTTTCCTTGCCCCTTTTGACTTGGAAAAATAATAAACAAATCACCACTTATTAATTTTTTGAATTTTTCTTTACTTTTTGCCATTAACATTAGAGAAAGTGGGTTTTGAGGGATTAATAATAATTTTTTTTTCACCCTCAAAGTGTACATGGGAAGAATGTTGGGATGGAGAGTATGAATTTTTAGTACTTATAAGCCCCCAACATCTTCCAGGCTCACTTAGTTACAATTTTTAATAGACAGATTGCCCACCTCTAGTCTTCTTATTTCTGAACGAAGCTTTTTTATAAAAAAATCATAATCTTCATCATCCTCATAGTCGTTTAGTGATGGGTTACCCATCAACAAAAGCCTCATGACCTTGGTCCTCAATTCTTACATACTCCTCATTATCCTCCATAGCCGATGCATATTCATTAGGGAGTTGTCTTTAGTTACAGAATGTTCACATATTTCAAGGTAATTATAAATAATTTTCAAACTAACAACTTCATCTCACCACCATGGCACGGAAGAAGATAATTGTGGAACCAATGAGATGCTCAATAACTCCAAGTAATAAATTAATTTGATGCTTGCAAGCTCAATGATGTGAAATTAACTGGAGGAATGACTTGGCCATTGCTAGAACCATGCACATTAGCTGATAAAGAAGTGGTTGGGTCTCCGTTGTCCAAGCGAAAGCTTATACCCTCCATCACAATTTTTATACATGGAATAGTCCAGCTACATGCAAGTTTTATTTCCTCTTTCGTTGCCAAAGTGCTAGTGATGTCTATGTATGTCAAGTTGTGAACTTGAATAACGAAACTATGATTGTTGCATGTTTTTAACTGATTGTGGCATCACAATGGAGGGGCACAGTAGTATTGATCCATAATAATGGGATTTAAGATGTTAATCATGTTCACATGTTGGAACATTATTTGTTGGCCATACCCAGAATCACCTGCCATGTTTTTATGCGTATTGATTCATTTTTTGTACAATTGAGAGAAGATCCATTAACAACCACCTCTCAAACTATATATTCTGAATCCCTTCTGCCAAGACTTCCAATACTTATTCTATGCCCAGGCCCACAAACTAGTTTGTTGATTTCAATGTCTGAGCTTTGTGTAACTATAGAAACACAATCATTTCTTGTTGCAATTGTGCAATTCTGAATCACTGCATGTCGAGAGGCTGAGACGTGAATTCCATTTGTGTTTGGACTATCTCCGGGAGCAACAATTTCCAAGCTCGACTTGAACATGTGTTGACCAAGCTATTTCAAAATGGATTTTTGGAATGTCCTTGAACTTCAAATCTCTCAAATGTACATTTGAGCTAGAATATACCATCAATGATGTGGAGATATTGTGGAAAATATGGTTTTGGTCTCGGTTGCAATCACCAACCCACCATTTCTGGGCCGTCCCATTAATAATGCCTCTGCTATCAATAGCTAATCCCTGGACCTCGGAGAACATAAGCTATTCATTGCAGTGTTGGATGAATTTGGTAGAATGTATTCTCCTTAGACTTGGCACCCAAGCAGAGGGAAGTCCATGTTATGTGATGCATCCTAAGACTTTGGGAAGTCATCGAGAGTAAATAGATATCTTATTGACATTTCATGCAATCTTTGGGAGATAGTAAGACTAGATATTTTTCATGTTAATTAGTGGTCAAGAAATAGTCATTTTGCAATCGATGGAACAGTATATTAGTGGACGTAGCTTGTGGAATATAAATTTTCATACATGATTGTTTTAAGATGGCTGCAAGGATGAGAATCATTACATCTGATTATGCAACACATTGTGTCTGAAAATGTTTGCACTATGGAGAAGTTAAATTGGAATAGGGGAAATCTTGTTTGCTGCAACCACAAATATGACATTCTTTTATACCAAGGATCTTACTAAGCTAATTTTTTCTTTTTCAAGATTATTTTACTAGTAGTGTTCAATGTTCTAAAATGTGTTGTTATCAAAATTTGACTTTTGAAGCCAATGGTATTTTTGTTTGAAAATTACATCTCTAGAAAATACTTTGTTTTTCTGGACATTTAATATAGTTATAGTTTATAAGCTTCAAATTCCATGAGCACTGATTATAATTTAGTTCACTTATCATATATTGGCAATTTGAAATTGCATCGTGATGCATGCCAATCATATAAATAGTCAAATTTCCATTTTAGGATCCTATAATGAATTGTGGAACAAAATTTTGTATTTTCATATTGAACTATAGTGTTCGGTGTGTCTGTTTCCATAATGCTATTTGCAATTGACAATAACTGAAGGGGTTTGTCAAATTTGAAGGTTGTTGCTACCTTCTATTGTTGGTCATAGTGTCTGTTTGATTTTCTGTTTTCAATATGTTGTGCAAAATTTCAATTTATTTGCATGCAATTATTGGGTTCATAAGTCATTTTTTTATTAACCCCGTTAGTGCCCAAATCATGTTACCATAAATGGAATCACAAGATATTTTTCCAGGAGATGGTCAAGAAACAGAAGGAGTATTTAAAAACATCTATAATATTTTTTTAGAGTACCATAGTACACAACAACACTGAGTACTATCATGGGAAAGGAATGTTTGGATGTAAGTTTGGTTGCATTGTAGGAGGAAGGCTTTACTTTAGAGTAGCCTTGAGCTAAGTTGTTGATTGGATTGTTTGGACTATATAGAAAAATAAATTTTTTTTACTTTGTGTTTAGATTATACATGAAAATAAAAAATTCTAACATTTAATAAAATCACAAATCTCACGTTCTTTTATACCAATTTTTGTTCTTTCAAGATTATTTTCCTAGCATTGACTATTGAGTAGTCTATGGATGGAGGAGAATCAAGATTAAAACTTGAAGGTTTGAGTGCTAGGTGGGGAAGTTGTTGGTGTAGATTGTGAAGACTTGAAGAGTTTCCATTGTATAATGCAAAGTTTTCCTGAATTTCTTGTAAATTGAAATCATGAAGACTCAATAGATTGTTAGGATTGTTACCATGTCTTTTGAGAGGATGGATTAGAGCATTGAACATTAAGTGGATTTAAGATTTCAAATGGGAGGCTGGATGATCAAAATGGCAGTTAGAGATACCATTGCCTATCAAAGTTAAAATCCTCAAATATTTGTACAATGTGGAGTAAGGACAGAGCTAAACATTAATGATTATAACTATAAGTAGAGCCAATTCTCACTCGATTGGAAACTGTGCTTGATCATATTTTCTAGACTTGAAAATAACATATTCAACAATATCATAGGATCATAATAACATACATCAAAATTTCCAAGGAGCATGGCATGAAGTTGTGAACTAATATGGACAAATTTCAATTTTTCCATTATTAAGAGTCAAATCCAAAATTATGTTTCAAAATATGGTAATACACAACAAATATAATAGCTTAGGAATAAGTGGCAAAGAAGGTTGTCATGCTTTTGTGCAATATTGCTCCAATTGCATGAACTTATGTTTTTTGGATATACTGGATATTGGGCCTCTTAACCTTGCTAAGAAGTCCTTTTGAGGTTGCATCTAGGTTGCTGATGTTAATGATAATAAGGTATATGTCTAGTATGTGAAACTAGTCATGATTTTGGTTTGTCTCATCACTCATAGTTGATTTTTTCTAGAAGTGATTTGGTCAAGCATATGTGAAAAACCAAACTTAATATTTTCAAGATTTGTTTTCGATTTGTTCCCTAAGTATTAAAAATATATACAAACACTGATAAATTCCAAAATAGTATTGGAAAACGAGATGAAACCAAACTACCATTTTGGTGACAGACATAGTGGTTGGGTTGACATGTGGGAACTGTGGGATAACAAAAGGATTTGGTCTTCCCTATAGGACCCTCTTCAAAATATTTGGGACAATAATCCAAATAAGAAAATTTAATAATAAAGAAACCTTTGGAGTATAGATACACTTCATAGTAATTTTTTTTTCCAGTTTGAATAGATCCACTTGTACAATTCTAATATAGGTGTTGTGAATCAGAATTCAGTGCATGTGATTCATAGAAAGGGTTTGTGACCTCTTGCTCAATGAACTCTACCATTGTGACCTTTATAGCTTGGGCTCATAAGGAAACATGCACATTTAAAGTGCAAGCTAATAGAGGGCATTTATTTGCAACACATTTTGTGGTTTTTTCTTGACCCATTAATTAATGACACCTATGATTAATAACTATTTGGTAATTTTAAATATTGTAAAATTGATTACAAATTATAGTCGTTAAAGTGGAAGGGTTTATTTGAGACCTTATCCTTGAAATAAATAGTCTCTGAGGATGAAAACACGTTTTCCCATCACTCCTTTTTCTAGGCACAACACCAAAATTAGAATAGTGTCTTTGCATATGTTAGACAATAGATAATGGTCATCAAGTTGGTTTCTTGCAAACAAAGTTATTGTTGCTCTACTTTTTTCTTTTTATTTACTATAAAATCAAGAAAGTTCACCCAAAATATTAAGGTTTTCCCTATGATAGACTTGACAATAATTTGAAAGCTTGCTTTGATTTCAAAGCCCTCTCAAATTAAGGTCCCCTAACATTTCCATTGTTACTAATTGTATTTTAAATACCTTTTGTTCAAATATTTTGTTGACCACTTGCCATGCAACCTTAGGTCCAAAGGAAATATTTTGTTTTTGGCCTAAGTGATCTTGATTGAAATGTGTTAACTACCGATCTATCTATGAGTACATCCAAGAATATTACTTTACCATACCCCTAAGAACACATCTAAGCCATTATTTTTTGTGCTTGGACTATCATGTTAGTCCCTAAAGAGTAGTTTGGGTTCTTCCAGTACTAATAGAAACAATCATAGAGCTCTTTCCATATGATCCATGTTAACATATTTTCAAGTTTCTTTTGTGTATGTCAATTCCTTTTAGAAAACTCAAACCAACAATAACCTAGGTGCCTCTGTTTGCACTACCTTTAATCTTTGACACTTTGTGATCGCCACTTCAAGGCATTCCTTCATTGTGCGAGGCAAGGGATGTGTTGACTAATCAGTGAATAGTAAACACCCCAATATTTGTGGTGTTCTTGGCCTTAATAGCTTTAGTAGAAGGCTTAGAAATTGACCTTTGCCTAGAGGAATAACCATAAATCTCTAGGAAAGTTTTGCAGTCACTCCCAAAGTTCCCTCTATGGCTCGGGCTCATAAGGAAACATGCTCATTTAAAGTCCATGATAATAGAGTTCATTTATTTGCAATAAGTTCTATGGTTTTATCTTCACCTCTTAATTGATGACATTTATGATTAATAACTCTTTAGTAAAGTTTAATATATTGTGAACTTGATTACATTAAATTATAGCATTGGAATGTTAATACTCTAATATTATGCACTTGGATAACTCATTATATTAAAAGGTACCCCTTCAATGGTATTTTAGGGATGAATTTGAGAAAGTGGCATTCATGGGACACCTACCCTAGTGGAAAAGATGTGTCCTTGACCCACATGTGTTTGTATGTGTATGTGTGTGTTAAAGGGGCTTCCAATATGAGGATGAGTTGCATTACCCTTGAGATGCATTATCCAGTCACTTATAAATATGCACATTTAGATTGGGTTGCTTGTTACATAGATGCATTTAGTTTTATTTGTAAATAATTTTATTTTCTCCAATTTTTCACAACTTCATTGTGCTTTTAACAATTTTCATTATAGAATAAGAAAAAATTTTCTGGTTAAACTGTACTGCACACACACATTTGTCATTTACTCTGAAGGACCCAAATTTCTTGGATAATGATACATAGGATTGAATTGGAAATTTAAATGGAAAACAAAAACTGGCATCATTTGGACATAGCTAACTAAAGTTGCTCCGAAACATGTTAGGATTTGCAAAGAAAAAGAAGCAAGTGCTAAAAATGTTATGTGTTATGTTATTTGTTATAGATTATTTTCATTTCAAACATTTGTACAAACTTTGTCAGCTGATAGGTACCCCAATAAGAAATTGAGCACAACAACATTAACACTTGCAGATTCAACATGTACGATTAGAAAAGTTCACATGAGTCCTTCCTATTATCACTTTGTACTTCTTTTGATGCATGAGAAATAACTGTTTAGGTTGACCCTAAGTACCACCAATAGAACTACTGAATTTACACCATATGCCAATACTTGAATTCTATTGATGGAAAAATAATTGCCTCTTTTATTATTTGAAGCATCCATTGTATCTATATACTGTTCATAAACATAACAATTTTGAAAATAGGAGTGAAAAAACATATTGCATATAGCAATAATTATATCATACTAGCAAGCCAAGAACCTTCAAATTATTAATGACACCATTGCACAAAGATGCAGATAATGGGATTTTAACACATGCCTCAATCTTGATAGAATATACATTTTTGAATGATTGGTTTCATGTAAATGTACTCCACAACATGCTATATTGTGATATGTGTGTGCATATTTTCTCAAGCTCCACACAGAATAAGGTTTGAGAACTAAGGAAAAATATTTATGATGTTACTTGTTTACAAATTTGAGAAAGCCTCAAGGTTTACAATCAAAATCTAGAAATTTTGTTTCCTGGTGGAATGCGAGACATTCTTGGATTTGTATAATGCTTCAATGCTTGTTTAGGATCTAGGTAAGTGTGAATGAATAAAATCTTTCTATCATTGTTCTATATTGGATTCCCATTCTCTCTAAGTTATCAAAGGCAAGTTAAAACCTGATTAGACTAAGGGACAACATATTCCATTGCCAAACTTTAACCTTACAGGGAAGTGCACTACACTTGTTTGATACTTCCACACATTTTTAGGGCATGCCAATAGAAATGTTATTGTTGTTGGATACACTGGTTTTGGTTAGTTTTAGAAAAGTTCTCTTTGTCAAATATGTTGTTTTCATGAAGTAATATTTCCAACCAAGAGGATAAAGAATTTGCATGCTAGGACATAGTGGTGTTATTTCTTGCCTGTATTTGTGATTTATTAGTATTCCACCACTAATAACGTCATTACGTAGTTGTCTATTTAGTAGTATATTAAAACAATGACTTGTTAAAAGAAAATGATTCTAGTTTGTTTGAACGTCATAAACTGGAAAGAAATCTAGCTTTGAATTAGAAAATGAAATATATTTTGAAAAATATGTTTTTTGATCAAATATAGGCCCGTTGCCCGATCATTAAAAAAACAGTCATGACAATAAACAATGATTTTGCACACGATGAATTACATAACTCTCCAGCTCAAAAACAAGTTAGCATATGTTGTTTTGTTTGCATCAGAGAAAAATGAATGAGTAACCTTAAGTTTGCTTTGAATATTTATAGAATCATTTTAGAGATTCTAAATGGAAATTGCGTGTGCTAATATTTCTCAATTAATTACAAGGAAAACAAGGGGCATACATAATTTGTTAGCTTATGGGAATTGGATTCCTTTTCCCTTGGAATAGTATGTTGATAATTGAAGATTACTATATTGAAGCTATATTCTTGGTTAGTATCACAATTTACAAAGTCTCGTCTTTGTTTTTTTTAGTTTCTTGTTATAATCTTGTGTTAGCAATACTTTTCTCCACCCATTAGATTTTTACTAACCAATTTTATTTTTGAAGTGTCACTGCTTCTTAGAGATAACTAAAGGAAATGATACAAATACAAAAGTGGAGCATGAGACATTCTTAGTAGAAATTGCTAGCTCTGTTTTGTTTATTTGTGACATTTTATTTGCTTTGTTTATACAGGTCATTTGGCCACATAGTGGCCACTATTTCCCAACTAAAGAAAACTTGTTTGAGTTTCTTGCTTTTATGGGGAAAAATGACATTAACAGTATTGCTGATGTTGAGGTATATATCATATAAATCCTTTATAGTCTACTTTAGTTTATATTCCAGTGTTCATCGACTTTCATGTCTTATACTCTTCATTGTAATATTTTTGTTTTCTTTTTGCAGAAAATAGACTCAGTATTGATGGTAAGAAGCAAGGATTGAAGAAAGAGGGCAACAATAACTCTAGAGTGACAAAGAGAGAGAAGTGTAGTGGTCTAGTGGTACCCGTAGAGCCAATATCCCGCATAAGACACACACATAAAGACTGATGGTCAAGTTTTCATAGTTGGTGAATTTGCTTGCAATTCCTTGGCAAGATAATGATATTGTTTTGAAGCGATGAACAATATTTTATCTGTAAATTGTACTCCAACCAATATTAAGTTGGAAACTCATATTGTAATACTTGACATTTTATATAATATAATTTATGTGGTTGGAATTATTTATAGTTACACTTGATATTATTTGGTATTGTAATTAACATATGTAAGTTTGCGTTTTCATATTAGATGAACATGTAAATTGTATGACAATTTTTTTTTTAAATTTAGTTGCAAAATCATACTAATTAATTTATGTGATTAATGATGAACACAAAATCAATCTAAAACTATTAAAATAGTAGTTTATATTGATTAATGATGAACACAAATAAAATTAATATACTACTAAATTAGTCATTTATAATTATTTTTAATGAAAGTAAATGAAATGAACATAAACTACTAAATTAGTCTTTTATATAATGAATAAATGACTACTGCAAATGATAAATTTGTGACCACAAATGACGACTCAATTTTGCATATATACGACTATTAGTAGCTAATTTACAATATCTTATAACACGACCAACATTTTGGTCATATTTCTTTGGTCATTAATTGGTTTTCTCAGGTGATCATATAGTAATATATTTGGTCATTAATTGTGACAATTAATGATCAAATCAAAGATTAAATCAATGACTAAATTAATGATCAAATTAATGATTAAATTAATGACTAAATCAGTGACTAAATTAATGACCAAATTAATGACCAAATTAATGACAAAATATTCAACTAAACAAAAAAATTTAGATAACCAATTAATGGCTAAGCTAAAAACGACCAAAAGTTGGTCGCGTTATAAGATACTGTAAATTAGCTACTATTGGTCACCGACCGAAAAATAGTTGTTTATATGCAAATTTTAGTCGTTTTTTTAGTAACTAATTAGCCATTTTGTACTAGTGCAATGACTTAGAGATTTCCCCTTTTCTATCTATGTTGCCTAGATTATCATGTCCAACCAAACAATCAAACAAATCCATGCTTCATAACTAGTCTAAAATCAAACCCTTTAAAGCAAACAAGTCATATCTTTGCAAACAATTGAGAGATCCCTCTCTGAGACTAGGAAGGCTAGGTCCTAGAGCTCTAAAGATTGGTTTTGATGTTGCCTTGCCACTTGGTATGCCAATCTTCCAAATCACAGGACCACAACAATATTCATATGTGATAATGGACCCAAATAGTAGTTCTTATCTGAAGAAATGCTCATCATACTTGTGCATTATTGACATCATTGACCTCTAGCCCTGGACTTATTCACTTAATGTTATACATTATCCGATTATATACATGTATACAAGGCTATCTTATTATTGTATACTTTTTACTTCATTTAATTTTATTCTAGACTTAGCTTTGGCATTTTCTAGGATTTTTATTCGCACTTCCACATTCTATAAGTAATATACAACTTGATATTTTTAGCATGTAACTTAGTTAGCATGATTGTGCCTAATCTTTCCTTGAATGTTGAATACTAATTTTACTAAGGTGTTATTTTCTATGGTGACATTTTATTTTCTTTGTTTATACTAGTCATTTTGCCACATAGAAGCCATTAATGCCCTATTGAAGAAAAATAGTTCGAGTTTCTTGCTTTTATGGGGGAAAATGGCATTGAAAATATTGCTGATGTTGAGTTATATATCATATAAATACTTTATAGTATACTTTAGTTTATTTCCAATTTTCATCATCATTCATGTCTTATACTCTGCATTGTATCTTTTTTATTTTTCAGAAAAGGAGCTTATTATTGATGGTAAGAAGCAGGAATTGAAGAAAGAGGAGAAAAATAACACTGAAGCGAAAAAATGAAAATTAAAGAGTGAGAGAAGAGAATTTGTCTAGTGGTACCTGTAGATTCAATATCCTGCATAAGAGACACACATAGGGATTGATGGTCAAGTCTTCAGAGTTGGTGAATTTACCTGCAATGCCTTAGAAACACAATGATAATGTTTTGAAGTGATGAAATAATATTTCATGTGTAAATTGTACTCCAACCAATATTAAGTTGAAAACTCATATTGTAATATTTGATATTTTATATAATATAATTGATGTGGTGGAAATTATTTGTAGTTGCACTTGATATTATTTAGTATTGTAATTAACATATGTAACTTTTCGTTTTCATATTAGATGAACATGTACATTGTATGCCATTTTTTCTTAATTTAGTTGAAAAATAATACTAGTTAATATATGTTGATTTATAATGAACAAATAAAATCAATCTAAAACTACTCAATTAGTAGTTTATGTTTATTAATGAACACACATAAAATGAATATACAACTAAATTAGTTGCTTATAATAATTGTTAATGAAAGTAAATGAAATGAATATAAAATTTTAAAGTAGTGATTAATATAATGGATATGAAACTACCAAAAAAAGATAAATGACTACCACAAATGATAATTTTTTGATTACAAATGACGACTAAATTTTGCATATATACGACTATTAGTAGCTAATTTACAGTTTCTTATAACATAACCAAAATTTAGTCATATTTCTTTGGTCATTAATTGGTTTCAAATGATGACTAAAATTTGCATATATATGACTATTAGTAGCTAATTTACAGTATTGTATAACATGACCAAAATTTAGTGATATTTCTTTGGTCATTAATTGGTTTCAAACGATGACTAAAATCTGCATATATATGACTATTAGTAGCCAATTTACAATATCTTATAATACGACCAATTAATGACCAAATTTATGACTAAATATACTACTAGACATCAAATTGAGACAACTAATTAATGACTAAGCTAAAAATGACTAAAAGTTGGTCGCATTATAAGATACTGTAAATTAGCTACTATTGGTCACCGACCGAAAAATAGTCGTTATATGCAAATTTTTGTCGATTTTTAGTAACTAATTAGCCATTTTGTACTGGTCATTTATTTAGAAAAATAACTCATTATGGTACAAAGATAGCTTATATATATGTAATAATTCCCAACTTAAATAAAATATACTTTTGGAATTGCACACCTCTCCTTTAGGAGGGAAATCAAGATTTTTAAAAACTTACCACAGGGTCAAGAAGAATTTTTTTGGGATGGCCTTAAATCTGATATTCATAAGTTTGTGGCAGAATGTTTGGTTTTCCAATAAAATGAAAATATCCATCCTTATCCTCCATATCCATCCATCCTTATTCACCATGAAAATCTTATTATACTCTAGGAATCCCATAAGTAATATGATCTCATAAAAAATTGTGGTGTCCATTATATACCATTGATATAAGGTGGTGGAAAATGATCATTTGAAGATTCTAAATTTAGGTTCCATATATAAGTGGGGCTTAAATTAACCCCCACACTTCCTTTTTAATTACTAGTATAATATTTTCTACAAATTTGTAAAGTCAATTAACTTTATGAAATATCAATAGCAATCTATACTTCCTTTAGAAGGGAATAATCATAAGAGAATAAACCATTTATATCAGAGGAATTAACTACCCCTGAGCTCATAGGGTTGATCATAATACCTTGCTGAATGATGGAGGTTCTTTACCCTTCATGTTGAAATAATGTTAATTAACACATCTGCATATTTACAAAGGAAGCATTAGCGAACATCTCTCTTTTGAGGAGATAATGATGAGACTACTTGCACTATATTTGGAATATCATTATCATTAACTTTGATATCAAGAATGCATTAATTATTCGTGCATTTTTCTCTTTAAAATGACGAAATATTAATAGCAATTTAGACTTCCTTTAGAAGGGAATAATCATAATCGGATAGGCCATTTCTATTGGAGGAATTACTTACCCCTGAGCTCATAGGGTTGATCAAAATAACATGTTGAATGATGGATGTTATTTACCCTTCAGGTTGAAATAATGCTAATTAACACATATGCATATTTACAAAGGAACCATTAGTGGGAATCACTCTTTTGAGGAGATAATTATGAGACTAATTGCACTATATTTGGAGTAGCACTATAATTAAAGTTGATATCTACGAATGCCTCAATTCTTAGTGCATTTTACTCTTTAAAATGGTCTAACATTGTTAAAATTTTTGGGTATACTTGTAGAAAATTATTACAAAATGCATTATTCTCTCAAATCTAAAAAAATGTCTATTATGTTGAAAGCTACATGATGAATAATAATTTATAATGAGAAGGAAATTATTCCTATCTCATGAAAAATTAAAATGAAAAATAATGGGGTCTTCATTCTCAAAAAATTGGTTGATTGTGATGGCAACTTTAGATTTTAAATTGTGACTATGTTGGATTGCTTGGATGTGGGATTTCAAGATGGGATATATTAGCCAATAACTATATGATAGAGAAGTCTATCCTAGCTCCCTCACAGGACTCTGAATTTGAGCATGAACCTCTATTTCATATATAGATAGATGGAACAAGAGGGTCACTTGACTTGTTAGTAATAGATGAACAATGGAGAAATGGAACACATAATGTGCACCTTTCCTTCAACAGCAAATTGCGATTACTCATATGAGAAAGAGACAAGACACTTAGTATGGAAGCAAGGTTGATAAAGTAAGATGTTACAAGGATTTATTAAAGGCTTTGGAAGGTGAATAGAATAAAAATGTTTTACCATGATATTAGCAAAGGAATGATATTAGCAAGGGAATATATAGATCATTTGTTCTCAAGCTACCAAGATGACCAATATGATAGTTGAATGATTTATCCCATAACTTATTGAAACTTAATTTGAAATCTTAAAGGTCATTGCTCACTGACTTATAAAGATAAATACTACAATGAATACTACATTAACGTTAATCTATGGAAATTAGAAAAAAATGAACTACATAGTGAAACAAGATAAAACATTCTTCTCACAAATAGAGATTTAAAATTTCACACCAATCCGTGAAATGTGTAATTTCCTTATACTTTATTGGATAAAAAATGTATTCTTCTAAGGAAATTTTTATTGATTTTGAGAAGAACAAAATTGAAAAGACTTAAAGATCCTTGATAAATTTTCCCTTGGTAAAGGTTAGACTATTTCAAATTAATTTCATGAATAGTAATTTCATGTTAATGAACTTTTTTGAAAAAGATATAGTTTATTAACTTATTAGTATAAAATTTTATTTCACATATAAATTTAATTATTTTTAAAATTCCTCATATCTCACAAATTATATAATGATGTCTTTGGAATATTAAAATAAGGGATATCGGTCATGTAAAAATGTGACATTGTTGATTTTTTAAATTTAAAATGAAAATTAATATTAATGTATTTCTAGCGATAAAAATAATGTTTTAATATCAATTTTTAATATAATTTCATAATTTTTTATATAATATCGTTATATTGTTTTGTAATTATATTATGTTTTTACTTAATTTAATTTTCTTTTAAATCTTACTTTTCATATATTGTTGAATAAAACTTTTTCTATAACACAAAAATGTAATAATATTTTCACCTTGAAACTAAGACACTTCTAGATACAAGTACTTTATAGACTTTTTTCTTTATTTATGTTATCATATCACTGCATGTAAACTAAACTATACTCATCTTAACTCAGGATTTAACAAGTGCCAAGAGGGATGAAATCTATTGAGGTGCAAACCTTTTTTTCGAGTGCAAAACTTGAGGAAATATTTGCACCTCAAGATATTTTATCCCTCTCGAGGCTTGATAGATCCAAAGTTAAGATGGATCTGGGTTGGTTTATAATATATATACATTGTGACCTTTATATATTATACATTATTATAATATTTTTATTTATCTCTGTCATAATTATAAAATTAAAGAAAAAATCGTCTAATACTAAGTCCATCTAATCTATCTTTTCAACTTAAATTACAATATGTGAATATTACACATTTTTATTTCATATATTCTATTTTAACAAATATATTATAAATCTACATAATATTTATTTAAATTAATATATCAAAATATGCAAAATATAGTAATGTCATACAAGTAAAATAATATGGTAAAGTGTTTATATTTTAAATTTTAATGGCTCTATTAATATCTATAAAACCCTTTGAAAACACTAATAACCTAAACAAAACAATATCATCAAATCTTATTTACAATAATAGTTAAAAAACTTTTCACTCTTGAAATTTATATTTAATTTTATAATTTTTTTGCAAGTTATAATGCAACCAATAGAACTAAGTCAATTAGAAAAATATATAAAAATATAAAAATGTTTAACCTTAAATTTTATTCATATATTGGTAACATCTTCATATATGGGTAACACTACAGAATTGATTGTTATCACTTTCAATGCAAACATAGTAATCATTTATTCAAAACTTGATTATGAGCCTACATGTGAGGTCCAAAAAAATTAAATAGCTTATACTTATGATGCATTGCTGAAGTTTCCCTGATGGGGGTGATATTAATTTCCAGTAATGATAGGATGCATGATTAACATGTTGTGGATAGGAGTGAAGTGTGGGTTGGCGTACTTTGAAAAGAATGCCATGCCCTACACTTGTCACATCCTTGTTATCGCGTGACACAAACCTCGTTCCCAGGTTTTGGGTCACCTACCCTGGTCTCGTCATTGTAAATGCCTGAAGTTGGTAGAATTTGTGATGAGGTACATCATTCTATTTGGCATCCAAGGTTTTCATTCAACAATTGATATGGGATAATTTTAACAGGGTGGATTGGCCATTTTCTTGGAAGACCCTGACATACAGTTCTGTGAGCTCGTTGATGAGCGTACGATATATGAGAGGAATGTGGTTTTTAAAGTGTATTCCAGGACTTACACATGCCCTTTCTTGGATCTCACACACTCTAGTTATTACCTTCAAATGCTGGGTTATAAGACATTGACACCCCATTATAAATGCATGGATGTTTTACCAAGGTGGCGAAACTGTTACGTTACATGGAGTGGTGAAGAGGGTTTCTCCTTTCCGTGTTGTTCTTGGTTTCTATTTCTGACATCCTCAAGATTTGTGGGAGGTTTGTTTCCTTACTATTATCACTTTCTTGCTAGATTTCATTCAGTTTTCAAGAAGTCAACATTTTGGTCCTCTCCCCGTTGTTTCGGGAGTATAGACAAGGGTCAATGTTTTTCATCTTGTTTCTTCATTAAACAGGGACTGGTCTACCCTTTGAACTAGTGGAAGTTCTACCCACCTCGTTGTTTCAAGGTTCTGATATTGTAGGCATTTTATTTAATTTCCCATTTTTGGTTTGTGGGGTCTGGTATCGAGGTACCTTTTCCATTTGGTTTTAACAGTGATAATTTTACTTCTAGTTTCATAGAATGCTGAAGATCTTGGGTCTCCCTTTTAATTTGTCCCTCTCAAGTCGGGGTTTATTTAATGTTAGGGTTTGTGGGTGTGTTAAATTTCAGGGGACTTCTCTTATTTCCCACTCTTAAAAAAATCTCACTCTCCATATTGTATACCTATGCTGATGATGCCCTTGCATTTGAGTCGATTATCCCTTACTGGAAGTTCTATTTCCTCTTTTTTCCGTTAGGCTTTTATGCTTATTTGCTGAGTAAGTATCACTCGTTTCCCTCTATTATAATGGATCCTTGATAGAGAATGCCCAGTTTCAAAGGCAGTGCAAGTGGTTCATCTTCTTATCATTGTTGGTTGTTCGGGTGGGAGTGCGTGGAAAACCAGTTTGACTCTGTTCCTCATAAAATTAGGAAGGAAATTATCCTCCTCGAGTCAAAGGAGTTTGGTGACTGAGCATATTTGTCTAATAATGAGGTCGAAGGCATCTTCCTCAAATGGATACCTGACCCAAGGAGATTCATAAAGCATAAAATACATTTCCTTAATTCAATTAAAATATACCAACAAATGGAAACCATGCTTCACATGGTTCTTCGAGACAAGCGGGTAGACAATTATAAATTGTTTGCAGGACATTAGGATATCAAGCAGATTCTCTGGAACATTCGCTTCTACTTGGATGACATTGTATCCAAACTAGAAATGGTGGAGAAAATTGTGGTCTCTGACTCAGACATTGAGTCATAAGAGATGAATGAAACCCTTGAAGTCATAAATTCTCCCCAAACCATCGTCTCTCCTCCTGTTGTTACTTCTCCACAAGAAAAATACTCTCCCCTCTCTAGTTATTATCTCAGACTAACGTGGGCTCAATGGTTTTTGCACTCTTCTCTACAAGTGGTCGTGGGTATGGAACTTTTGGTGGAAGTTTGTTATTCACTTTGGAATGTCAATGGCCAACACATTCATGTTATTACTATTGTATGAACCTTGATGATTTTGTAAAGTTTAATGATAGCGTTGGACAAATCTGGTAGACATAGTTTGGTCCCTATGGTTTTGTGTCTTTGAAAATTTATGTATCTAAGTTTTGAAATGGTAGAAATGGTGGTACTTTGGGTGCACATGGTTGAAGTAATTTCCTCTCAGGGTAGACTTTTTGGAGTATGGAATATGTAATGCCTTATTATATTAATGGAAATTAGTTGTAGAAACTTACAAAAAAAATGCATTGTTGAAGTTGTTCTATTTGATTTTTGAGTAAAGTGAAACAACACTCACAAAATAAACCCAAAATACCATTCCAAAAATATGCCCTAAACTGATTCCTAAATCTTATTCGAAATATGACTAAAAGTAAGGTAGAAAAAATTTAAAAGAAGAGTGAAAAACATGCTAAAACGTGAATTAATGTGATAAATAATTTGCATTTTAAATTTTAATGTTTCTATTGATATCTATAAAACTCTTTAAAATCATTAATAACCTAAACATAATAATACTATAAACTCTTATTTACATTAATAATTAAAAAAAAAAATATCTCTTGAATTTTATATTTAAATTTATAATTTTATTTTTCACAAATTTATAATTTTTTTTGCAAGAAGAACTGAGTCAATTATAAAAGCATATAAAAAGATAAAATGCTTAACCTTAAATTCTCTTCACGTATTGGTAACATTTTTCATATATCAATAATGTTATAAAATTAATCATTATCACTTTGAATGCAAACATGGTCATCATTGATTCAAAACCTAATTATGAACTTATATGCGTGGTCTAAAAAAATTAAATAACCATCACTTATGATGCATCCTTGAAGTTGATCTATTGGGTAAAGTGAAACAATACACACACAAACTAAACCAAAAAAACCATTCCACAAATATTCCAAAAACTAAACCCTAAATCCTCTTCCAAATATGCCCAAATTTCTCGTTGAAGAAGTCTAAAAGGAAAGTGAAAACTGAATACAAAAATGGTTGATTTCTACTACACTTTTGTCTGTGCAATCTTTTCCTCCCGACGACCTGCAAACTTTGTCCATTCTATGTATCCTTTCAAGTTTGATTGCCATATTGGTTCTGCCTCTAATTTGTATTGATGCTTTAAACCTAATTTAAAGTACTTTAACCCTATTTTAAAAGTATAAAAATATAAATTATAATAAAAAATTAGATATCGAATGAAATTAACCATAAGATAATTTTAAATTATAAAATATTATATTAAGAAATACATTATTCGAACCAATATAAATCATATTAAAAAATGTGATACATGTTAAATTGTATTAACCATAAATATAAATTATAAAATAATATATTAAGAAATATATTATTATGGGTGTTGGTGCTTTAAATCAAACTTATAATGTTTTAACTTTCATCTATAGTTATAAAATGTATATTACAATGAGCATTATGTATGTTAAATTAAATTAACCATAAAACATTTGTAAATTATAAAATATTATATTAAGAATCTTAAATTAAATATATTATAATTTTAATCTATTTAAAAAAATGATAAAAAATATTGATATACATATTTTTATTTTTTTATATTACACCCACACATCTCTCCTACTATCAAATCCTCTACTACAATAAAATCTTTGTGTAAATAATAAAATGAATATAATTATATATATAATAAAAACTACATTAACATGAAAAGAATAACACTTCCATTATAACACATACTAACAACCTAGAATTATGAAAGTGAGCTACTTAATATATATATATATATATATATATATATTTTAATATATATGAATAAAACATTCTTATTGAATAATTTTAGTTTGTCAATTGTATTGAGAATAGTGCTTGCTTATGATTTTTATTATGAATTTTTTATTTTATTATTTAAATATTTTATAACAAGTTTCATATTTTATTATAAAGTATTAATGTTAGTTCATTATTTTTATTATGAATATTTTTATTTTATTATTTAAATATTTTATAAAAAATTTCATAGTTTATTGAATAACTATAATTTAGTGATTGAATATTTAATTGTAAAGTATTTAAGTAAAAATATTTGTTGTGTAAATTTAGAGATTATAATTAGTAGTATTATTTTAAATTATTGACATCATTTTATCAAGTTGTACACTTTTATTTAGGTATGGAACATTCTCTCCACATATAGTTGTTAGCAGTCACAAATTCTATCTTTAAATGTTTTGTTTCGTCAAGATGTAACAACTATCACCTAACACCTTTGTTTATGTTTGTATCTTTTCATATTAGAAAATTCACAGCTACTAAGATGCCAAAGATTAATGTTTTATCATTATTTATAAATATGATTTATTTTTTTATTTTATTTTTGTGTGTGTAAGGTTCACCATTTTATTACTAAAATAGAGCACTACAAAAGTTGTTTCTCTATACTACTGGCATTCCCATAGGGAAACCAACCTAGTGAAATATATTGAGAAGCTTAATATTGCATATGCTTCACTTGATAAGTTCATTAGACAAAAATAAAAAAATTGTCTGAGTCCACACTAAAATTCAAGAGGTTACAAGCATAAATGATATGTTCTACAAAGCTATCCAAACAGAGCCAAAACAAAAAGAAACCACCCATGGTTAGTTATGACAGGAAACAGGACCACTGTGGAACCTGGAAGTTGTATTCTTAAGGCCATAGAGGATTTATCGTGCTAAAGAATCACACTGATAGAGCCCGAGAAGTCAAGACCTACGAACCATGAGTTGCATTTTTTCTTCCACCCACCTTCCACTAGAGTGTATCTACCCACGAAGGAGCCACATTGACGGAGCACGAGTAGCCAAAGCCCATGAACGATGAGTCGCAATTTCCCTATGACCAGAGCATATAAGCCCATGACCCCAACTCGATCCTTTGATCAGCACCTTGAGCTTGCAATCACCATGAATCCCACAACCAACAAAGGACAAATAAGACCCCAATTTGTAGGTAATAAGTTTTGGAGGTTCCATTGAAAAAACAACCAGAACATCATTGACAAGCTATGAACATTAATGAACCACAAGCCTTCAACCATTGAGATGACGCGGAGGTTTGAATTCGAGGAATGGAGCCATTGAAGACCAACCAATGATTTGTATTGAGTCCGATACTTGATCAAAATAGTGTGCGGATCATAAGGAAAACAATAACCCTTCGAGAAAGCCGAACAACTAAGACTCCAAAGACACCATGTGAACATGGGACACTAAAGATTGTTAACCAATAGGAAAATTGTGATACTAACCCTCCACCATTGAGAAGATCAAAATATACTAAGAAATGGTCCAAATAGAGAATGAGAAGAGATTATTAGAAAGGTAGGCATGGTGGCCTTACATAGATGAGACAAAGGTATAAGGCATATCTAACATCGACGTTTTTTTTGCAAGACTGCATGCTAAAAATGAAAATGAGTCCAAGGAAATATGCCGTATCCATGCCACCACTTTCGTTGAGATAAACCTCTCCATGTAATGATGTAGTGTAATGATAAGCCAACAAGCCAGACAAGGTATTGTGTACGACAACCAAGGTAGAGTTAATGCTGCCATCATAGGGTAATTTAACGAAGTGTGCCAGGAGTTTAAATGATGGGTCAAGTGGCCTTTTATTCCATTTAGCCTTTTCATGGCTATGATATACGTCGGAACCAAGCACCTGTCGTGGGGTATGGAAAAATGTTATTTATGTTATTGAAATTTATTTATTTTACATGTTGCATGTGACTATACTTGAATTTGGTCATGGGAATTTGGTTTCCATGAATTTGTGTTAATTCATACTTATTGATTTCCATTTCATTTTAGTTATCACACGTATGCATGAATTTTATTTAAATCTGGTTCTTATCAAGGAACTTGGTATTATGGAAATATGGGAATTGAGGGCAAAAATATAAAAACCTTGTATCATGGCTACTCATCTCGAGAGTAGCAGTATTAGGTAGGGATGCCACATATTAATGTGATTAAATCTAGGAAAGTAAATTTTCACAATATAATCCACATATGCCTCATGAGTCTAACATTTTTTTTTATCATATTATGGAAAATAAGGGTCATGGCACAATAGTGAGTTTCCATATCCTATGCCTTTACAAATAGATTTTTTTTCAAATATGCATCTAGCTTCTTATGATGCTCAAGCTCAAATCCACAACATGGATTGATTTCCACCATGGATTTTAAACATTTAATAGTGTAATAAATTGAAGGAAATGTATTCTAGGAAACATTTTAGTTTCCCTATTTCTCCAAAATTCCAAGTGCATGATCACATAATAGAATATTGTTGATGTCATTGATAAATTATATCTTGTTTATCCTTAGGAGTATGCCAATCTTACTATAATTTACGAATCACACAAAGGATATGTTCTCATAGCTAGTTGTGGTTTCCACTAGTATCACATTGGTATAAGGTAGTAGAAAAGCATCTTTCAAATATTGTACATTGAGGCTGCAAAAATTATTGGGGACAAAAATTGACTCCCCATTCAATTTTTAATAACTAGTGTAATATTTTCTACCAATTTTTAATTTTTAACTAACCTTTTTAAATAGAAAAATATTTAAAACTTGTTTTTAAGAAGGGTGATAATCCTATATGATGCAAAGTTTTTCTTTTTGGAGAAATTATTTAGAAGGCCCATAGGGCACATTACCATAGTGAATGATGGAGGTTCTATCCCCTTCATGTAAAGTAATGCCAAAATTATGATTTGTGTATTGATATATGGACTAATAATGACATCTAGCTTTTGAGGAGAAAGAATAAGCCTAGCTACACTATATTTGGATTTAAATTATCTCTAATATTGATATCTATGGAGGGCTTGATTGATAGTGCATTTTCCTCTTTAAAGTGGTCCAATACATATAAATAGTTTTGGTATACACTACAAGGAAAAGACCCTATAGTGGAGGTTATAAAGGAGGTTTTCAGTGTTATAAAAATGGCCAAAATTGTCAAAAAAAAATTGCTACAACATCCGTTTATGGTTACGGAGGTTTTGGCAGAGCTTTTAACGGAAATTCAACACAACTAAAAAAATTGGGCGACCAGAGGTTATTGCGGATGGTTTTTTCATCTGTGCGCTACTAAGGTTTCAACGCATCAGTGCGTGTCATCTAGTCAGTGGTGTCGGGGAGGTCGAAGGTTCCTGCACCGAGCCGTCAAGGTATAAAACAACACTGGGCGCAGTGTTGGTGATACAATGCACGGGGCCGTACTAATTGGTCTTGGGATTTGTGCAGTGCCCATAGGTCGTCTCAACGCACCGGTACGTAGACTTATAGAAATGCATCGGTGTGCAGTATCGCACAAACACATCGAGATTTTTAATTGGTTTTGGTATTTATGCGGTGCCCATAGGTCGTAGAAATGCACCGGTGTGCTTCAACATACAAAAGCACCGGTGTACAATACCTGACACACACTGGTGTTTATTTTGTATTTTTTAGAAACATCGACCTGTGACAGTGCAATTATTGTGATTTTTCTAAATTCACTATTCATCAAAACTCGACACATATATATCTTATAACAATATTCATATGAATTAAATTTGTATAAGTTCATTTGAGAACGAAAATGGAGAACGCAATAGAATAAATTAAAACACATATATATATATATATATATATATATATATATAAGACAGTCTTTGTCATACAAAATGGGATAGTTATTGGTATCCCTTTGTCTTTCAATTGGGACACTATGTCCATTACATTAAAAAAAATGTCCGATTTCACAGAAATATTTCAAAAAATACAGCACCTTGCTTTGATATCCAAACATAATGATCATCATTCTTCGCTTGAACTGTTGTCACTCCTAGAGCTACTTCCATGACTTGGTTATTTTCAGGAATGTTTTGTTCACAGTGTTGATTGTTTTCTTCTTCTTCACCTTCCATCTACAAACATAAAAATAAACTGAAATGAGTGTATATACATTGGTGAGAATAATTAAAATTTCAATATTAAATAATATACATCAATGTAAATCGAAAAGAAAAATGATGTACCATAGCAACAATTGACTCATAAACTATACACATTCTTTCAAAACCATGTACTATGCCATCTTTCTAAATTTCTTCTGTTGGCGCAGTTCCATACTTTGTTTCCTGCAAGTTTTATACCCCATAACAAATCATATATTTAATATAAAAGATGTTTTTGTTCTATTAATTATAGACGGAGCTAAGTAAAATACGATCGATAGATGCTTACAAATTCCACAATTCATTTCTGATATGCCAACATATACTCACAACCCATATTTAACCCAATTTCCAATCAATTCGTTTTGATGGTTCTTCTTTATATGTTACCACCGTTTGAAGACATTCAATGATGATTTTTGTAAAAAACTTAAAAAATACAAAAATGAAATCTAGTTAAGTTGTTAGTAAAGGGGAAGTAACAATACTCAAAAAATTAGATATTAACCCTTTCTTCCTTGTCGTCCTATTTTATGTGCCGAATAGTTCCATTTTCTTTTCTTTTCTTCAAGTAAGAAAAATCTTTGAATATTAATATTTGAGTTAAATTGTTTATTTATTGTACCTAATGATCGAAAAAATCAATGATTACATATTACATTTGAAGCACGTTGTTGTTGAGATGGCTCCTCTTGCAATGCAATTTTGTCCATTTCTTTGACCATCCTTGTACACCTTTTTGGACATTCCTATTGGCATATTTTTGATATCAACTCATTCATCTTTTGAGATTTTCATAATCTTCTTGAAAATGTAACATGACAATAAAATATTTAACTTTTATATTGATATATGAAAAGTAAATATAATAAAAGTGATATTTATAAATAATTCTAGACAAACATTTAAAGGAATATTACATTTTCATTCCTTCTTCTTTTTTTTGTACGTTTTTGCTATTAAAAGTCTAACATGTCTCATTGACCAATTCTCTGGAAACTCTTCCTGTAGTTTAGATAAAATTTGGTTCTTGGAATCATTGGATTTATTTTTGTATTGTAAGTGGAAAGAAAGTCTATACATTTGTTCCACTAGATCCCTCAAACATTTGTAAAAGTTTTGCCCCCTTTTGTTAACCTCTAACACCACTCCAGATGAGCTAAGGAGTAATTCATTTCATTTGCATGTTCTATTGTTTTTTCTAAAACAAAATTCTTTTGTTCTGGGAATTAATACCCTAAAGCTCTTGGGTTGACACCTTCACAGATCAGGGGCATACCATTCAAGAAGGACTCACTTTAACCAACTTCTACACTGAAAACTAGACACTACTAGTTGCATAACTTACCCGAAAGTCCCTTGGTTGATGTAGATCCCGCGGGGTGCAAACCCCCTACAACACTTTGTGCTCCGAAACTTGTAAATCCCCAAAGAATGGACACAAAAACCTAGTTGTACAACATATATAGTTCCTAGATGTTAGTGAAAGCCATGTATAATATCATGAAAACAATATGAAATGTTCAAATAATAATTATTACACATGTATAAAGCATCATAAACACGTAAATATCGGAAACAAGATGGCTCTTCTTATTATGAATGACATGTACAGTAATCAAAACGTGGAGATATCACCTGAATCCTGCCACGGCCTTCGAGCATACTATCCTCTGGATCCGTCCAGCCCTAGCCTCGCAAGAATTCTTAAAAGATGTGTGCACAATAGATGTCATATAGGGTGATGAACATCTCATGGAAACAAGGATTTCCTAAATATACCTGGAAAGTGCAGGAGGCACAGGAATATCAGACTTGAATAGGGCTCCAACAAAGTATAATATATATATATATATATATATATATATATATATATATATATATTCTCTCTCCTTTAGACCATACCTTTGAGGGGCTTTTATACTCCCTCAAATTAGTTTATGTAGTTAGGAGCAGTTAGGCCACGGGCTGGGGTGGTTGAATTACTGGAATAACCATCAAACCCGCCTCAAATATAGGGAATTTATATATTTTTTAATAATTAAAAAGGTATACGCGGATCTCTATGAATGGACTCACATGTATATGTGGAAAAGTCTGGGAAGAGTCGCGTATGGGTTTTAAGATACTGTTTTTTGAGAAAAATATTCAAGTCTGGGGGAAAGGGTGCCCAAGGCCAAAGTGTAAATCATCAAGTACATGAAGGTGAGAAATGACACTATAACACTTTTTTGAGTTTTTGGTCCTTGTAGATCATTAAACATATGTGAATTAATAGACTATTTGACACATGTTATCTAATAATTTTAAGTATGTTATTAATGATAATTAAAAAAAGAAACCCATATTGGATTGATAGTATTTTTTCATTCACCTGATTCATCCTTTTGCAATTTTTCCATCAAGCTTTTACGCTCTTCTGGTCCTAGATAAGAAATAATCTTATTGAGCTTCATCATTTTGTGGCTCTGCATGATACACAATAAAAAATACATATTAGTTAAACTTACAAATAGTTCAAAAATAATATTTTTTATAAATAATTTACAAAGAACTTGCCTTTTTTTCTTTTCTTGATGTGTTATTAGTATTTTTGTTACTTGATCTCTTGTCAGTCATTTCTTTATCAATCTAAAACCTGTACCATATCATTCATTAATATATTTATAAATAAATTGTCAAATTTTCAGGTAGAAACTAATCTCAAGAAATTGGTGTGCCTTTCATGATGTACGCACCGCTGTTGGTGCGTGGGGGTATTAAAAACGCGCTGTAAAAACAATATAATAGACCGTACGGTGCGTGGGGGTATTATAAACACACTGCAAAAATAGTGTAATAGACCGTACGGTGCTATCCTCGTAGCATGGATCACTGGTGCCCTATTTCAGATATGGTGCACTGATTTAAAAAAAATGTTTTCAAATTTTTTATTTCACAGTACTTGCACGGTGCACTATATAATACAGTGCACCAGTGCACTAGGTTACGTAGGGTGCACCGATAAAAAAAAAAATCCATTTTTTCCAAAAATTCACGCAAGTGTCGAATGGATTGGGATTCGACTATGCAAGTCGTCCCATGGGTTGGATGTCAATCTAAAATGAAAAGCCCTAATTCTAAAATCATAGAAAAGGGAGAAGAAAGGGCAGAAAAAAATGAAGGTTTTAGGGTAAAAATGGATAAAACCATAGAAAAAGTAAAAAAATCGCAGAAAAAGTAAAAAAATAATCAAATTTAATCATGAGATGGTTTGAAATTATATGATACAGGGTTTGAATCACCAGAGGTTTGGTTTCTAATTTTCTGAATACTTTTGTTCGAACGTATTTTCGTCGTCTACGTTAGTTTCGTTCTCTGCTCCGGGCGATGTCTCCTAAGCAAATCTCTCGTCGAAAATTTTAGCAAAAATAGTGAAATAATGAAAAGTGTTTAGTATTTAAAGAATTATTTTTATGAAATTAGATTTTCGAAAATACTTTCCCGCCCATTTTTCAATTTTCCATTTTTTTTACACTTAAATAAAATAGAGTTGTGCCTTTTTTATTTGCATTTATTCGTCACAAGTGTGTCACTTAATAGCACCGCACCGGTGCGTCCATTTGTAACACCGACCCTGATGCGTAGTAACTAAAACGCACCGGTGCGGTTATATGTACAGTAGCACCGATTTGCGGTTAAGGCACCGAAATTAATTTTAGATGTGTACACAAAAATTTAGTGAACTCCAACCATAGAAATTGAGAATTAGAATTTTGTTTATTCTTGAGAATCAGAAATAGAATTAGAGTTGAGAATTGGAATTGGATAATTTTTTTATGGAAATAACTATTCTTCTAATGCATTTTGTTTATTGCAGGAGGTACCCACTAATTATGTGGAGAGAATGCAATGTGGGGCGTGTGAAGATGCAATACTACAGGGCCCAAGTGGGCAATTGTGGCATGTGAACCTGTGATATGCTAAGATGTGGGCAGTTTTCACAAATGGTTGGGAAAGTTTTATTTCTGAGAAGTTTATTGAAGTTGGAGATATTTTAGTTTTTAGACATGTTGGAAATGTACATTTTTCTGTGAAATTATTTGGGCCATTTCTTTTCAAAACTACACCTCTTCTTCTTTTAGAAAAAGAAACTTGAACCTTTCCATAACCTACAACAAGAAAAGGTTCCCCATGATTTGCTTGCTGACCGATGATCTACTTGCTCATTTGTAAGTTCCTCCTCCATCTTGGCATCCAATTTCCTCTTTTCTCCTTTGCGATTTCTATCTTGATCTTAAAAAAATTTATACAATCTTTGTTTTACGACAAACTGGCCTTGAATTTTTTGGGAGCAATGACAACGAGTCTTACATTCTACATTTGTTAGCAGAAGAAGACCAATTTTCGACTAGAAGATGTAGTTATTACATGTGGAGGCAATGGTTTCCCATAGAAAATGAGTATAGTGTTGAGCAGAGGAAAGACATTGCAAAATTGGCTATTACATTAGTTTTTCCAATGGGAAATCGATTTTCAAGTGGAAATATGGTAGCTGCAGGTATCTATTCTTTTCTTTCCACATAAATGGCCAATGGATTTCCATTTATAATACAAGAAGAATTTTTACTGGTTTCATCCATAGGACCACAACTCAGACAAGTTAGATATGCCATTCAGGTTCAATTGATAGCCGAAGATGTGATTTTATGCGACGTCATCTTTGCTGGTAAAAGTTTATGTAAGCCAACCAAAGCTCAGACAATACTCCCACCTGCTTTTAGACACATTCTGGAGAATATTTCCCTTCATGGGACCTTACCAGCCCGATCAACAATGTCAATTGATCTTTCTTTATTTCCCTTAAGGGAATGAGAATCCTTCCCTTCATGGTGCCTCTTGGCTTTATCGAATGCCTCGATTGATCTTTCTCTGCCATCAACTCTGCTCTCCATTTCTCCATGATGGGACCTCTTAACCCTATCATCAGCCTCAACCAAATGCTCTCTGCCAGTCTCAACCTGTACTCCTTTTCTCCTTTTGTACTCTGTCGATCTCTGTAGCCGTCTCCATCCCTGTAAGCGTCTTTGTCTGTCTTTCTATTTGAATCACTCATTTTCTCTGCTATAAAATTCTCAGCCGAAATTCAAACTCTTGTCTTTTCAAACCCTCATCTCCTCAGAAAAATTCTTTCTCGTGATTCGAACCCTCCGCTGCTCCAATACTGCACTTTATAGAATAACCCTATTCTGGTGCACGGGTTTTTATAGGTGCACCTGTGTGGTTTCGTAAGATCGAGGTTATGTTTTGGCGTGGTGTTTTATGATGCACCGGTGCGTATTAGTCCTAACATGCACCGGTGCGCGTTATGATGATAAGCGCACCAGACTGTAGAAAGTTCTTTTTTTTGGTATGTAGGATCATAATAAAATAATGATAATTCTAAAGTATATGAATTTATTTGCATTATTTTCTAAACTTTATTATGTTACAAAAATTCATATTATTCTAGATTTATTATTTTGCAATTATTTACAAATTTACAAATTTAAATATTTTAATAAAATCATTTCACATTAATACAATTAAAATTTTACAAATATTTTACATAGAATTAGAATTAGAATTAGAATTAGAATTACTATTACAATTATAGTTACAATTTTACAATTTCACATATAATTACGATTAGAATTAGAATTAGAATTTTAATTTTACATACAATTATATTTACAATTAAAATTTTACAATTACAATCATTTCACAGTAATACAATTAAAATTTTACAAATAGTACATACAATTTGAATCAGAATTAGAATTACATTCACAATTACAATTACAATTTTAAAAATATTTTACATACAATTACAATTAAAATTACAATTACAAATACAATTACAATTTTAGAATTTTACATACAATTAGAATTACAATTACAATTTTACAATTTGTCATATATACAATTACAATTAAAATTAAAATTACAATCATTTCACAATAAATTAAATATTACAATTACAATTAAAATTTTACATTAAATATTTTACATACAATTACATTTAAAATTACAATTACAATTACAAATACAATTTTACATACAATTAAAATTTCAATTTCAATTACAATCACGACATAATATTTAATAAATATCATGGTCATTTAATATTAAATTAATTAATAAACATCACGATCATGATAACCATCGTAGAAACATCATATTCGATTAAAAAAGACATTCAAAACCACTAACATCATCGCGATCATGATCATCTAAAAAAACACAACTAACATTATATATTAACATCATCACAACACAAACATCAAATATACATCTCATGTCAAATAAGTCATGCTATCACATACACATCTATCTGCAAGCTACACATTAAATGAACATATCTAACATGACCTAACAATATACACATCATGATGATCACCAATGTGTAAATTAAGTACAACTACAACATGAACATAAAATACATGGACCATATATATATATATATATATATATATATATATATATATATATATATATATATAAAACTGAATAATGTTAAAAATATAGAACTGTAATGTAAATGTCATGGATCAGCTGGTGGTAGTACAACATCAATAATAGTACTAGTGGAGGCCTGCTCAGTCAATGGTGTAGCCTCGACGATCGATGGTCCAACCTGCTCATGATCATGAGTACTGATGGATGCTGTAGGCTCTTGACTGGACGTGGTCGATGGTCCAGCTTCATCTCTAGGATGATTGTTGCGAGATGCTAGTGGAGACTCATGCCCATCTAGCGTGACGCGAGGTGAACGATCATGAGATGATGAGCCATTGCTCGCGAACTGTCCATCACGTGTTGTGGCTTGACCACGCCTATAATGTGTAACAATCCTCCTTAGTCTCGTAACAGCTATCGTAGCTCCTACGACATGCCACATCAGGCTATACATGTCATGCGGCATGCATCTCCACATCTGTAATAACCTATCATCGGCGTGTATTTCTCTGTAATGAGTGAGCCTGATGCTCGCCTCAACAATCAATGCACTGAGTTGGTCCCCCAACTCCATCCTGTATCTAGTATCAAGTTGACCGCGCCTAGCAAAAGGTGGTACCACTAGGAGCATGTCTCTCTGCATCGGCCTCCTAATGATCCTCGGCATCTAGCATGCCCTAATGGTCATCAGGATCCACACCTGGATCATGTGGTGGTGCTAGCATCTCCTCGCCATCAAAAGAGCCAATGTTTGCAAAATATATACAAGTACACAACAATAATTAGACAATTTCATTACACAATTTAATAAAAACAAGTTAAAGAACATGTTAGAATAAATTTAAATAAAACAATAATATTACCTCTATCATTTGGCGGCTCATCATCTGTGAAGTGGATGTTGGCACACCATCACAAATCCAATCCACCATAAGGATAGGGGACCATAATGAAGGGATGCAACTCGTCAACACTGGCTAGCAAGTCCAGTGCATCATGCAATATTTTGGCTGGAAACATAGTCTCGCCCCTCTTGGGCATCATCCGCCCCCACATGTGCATCCGTGCCTCCAACATCGGCCTATGAGGCTGCCGAACAAATGTAGGCCTCATCTATGGAAGCCTCTTAAGAAATAAACAAAATATCTCTTAAGCAAAAGGGAAGTTGACCCTCCCTTATGCATGAGCATGACATCTATCTAAGGCTGTACAGAACTACCAAAAAAAAATGGTAGACCACCTAACAAGTTGTGGCTCCTGTACTAAAGAATCAATATAATATAGAAGCGAGCAACTAATGCATTGCCCATCACTGGTGTTGTGTGAAATGGTCGAAATGAGAAGTGAGAGGCACTGCACCTCCTCACTACCAAATGCACCAATACGTAACTGACCTCCAGCAACCTGAAAATTTGTAGGAGATAGTACTGATGCTCCAATCTATCTCTACAAGTAAACTAACTGAATCCCTGCTACACAACCAGTTGGAACCTCTGGAAATGAGGGAAAATCCACCCCTCTCCTCGATAGCCATGTAATGAAATATATATCCTCCTTAGTGGGTGTGTACCATTGGTTAGGACCAACCTGGAAAGCCTGTCGGTGGGCATTCCACCTGTGGATAAGATGTCTCAAAAACACACTATTGGCCTTTAGGGCAGTAGCCTCCTTATAGAAATTGAGGAGGCCTACCTGCCTTAGGAGCCCATGGGTATCTGCTGTAATAGGGCGAGGGTACGCATCTCTCTCCCTCTCTCGTGCCTCCCACAAGTGAACCATGTCATACTGCTCTGCTAGTTGTTGTTGTTGTTCCCCCTCTTCTCTCTGAATCATTGACATATTAAATAATTTCTTTTTATTAAATGAGACATGTATTTAGGAATATACATATATAATTTTTTTTGGAAAAAAAAATAGACCAGCTGGTGCGCCACAAAAAATAGTCATGCACCGGTTCTGGTGCGTTGTTTTTTTCTCGTGCTCCGGGGGCGGTGCCCCAGATGAAATTCAATGCATCGTATGAAGTGCACCTGAAATTTTTTAAAGCACCTTTGACTATGTATGGTGTCAGAAGAGCGGTTCGTTGACTAAAATATACGCCTTGGTGCATATAGTTGTGTCAGCGCACCAACTTATTGAAAAATTACATAGTCAACAATGCGGTCTTTTACTAGGCCGCACTGTTGACCCTGTCGGAATGCCGAATGTGGTGCGCTGACAGACACCGGTGTGGATATTTCCATCAACGCACCACGTTACTATTCCTATGGTCAACGGTGCGATCAGATAAATGACCGTACCACACTTTTATTAAATTCTAAAATAACGTGGTGCGCCTTTCGGTACCGCCCCAGACACGGTGCAGATACCGTTTGCACCAGTTGCGGTGCGACCTGTAAATTTTATAGGTAGCACCACTTACCAGTGCGAGTCGAATGGCTCGTGCGCATTGCGCTGATTTTTTTTTCTTTCTTTTAAATGGTTAATTTTAAGGTTATTTGAAATTCTAATCCACTCAAAAGCTTAATTATGGAAAAATAAGAAACATACCTGTACATTTCACCATCGAGGAGGCATATTGGCTGTATAATTTGCAAAAGAAAAATTTCCCACCGTTTTTCCAAATGTAAGCTAGAGATTGGTGGGCAATGCACAGCAGCAGTGCATGCAATGGGTGCAATGGGAGCACCGATGCCAGGGCGGCTCAGACAAGGATAAATTGTACTGGTGCTTGAGAGCTCTAAAGCATTGAGAAAAGTGAAAAATGCGGTTTTTTGGCCGTAATTTTTTTATTTATTTAACACTGTTCTGGTGCGCGTGGTTTTATAGGTGCACCGATGTTGTTTCTTACGAATGCACCAGTCGGTTTCTATTTTGGCATGGTGTTTTATGATGCATCGGTGCGGTTTCTTAACAACGCACTGGGCGGTTTTTGTTTTGGCGTGGTGTTTTATGATTCACCAACGTGGAAGAGTTCTGAAGCACCGATACTCTACAGTAATAGGACGCACCGGGTGGGTGTGTACGGAGTGCACGATGTCCGGTGCACCAATGTTTTGTGCACACCGGTGCTTTCGCTTGTAGAGCGCACTGGTGATTGAGAGCTCTAGAGCACTGAGAAAAGTGAAAAATGCAGTTTTTTGGACGTATTTATTTATTTATTTAACCCTGTTCTGGTGTGTGGGGTTTATAGGTGCACTGGTGCTGTTTCTTACGAACGCACCAATTGGTTTCTATTTTGACGTGGTGTTTTATGATACACTGGTGCGGTTTCTTGACACCACACCGGGCGGTTTCTGTTTTGGCACGATGTTTTATGATGCACTGACGCGAAAGAGTTGTGAAGCACCGGTGCTCTACAGTAATACGACGCACCGGGTGGGTGTGTACGGAGCGCACGGTGTCTGGTGTGCCAATGTTTTCTGTGCACCGGTGCTTTCTCTTATAGAGCGCATCAGTGATTGAGAGCTCTGGAGTACTGAGAAAAGTGAAAAATGCAGTTTTTTGGCTGTAATTTTTTTTCATTTAACCCTGTTTCGGTGCATGTGGTTTATAGGTGCACCAGTGTTGTTTCTTATGAACACACCGGTCGGTTTCTGTTTTGGCGCAGTTTTTTATGATGCACTGGTGCAGTTTCTTAATACTGCACCGGGTGGTTTCTATTTTGGGGCAGTGTTTTATGATGCACCGACACGGAAGAGTTGTGAAGCACCAGTGCTTTATAGTAATAGGACCCACCAGGTAGGTGTGTATGGAGCGCACGGTGTCTAGTGTGCCAATGTTTTGTGTGCACCGGTGCTTTCTCTTGTAGAGAGCATCGGTGTGATTTTGGATGATAAGCGCATCGAGCAGGAAAACATCCGAAAAACCCTCCGCTCGCCAAACTCCTCTAGTAACCTCTGCTAGAAATAGATGTATGGGGTATTTTTATAAGGTGTTCCTAAAAAATATCTGCTAGAGGGTCTTTTCCTTGTAGTGATATAATGCATCATGCTCTTTACCTCGAATGGAATATCTACTAAATTTTCATGATGAACCCTAACTAGTGACAAGGAGAAGGAAAATGTTCCTATATTATGAAAGTAAACAAAAGAATGACCTCTTTTTTCTCAAAATATTTGGCAGATTGCAAAGGAAACTTTATATTTTTCATTTCAATATGCTATGTTCCTTGGATGAGGGAATTGAAAAAAGGGTATATTTTTTAAGAACTATGTGAATCATAGAGAACTCCATGATAACTACCTCAAAGGAGTTATTGAATTAAAGTATGAAGATTTATTTCTCTTGTAGATAGTGTTTTGTGAATTAATCCCTCTTGCGGACAAGAGCGATCTCCCTAGTACTCCAACAAGTAACTAGAAACAAAGATCCATTGAATTCCTCTTTTTATAAACTATTTGTATTTTAGATTATTACAACCTTGAAATAAGGAGGTTATTCTCCTAACTTTAACTGAGAAGTTCGATGAAGTCTTTTGCCTTTTGCTCCAAAGAAATTCTTCAATGCTGAGAAGAAACTCCAATCACAAACAATGCAAAATATCAAAGCACCTGCAATATATAATAATAATAAATACTAGTTTAACTTAGTGATCAAGGAGTCTAAGTATTGACATCACTTCCATGAATTTAGAAAGAAGACAATGAGAAAAAGTGATCCATATGTATTATCAGAAATTAAAGGGATCAATCTTACAACCTGAGCCTTGATGTTGTACAGATTTCTCCCATGTGTCTGCACAATCGTTTCCTTCATTCTGACAAGCCTTCCTCTCTAGAATGACCAGTATGAAGTTATGTACACAAAGGTGTAATCTTCAATGTGCAAACAACAACTCACTAGTTCAGAATCTATGAACTCTATGAACTCTCTCCAGCGTAGAATCTATACAAGTTAGTATCTACCCTTCAACCTAGAACTTCAACTCAATTTATAGAGAGATTGAGGTAGTTTCGGATCCATTAAGAGAGGGATGAGTTCCTCCCATGAAGGGATTCGGGTTCCTTTGGAAAAGGGATAAGCTCCATGAGTAGAGGGATAAAGCTCGAACTGGCATGACTCTAGAGGCTTCTAGTTGGGAGAATATTCGACCAAATAGGCTTCTAGAAGTTAATTTTTATATTTACTTCCTTTTTACGGGGGGTGCGCAGGTTTTAGTGGCAAACAAAGCGGCGATCACAGTGGCTAATAGAAGAAGTATCAACGCATGTGAAAGTAATGGTCACAAAAAGCACACAGGTAATCTTTTAAAGGTTTTAAAGAGATTTTCTCCAGTTTCCAAGACTTGGTTAAGGAAAATGTGTATTTTTTACCTTTAAGGGAACATGATATGGATAGTGATAGATCCATATTGACATTCAAATTTCATGGTGACAAAATGACTTGTACCATATAGATTGAATGAAAGGGTTATTGGACCTAATATTAGAGAAATGATTGAACAATGAAATCATTGGGACTCTTTCTCATGATGTGCACCTTTCCTTCATTAGAAAATTGAAACTAATCAAATGACAGAGAATAAACACAATTATTATGAATCCAAATTTAATTAAGCACAATGATAACTAGTAACTGAATAATTTTGAACATGACTAGAATGAAAAATGTTTATGAATATTATAGATTTCCGAGGAAAATAACCTGTAATTTACCAAAATAGTGTTATCAAATATCCCTGTTTATATGTTAATTGTTTCTTCATCACCTTTTGAACAAATTTGACATGTGCATGTTGTTTCTCACTTGCTCATAAAGAATAATAGATGGCTTTAGATAATTATAAAATGAAAAACCAACATAGTAAATCAAGGCTACAATGATCACCAACCCCAAGAATGTTTGATTTTCGGACCCTATTTTGGATAAAAGAAAGTTCGTCTTGCTAATAATTAAATAAATTTGTTATTCATATACAAATTTAAGAAAAAATTAACTAAAGTACTTTAAATATCCCCATACAAAAGTGAAGAAAACAATTTATGAACTCTATTCCTTGCTCTAAGGTTAAACGATATACAAAATATTTTTTATGTAAATTTTATAAATAAAAATATACGAAGAAATTTATATATAAGGATATAATTTAATAATTGATTTATATAAAAATAATTTTCATATATAAACTCAATTTATTATAAAATATCTAACATGTCCATTTTTTTTAGAATTATACCTTCAAAATATTACAAGCAAAAACAATATAAAAAAAGTTATATAAAAGCATCCCATGGCTATCTATTTAAGGTTGAGATGAAAATCCTAGCATTATAATTTTTATTGGTTAGAATATTTTCTTATACCAATTTCTAATTTAATTTTAGAATTTTTCGAAATTGTTTTATAGGAGTTATTTTTCTTTCAAACATTATTTTTTCAAATATATTATTGATAACAATTTTTCTTTATTATATATGATTGAACTAAAATGTTGAAATGTTTACTGAGTAATGATCATGAAAATTAACTAGTTTCGAGTTTACTAATGTTGAAATGTTTGCTAGCAAGAGGATGTTTTGAGTGAGTTTCGATCATTGGTCGTAGGGTTTGCTCTAGTTCACTTAATATTAGGGTTTGTTTCACTTTGTGGGCCGTGAGAGACTGAGGGATGCATGTCAAGGCAGGTTGGGCTTCCCTTCCTTCTAAAATATTCTGGCAGGAAAATATATTCAGTCGGGAGATAAAAGGGATCCACAATAGGGTAATTTTGGCTCTTCGTAGTCACCTGCTCTTGGCGATAAATGGCAAGCGAGTTTAAGGGGTCAATGTATCCTAAAGGCTTCACAAAGCCCTAGATTTGTAATACCTTCTAAGTGTTTAGATGATCATGGTAACCGTATGAGGGATCATACTTTCATATGTAAATTTATTGGAGGTTGGCCTACTCAGAGAGATTTGTAGAAATGGATTCAAATTAACTGGTAGCCCAAGGGGGAAGTTCACTTAATATTGGGGTCGAATGGTTTCTTTATGCTAATATTTTCTAGTTTGGAGGATAAATATAGAATATTTGACGGGGGCCCTATTTCTATAATAATGTTGGGCTCTATATATAAAATTAGGAATCTTGCTTTAATCTAGACAAAGAGGAATTTTTAGCGACATCACTTTAGGTACGACTTTGTTCCCTCCATGTCGATTTTTAAATTCTAGAAATTATGGAAGGAATTAGGTACACTTTAGGGAGTTTTATAAAGATTTCATAGGTCACTAAATGAGGAAAAAGAATTTATTATGCTCATTTATGTGTGTACATGAATATTTCACAGTCGTGATCGGAATCTATAGAGTTGGATTACCATGAAGAAATATGGAATAAAACACTTGATTACAAACATGTATCCTTATGGTGTTGCAATTGTCATGAGAATGGTCACTTGTTTAGATCTTTCCTGTTGCAAAGGAAGGAGCAAGTTTCTGGGGGAGCACTAGGGACTCAGGATTTCACTAAGGTTGTTGTACGACGATGTAACTGAAGGGGTCAAAATTTTCAACCCTTAAATAAAATGAGGGACAAGAATTATTTATAAGAATTGAAGGAGATGGAGGAAGACCCTAACATCTAGGAAGATACTCCAATTATTGACCATTATCTGATATCATCACAAGACAAACAACCCCGAAAGAGAAAATTTTCGAAAGTGGTAATTGGATATGAAGACTCTCAATATTTTGAATTACATAGAATTGACGAAGTAATCCTACTGAAAAAGAAAGATCTGAATGATCTTTCAAGAGAAGAGCAGGCCTTGGTCAATATTTTGAATTAGTGGGCAGAGAAGGACCTAGTTGAATTATCTAAAGAGAATCAAGAACATTATGCAGTTTCCTATATAAACCAGAATACCAAATGGAGGAATTCCTCTAGAGAAGGGAAAGGGGTTCATTCTATTCAATATTTGAATGAGAAAGGGAAATATGTCCTAATAAATGACTTGACAAAAGACCTAAAAAATAAAGGGTGAAAAACAAAGGAGTTTTTTTGACTACACAGGAGGATTTAGTTTACTTTGGTTATGACACTACTATTCTAGAGTTCTTTTCTCCCTCTCAAAACCCTTCATCATGAATATTTTATCATGGAGTATAAGGGCGTAAAATAGTAAAGGAAAGTAATGATACCTCAGAGATAGGATTAGGGTGGAGAAACCAACAATTGTAATTTTGGAGGAAACTAAACTTTTGGGGGATAAATTGCTCACAATATGTGATAAATGTTGGAAGGGTTTCCAAGCTATGGCTCTCGATATGAGGGGTAGCATGGGTTTCTTGGAGATATTTTGGAATCATTTAGAAGTGGTTATACAAGACTATATGGTTAGTCCAATAATTTTGATGGGGAAGTTTTGTTATCTTGGGACAAAAGAAATTGTCTCTTTAACAACCATGTATGGTCCTTCTATGATGGGAGACAAGCTTCATTTTTCGGAGAAAATTTTTGCATCTAAGAATTTTGTCAGAGATTTATTATGGATTGTTGGTGGGGATTTCAATATGATAAGTTATTTGAAGGATAAAAAAGGAGGAGTTCAAAAATTGGATGCAGAATCAACCTCCTTTGATATTATATAGAGCAAGTACAATTGGTAGATAATCCAACTATTAATGGTCTTAATAATTGGAATAACCGACCAGAGGAAGATACCAAATAACAAGTTAGTTGGATCATTTTATCTTCTCTAAGGCGGTATTTCATAAGGAATTTTTTATAGAATCTGTAATATTACCATGCCTTGGGTTAGATCACTAGCCGATTAGGTTAGAGTTGCACTTTAAGGATGCCCCACAAAATCAACCCTTTCATTTTGAAAGGTTTTGGTTGCGGGTGCCTGGATTTGTGGAATTTTAAATAAATGGTGGTTGGAAATTAAGGTGATAGGTAAACAAAATGTACACGTTTCAATTAAAGCTTAAAGACTTAAACAACCAGATAAAATTGTGGAATAAGCAAGATTTTGGTAACATTTTTGAAGATAAGGTTGTATTAGAAGACCTAATGTGAAGGGTTCAATAACGCATGATCTTAGAGGGTAGAACTCCTGAACTAATAATAGAGGAAGGTATGACTCTCCATAAAGTGGAAAAACGATGGAAACAAGAAGAAATCCTTTGGAAACATAGATGTAGGCTTCAATGGATTAAGGAGGGACAAAGGAATTCCAAATTATTTCACAACTCTATGCTTCAACGTCGTCATAATAACTAGATTTTCTCCATTATTGGAGTTGACGAGAATATGAAGATACTCTATTCAGAAATAGAATATGAATTGGTGGGATATTATCAGGGTATTTTGTCTGAGAGCTCTCTTAGGAGGCAATCTACTATTAATTTGATCATTCAAAGTATCCCTCGTCTTACTAGTAGGGATCAAAATGTTTCTTTGTGGAGATCAATCTCCTTCTAGGAAGTGGATATGGTTGTTATGAACATGTCAATGAATAAGTCATGAGGTCTTGATCATTTTACGTCATACTTTTTTAAATAATTTTGGGGGTTTCTTGATACAAAGATATATGAACTGATGGAAGAATCATGACAAACTCAGTCGATATGAAAGGGTCTTAATGTAGAATTCTTAAAAATTATTATGAAAGGTGTACCTTCAAAGGATCCCATTGGTTTTTTTCCCTATTTCCTTGTGTAACATAATTTTTCAAATTATCTCTATGATAATAGTGAATTTCCTGAATCCTCTACTTCCAGGTTAATATCCTCGGAACAAACTAATTTTTTTGAGGGCCAATAAATTAATGATGGCATAATTGCGGCTCAAGAAATCAGTCACTCCTTATGGGTTTCAAAATGACAAGGTATGATTATCAAACTTGATTTGTCTAATGGCTATGATGAGAAAAGTTTGGATTATTTTTTACAAGTTTGACTGGTGTTTAGATTTTTAGGACAGTGGATTTCATGGGCAGGCTCTCTAATTTCATCTACCTTCTTATCTATATTGATTAATGGATCACCTTTATCTACCTTCAGTTCCTCAAGATGTTTGAGGCAAGGTGATACTCTCTCATCGTTTCTTTTCATATTGGATATGGAAGGGCTTGGGAGATTATATAATAAATCTTTTTCATTGGGCCATATATTTGGATTACATTTGTTTGGTGAAGATCTATTTATTAGTCGTCAATTTTTTTTTGATGATGTTTTTCTCTTTGTGCCTCCCACTATAAAGGAAGTGAAGGGAATAAGGAACATTCTTCATAATTTTATGGAGGCCTCAGGAACACTAGTAAACAATGATAAAACCAATATCTTCTTTTAACTGCCAAGAAGCTATTCAGGGTTATTTGACTCAAATATTGGGATTTCGTCATGCTCAGTTTCCTTCTAAATATTTGGAAGTGTCTTTAGTCTTATATTACAATAGGGTAGTAAGTTGGGAAGACATATTAGATTGATTTCACTTTAAGGTCAGTAATTAGACATTTCGGGCCCTTAACTTTGTAGGAAGGTTGGTACTCACTAAATCAGTTTTGAAGGCATTGCAAAACTATCAAATGTTGGTTATGCAAATTCTGAAAATAGTTTGTAATGGAATTTGGTATTTATGGTTCAACTTCCTTTGGAGAGGCTCGTCTAAAGCACGATACTAGTCTCTTGTAGAATGTGATAAATTGATCAGACCCAAATCAACTGGTGGATTAGGTTTACATGATATAGAATTGATTAGTAAAGATTATGGTGTGAAACTCTGGTAGATTTGGGTTACGGGAGGTCTTGAATTATGGAAGCGCATTTGGCTCAGGAAGCATGTTCCCTTAACAACACAAAAGGAGCAGTTGCGCTATGAAGGTTACATTCCAGAATTGGGTATTTGGAACTGGGTGCAAATTTGCAAAGAGACAGTGAGTAATTATTCCTTCTGGGATGTAAAACTAGGGAAGACAACTTATTTTTGGGAAGATTCCTGAAAGTAGTTACCCCGTTTGGTAGAGAGGCAATTTTCATTTTATTAAACTCTTTGTTACACCATTTTTTTGGTCATCTAACCTATTATCATTAGATGAACCCAAGTACACCATGTAAGACCAATTTTACCCTAAGTAAAATTGCTTTCACCACATTTGTTTACATTTCTTGGTCATATTTAACCCAAAACAAGGTAATCAATTAAATAAATAATTATTTATTTAATTATTTCCTATGAATAAGTTATTTAAATCATTATTTAAATACTATTCCTAGTTAAATTTGACTAAATCATTTTTAAATAATTAAATAAACCATTATTTATTTAATTATATCCCCATCATTCCCTTAAAATAATAAATAAATCATTTATTTATTTGTTTATTATAAATAAAGGAATTGACCTAAGTCAAAAATCCTTTTCCCTCCAACAAATATAATAAAATATTCCTAAAGGGTGATTTTAGAATTCGATTAATAATATTTTATTCATGCACCGAGTTCTAGAACACCCCAATATTTTGTTATAAATAGAAGGGTTTTCCCCACTCATTAGTCACCTCCATTGCATTAGATCACACTAGATCTACTCTTGGTCACCATTTTCATTTGTTTGCATTTTGAACTCCCATTGAGTTCCATGTTTGTCTGGGTTTTCCATATCAATAGAAGAGAGGAATTTTAGATATGAAACACTGAGGACTTTCAAGAACCCATCCCATTGAGGAGAACTGGAAAAAACCTTTCTTGTTTTCCTCTTAGGTGCCCCATTCTTTAATATAATATAAAATTCTTTCAAACACGTTGTTCTTGTCTTTTCCATTGGATGTATGGAGCCATTTTGTATTTTATCTGCTTAATGTCTTTTGTGCTTAGATCTAAATTGTTGCAGCAAACTTAAAGATATTTTGTAGCCATAATCGATGTTAGGGCCATTTTTTATGTGTAGCTAAAGTGAACTTTTATGAAAAAAGATTCATACTAACAATTGTTGACTCCACACGAGTTTCCTTTTGCGACCGTTGTCGTTTTCTATATTCCTGCATATCCAACTCTTTAAGACCCTAGGGTTTCTCTTCAGTTTTCTATTTTTCCTATTTTTATGGTTTTTCTCACCTCTAAAACCCTCAAAAATTCAAATTTATAACTTCCGTGTGTTTCTGGGCCCATTGCGCAGGTGATAGACATTAGCCGCAACTGAGATGAAAAGTTTTTCTGAAATCTGCCGCCGAGAGAGTTGGATCTGCAGGTCGCACTTATTGGCCCAAAAAGTGTGACCTGGAATTCAGGTCACACTTTTCTACCCCAAATTTGCGTCCTGGACTGCCAACAGGTCAAAACCTGTGACCTGCACTTTTTTCTGCAATTTTCCAGCACTTTTTCTGGGTTTGTCTGAAGCTTCTGTCAGGGTTTTCCAGCCTCTGTCTCCACCCGTTCAGACCTGTTTCTGATTTTTTTCACTCAAATAAGTGGGAGTCTTGTCCCTTTGGGCTCTTATCCCCTCCACTTTTTGTGGGAGAGTATTCATTGTTTCAGATGTCTGAATTTACATAGTTTCAGCCTTATTTATTTTCAGATCTGATACCCCCTTTTCAGATCCCCATAGATCATCTTTGTTTCCTTTTCACAACCCCTCCTGTCAATTTGTTTGGGTTCCTCCCTAGGGTCACCTCTTCGACCCCCCTATTTCTAGTTGATCACCGCTTTTCTAGCAGCAATCTTGCCCCTGCCTCTTTGCTGTTCTCTGCACCTCTTTTCAGCAGATTTTGCCATTAGATCCCCGTCCCTCCCGACTTTAGATCTAATTGGCCCGTTTTGCGTGCTTCTCCCCCTTATCAACTAGTTTTGAGAGACCCACCTCCTTGGGTTAAGTTTGATGCTGTTACTTTTCTGTTCTTTTAGTCTTATTTACTGTAGATTTCTTTTCAGTTATGCAGCACATTTTTTTTTACTCTCAAAATGGCTGGGTTTAATCAATTAAAATTAACGCACGCCAGACACTGACCCTAAGCGAAGAAGAGCCTGGTTAACACTTCCTGGAAAAGACTTTAAAATTAATTGACACTGCACCTCCCTGCCATTGTCGCCTCTTGTCTCTGCACCTTGCTGCCCTTGTCGGTTTTTTCTTCTTCCCGTCATCATTGCGCCTCCAAGGCATTTGTCCCAGAGACTTCTTGGCCTTCACCCTCTAACCCAAAACAAGGTAATCAATTAAATAAATCATTATTTATTTAATTATTTCCTAAGAATAAGTTATTTAAATCATTATTTAAATACTATTCCTAGTTAAATTTGACTAAATCATTTTTAAATAATTAAATAAACCATTATTTATTTAATTATATTCCCATCATTCCCTTAAAATAATAAATAAATCATTTATTTATTTGTTTATTATAAATAAAGGAATTGACCTAAGTCAAAAATCCTTTTCCCTCCAACAAATATAATAAAATATTCCTAAAGGGTGATTCTAGAATTCGATTAATAATATTTGATTCATGCACCGAGTTCTAGAACACCCCAATATTTTGTTATAAATAGAAGGGTTTTCCCCATTCATTAGTCACCTCCATTGCATTAGATCACACTAGATCTACTCTTGGTCACCATTTTCATTTGTTTGCATTTTGAACTCCCATTGAGTTCCATGTTTGTCTGGGTTTTCCATATCAATAGAAGAGAGGAATTTTAGATCTGAAACACTGAGGACTTTCAAGAACCCATCCTGTTGAGGAGAACTGGAAAACACCTTTCTTGTTTTCCTCTCAAGTGCCCCATTCTTTAATATAATATAAAATTCTTTCAAACACATTGTTCTTGTCTTGTCCATTAGATGTATGGAGCCATTTTGTATTTTATTTGCTTAATGTCTTTTGTGCTTAGATCTAAATTTTTGCAGCAAACTTAAAGATATTTTGCAGCCATAATCGATGTTAGGGCTATTTGTTATGCGTAGCTAAAGTGAAATTTTACGACGAAAGATTCATACTAACACTCTTCACTAAATATTTGGGTGTAGAAAAAATTGCTGACTATTGGAAACCTCTAAATGCTCATCAGTTATGGTGATGATGGAAAGATAAAAGTGACTGGCTTCCTACTGAATCCACCTACCCCTGGGAGGAGTTTCATAAGGAAATAGAAGATAGGAAGATTGGGAGTTCCCAAAAGGACAATGTTCTACGATGGGGTCAACAATCACTTGGATATTTATCTCTTAAAGAAGCCTATTCCTTGATTGCAGACTTTTCATCCATGGAGAAGGTAGTTTTGTGGACTAGGATATGGGCGGACATGTGGTGGAAAAAAAATTCAAATTTCTTATGGTTAATTTCTTCGTTTCCCCTTCTCACTTGGGATCTAGGTGGATATTGGTGGCCACCCACCTATTCCACCTAGACCTCCATTTAGTTTCATCAGTTTCCTTTTTTATAGCAACATTTACTATTTTTAGCAGTTTTTTGGGTCCTGAACTTCCAGAGCAGTTTTGACCCCCTAAACGACGTTTTTTTGAGGTTTGCAATATGCCCATAGCTATAGAGAGGGGTCTGCATCAAAACCTATAGTTCGTAGAGAGATATTTTTGATGATATATTGTACACACCAAACAGAGATAATATGACCAAGTTATGACCCCGGGAAGTTGGTTGCCTAACTAACCCCAACAGGGCCCATAAACTATTGGTCTTTCATCTTTTGGGGTTAGGGTTTTGGTTGTTTGTGGTTTTCCTATGTTGTTCAATAATAAAAAATCCCTTGAGCCTCATTGTAAGAGAGTTCAAAGGCTTGTAGTTGCCACATCTCTTCTCAAAGATAAGCTACCAACGCCCTAGCTAGTTTATTTCCATTACGTCTGTAATCATATTTCAATTATTTTATATTAATGAAATGAAGTGTTATTTCTGCCGCATCTCTACATTTATGTGTATTTTTGTATTTTATTGCGTTCCTACATAAGTCTGGATTACTGAAGTGTTATTTCTATTGCATCTATATGTTTATGTGTATTTATGTATTTTATTGCATTCCTGCACAAGTCCGGATCAATGGTATCAAAGAGATCTATTATTTCTCAATAATGCTTTGCATGTCCCCTATGAGGTCGCGGTATAAGGACTTAGGGCTCGATCTGGTTGAACCTTTGCAAGATCAACCTCACAAACCGTCGACGACCGCCAATGGGGGAAGAAAAGAAAGATGAGGGAGCATGAGATCCTATCAAATATTGCTTGAGGAGGCCCTCGAGAAGAAAAGGAACATGATGATGGATAAATTTTCCCAGATCCTTCTACAATTTCCCATTGATGGCACATATGCATCCAGAAACCACTTTGGAGGCACCAGTCCTTTTAAAGTACAAGTAATTTTGACATTCCCATATTTGAGGGCCAAATAGATGCAGATGTTGTAGATAGATAATTGAATCTATTAGAAGGATATTTCTAGTTCATGACTTTTCCAATAGGGAAAATATTACTTTTGCACTACTCAAATCTGCCCCCATGTCAACGACTGGTGGGAAACCTACTGTGAGCAAAAGGACGAGAGGGAACCCTCTCTGTTCTCGGTCGCACCCACTTGGGATTCGTTTCGAGATGCCATCAAGGAACAATATTAGCCCGTGGGGAGCTATGAGGACAAGCACATACAATGGACTATGTTGCGACAACCAAGGGATCGAGATGTGTATGAGCTGGTGAATCTATTCCATACCCTGCGCACAAAATTATATATGAAAGTTTCAGAGAAATATTTCATGTTGAAGTACCAAAGTTTTTTTGCACAGATACATTTAGGAGGAAATTAAGTTCCTCAACATCTCCTCACTTGATGCAACATACCGGTATGCTACCAATATTGAGCAGAAATTATAACAGAAGAAGCGAGACTTTGGATCCGCAAATTAGAAGCAAAGGAAAGGTGCACCCAAACCGAAGAACAAAGGAAAAAGCCAAGGCGGGGCAGCCCAGGAAAACTTGCCATAGCTGCAAGCAACAAGCAATGCCACGAAGCCAAAGAAGGACACACGAAAGTGGTGTGAGTTCCATAAGAGCTCCACTGACAACACAAATGAGTGTCAAGCCAAGCAGTCACTAGTGGCCAAGCTGAAGGCTTCTGAATCATATGCATGCTCTGATTGTTAATCATAACTAGATAAGGGGAATGAAAAAGGTAAGCATATTATCGATGCAAAGCCCGATGCCACCGTTGCCACCACAAAAATCCATAAGGAGGAACTGCAATATCTAGAGGAGGGGGAGCACCTCTTCCATTCCAAGATGTGGGTAAAGGGTTCCTCGCTGCAGTTCATTGTTGACAACAAGAGCCAAAAGAACCTCAATTTAGCGGAGGTCGTGAAGTGGATGGGCTTGCCGACCACAACACACCCACAATAGTACACCATTAGGTGGCTTCACCAAGGATGAAATTTCCACGTTAGCCAACATTGTTGCCTTCCCTACAACATCAAGCCCTATAGAGATGAGGTATTATGTGAAATTTCTCCTCTTGATGTTTGCAATGTATTATTAGGCCAACCATAATTGTGGAAGCGATATGTTGTGTATGATTCCAGGCCTCTCACTGTTATTTTTACTTTGGGAAATAAGTTGAACAAGATACCGGAGGTAGCACTGCCTACCACCATCTCTTTGGTTACTGGAAAACAATGTAGGAAGCTCATTTCCAAAACCAGTAAATTTATTTTCTTGGTGATCCGCTCAGGGCAAGAAGAAGGTTGTGTCCACGACCTCTAGATAGGGCTCCTCCACATGACAACAACAGATGGTTAAATTTTTGGAGGAGTACGGGGACATATTCACCTCACCCATAGGGGTGCCTTTGCATAGTCAGGTCAAGCACTCCATTGATCTAACCCAAGGTGCATTGCTACCCAATGGACCAATCTATCAACGCTCTGTTCTGGAGAATTATGAAATCAATAGGCAGATTTAGGAGCTGCTACATAAAGGTCACATCTGTTCGATTTCATCACCCTATGGGAGCCTGATTGTGTTGGTTTAGAAGAAGGATGTGACTTGGAGACTTTGTATTGAATATTGAGCGTTGAACAAGATCACTGTCCGGAATAGGTACCCGATCCCATGGATTGATGACCTTTTGGACCAACTCAAGGGGACAAAATATTTTAGCAAGATCAACTTGAAGTTTAGGTACCAATTGAACCCTCCGATGTGTGGAAGACTGCCTTCAAAGCCAAGGAGGGCCTTTTCGAATGGTTGGTCATGCATTTCAAGTTGAAAAATTCTCCGGCAACCTTCTTGAGGTTGATGGATGACATCCTGATCTTTAGCCAGAATTGTGAAGAGCACCTCCACCACATTCGACAGATCCTCCAAACTCTGCAACAACATAAGTTGTGTGCAAATTAGGAGAAGTGCACCTTTGGCATGACCCAGGTTCAGTATCTAGGATACATTATTGATGAGAGGTGGGTGCATGTGGATCTAGCTAAGTTACAAGTCATTTGGGATTGGCTAGCCCCAACCACTCTAACAAAGCTTTGTATCTTTCTAGGTCTTGCCAATTTCTACCGCAGGTTCGTGTTGGGATTCTCTCATATCACTTGGCCCTTGAGTCAAGTCACCAAGGGAGGAGAAAAAGAAAAATTATTTTGGTCTGAATCTCAATAGAAGGCATTCGTAGAGTTGAAACATTACCTCTGCTCTGCACCAGTGCTCACATTACCATACTTGGAGCAGCTATTTGAGATCTAGACATATGCCTCTGACTATGCTATTGTGGAAGTTCTTACTCAATAGGGGCATCCAGTGGCATATCACAGTGAGACAATTTCCGACACAGTCCGAAAGTATCCAACTTATGAAAAAGAGATGTATTCCATTGTGCAGGCTTGCTGACAATGGCAACATTACATTTTGGGGAAGGAAATAGTCATCCACACAGACCAGCAACCCCTACAGTTTATACAGACATAAGGGAAGTTGTAGAACGATAACCATCAGAAGTGTTCCACATACCTACAACAATTTCATTTGAACATCAAGTATAAGAAGGGAAACACCAATAATGTTTCAGACTACCTCAACCAACCACCAATCATGGCACTAACCACTGTGCTCAACTCTTGTGGGCATGAGACTTCTGACTGAACGCTTCTCTACAAAAGCGATCGAGAATTAGACCACTCATACAAGACGCTCTTTGAGGGTAAGTAAGTTCCAAAATTTCACCTCCAGGATGCAATACTATATCACCTGGGACACCTTTGTGTTCCTACAAGTGAGTGTGCCCAGATGGTTTCAGAAGAGCATTACAGTCGGGTCGCTGGGCATTTCGGGGTCAAGAAAACATTGGTAGTACTATAGAAGTATTTCTATTGGCCAAACCTTCGAAAGGATGTCGAGAAGTACGTCAGATCCTGCACTACTTGCATCATTGCCAAACTAACCATTAAGAAGCGAGGCCTCTATACTCTGCTGCCTACCCCTAGTAAACCTTAGGAATCCGTATCCATGGAATACATGTCGGGCTTTCTTTCTAATAAGCATGGAAACAATTGTGTTTTTGTGGTCATCGAAATATTCTCAAAGATGGCCATTATAGTGGCCTGCAAGAAGAATATGACAGCAGAAGCCACTGCTAAACTCTTCTTTGAACGAGTGTGGGCACACTTTGGGATCCCACAAGATATCATCTTAGATCAGGATAGCAGGCTTCAACTTAAATTTTGGTTCAACCTCTGGTCGATGCTGGACACCAAGCTCACCAAGTCCACAACTTTCCATTCCCAAGCTGATGGAAATTAGATAGAGATCATTAACAGGATGATTGTACACATTCTGCACATGTAAAATCAAATCATCCACACACATGGGATGAGAGCCTCCCCTATGTACAAAAAAACTATAATAGAGCCCTCCATAGCTATATCAGCCATAAACCTTTTCAGGTGGGCTTGGGGTTCCAGCCACTATGCCCCGTTGACGTAGCCATGCCATTTGTGACTACTCGGGAAGATTTGACTCATGTCCAGTGTGAAGATGACAAGGCGAACAACTTCATGGAGCACATTCAACAAATTCGCCAACAAGTTCATGACATATTGGATTGAGCCAATGCTAAGTACAAGCAATGACATGATCATCATCGGGTGCCACACAGCTTCCAGGTGGGCGAAAAAGTGTGGCTACATTTGTAGAAGGAGCACCTTGTTGGACCCCACTACAAGTTTTTCCTGCTCCGATATGGGCCATACACCATCGCCAAGGCTATAGGGGACAATGCCTTTGAGCTTAGTATTACACCATTCCATGTTCTGCACCCAATGTTGATGTGGACCACCTTTGGCCCTACTTTCCACCTCTACTAAACACATCCAACATTGCAAAACATCTCACACCAAAAAAGTTAAACCCAAATTGCATGGAACAAGCCACAACTAATCGGATCATAGAAACAAATATCAAGAACATCTGCTAGTAGAGGATCCATCTATATTGAGTTGTCAAAGCAGGCCAACTCCTCCACTAGGGAAAGCGGTTCACCAGGGACTAGGTTCAACAGAAATTTCCTCACCTCATGGAGGCTCTGCACGCAATTGGGACCATTGATTCCTAAGGGTGGAGGAATGATCCCGGTGGATAATGGTGGCCACCCACATATTACACCTAGACCTCCATTCTGTTTCATCATTTTCCTTGTTTTATAGCAGCATTTACTATTTTTTATTACTTTTTCAGGTCCTGAACTTCCGGAGCAGTTTTGACCCCCTAAATGACGTTTTTTTGAGGTCTGCAATAAGACCATAATCGTTGGCAAGGGCCACCTATGTAAAAAAATTTAGTACACGGAGAGATATTTATGATGATATATCGTACGTGCCAAACAAAGATATTATTACTAAATTACGACCCTGGTAATTTGGCTTCCCAACTAACCCCAACAATGCCCAGAAACTCTTGACGTTTCATCTCTTGGGGTTAGGGTTTTGGTTGTTAGGGTTTCCCTATGTTGTTAAATAATAAAAAGGCCCTTGAGCCTCATTGTAACATAGTTTAGAGGCCTGTAGCTGCCACATCTCTTCTCAGAGTTAAGCTACCAGTGCCCTAGCTAGTTTATTGTCATTATGTCTGTAAGCATATTTTAGTTATTTGTAGTATTAATGAAATGAAGTGTTATTTTTGCTGCATCTCTGTGTTTATGTGTATTTTTGTATTTTATTAAATTCTTGCATAATTACGGATCAATGAAGTGTTATTTCTACTGCATCTCTGCGTTTATGCATATTTATGTATTTTATTGGGTTCCTACATAAGTCTGAATCAGCTTGGGATCATATACGTAGAAAGGGATATGAGGGACCGTATTTATGTCACCTTTGTTTTCAGGAGGAAGAGTCAGCAAATAATATTTTCTTTCTTTTTTCTTTACAGTTGGGATTTGGGACCTTCTTCCTCATATTTTTTTCTTGAGTCAACCACTCTTGGGATATTTGAGGGTGTTATTGGATCGATAGTATCGTTAGAAATTAAAAAAACCTATCATTTCTCATGCTTGGAAGTTGAAATTAGGTGTTATCCTTTGGAATGTATGGAAATAATGAAATTTATGATTTTTTGGTACAAAGAAAAAATTAGTTTCAGTCATAAAAGAGGTGATTTTTTTGAATATTCGAGAAACCATCCTTGCATCTCCTTGGATTACTGATAATTGACAGTTGGATTCGTCTAAAGCGGCTATTATGAAGAACCTTAATTTTGATCCTTCTATGACCACTTCCTCTTCATCTCTAGCGTAAGTTTCACGTCATTCTATTTCAAATTCATATTCTTTGTCCCTGAGCTCCTTTGTTAAGTTGAGTTTTTATGGGGCCTCCAAAGGAAACCCCAAAGCTGCTGGATGTGGAGGGAATTTTCAGGATGAAAATTCCTTTCCATTACGAATCTATATGATGTTATGTGGGATGGAAAGTAATAATCTAGCTGAATTTATGGCAATTTAGAGAGGTATACATATTTTAATTTGGGAAGGCTATCGGTTACTATAGGTTCATGGTTGCACATGTTGTCATTCATTGTATCCAAAAGATGTTAAATAGGAAACCCGTTCATAAAACGATGCATAGTTAGTATTTACAAGATGTGGGTTCTAATATTAATTATTAGTTACCCAAGTTTGATTATATTATTATTCAACATGCCAATCGTGAAGAGAATAGAGTGTCAAAATCATTAGCTAATTTGGGGGGGAAATGTCAAAACCTTATTTTGGATGAAACATGGATGGTTTATTAAATGAATGATGATGTTATTTGTATATAACAATGGGTGGAATTTGAAAATTATTCCTGGGATGGAGGTATCCCTAATGTGGGTATCATTAATGGCTCCTATAATGATAGATATTAATCAATTAACATGCTAAGTGGAGAGCGGGTTGGAGGCCTTCAAAAATTCATGCCATACCCTACACCTTTCTATTCCTCGTTGTCGTGTGTCATGAACACTTCTCCTAGGGTTTGTGTCACTAACTCATGTCCCATCATGTTAAATGCTCGTAGGTAGTTGCAATTAGGAGGAGGTACGATGTAATTTTTCATGTTGTTTCTTATGATTCTGTCACTGATATGAACCATGTACCTTTGGGAGGATTGGCTCTTATCTTTGGAGAACCTGGAAGATGGTTCCGTGAGATCGTTGATGAACACATTAACTATGGGAGGAATGTGTGTTTTAAAACATGTTCCAGGCCTTACACATATCCATTCTTGGACTTGACGTATTCTGGTATATGCTTCCAAGCATTGGGTCAGAAAGTTTCGTCCTCTGATTATAACTGCATGGGTTTATTAGTAGGGTGGAAATAGTGCAACATTATCTGGGGTGGTGGAGAGGGACTTTCTTCACTATGTTTTTCTTGACCCTTGTGGTATTATTTGGATGTGGGGGACATTTATTTCTTCCCCTTGGTCCCATTAGATCATTTTTTGGTTCCAAGAGGACATATATTCAATCCTTTTCCTTCAGTCTTGGGAGCATCAACGTTAATTTTTTGCATATTATTTTTACATAACACATAGACTGGTCCAACCTTTGAATTGGTGACAATTATAACCACCTCGACACTCCAAGGTACTGATTTTGTAGGTATTTATTTTAATTGTCTGGTCTTGGTTTGTGGTGTATGGTATCCAAGTAATTTCTTTATATGGTTTTAAAGGCTATAAATTCCCTTCTATTTTGGTAAGGTGTTATGGGTGTTGGGTTTTATGTTTCGTTTGCCACTTGTATTTTACAATTCAAAGTTCTTTTTGTGTTTGGAATTTGCGGTGTATTAGGGTTTTGGGGTCATTCCTTATATCATATCCCTCGAAAGTTTCCAGGAATTGTGTCTGTGGCTTGTTTGACCTTATGTTGGGTGTTCCATTGTTTAATGTCATTGGTAAAAATCTATACAAAAGGGAGCCTATTTGTAGGCAATTAGGCTGGTCTTCAACGCTCTGCCCTCAAATTGTATAGTTTCAGAGACACCGTTCTTTTGGTCAGGCTGAGATTTGTTGAGTATGGGGTTCATCTCCTTGTTTGTACTATTTCTTTTTGTGTCAATATGTTGTGTGTGTTTTACTCATTCCCCTCTGTAACTATGGCCCCTTTGTAGAGAATTCCAAGTCGTGGAAGGGGTGTGAGTGGTTTATCATCTCATTGTTGTTAGTTGTTTGGGTGAGAATCCATGGTAAAATATTTTGATTATGTTCCTCCCAAATTCAGGAAGGAAAATTTCCACCTAGAATCAAAGGAGTTTGGAGACTGGTCATACTTCTATGATTTTGAGGTAGGAGGAGAGGGCCTCAAATGGATCCCTCACCCAGGGAAATTTGGAAAACAAATACTTCACTTTATTCATTCACTAGTAGTGCACCAACAGATGGATACCCTCTTCAGCATGGTCCTCAGAGATAAGCAGGTAGATAATTATGAATTGTTTGCAGGGAAAGAGGATATCAAAATAATTCTCTGAAACATTCGTTAATGCTTGGATGATATTTTTTCAAGATTAACTATGGTGAAGTATGTGGTATCCACCTCAGAATTTGAAATAGAGGAGGTCAATGACTCCCCTGCAGTCATAAATGCTCCTCCTATTATTACATCTCCTCTCACCATTACCTCTCCACTCGCTAATTCCTCACCTCTTTCTCTAATCATTACACTAGATTGATGTGGGTTCAAATGGTTCATTTTTTGTATTTTTCAGGTGGCCACATTTACTGGAACTCTTGGAGGCACCCTTGGCATCCTCTTAGGCATCTCGGTGGTCGACATTATGGTGTTTTCATTTCGCATGAACTTTGGTCTTGTTATACACAAGGATGGTTTATGATGGTTCCTCACTTCTCTGTAACTTTTTATAGTATTTAGTGTGTTCCAAATATGGAAATGTTTAGTCTGTGTCTGCTTATGGAATACCTCATGGTTCTTCTCTTGTTATTGTCATTTGAATTGTGTAATGTACAATGGAAGTGGCCAATGGATATAACCTATTGTTATGGTTTGTTCTTTTTTTGGCCTCTGTCTCTATAGCACCTCAGTCTTCAAGTATGATTAGGTAGAAATGGTGCTCTTCTCATTTTGCTTCGTTGAAGCCATGCTCTCAGAGGTTTGTCCTTTTGGAGTATAGAAGACTAGATGTACTCAATGTAATACTTCCTTTTATTAATAGAAATCTTTTGGGGAAGCATACAAAAAAAAAACATGAAACCTCATTGATATGGATAGATTTTGTTTTCCTTTTGTTTTTTTGAGTAAACATATATTGGATTTGAACCTTGAATATCACAATTTACATAATACTTTATATCAGAGCTATGACCAATTAAACTACCCTAAACTTGAAATAATAATAAAATCATTATAAAAATAAAATATTAAAATTAACCTATCATACAAATAAAGAATATCCAGTGATTTTAATTTAATAATAAAAGTAAACATTAATATGGATTTGTAATTTTATAATAATAATTTTGTTTTATTATTATCATTTTTTATTAATCAAACATTTAAGTTATTAAAAAATTATTATCTTTAATTATAATTATATAAATATTACTATCTTTAATTATAATTATTTCATTATAAAATAACCATATTGTTGTACCTATATATTTTGGGCTTTTTTTAAATTTGAAAAATACAATATTGAGTAGTAACCTCTGATTATTGACATTCTTTTATCGAATAAGTTGCTAAGCTGCATACCTCTACCCACTGCACGTATGCTAGTTAACTGCACTTTTAAAAGTAATGAGGATATAAGCTTCATGTATCCCCTACTAGTTAACTGCTTTGTTAGAAGTATTTTTGTATGGGCAAGGGAAGTGAAAACCCTCTTCCCACACCTTTTTCTAAATATACTCCTTTCCGCAGTAGGAATTCCACAACTTCTAATCAATTTTCTAAAATAGCTACGTGTAGAGCAGTTACACCATATTTGTTATGTGCATTTATTTTTTCAGAAAGAAAAAAACACTGTATATTAAGTATAACAGTACATAAGTCAAGTCATTACATTCTCAGCTGCATATAGATGAGAAAAACCTGATCCACTTCACCATAGTAAATCCAGAACCCCCTTCTAAGAAAGAATAAAGGCCTGAATTACCACGGCGAGATCACAAATCCGTGAAGGGAATATTGCCACTCCAAACAAAAATTCCAGACAATGTAAACTGTCTTGTTCAGCCATTCCAACATCATTAGAAAAATTATAACCAAGTAAAAGAAATTATCAGGCTCCCTTGGAGAAGATTAGAAGCGATCTGTGATCATGAGCTGATTTTCTATTGATCGATATGTATTGGAGATGTGAAAACAAAGCAGGCTCGCTTGAGAGGGTGTGGTTCAAAATCAGGCTCGCTTGAGATGACGGTGTATAGAATTTCGCTTGATATGATGAAAGAAATAAGTAGCAGTCTGTATAAGTAACAAAAATTCCTGCATATAATATATGAAATAGACCATGGCTGGAGAAGATAATTGGGCCGGCTCTCCAGGAGGGAAGATAAAATATCTATGGAATCGGAATAGAGCTGTTCCATATTTGAGACCCATCCCTGAAATGAACAACTTGCAAAATCCCAAAATTTGCATTGATACCTCTTTTTGACAAACATATAGCCCTCATGTTGTTTTCTCTATATATATGAGAGATAGGTGGACTGTTCAATCTGTGCCATAACCTTTCCGTCCTCTTGAGCCATCCTTGTAGTCCCAGATTATTCATGTTGTGGCGACCAAAAATGCAATCAATAACCAATCTAGAGTCTCCATAGATGTAGACCTCTGTCAAGTTTAAATTGACAGTACCAAGAATTCCACCCCATAATGCCATAATCTCAGCTTCGTTGTTGGTACCCATGCCACCATTTCAATATAAATGAATCCTTTCTCTCCGAGAAAATTTAATTCGGGCACCACAGCCAATAATTCCATCATTACATGCTCGATAAATTTTTTTTGCAGGAATGGACATCTCATGTGGGCGTATTCTGTGGGATCCATCCATCATCCTAACCTTAGACGGAGTCTGTTCATCAATCCATCTCATTATGGCAGCATATTTGCAAGGAAGATAAAATGGGGTACCATCAAAGATAAGTCTATTCCTTGCTAGCCAAACCTCCCATATGAAGAAAAATGGAAGAGATCGAAACTTACTATTTAATTTGTCCCATTCACCAGCATAAAAACTAAAATCCTTTGGAACCCATGATGGCTCAAGTATATAATCACTAAATAACTTCCATAGTTAAGTGACAGCATAGCAGCGAAAGAAAATATTATCGCTAGACTCCTCCATCTCACAACATATAGCATATTTGCTAGGCCCATTAGTTACTCTTTTCATAATATTATCCCAGGTAAGAATTTTATCCCGCCATACTAACCACCCAAACAGAATAATTTTTGTGGGGATCTTTCGAAACCAGAACGGAGAAAATATCCTGGATACTTGTCTTGAGTATAATGCAAAGTTAATGTTGTAATATATACCTTTGACAATAAGGAAAAAACCATTTTTAGGCCCATCCCAAACTACCATATCCCCTCCCATAACATAACATACACCAGCCGCCCTTAATGAATCATAGAATTGTTCCCAATCCATAGCATCCTCATATTGTAGGCCCATATGTGCCGCATTTTTGAATACTGGTGCGCAAAAAGACCAAGAATGAATAGTTTGTGATAAAAAACAGATGCCCCTGTGTGCAAGCCGATGAATGAGGTGGGGAGATGGTTTAAATTGCTTTGGGAATCCCTGAATTCTCGTGAAGCCAACTGGAATACGACTCCCATCTCGAAATAACCATGTTAAACGATCAGCCACATGATCCAGTATCTTTTTAAAACTACCCCATATAGTTGAAAAGGCCCTTGGAAAGGATAGTTCATGGCAGAGTAAATGGTGAAGGGTATCACCCTCAAGATACTTACATTTGATTATGTCGTTCCAAATACCAGTGCCCTTGATAGCTCGCTAGAAGGACTTGACTAGCAAAGCTTTATTGAACACCCTCGTGTTCAGGATGCCCCATCCATCATGTGATTTGGGTCGGCATAGAGCATCTAGTTTACTTAGATGATATTTGTGTGTCCTTCTAGATCCTTTCCACAAGGATTGAGCAATAATCCTATTAATGTTATCAATAATATGCTCAGGTAAGAAGAAAAGATTCCCCTAGAAAACAATTAATTGTGATAACACTGCCTGTATCATGATGAGCCTGCCACCCATAGTCAACCATATATGTGTCCATTTATTGATTTTTTCTCTGAATCTGTCCACCAGCCACAACCAATCCCTATTCTTGTAACCACATGGTTTGATTTTATAGCCGAGATATTGAAAACCTTCCAAGGCCAGTTTGTAATTGACCCCAAGGAATTCAACAATAAAAGATATTTCCTCCATGTCCCCATATTCATATAACAAAATAGATTTAGCATTGTTAATACATAAACCTGTCGCGGAGCCAAATCTATTAAGCACGAAATGAATATAAAACCAGTGTTTTATAATAAGAGATCTAAATAATAACATGCCATCCACAAAAAGAGAGTGAGAGGTAGATGTGGTCTCTGCGAAAGAAAACCCTGTTATATATCCCTTTTGTTCAGCCATGTGCATGATCTTGCTGAATCTGTCCATGATCAGAATGAAGATGAAAGGGGATAGAGTGCATCCTTGCAGGAGTCCCCTCCCTGCGTCAAAAAAGAATTTGGTAGACCGTTGATAATCACTGTGTATCTAACAGTGTTAATACAGGACATAATCCATCGTATGATCCGAAGAGGCAGGTCAATATTTAACAAGACAAGGCGTATATATGACTAGTCCAGAGTGTCATATTCTTTAAAAAGGTCAATTTTCATAACCAATGCTTCCATTTTCTCTGAGTGCATAGTATGTAATATCTCCTGTGCAATAGCAATGGCATCATGTATAGATCGACCCTTAAGAAAGCCATATTTTTCCAATGAGATGTGTTCAAATAGATTCTGCTTTAAGCGATTGGCAATGGTCTTGGAGGATATCTTGTATAAAAGATTGCAGAGGGCAATCAGTCAGAAGTCCCCAAAAGAGGTTGGGTCTGAAAATTTCGGAATGAGTGCGATAAAAGTGGAATTTAAGTTTGATGGCATATGTTCGTGAATCCTGAATAGCTCCACCATCTCCGCAATCTCATCACCCATAATATCAAAGAAGAACAGAAAAAATTATGATGGCCATCCATCCAAACCCGGGCATTTTTCATGGGAGAAAGATTTAAGAACCCCTTCTACTTCGCCAACCAAAATTTTTTCATCTATTAGCTTAATATCTTCCTCATCATACATTCTGTTACTCTGTTCCAAGATCCAATTTTGACAATTTACATCAATACTGTGATCCTTTTGATAGAAGGACGAAAAAGGTAATAGGGCCTCTTTCTGGACATCAGGAGTGGTGACCACAAAGCTACGTCTGATCTCTTAATACGCCAAATAGAATTCCTATTTCTCCTATCATTTTCACATTTGTGAAAAAATTTTGTGTTTAGATCCCCTTCTTTTAACCATGTAATTATGCTTTTAAGTTTCAATTTTAAGAATCTCCCTTTTCTTGTCCCCAAGTACTTTCAGAATACCATATGTCTCCTCATCTGGGGCCTTTTCTGTGCCATAGTTTAACAAAGCATACACTAATTCAATATTAGATCGTTGTATAGCCCTGCACAGAAATTCCCCCTCATCTCCATTGCTCAAACGGGCTCCTTTATTCCATAGCAGTTTAGCAATTCCATCGTTCCTTCTAAGTATCACTTCATATAACGGAACACATCCATCTAAGTCTACCAATTTATAATTTAGAAAGTTGTTATGATCATTAGGAATTGCAGTAATAAATCTTGAAAATTGAAATAAACTTGGCTTGCTGCATTTTTTTTTTTTTTGAAACTGGCTTGATACAATTATTTGTCTTATTGCAACTAGTAATTACTTCTAATGTTCACGTTCGCTCCATGCTGCAATAATGTCTCTACACACCTTGTATGGCCCTTGGCAGCTGCAATGTGCTGTTTATAATAATTTATAGCATTCATATTAGTTCTGATCACTTACCCATTCCTTTAAATCTAAAAAAAAAAAAAAAAAATTATAGTATGATAGGGCATTCCATAAAATCTTTAGCATACATTTAAAATTTCATTCCTGTATGGAAATTCAATTTAGCAGAGATTGTGTAATTTTTTGAACTTCAAAACATTTTAGTGACAAGGATAAAGTCAAAATATGAAACTGTGGGATAAAAACTGTTCCAAAGGGGTTATTAGGTTTAATGGAACCTCTTACAATTTTTAGTGTATTTTATCAGTGAACAAATATCTTACAAATGGATAAAATCAGATTTTTTTTTCATTTAATATCGAAAGAAATTTCTCGGTACAGGAGGTAGGGAGGACACTGATGTGTGGATCATGGACTCAGAGGGGATCTGGACGCTTTTTCCTGATGCTGAGTACCCTGTCGTACCCATAATTTGGGTAGTAGCCACAAAGCCCCCGCGCTTGCCTATGGCTGAGGAGGAGGCATGACGTATCCAGGAGGAGGACCCTGAATCCAAGGATGATGAAGGAACACCTTGACTGCTTGGCTGCTATGCTCTTGTTTGTTTTCTATTATTTCAGTACATATTATAGATATTTTTCTTTTTCAAGTTTCATGGCACACCTTGTAATTTTTTACTATATGATGCTATCTAAGGGTTGGTTTCCTCCCAGGAGGCAGCCCCAAACGTGGGCTACACTGAAAGCATCAAACACTGGGATTGGATAAGCACAACTTACCATCTCAGAGGGTAGCATATGTAAAGTTTCTCTTTGAATTAATATAGTTTAGCCTAACATACCAAAAAAATAAAATATTGAAAGAACTTTAACCTAGGGTTATTTTGGATTGTTTAATAAAATGATTGTTATCTCCTCACTTAAGTTCAATTCTCTAACATAAATAATGTTGTATTGATTTTCACTCTCACCCTCATTCTCAAACTAAAGCTAAAAAAAGATATAATTTCAATTAAAAAAAATCCTAAATAACTTAACCTAAACTCAATCTTATTATAATTTCAATTAAAAAAAATCCTAAACAACTTAACCTAAACTCATTGTAATCTAAACTCAATCTAATTGTATTTTTTTAAATTTTAATTTAGAGGGAAAAATATGATGTATATAGAATTTATACCAGTGCAGTTTGACCATTATAATCTCGTTCATTTGGATCCCTTCCCACTTCAAATAACTCATCCACTAGTTTCTCGTTTCCATGGAAGACAACATAAGGAAGAGATACATTTGCATCCATGATAGAGCAATCGATGAAATTGTGATCAATTTCTTGCAAATCCCTCCACAATCTTGACTTCTCCTGGATTGAAGTAATTTAGAATATATAATTAGAATGTGTATACATACACTTGGGAGAAACAATAATGTGTATGCATACAGTTGGGAGAAACCATAATATGTATGATGACTTATCAATATAGTTTCTTTAAAACTATATTGATATGACTTATCAATGTTCATAAAATGTCCTATGTTTCTATTCGACTCTACACTCATCATCTGGATAAATGATTTTCTTAAAAAGAGATGTTTTATTAGCATTCCATAGCTTTTCCAGAAACAAAAATATTGGTATGAACTTAAATTTAAAAACCTACACTCTCAAATGTATGATGACTGTTTGTTACCCACCTATGAAAGTTTAGTCATAACTATTCGATGATGAAGTCAACATTTGATTTCAAAGCTTCCATTAATGAGTTGCTGCTGAGCCATACAAGTTGTGAGAGTGTCTTTGTTGTTGCCTTAAACCTATGTGGCTTATTATACAATACCTCGAATTCTCCAAAAATGTCTCCTTTTTGTTCTGAAATCCAAAAACAATGAGAAAGCTTAGTTTCTTACAAGATTGTATTCAAATCATAACCTGTATTGAAATGAAAGAATGGAGGAAGTTGTTGCTTGGAAAATGATTAAATGCTATCCGATATTTTTCTTAGGAACATAGGATGGCATTTCGATACCTGACTAAAACCTTCTTTGTAAAAGGATAATTCCTGTCAAATGAAATTAAAGGAAATGAGAATTACTTATTAAGGCTATACTTTAAGAGGAAAATTGGTTCTAAAGTTTTATAAGCTATTATGATACCACTGCTCCCGTGACAACAATATCGAGATCTGTGGGTGCTTCATCTTCCAAGAGAATGTCTTGCCCACCTGGGAAATACCCAACTTGAATCTTTGATACCTAGATCAAGTAGATCAAAGCATAAGGCTTACTTCCATGCATGAAAAGAAAGTGGTTTTTTGGAAAATTAATGCCAAACTTACCAATTGTAGCAAGAAGGTGTATGAAACTCCTTGGAATAAATAAAATTTATCAAGTAGAGGGAGAAATAAATACTGAAGAACCTTCAAACAAATGCCATTTGCAAGGAAGTTGTAGATGCATCTCTGTTGCAATATTTTAGTTCTGCATTTTAGAGACAAATAATTTGTGATTTTATTTTTCAATGTATATGGAAACTGGTTTCTAGTGGAAAAGTTTGAAGCTGTTGCTGTCATGTTTCTTTGCATTGATTATAACCAGAAAAAGCCATTAGAAATTAGAATAACACTTAGATTGTTCTAAAAGTTACTGGTAAATACTAAATACATATACAACAAACATGGCTCTTACAAATCTTCTGGTCTGGCTTGACTCTTCGACTAGGAGATCTGTCATGTTTCCAATCAAGTAAGCAGGGAGACCCAAATTCAACGTCATGTAAATAATATCAAACATCATTTCCTCTGTATTCTCAGGGTGCAGGTCTCCATAACCAACACTCGTTAGAGTAGTGATTGACCAGTAAATGGAAGTTATGTAACGATTCCTTGGTGTTATGTAAGTGATTGACCAAGTCAACAACGCTTGTCTGAGAGGAGGAGATCATCCATAGAGACAGTGCGGTGCAAGTATGAGGAAAATTCCTTGGTGGAGGAAACCCTAAAGAGTGGGGCCCAAGGCAAGAAGGCTCACACTTGTTCAAAAGGAGGGCAAGGCAGCCATAGGAGGATATGATTTGAATATTGGATTTTTGGTCTGCATGACTATTCTGCTTTCTTGAACTGTTTAGTTGAAATTGTTATGTTGCTTAGTACAAGGCATTCCTGTTTAGGAATTCCTTCTACTTTCTTGAGAGGCCTCTTAAGGGAGATTTTATTGTATTTCTCCACATCCAGGCTTGAGGCCAAGCATCCTCCTTCAGCTACAACGTTATTTCTGCAGAGTATAACATTGTGTTGCAGGGTGTTGCAGTGGAGGTTCACAACACCACTTCCGGAGCTTGTTTTTCAGAGGAGGGAGCTTCCATTCCTTTGGAAGATCATTAAGGAAGATTCTGGAGAAGATTTTCATATCTTGGAACTTTTCCAAAGTACTTCCATCATCTACAGTGCAGTCCCTTGCAGGAACTGCATCATTTCTTGTAGTGTTGCAGTGTGAGGGTTAAGACCCTTGATTTTGAGCTAGCTTCTTAGGAAAAGAGCCAACCCTTCTTTCAAAAAGCTTGTAAGAAGGATCCTCCTTAATTTATTTTATTATTCAGCTGTATGTATGAAAATATTTATCTAGACTACGTTATTTCAGATCCACTCTTGTTTACTCATGCTTTCAAGAAACCCTTGTCGGGTTATCTTGATAATGTGTAAAAGGGGCTAGATATCTATTTTCTCTATGCTTTGAGTAATAAAATTATAGATATATGGTTTTATTTCATATTTTATCAGAAAACCTCATATAATCATGCTGTGCTTGCTTCAGAAAATTCTGTATACTTCAGGTCATGGGATTTGGGTGTTCTTAAGCCATATTGAGACCGGGAGATCTGTTTAACACATCAAAAGGGATTTGTTTCCAATCCCATTATGGTTGTGAGTCCCATAATACATAATCTAAGGGATCCAAGTGCTATCTCTCATAGTTATAGCATAATTTCTTGAAAATAACGTTTTCATGCTCTATATTGCTGCATTTCCCAACTTTGGGATAAAATAGTGAGACATAATTTAGTTGTTGTAACTGTAATTGATGGCTCTATGTTCCTCACACATTTTATAAGTTTATTTATCACTACATACTCCATTTTGGTGTTCATTTATTGCTGCATTCCCATTTTTGGATATTACAGTGGTATCATAGCATAATCTTGGCTCACCCTGTAAGTTCCAGCCATTATGCTATCAGAAGAATAAGAAGACAAAGAGAAGGAGCAAGATCAAATTGATGGAGAGAATGAGCTTTGTCTCATCACTTTTCAGATCTGGAAAGAAACCTCTCCGAGGAGGCTAAGCAGGTGAAAGAGAAGAGATGCAATGAAACTCCTGGAGGGTTTCAAGAAGAGGAAGGGCCATGTACTTCCTATTCTCAAAGAGGATAATAAAATAGGCATGAAGGACACTTGGAACCCGAAATCCTAAGTAGGTACCTTGCAGAATACTAATCTCAACCTAGAGCTTTCAAGGAGACTCTAGCTCTTCCTCAGTTTATCCAGCTGGAAGAAGAAAGGAGGCCCTACAACAATGGGATGATGAGAGGAAATATATTTATATTGTCTACTTCTGATGGATCACCCACATGTACAGCAAAGGCTTGGGTGATGAAGCTAGAGGCATTCTTCCTACTACATCTAGTGGTAGAAAGAGAGGCTGTTGAGATCTCAGCGCTGCACCTGGAGGGTAAGGCAAGCACTTGGTGGTTCAGCCATGTGAGTCATGCAAGAGTGTCTACTTTTATATATTTCACTCAAAGGGTGATCAAAATATTTGATAAAGAGAGATCAGAGAAGGAGGATCCCTCACCACCACTTGAGGAGACTTGTACCAGCGCTGTTAAAACCATGGAGGGGCAGCTAGCAACACCAGCAGTTGGTGGTACCATCACATTGGAGGAAGAAACTCTTGCATCCATACAAGATGTTCCCACGTTTCACCAAGGTATGCCTAAGTTTCCATTTTCTCTTGTTTCCACAAATCTTATGAAGAGTTGTATACCATTGCATGTCCCATGGACAAAATACAATGCTAATTTAGAGCAGCACACTCTCACTGCGCTGAGGAGCCTTGATGAACTTAAGGAAATATTAAACACTCATCTTACTTACTCATTGTTGAGATGTACACAAATCTTGGTGTTGGAGTATAGATTTTTGAAGGATGGAATGAGCATTGTCCTCTACAATGCAATGCATAACTGTGTACTCAATAGTGAGCATGATCTAGAAACAATAGATGTAGCATCATGGAGATCAGTAACACTGTCCTTGAGTGAAAATAATAAGTTGGAATCCCAGCCATTAGTGGGGCATTCCAATGACTAATATACATGTGTAGCAGAGGATAAACAAATGATTGATGGGATATATCTTGTCTCCCATTGCTATGATGGTATTCTTCATCTGAAGAATGCAAATGTTGAGCAGGATGATAGACACTCATCTTGGGTTGAGTGGATGATGGTGGAGAGCAAGAGGTGGGAAAGCCCTTTGCAAATCTATGACACAGGGCAGCAAGAGGCAAGGCTACATTGGCTACTCTTTAGAGAGTTTTGCCATAATATAACAAACCCTTTGTCAAAAGGTATGTTATGGATTGAGGCAATGCATGAAACCCATATGATATGGCAGCAAAAGATTTGGTTGTATGGGGCATTATACAAGTCAACTATCATGATATTACTCTATGACTTGTATGAGGGAGAGATAAGGGAGCAACAAGAGTTATTGTTGCTATGGTTACTCTTGGGAGAGTATGGGTAGAATTCTTCCCATACTTATTATAATATTTCTGGAGAAGGGAATGACACATTCAAAGTGCAAAGAGGCTACCCTTCACCATTGGAGGATAAGGAGTGGCTTCCCCATAGGAATAAGGTTTCCCCACATAGTAGCAGCATGGCAGATGGCTTTGGCATGTGGAATGTCAAAGGAAGGAGTCATGGAGTGACAAGAGCCTTATCACTAAGGCCAACAATGCTGTCACTTGGGAGTATGTTTCTATTGGTGGAGTGTTTCAAGGGGAGTATGCGTCCCTTCATTTTGCATATTTTTATGAGAATTTGTATGGTATGTTATGAATTGAGGCATTGCATGATGCCCATATGATATGGCAGCAGAATATTTGGTTATATGGGGCATTATACAAGTCAAATATCATGATATTACTTGATGACTTGTATGAGGGAGAGATAAGGGAGCAACAAGAGTTATTTTTTGGGAGAGCATGGGCATAATCCTTCCCATACTTATCATGATATTTCTGGAGAAGGGAATGGCACATTCAAAGGGGAAAGAGCCTACCCTTCAGCACTGGAGGATAAGGAGTGGCTTCCCCATAGGAAGAAGGTTTCCCACATAGCAACAATATGGTGGATGGCTTTGTCATGTGGAATGTCAAAGGAAGGAGTCAGAAGTGACAAGAGCCTTATCACTAAGGCCAACAGTGCTGTCACTTTGGAGTATGTTTCTATTGATGGAGTGTTCCAAGGGGAGTATGCATCCCTTCATTTTGTAGATTTTTATGAGAATATTCTCATGGGAAGACTCATCCATGGACCTTGTTTTTAGCTTACTCACTATGCATGGTAAGAAATGTATTTCTGTACATATTGATTGTTCCATTGAGTATTTGCATCTTCTCACCATCTATAAAGAGTGCATTGCTCCACAAAAGAGCAAGATTATTTCCGGGTTTCATGGTCACTCTAGGACCAACATTTATAATGATGATAACCCTTCTCTACATGACTTTGGGCAAGTGTATTGTTATTTTGATTATGCTCAGTTGATATATATTTCTTCTTACTATCACATACTAGATGAGAAAACATGCACAACTAGTAATTCATGGGAAGACAACTTGCCACATGATGTTTTCAAACAACAGTTGGGGAGACTGCACTGTATACACTTGAGGAACCATTGGTATCATCCAAACTTGCACATAACCTTCAAAAATTTTCTGATTTGGATGCTAGCTGGTGATGATGTTCCATTCATCTTGTATGGAATGGTTTGGGCTAGCATGATTCATGACATTAGAGAGAGGATCTTTGAAGATCCAATCTTCTTCTTGCCACTTGAGGGAAAACTTATTGCAGCCAAAGATCAGCATATTTTCTAAACTTATCATGAGTGGAGAGGAGGAGAGCATGGGGTAGGCCATTTTGTCTACCATGATCAGTTATTCAGCCCACCTACATTGCAGGAGCCCAAGGTGGAGGAGATCTTTCATGAGTTTCCATGTTGGAGGGTGACTCATTTTGTATTGATGATAGCTTGGGGATGGAGGTTTCACATGGGATTGATAGTTCCCAATGCATTTCAGACTCCATGCCTTGAGAGGACCTCTAGATAGTAACTAGTTGCCTCCTTGAGTTTTTCACCTTTTCATGATGATGGCTATTTGGGATGGTCACCAAATGCTAGCTTGCATGGTTGGGAGGGGCACTATGGAGATTTATTGATGAGACAACATCATATTCCTTGGAGGAGTTCACCATATGAGGATGCTACAGGAGGAGGAAAGGAGAGTTTTCAGTTCTATCCTTACATTTGCTTTAAGACAAGAAACATTTGGGAGGGGAGGACTGTAATATTCCAAAATTAGCATGCAACTAATTGGAATATTGATTTTTGTTGATTTTACTTAGGAGATGAATAAATGGGTAAGGAGGCCCATACATTTCAGAAATAAGAATAAAATCCCTCATAATGTGAAAAGGGATCATAATGCTAGCTGGATTTTACACTCTCATATTTGAACAGGGACAAATGCACGTGGACAAGGTCAAGTTTGACCAAGTCAACAGTGTTGATATGAGAGGAGGAGATCATCCATAGAGACATCGCAGTGCAAGTAGGAGAAAGATTACTTGGTGGAGGAAACCCTAAAGAATGGGGCCCAAGGCAAGAATGCTCAAACTTTTTTAAAAGGAGGGCAAGGCAACCATATGAGGATATGATTTGAATATTGGATTTTTGGTCTGCATGACTATTCTTCTTTCTCCAACTGTTTAGTTAAGATTGTTGTGCTGCTTAGCACAAGGCATTCCTGTTTAGGAATTCCTTCTCCTTTCTTGAGAGGCCTCTTGAGGGAGATTGTACTGTATTTCTCCACATCCAGGCTTGAGGCCAAGCACCCTCCTTCAGCTACAACATTATTTCTGCAGAGTATAATGTTGTGTTGCAGGGTGTTGCAGTGGGGGTTCACAACACCACTTCAAGAGCTTGCTTTTTAGAGGAGGGAGCTTCCATTCCTTTGGAAGATCAGTAAGGAATATTCTAGAGAATATTTTCATATCTTGGCACTTGGCCAAAGTACTTCCATCATCTATAGCACAGTCCCTTGTAGGAACTACGTCATTTCTTGCAGTGTTGCAGTGTGAGGGTTAAGATCCTTGATTTTGAGCTAGCTTCTTAGGAAAAGGGCCAACCCTTCTCCCGGAAATCTTGTAAGAAGGATAATCCTTCATTTATTATATTATTCAGCTATATGTATATAGATCTTTAGCTAGACTGCGTTATTTCAGATCCAGATCTGCAGATCCACTCTTTTGTACTCATGCTTTCAAGAAACCCTTGCTGGGTTATCTTCATAATGTGTAAAAGGGGCTAGATATCTATTTTCTCTATGCTTTGAGTAATAAAATTCTAGATTTGTGGTTTTCTTTCATATTTTATCATAAACCCTCATATAATCACGTTGTGCTTGCTTCAAAAAATTCTGTATAGTTCAGTTCATGGGATTTGGGTGTTTTTAAGCCATATTGAGACCGGGAGATATGTTTAACACATCAAAAGGGATTTGTTTCAGATCCCCTTCTCGATGTGAGTCCCATAATACATAAGCTAAGGGATGAAAGTGATTTTCCTCATAGTTATATCATAATTTCCTGAAAATAACGTTTTCATGGTCTATATTGCTGCATTTCCCAACTTTGGGATAAAATAGTGGGAAATAATTTTTCTGCTGTAACACTAATTGATGGATATTTTTTCCTTACAAATTTTATAAGTTTATTTATCACTTCATACTCCATTTTGGTGTTCATGTATTGCTGCATTCCCATTTTTGGATATTACAGTGGTATCAGAGCATAATCTTGCCTCAGCCTTTGAGTTCCAGCCATTATGCTATTAGAAGAATAAGAAGACAAAGAGAAGAAGCAAGATCAGAATGATGGAGAGAATTAGCTTTGTCTCATCACTTTTCAGATCTGGAAAGAACCTCTCCAAGGAGGTTAAGCAGGTGAAGGAGAAGAGATGCAATGGAACTCCTAGAGGGTTTCAAGAAGAGGAATGGCCATGTACTTCATATTCTCAAAGAGGAGAAGACAAGAGGCATGAAGGACACTTGGAACCTGAGATCCTAAGTAGGTACCTTGAAGAATACAAATCTCAACCTAGAGCTTTCAAGGAGACTCTAGCTCTTCCTTAGTTTATCCAGCTGGAAGAGGAAAGGAGGCCCTACATCAATGGAATGATGAGAGTCAATAGATTTCTATTGTCTACTTTTGATGGATCACCCACGTGTAAATCAAAGGCTTGGGTGATGGAGCTAGAGGCATTCTTCCTACTACATCCAGTGGTAGAAAGAGAGGCTGTTGAGATCTCAGCGCTGCACCTGGAGGGTAAGGCAAGCACTTGGTAGTTCAGCCATGTGAGTCATGCAAGAGTGTCTACTTTTATATATTTCACTCAAATGGTGATCAAAATATTTGATAAAGAGAGATCAGAGAAGGAGGAGCCCTCACCACCACTTAAGGAGACTTGTACCAGCGCTGTTGCAACCATGGAGGGGCAGCCAACAACACCAGCAGTTGGTGGTACCATCACATTGGAGGAAGGAAATCTTGCATCCATACAAGATGTTCCCGGGTTTCACCAAAGTATGCTTAAGTTTACATTTTCTCTTGTTTCAGCTAATTTTATGAAGATTCGTATACCATTGCATTTCCCATGGACAAAATACAATGCTGATTTAGAGCAGCACACTCTCATTGCGCTGAGGAGCCTTGATGAACTCAAGGAAATATTAAATACTCATCTTACTTACTCATTATTGAGTTGTACACAACTCTTGGGGTTGGAGTATAGATTTTTGAAGGATGGAATGAGCATTGTCCTCTACAATGCAATGCATAATTGTGTACTCAATAGTGAGCATGATTTGGAAACTATAGATGTAGCATCATGGATATCAGTAACACTGTCCTTAAGTGACAATAATAAGTTGGGATCCCAGCCATTAGTGGGGCATTCCAATGATTACTTTACATGTGTAGTAGAGGATAAACAAATGATTGATGGGAGATATCTTGTCTCCCATTACTATGATGGTTTTCTTCATTCGAAGGATGCAAATGTTGAGCATGATGATAGACACTCATCTTGGGTTGAGTGGATGATGGTGGAGAGAAAGAGGCAGGAAAGCCCCTTGCAAATCTATGACACAGGATAGCATGAGGCAAGGCTGCATTGGCTACTCTTCAAAGAGTTTGGCCATAATATGACATACCCTTTGTCAAAAGGTATGTTATGGATTGAGGCAATGCATGGCACCCATATGATATGGCAGCAAAAGATTTGGTTGTATGGGGAATTATACAAGTCAACTATCATCATATTACTCTATGACTTGTATGAGGGAGAGATAAGGGAGCAGCAAGAGTTATTGTTGCTATGGTTACTCATGGGAGAGTATGGGCATAATTCTTCCCATAATTATTATGATATTTTCGGAGAAGGGAATGGCACATTCAAAGTGCAAAGAGGCTACCCTTTAGCATTGGAGGATGAGGAGTTGCTTCCCCATAGGAAGAAGGTTTCTCCACATAGCAGCAGGATGGTGGATGGCTTTGGCATGTGGAATGTCAAAGGAAGGAGTCATGGAGTGACAAGAGCCTTATCACTAAGGCCAACAATGCTGTCACTTGGGAGTATGTTTCTATTGATGGAGAGTTCCAAGGGGAGTATGCATCCCTTCATTTTTCAGATTATTATAAGAAGATTCTCATGGGAAGACTCATCCATGGACCTCACTTTCAACTTACTCACTATGCATGGTAAGAAATTTATTTATGTACTTATTGATTGTTCCATTCAGTATTTGCATCTTCTCACCATCTATAAAGAGTGCATTGCTACACAAAAGATCAAGATTATTTCTGGGTTGCATGGTCACTCTAGGACCAACGTTTATAATGATGATAAACCTTCTCTACATGAATTTGGGCAAGTGTATTGCTATTTTGATTATGCTTAGCTGATATATATTGTTGCTTAATATCACATAGTAGATGAGAAAACATGCACAACTAGTAATTCATGGGAAGACAACTTGCCACATGATGTTTTCAAACAACAATTGAGGAGACTGCGCTGTATACACTTGAGGAACCATTGCTATCATCCAAACTTGCACATAACCTTCAGTAATTTTCTGATTTGGATGCTAGCTGGTGATGATGTGCCATTCATCTTGTATGGAAAGGTTTGGGCTAGCATGGTTCATGAAATTAGAGAGAGGATCTTTGAAGATCCAATATTCTTCTTGCCACTTGAGGGAAACCTTATTGCAGCCCAAGATCAACATATTCTCTACACTTATCATGCGTGGAGAGGAAGATAGCATGGGGTAGGCCATTTTTTCTACCATGATCAGTTATTCAACCCACCTACATTGCAGGAGCCGAAGGTGGAAGAGATCTTTCATGAGTTGCCATGTTGGAGGGTGACTCATTTTGTATTGATGATAGCTTGGGGATGGAGGTTTCACATGGGATTGATAGTTCCCAATACATTTCAGACTCCATGCCTTGAGAGGACCTCTAGACAACACCTAGTTGCCTCCTTGAGTATCTCACCTTTTCATGATGATGGCTATTTAGGATACTCACCAAATGCTAGCTTGCATGCTTGGGAGGGGCACTATGGAGATTTATTGATGAGACAACATCATATTCCTTGGAGGAATTCATCATATGAGGATTCTACAGGAGGAGGAAAGGATACTTTTCAGTTCTATCCTTGCAGTTGCTTGAGGACAAGCAACATTTGGGAGGGGATTACTGTAATATTCCAAAATTAGCATGCAGCTAATTGGAATATTGATTTTTGTTGATTTCAATTAGGAGATGAATAAATGGGTAAGGAGGCCCATACATTTTAGAAATAAGAATAAAATCCCTCATAATGTGAAAATGGATCATAATGCTAGCTGGATTTTACACTCTTATGTGTGAACAGGGACAAATGCATGTGGACAAGGTCAAGTTTGACCAAGTCAGCAACACTGGTATGAGAGGAGTAGATCATCCATAGAGACAACACAGTGTAAGTAGGAGGAAGATTCCTTAGTGGAGGGAACCCTAAAGAGTGGGGCCCAAGGCAAGAAGGCTCACACTTGTTTAAAAGGAGGGAAAGGCAGCCATAGTAGGATATGATTTGAATATTGGATTTTTGGTTTGCATTACTATTCTGCTTTCTCCAACAGTTTAGTTGAGATTGTTGTGCTACTTAGCACAAGGAATTCCTGTTTAGGAATTCCTTCTACTTTCTTGAGAGGCCTCTTGAGGGAGCTTGTACTATATTTATCCACATCCAGGCTTGAGGCCAAGCATCCTCCTTTAGCTACAGTGTTATTTCTGCAAAGTATAATGTTGTGTTGCAGGATGTTGCAGTGGGGGTTCACAACACCACTTTCAGAGCTTGTTTTTTAGAGGAGGGAGCTTTAATTCCTTTGGAAGATCAGTAAGGAATATTCTGGAGCAGATTTTCATATCTTGGCACTTTTCCAAAATACTTGCATCATCTACAGTGCAGTCCCTTGCAGGAACTGTGTCATTTCTTACAGTGTTGCAGTGTGAGGGTTAAGACCCTTGATTTTGAGCTAGCTTCTTAGGAAAAGGGCCAACCCTTCTCTCGGAAAGCTTGTAAGAAGGATCCTCCTTCATTTATTGTATTATTTAGCTGTATGTATGTAGAGATTTAGCTAGACTACGTTATTTCATATCCAGATCTGCAGATCCACTCTTTTGTACTCATGCTTTTAAGAAACCCTTGCCGGGTTATCTTCATAATGTGTAAAAGGGGCTAGATATATATTTTCTCTATGCTTTGAGTAATAAAATTCCATATCTGTGGTTTTCTTTCATATTGTATCATAAACCCTCATATAATCACACTGAGCTTGCTTCAGAAAATTCTGTATAGTTCAAGTCATGGGATTTGGGTGTTTTTAAGCCATATTGAGACCAGAAGATCTGTTAACACATCAAAAGGGATTTGTTTCATATCCCCTTCTGGATGTGAGTCCCATAATACATAATCTAAGGGATCCAAGTGCTATCTCTCATAGTTATAACGTAATTTCCTGAAAATAACATTTTCATGGTCTATATTGCTGCATTTCCCAACTTTGGGATAAAATAGTGGGACATAATTTTGCTGCTGTAACACTAATTGTTGGCTATGTGTTCCTCACACATTTTATAATTTGATTTATCACTGCATACTCCAGTTTGGTGTTCATGTATTGCTGCATTCCCATTTTGGGATATTATAGTACATTACAAGAGGGATCAAAAAAATTTTCCACCACCTGCACTGACATAGAGGACCATTCTAGTTAACTTGTGCATAAAACTTGAAGCAGAAACATGATTCAAATTTTAAAAATAAAAACCTTTTCTAACTTTGAGATAAAATGAGTACGTAGACTTTGACATGAAATATAATGATTGCCATGATATGCAAATTTAAGTATAGGGGTTTACGTAGTGCATTATATTAGATATCATTTTTGGGATTCAACTGTGTTAAATAAGTGATTCTTCTATGACTATTTCCATGAGAGGAAGTTATAACTAACTAATTTCTCATGATTTTTGAATAGTCCACTTAACACTCATTGAATAGGTTTATGCTCACAGGAGTGAAGAAATAGAATTGACCATTACCAGATAGAATGATATGAAAATGTTTTAAAGATACATAATATGTATACATTGTACATATTAATATTCTAGCAAAACAAGAGTAAGGCTGTTCAATATAAAACAGTGATAAATAAATATTCATAAAAAATATTGAATTGTTTTTGTAAAATTTAGTATAGAAATTGTCAAGAAAACTGTTTACATGAATCTTTTTCATCATAAAAAATAGTTCTTTAGATATAGCTAAAGAAGTCATCACTACCCACAACCCACATTGGAGGTTAAAAAGCTTTATAAGTTAATTAAAATTTCTACTCAAAGGATACAGTACCAAAATATCGAAAATATCAATCCACAACCCATAGTAAAATATCCAAAAATTAGTAATTAAAATTTCATTATCTAAAAATAAAACGATTATATAACACTATTTTAAATCTAAATTATTTAATTCAATTCTTAATTAAAATATGAATCAATATAAAGTTAATAAACATAATTAAATAGCAATTTACAATTCAGGTGAAATTAAATGAGTAAGTTGAATTTTGTGTGATATTCAAGATTAATAACTTTGTGTGAAGTTTACTTTTTCCTTAACCAATTTTTTAAAGTAATACAAAGGAAAATTTACTATATTTTCTATCAAATTTACTATATTTTCTATTAACTATTCATATTAGTTTCTAATCATGGTCTCACATTAGTTTCTAATCCTTACTTCATAACATTTTCCTAAAAACTATATTTCATAATTATTTTTTATATCCATCTATACATAAAAATTCACATATTATATAATACAAAGGAATTTTTAATATATTTTCTATCAACTATTCATATTAGTTTCTAATCCTTGCTTCATAAGATTTTTCTAAAAACTCTATTTCATAATTATTTTTTATATTCATCTATGCATAAAACTTCACATGTTATATACACAATTGCTTTTTAATGATGTAATTTTCTTTTTATTTATTTTGATCATTAAATATTTATTACTTATTATTATATAATTCAAAATATTAATTAATAAATGATTTTTTTTTTTCTTATTCAATATCAACGACAATACAAATGAGACCTATAAGTTTCTAATTTTTGTTTCTTAAGATTTTTCAAAAAAATATTTCATAATTAATATTTTTTGGATGTAATTTTCCATGTGTATCATGTAATTTATAGGTTGTCATTGTGAGTCTTCAGGAGTCATAGGTTGTCATTTTGAGTCCCTAGGAGTCATTCTAGATGTTTTTGTTTTCTATGTATGAGTTGTAGTCTTGATTTAGATGTGTTAAAGTCACTGATTTATGTCCTACATATTTGTAGCTATTGTAACTAATGTCCAGAAGCATTAGTTAGATATTGTTTTTAATAAAATTTCTGAGAGCATTAAGGTTGTTCTTAATAAAGTCAAGCTAGTATGACAAGTCGTGCATCAATACAGGTTATTTTATACAAGGCCAAGTTGTATAATTGTCTACTGAAGACATTATGTACCTAGAATGCTATCCTAGATAACTGATGAAGGTTGCGAAGGTGCGCGATTCAAAAGATGGTAACAATTCCATATGATGGTTCAGTATAGATACTGACCTGTTGCTCTCCAAGAAGTTGAGAAGCGTCAATTCTGCAAAGTACATCAAAGTACATCAAAGATGGTTTGAGGTGGTTATGTCTTAAATGAATCAATGGGAAGCTCGAAAGTGTGGTGAAGAAAAGAGTGGAAAATGTCAGATTTCAGAATGGATATGAGTGCTAGTGATGATCATAGCAAACAAATTTGACAGAGATTCATAAGCAATGCTTCCATGTGTATCATGTACATTGTGACTTCCTAGGAGTGAGTCTAAGTGTTTTTGTTTCCTATGTATGAGTTGTAGTTGTGATCTATATGTGTCGAAATCACTGATTTATATCCTTGTAAATCAAAAATGATTTATACGTTTATTTAATTCAAAATATTCATTAGTAAATATAAATTAAAAACTATTTTTATAATTAAATAATACTTATTTATTATTGAGAAAAATAATAATAAATTACTAATTTTCATGGAAAAACACCTATTTTAGAAGTTGCTTTATTTAAAAGAAATATTTACAATAAATTTTTTGATATAAAAAATTATATATTTCTTTTATAAAATAAAAGAAATTAATGCTATTTTATCGTTTCATGTAAAAATGGAATTTGAAATATAAGTTACTATCGGTTTGATACCAAAAATATTCAAGGAATGGAGTGAAGGGATATAAAATGGTTGGTTAAACAAGAGGAGTTGCAAGCAACAAGTCCCTGCTCTGTTTAGTAATCACATTTGGGATAAGGATATATCGACTGTGACTTATAGGTGAATTTCCATCGGCGAAGCTTATTTCAGCTGCTATCCACCCATTAATGCGGTGGCAGATACACTGCCCACTGTTAGATTTAAACAATTTTAAATCTAATGGTGGGCAGTGTATTTACCACCGCATTAATGGGCGGATAGCAGCCGAAATATTGGTTGCCCCATCCATGTGTTGTACTAGAGAACAAAACACGAAACACGAAAAAATGTGATGTTTCTGGATTAGCTCGTGATGTATTTGAGAACAAAACACAAAGAGAGAGAGAGAGTAGGCAGGCCCGCCCCCTCTGTCTCATTCATTCAATTAGCTCTACACCGTGGGAAAAAAAAAGAAAAAGACATGAGCTGTGGGATTGATTCAAGGTCAAATTGACTACTCTGGTCTTTCACGGGCTTAGGGTTTATTCAGCAAAATGAATGCATAAATATTTTTAATAAATTGTATCAATGAATTTCATGGAAAAAAGATAAATAGATGCTCAACAGCTAGTACTTGAGGGAATAGCATCATTTCCTCATCGAGTTCCAGAATTCACAGCGAAGGTAGAATAATAACCAATAGCTATATCCCTGGTGTCTACTTACAGTGTGTAAGTGTCAAGGGGAAAGTGACTTAATGAATTTTGTGTTTGACTATAACATGTATTTCTTATTGGTTCCTGCAGAACGTATGTGCAGATTTAAATGTTGTTGGAAAAAGAAATTAGTAAAAAATTAAAAATTAAATATAATAAAAAACATGAAGGTAAATATAGAAAGTTTTCTTATCGGTTCCTGCAGAAAGTATGTGGATATTTCATGTTGTTGGAAAAGGAAAAAGAAATTAGTAAAAAATTAAAAAATAAATATAATAAAAAACATGAACGTAAATATAGAAATGTAAAACTTTCTGGTGGACACATAACTAACATAACAAATGTAGAGAGATAAAGCTGCATGGTGGGCGCGTGCAGCTTGCAGGCATCCCACGTATCCCCTCTCTGGTTTTTTGAATAGTTGGTGCAGGACATTTAATTGAAATAACCATGTTTCACAGTACATTAGAAGAATAACGATTCAAGTAAGCTTCACTGTCTGAAAAGACCGCTCGTGAAGAAAGGAAGGTAGGCACCCTCTGTTCGATCTGAATCTGGGTCTCGTTCTTCACCACCTGAAACAACTGGTTATGGGTATCGATCTGGGCCTTTATATATGGGAATTTGAAGACTGCGACTACTGAAACCAGTGTGGATGCTACCAGTGCGAAAGGAAGCCCACATCTATAATCTTTAACAATAGGTAAACATTTGTTATTTTTTAATAGGTAAAATATCATCAACTTAACGCCATGAGAGAACATGACAACAGTCAATTGCATCTTCATTCATTACACGGAAGCTTGAATTTGTTGTCACAACATTGGTCGATATATCTACTCGGTCACTACAACAAAAACCAATTAAAGGCGATTGAATTTTTAGTTTCTTTTATAAACAAGAATTCGTATTCTTTATATTTAGATTTGTACAAAACAGAACCAGAATTCTTATTATGTACGTTTAGATTTGTATAAAAACAGTTCGTATTCTGAATATTCAGAAACCAGAGGAATTAGCTAAACAATAATTTGAACTTGAACTTGCCTTGAATAAACTGACTGCATTGTTAGAAATCCCTTTGGTTGTAATTTTGCTTAATTTTTTTTTTATAGAGTGGCACGAACAAACTGAAATTGCAAAATATAAACCGACTGCATTGCTAAAAATCCCTCTGCGTGTAAGTTTGCAAAAAAACCCTGAAATTGCAAAATATATTACGAATAGATGAGGAAATGAACAATCATGAGATTAACCAAATGAAACTTACATCGCCCGCATAGGTAGGCCTACCAAATTGATGAACAGAGCCTTCGATAGAGAAACTAGCTTGGGTTTGGAAAAACACTCCAGCTTGGTAAGGTGCTTGTCTTACCTGAGCTCTGGGAAGGTAAAGTCCTTAAAGGGAAACCCAATCCAGTAAGGTCTTGATCAACCCGGTCGGTAAAGTCCTACCCCCTTATCTAACAGATATGATCTATTTGGTTTACTGCCTACCCACTCGCATTCATTTTAGTGCCACCTACAGGAAAGGAACTTTTATATTTAGAAAAAGAAGACCGGGGTGAGGCTCCATTACAGCAGTAAAGAATATAGATCAAATTAAGTCAAGTATTTCTATAAAGTGCCTCTGCCAAATGAGTTCAACTTATGCCCGAATGACCCGAATGATTCGTGAATTGTGAGCCCTGGTTGAAAGACAGACCCTTGCTTCCAATAAATTTACGGCGTGGAGTCGAGCTCCCACAATCAAGCTCCTCCAATGGATACTGGCACTCGCTCGTTCAGGGGTGGGGGGAAGGCAGAAATCATGCATGCATATAAACACCCTAGAAAGAGACCACAACTGCACAAAGCATATAGAGCTTGGTTCCTTCGGCAAATCTTGTAGAGCCTGGTTCCTGTGCTAGCTCTGCTTTGTTAGACATTTTGATCGATGCCGTTTCATTAGACACCACATCAAGGGCATGTAAAGAAACGCCAAAAAAGACAAAGTATGCCAAAGTAAACTAAGATAAACCTATTCAAAGTATGCTCCAATCAAATTTTTTACCCTAAATTTAAGTCTGCGACTTCGGCTTGTAACTTTCACAAAAACCCTAGACTTCCACACGTGTGGGAATAAATAGGTCAAATTTCAAATATTCTTATTTCGCTTGGTATTATTTCTTGTTTCATTGTCCTTCAATCTTGATTTCTCATTTTCTAGGTGCGGATCGAACTTGCTTGGTTTGTATCCAAATGAGTCGAAGTCTCTTCCCTTTTATACCCTTCTCATTTTCTAGGTCCATATCGAACTTCCTCGGTTGGTATCCAAATGAGTCGAAGTCTCTTCCATTTTATGGGTTGAATAGGCCTCTTCTAGGACGAATTTCACTGGTGGGGACGACTTGGTCTTCAGAGTGCAAATTGACTTTATAAACTCAAAAATAATGTTTATTTCTTAATACAAATTTCCCAAAAGGGTCTTTACATATGACAACAATTCTTTTAACCCATGAAAAATATTTCTTGACTTGAAAAATACTAGGAGCACGAAATGCATGATTGACCTAGATAACCATTAAATGGAGCATGAAACTCATGCTTGAAAAAACATATTTTTCTTTATTTTTTTTCTTAATACATAAAATATACATAATGACACAAGTATAAAGAAAATTATGAAGACTGAACCTAGTTACTTTTCCAACACCCCTCTTAACTAGGGAGCTATTCATAATGACTCAATAGGTCTATCTCAAGTTGAAATATTCTCATAAGAATACATCCATATTGATAAGAATCGAAGTATCATCCTATCCAACATTGTCACATTACCAAAGCATTGATCGGTACACTCTATATTTCCCCAAGATCAGATCAAAATGTTGGGAGTAATTCCATGGGACACCACACTGCCTCACCAAGGTACATACTTCACCTAGGATACCCAGATTATGTCTTCCAATAGACCATTTCCCTCAAGGAAATATATGTCCATCAAACCATTCTTTATCCAAGTCCATGTACTTGAATTAGGATCTCCATCCTTATCCATCAAAGTACATGACTCAAGAATGTTTTTCCAGGATGCTTATTCAATCTGCCATTCTCATTTTCCATGTCCATGTACTTGAATTAGGATATCAATCATAATCCATAAAAATACCTGACATAAGGAGAACCATGCTAATTCAGTCCATCATTCTCCCTATCTGTGATACATGCACTAAAATTATGACGATTAGTCATTTCCTAGTACATGGCATAGGGAGAACAAGTCTCCAACCTTACTCCCTCTCAACCCGAGAAGAGAAACCCATTCTCACTCCCTCTCAAACAAGGATAATTAATCAAAAAGCCTCAAATTGTGTCAGAAGTACTCATACTTCGCTTACATCAACTATATTTTATAATTGTAGCTTCCTTAACCAACTCTCTTATCATTGAGTTTGATCATCTTGTAACTTCTTGAAATAGGGCTCCAAATATGCCTCGTAATAGTCTAATATCATTTTCTTGCAGTCTCCACGTAATGCATCATCAATTGTGTCCACCACTACTTCCTGAATTGATTGATGCCTTGAAGATATTTCATCACATAGTTTCTTCAACAGACTGATTATCACAAGGTTAGTGAATCCATTGTTTAAAAAAAAACTTGGATGATCTTTCCAATTAATATCTATTGTTGACACCTAATCCTTGGGATTGGATGAAAATTTAAAATAATGTAAATAGAAAATAAGGAGATTTGGAATATGAAGAGACAGTGGGAGATGAATCCCAATAGTCTCTCCCTCCATGTATATATCTATGATCACCCTTAATGCAAAAATCAAATTCACATTATGGAGTTACCTTCTGATATGACATGGTATCAGAGCCAACTCAATTTTTATCTTTTTCTGTTCTTGTAACTCCCTTCTACCATTTCTGCAGTCTTCCCCATTTCTGTAGTCTGGAATATTCTTTGTCCTTTTATATCTTCGCTAGTTTTTTTGAATGCACATCTCTGCCATCGTTGGACGCAGAATCCTCCCATACTAACTGTGCTCCTCCTTGCTATAGAACCAGCCTCCTCTTCACTCATTAACACCTTACCCTCGACTGAGCTTGTAAGGGCCATAACATAGTCAGTTCGCCTCCAAACAATACTAGGACTGTCGCCTATTCAGAGGAGTGCTAATTGTTCATAGATCAGTTAATTGGTGCGTCTCTTGTCTCTGGTGTGAGTACCATTATTAATACACAATGCGTGTTCTAGGTTTATATTTCTCTGCTCATAGTCTACCTTCAAAACAATCCTGTGGTGCCTTCCCCGACTCCTTCTACCGCTACTCCTTCATTGTACACTTCCCAGACTGCACTCCTCCTCGGGTGCTTGTCTACCTCCATTCAGTGCCTGTCTGGTGCATGTCTGCCTCCCTCTGGTTCCGACCCTATCCTTATCCCTTAGAACTTGGATGCAACTATCCCACGACTCGCTCAACATACAACCTTGACATACCACCTCTTCTCATCCAACATGGTATTTTAGACAGTAATTTTCCTCGCAAAATCATAAAGGAAACTCAACACTTGCTTAGTGAACCAACACCTGGTATAAGTGATTATCCATATGAGGAAAATTTACAGTATTTTAATGTGATTATTGGTCCATCTCATTTATTTATGCCTGAAGAGTATCCAATGGAAACACCAAAGGTTTGTTTTTTCACCACCTAAATTTTTCTACAGATTTACCACCTCCCTGTTGCATTGACCATATATATCAAATATCGCCCTCCCTTATATATTCTCCCCACCATATTATCCCTAACCCATATATACCCTTCCCAAAATATTACCTCTATCATATATTACAATCATAATCCTATTTTTCATAATATTGTTACTAAAGTGAATTTTTTTATATTGGCAGCAAAGTACATTTTACACAATTTACATTTTTTAAAAATGCATTCATTTATATCTATTGTTGGAGTAGTTCTCTCGGTAAAATATAACTATTTTGAATAGTCAAGGAAGATTAAACACACTCTCATCTTTAATGAGTCGTGGAGAGGAATTTTTGAAGGAGAAGGAGATCGCCATTTGGGAAAAAAAGAACAACAAGTCTTATGCATTGATTGCATCATCTATAAATGAAGAGGTGAGTCATCATATTTCACCATGTTATCAAATTTTTATGATGCCTTTAAAAAGTCGACAGAATTGTATGACTCACACTCTGAACTTGAAGTTGTCCAATTGATGATTAAAATTGTTCAGTCTTGAATTGAAAAATGATGACTCTCTTTCTTTAGCATCAGAAGTAAGATATATCACGCATGATATTAAAAACACTGGTGTTGAAATAAACATACCTCTCATAGCTTATGTCAAGGCACTATATCCCACTTAGTCACATTATCTCGAATCATTTTAAGCAAGTGGAATCTCAAGGAGATTATATTTGACTCCCTTGAGAAGAAGTTTGTTGAGAGAGAAAAGGTTTTTGGGAAGAAGAGAACTCCTCATTCTTCTAAAGAATTTGTGTGTCTTGCACATAAGGAGAAGAATCATGCTCAAGATTCTTCTAGAGGAAGAGGTGGCCAAAGAGGAAGAGGAATAATAAATTTCAGAGGTAGTGGGGGTAGAAAATTTCAAGGATAAAAGTGTTATCTTCATTGCATACATTGTAATAGAGATGGACATGAGGCATCCAAATGTAAGCTGCCTTGGGATAGAATTGAGAAATAAATAAATGAATCCAAAGGTAAAACCCATGACAAAGAGAAAGGTAAAGCACTTGAATCTTCTCACTATGTTGTGGCACATTGTAATATTGGATTAATTGAAGACTTGTTTAATGTTTTACTTTATTCTTGGAAAAATGATTGGTTACTTGATTCAGGAGCAAATTGCCACATGAATTTTAGAAGAGATTTTTTCGAAGAATTTACTGACAATGTTGATGGAGAAATATACTTTGCAGACAAATAAAAAATCAAGCCATTGGGGCTTGGAAAAATTAGGCTCAAATTGCCTGATCTTCCAGAAGTTATTCTACATGATGTTATATACCTCCCGGAGTTGAGGAGAAACTTGATGTCTTTGGTCCACATCTACCAAAAAGGACACTCCATTCATATGTTTAATGTCAAGGTTGAGGTTACAAAAACTTCAGATTTCTCATTTGTAATGACAGGAAAGAAAAAGAAAGACTTATGAAGCTGCAAGGTACCTCTGCTAGTGCACAGATGATCTGAATGAGAAAATTAGTGTTTGTTGTGCTAAATTCTAATTAAGAATATAAACAAGGTGCTTGAGGATTATGAGGTAAACTGTAAGTTAAACATGAGTTTTTATGTGAATTTCTTGAGAAAATTAACATAAAAAAACACTGAAAAAATCATTATCTAATAGACATGAAAATCACCATAAATAGTAACACAACAACACATGATGAAGGAGTTCACCCCGCCTGGGTTACGTCTCCTTGGTCCATCTTCCAATGGCTTGGCTCTCTTCTATTATGCTCAAAAGTGTGATTATATATGTTTACAATGCTCAAACAGGTCTGAAAATTGTTCCATGAGCTCCAAAATGCCCAAAAATGCCTATGTAGCCTCTTTCTATATTAAATTTGGTAAAAAAATGAGTAATTTATGACTTACCCAAGTTTTGGCACTAACCACTCCATAAATTCCTCAAAATCTGGCACCATCCTACAAATCCACCCAAGATTCTGCTAACCGAGTGCCAAATTGCCCAAAAACTAGTCAAAATTGTTAAAGCGCTTAAATGCCTAATGATGCCTTAAATCTAATTAATTAACCATAATGTATATGGTTAAATAATTTTTTTTTTTATCATAAATAATCTGCGATTTTGTTTCTAACCGTTGATGCTTACTGCTAAGGGTGGACACATGTTGCTATTTGGGGGTTTTATGTTATGGTTTATAGTTAGTGTGGGGGCCATGGGGCTAGCCTCTTGGCCATGGTTCTGCCCCCAAGAGTGATCAGGGCTGGGGCTAGACCCCTACCCCTACCCCGAATGCGAATAACATATGAAATCAAAACCACATGGAAACCAATGTATATTAAGAACTATTGTGATGGCGTGTTGCTAACGACTTGTGCTTGGTACTTGGAGGTCGCAGGTTTGACCCTTGCCCTCTCCACTCAGACTTCAACATAAATTTTGGTGGCCCTCGGGCTGCCACGTGGAGGCCCCTAGATGGGCCACATGGAAGCCTGTGATTTTCCATCATGAAACCAATAATATCATGCCACAATCAATCAAATGAAAATGTGCCACTTGGAAATATATAATTTTCTAGGAATATTCCCTTTGATTAGTCAAACTGCCACATGGGCATGCTTAGTCAGTTGTACGGAATGCTGACTGGGTTGTCCTGCATTTTTTTATAAATTTTTTGTTTGTTTGACAAAGTGTACATAACACGTTTTTGGGAGCATACGGTGTCAGCTTTCTGCGAAACGAGTTGCACCAGATTTAGAATGACGAGATCTATGCAGTCATTTAGGTTCCACACCATTCTGACAACTTTAATTTTTGAGCATAATTTTGAGCACTTGATCACGCCTCCCAACTAGAAGCTTTTGGACCCAAAAATATCTTTAATTAATGAACATGTGGATGAGGGTACACCCCCCTCAACCTTCCAGTCTCAATCCATTGGAATTTACCCAAATTCAACAATTTGAGCTTTTCATAAAAATTGATATTTTTCCTTGATTCCGAAAACCCTGTCTTGTTGTTGGAGATACCATTTTGCAGCAATTTCCCAGAATTTGTAGAAAAAAAACTATCCTTGAAGAAACAAACATGTTCCTTCCTTGGTTCTCAATCAAACGAAACTTGAATAACTTGAAAACTTTCTCACCTCGAACATTGTCAACATGGATATTTTTAGCTTGTCTTGCATTGTACTTACTTTGAATTTTGTCCTAGTGTTTTCACCATTGCGATGTACCATTTTGAAACCCAAAAAAAGTACTTTGGAACCCATGCCTTCTTTTCGTTTTTATTTGGCACTTTTTCTTTGATTTTTGCAACATTCGATGCCAACATCTTGTTCCCATCATTGTTCAATAATTATGTGGACTGCTGCAAATATTTCTCTTCACGTTTACCTCTTTTCAAAGGAGACATCTTAGAGACCTCAAAAATCTTATTACAACCATTATAAACTTCAATTAATTTATCTTTTTCATTTGATGCATCTTCTTGAAATATCTCATTCAAAACATCATTATGCTTGAACATTAATAAAGCCAAATTTTGACTTGCATTCACTATTCTTTTCATTTGCCTGCATGCATAAGAGACAAACTCATCTTCTTCTTATGCGCTCTAACTATGTACTCAATTTCATTCTTGAACAAGTGGTACTTGTTTTCATGGTGATGAAATAATTCCCTCCTATCATGAAGATAAGGACTTCCCGAAACAATACTTGAAATCTCAAGCGGAACTACACAAGTTAAAGTTTGTTAAGAAAGTTTGAATTGATTGAAAACCTTAGGATGCACTTCCTTGTTACCTGCAAGTTTGAATTCTAGCATATCCAACCTAAAGGATAAGGTCTTGGATGTGTAACAGTTTTTAGATTCAACCTTTTAACTAAGTGTTCAAAAATCAAATTGGCTTGAGAACTACTATCAAATAGTGTGTCTATTTTGTTATGCTTTGAAACAACTCTAATATTAAAGAGTTCAATTCTTGTATCATCATCTTGAGTTACATTAGAAAAACTTGAAGAAATAGTGCTTACTATGTTCTTACCTTCCAAAACCATTGAAATAATCTTGGTTTCATCTCCTGAATATGAACCTAAGTCATTCTCAATTATTGCAACTATTTTCTCCTTCTCATTGGTTTTAAGTTTGTTGGGCTTCAACTCTGGATGGAGTTGCCAACAATGGTCTTCATCATGGCCATGTTTCAAACAATTTTTTCATGTGATTTTATCTTTTTATAGCTTAATAGAACCATTTTTATTTCCTCTTCCATTAAACTTATCCTTTCCTTTACCTTCATACTCAAGGAAACTATCACTTTTCTCATCTGCGTTATGTTTCCCTCTTTCTTCTATATGTTTGGCTTGAACCCAAACCTCATCTACATTTTTGGGATTGAACATGAGAATATTACGTCTAAAATATATTTGGAAACCCCCTATATACTTTAAGAAAGTGTCTCGAGAAGATAAATTGACACCCAAAACCAGTTCTCTTCTCCTAAACTCTTGTGTATACTTTTGAACACTTTATCCTTTTAGTTGTCTAAAATTATGCCATGCCATTATGGATTTCTATATATATGCTAGAGGGTAAAATTTCCTTTTAATTGCAGCAATAAAATTAGATGAAGAGATTGAAATCTTAACAAGGTTTTTCATCTCTTCTTGTGTCTTGGCTTCCCACCATACTAGTGTTGCAGCCTCCAATCTCAAGGAATTTAGCTAAACATTTGTGTCATCATCTTGAAGGTGTTCAATCTTGCAGTAGACCTCCAAATGGAAAACCCAATTTTCAATCTTCTCTGCATTCACTTCACCATTATACATAGGAAACTCAAATTTAATATCAATTTTTAACAAGGGTTGTTTACCAATTCCTTTTGAGATATGTTGATGAGTAAGAGTAAAGTTTGTAGTAGTGGAAGAGGATGAAGATCAAGGTGAAGATGATGGTGAGGATGATGGCAGAGTAGATAGTGGCTTATCACCATTTCCATTACCTGCTCCTCCCAGAGAACCCTCTTCTCTTAGAGGTTTGGAGCTTTCACCCTGCAGCCTTGTGTTCCACTCTTCATAGAGGACTTTCACCATCTCTGTCATGTCAAAGAAAGAATTCCTAAAATCCTTCTCATCCTCTGACATGTTATCATTTCCTCCTTCGTGAGACATACTTACTGAAGCCTCTACTGCAACTTGAGGTGAATCTTGTGGTGGAGATTGTGGCAATTGTGCCCTCCTTTTCCTTGCTCCAACTAGAGAACCCACACCCACAAGCTTTCCTTCTCCTCTCTTGAGATTCAACCTTGTAAGAATTTAGATGCTTGAAAGAAAAATTAAATCCTCCTTGCACAAGTAAACCTAGTGCCTCTGATACCAACTTGATATGAATGGGAAAATTAATGTTGTTGTGCTAAATTTCAATTCAAAATATAAAAAAAGTGCTTGAGGATTATGAGGTAAATTTCATGTTAAACATGAGTTTTTATGCATTTTTTATGTGAATTTCTTGAGAAAATTAACATAAAAAAAACATTGAACAAAAACATCTGACAAAAATTAACATCACCATAAACAGTAGCACAAAAACACATGATGAAGGATTTCACCCCGCCTGGGATATGTCTCCTTGGTCCAGCTTCCAAAGACTTGGCCCTTTTCTAGTATGCTCAAAAGTCTGATTGCATATATTTGCAATGCTAAAAAATCTCTAAAAATTGTTCCATCAGCTCCAGAATGGCCAAAAATGCCTTGTGTAGCCTCTTTCTGCATCGAATTTGGTAAAAAACTGAGTAAGTTATGACTTCCCCAAGTTTTTGCACTAACCGCTCCACAAATTCCTCAAAATTTGGCACCATCCTACAAATCCATCTTGAATTCCACTAACAGAGCGCCAAATTTCCCAAAAACCTGGTGAAATTTTTATAGCTCTTAAATTCCAAATGACATCTTAAATCTGATTAGTTAACCATAATGTATATGGTTAAACAAAAAAAAATTATAATAAAAAATATGTGGTTTTGTTTCTAATCGTCGGCGATTACCAATAAGGGTGGACACATGCCCCCGTTTGGGGGTTTAATGTTATGGTTTATGATTAGTGGGGGGGGGGGGGGAGGGGGGTGGCGGTGTGGGGCTAGCCTCTCACTCATGGTACCACCCCCAGGCGGTGACTAAGGGTGGGGCTAGACCTCAACCCCCACCCCCAATGCAAAAAACATATGAAATCAAAACCATATGGAAACCAATGTATATTAAGAACTGTTGTGATGGCGTGTTGGTAACAACTTTTGATTGGTACTTGGAGGTCACGGGTTCGACCCCCGTTCGCTCCACTTAGACGTCAACATAAATTTTCATGGCCCTTGGGCTACCATGTGGCGGCCCCTGGCTAGTCCATGTGGCAACCTATGATTGGCCATCATGAAACCAATCAAATCGTGCAACAACCAACCGAATGAAAACTTGCCACTTGGAACTATATCATTCCTTAGGAATATTCCCTTTAACAGGTCAAACTTCCACATGGGCATGCGCAGTCAAATGTGTGGGTTGCTGACTGGTCTGTCCTACATTTTTTTTTTAATTGCATGTTTGACAAATTGGACATAACACTTTTCAGGGAGCATACGGTGTCAGTTTTCTGCAAAACGAGTTGTGACAGCTTCAAAATGACAAGACCTATGCAGTCGTTCAATTTCCACACCATTCTGACAACTTTAATTTTTGAGCATAATTTTGAGCACCTAATCAACATAACTTTACATACAGTTATCACTATGACAAAGGTACATTTCCATCAAGTATTTTATGGCATACTAGATTTAGACACTTGAACTATGACAACCATTAGTTTTTGAAGCAAAATGGTGTTATGGGTTTGCCTACAATTCCTAGGAAACTTAAGCAATGTGATGCTTGTATTATAGTAGAGCATAATAAACAATATTTTCATGATTCATATTCCAGAGCACATAGAAAACTTGAACTCATCCATTCAGATTTATGTGGCCCAATTCCTATTCCTTATGAAAATGGAAATAAATATATGATGAAATTTGTTGATGACTAAACCAGAATGTGTTGGGTTTATTTATTGAAGAACAAATCTTATTTTTTTTAAACATTCAATAACTTTCATGCATCGGTTGAAAATGATGTGCAATATCATATTGGTTCTATGCACACGGATAATTGAAAAGAATACACTTCGAATGAATTTGAAAACTATCTTCACCAACATGGGATCAAACATCAAACAATTGTGCCTTATAATCCCCAATAGAACGTAGTAGCCTAAAAGAATGAACAAGAGAATTTTAAATATGGTACGTTCCATGATGCTTTTCAAGAGTGTAAAATTGATGTTTTGGGTTGATGCAATTCTATATGTTGTGTATATAAAGAATAGGTTTCCATATAATGCTATTAGAAACAAGAATCCTTATGAAATGTGGCACAGCCACATTCCTTCGGTAAAGCATCTCACGGTCTTTGGTTCCACCTGTTATGCCTTCATACCTAAGGAACAAAGAAACAAACTTGGTGCAAGGATTCATAAGTGTATCTTCTTGGGGTATTCAAATACCTCCAAATCAAACCTTCTCTATGATAAAGTTAATAAGAAGTTTGTAGTATCCAAAGATTTCATATTTCTTGAATCTTCCAAGACTGACAATGTTGTTGAGCGGAAACTTGATAGCTTGGATATGTTAGTGTCAGTTTTCCACAGGCGTTGCACTTTTGCAGGAGACCACACTGTACTTTTTCCAAAGGTGTTGTGCTTTTTCCAGTTGCTTGCTGCACTTTTTCTCAATACGTTGCGCTTTTTGTAGAAGGGAGCCACGGTCCCTAAAATTCATTGTAGAGGTTCTCATCATCAATTCAAGGTTGCTACAACTATTTTCAAGTAAGTGGCATCTCCATAGCCCCTGTTTTCAGCTTGTGGTGTCAATTTCACGGTGCATACCCTTCATTACATTGTATGCCATGTTCTAAGCAATTGAAACCCTGGTTCATAATTTACAAACTTAATTACTCTCCCCAGGACCCATTCACCTTCCCTACACCCTAAATTACTCCTCACTACCCATACATTTACTCATTTCCCATTCCAAAGCCCTATTTCCTAAACCCTACAACCCTAGCTGTGCTTTCGTAGGCAGCTAGATACCTCCCTGTAATACAAATTTCCTACCCTATTTCCCTAACTATTTCACCCTTCCATTGCTTCCCTAAACTCACTAATCCCTTCCTACATTTCCCCAAATTTTCCCTTACCCATCACAATCTCTAATCCCACTATCCTACTCCCTTTCCCTTCTCCTTATTCCCTAGGGTTTTCAAAGACAAACTAAGCATAATGTAGGAAGAAAGAAACACAATGGAGGAGGAAAGAAATTCCATAGAAGAAGACAAGAAAACATATAGAAAAGGAGGGAGGATTTTGAGATTAGAGCCAACAAACACAGGAGAACTGATGCATCACCCTTAGCTATCAGATGTTTCCAGCGTGTAGGTTTCATTGAATTTCGTGAGATGGTATAAAGAGTCCAAAGTCACCCTACTTTGACCAGGGTTTTCATCAGCAACCTCCAAAACAACCAAGTGACTATAGCAGGGGTGGATTTCACCATTTCCACTAATATCATTGCAACAGTAACAAGGATACACAATGTGGGTGAAAAATGGTTTAAGACTAAGGATTTGGATGACCAGTTGTATGAGCCTTACCTCAAGGCACCTTACAAAGAAAACATCAAAACGGTCTTTCCTTTTGGTCAGTTTTTGAATATATTCCCCCCCATGATGAAAATAATCATGAAATACTTCACTTGTGAGGGTAGATTCTCTATATTATACAACTATCACATCAGGTTGCTCATGCATTTCACTACGATGAAATTTCTCAACCTCCCATACTACTTGTACAGAAGCATTGATAAAATGGCCTACATTGTGCAAAACATAGATTTTGAGCTTCATATGAACAACCTCTTCCATAATTATGTGATTAAAATCATTGTCCTTCACCACCTTAATCAGTTGAACATGTCATGGGAGAATTTCATAGAGGTAGATGTCTTCACTACAGTTCCAAGTCAACCTGTTAGACCTATTCCACCAACAGCTTCAGTTCCTCATAGGAAGACTAGGAAAACTAGAAGGGCTACATTCAAAGAGGTCAAAGAAGCCAAAAAGGTCAAAACCTACCAAAGGGGACCTAGGTAAGTGTTTTCTCCAAATATTGTGGAAGGGGCCTTGCCTTCTTCATCAACAAAATAGGGAAATCAAAAGTAGAAAGAGGAAGTTGTTAAAGAGGAGGAAGACCTTCATGAGAAATAAAGAGAGTTTGACTTGGTGGACTTGGATATCCAAGATGATCATGAGGCCTCAAACCCAATCATAAAAGAGAAGGATGCCACAATCAAAGAACTGCAGGACAACATTGCAAGATCACAATATCATATCCTTCCTTGAACAAGAGAACAAGCAACTAAAATACAAGCAAGTACTTATGGAGTTAGAGCTGCTAAAGGCAAAGATACAAGAAACCAAAGGTTAAGCAGTGATGGAACCTAATGATTCTAACCATGGTGAGACTCAAAGCACTAATACATGACAAAAAACAAGAGGTATTAAGAGAGCTTTAGAGCAGGATACACATGAGGTAAAGTAGCTCAATTTTGAGGAAAGGATTGCAAAGGAAATTGATGATGACAGAGAGGTGTGGCTTGAAAGAGTTAACATCCACCTTGAGAAGCTCCTCCATAAGACCAACAAGGACAATGATATGCTTAGATACATGACTAACAAATACATCAATAGAAACAAGATTTGCAACATCAAGATCAAGCAGTTGAAGGAGAAACACAGGAAAAAAATAATCAATCATAAGGAGGAGGAAAAAGTTGAGATTCTTGCTGATGCCTCCTTGGTTGCTTGAGACACCTCATCGAAATTTCATCTACCAATTTTGATGAATTTTGGGCAAGTTTTCAATTTTTTTACATTTCTGCAAAATTTTACAGACTTTTTGCACAGTTAGCCTGCAAAAAGCGCAACATGGGCCACGATGCGCTTTTTTTGGATGCCTCAAAATGAGAAATGGTTTGCATATTTGGATTCATAGTGATGTATACATGTATTTTTGACTATTGGCACTCAGAAAATAGAGCTTTCGACAAATGGAAATGGCCAAAAACCACTAAAAAATCACCTTTCTACCTCCTTTTTCAGACCTTCACTGCGCTTTTGGAGTATTCTTGGGAGATTCAATTTTTGAGGAGCTTCAATCAACCATTTTCAGTTCTTGAGGACAGATTTTACAAGTAGACTAGAAGATATTTCCAATGAGCCATCATGGGCCCAATTTGGACTCTGGGAAGGAAGCCAAAAATCAATTTTAAGGCCTACGCTGTGCTTTTTCCCAGCCACGCTGTGCTTTTTCCAAGCACATTGTGCTTTTTGCAGTTTCCTGTTTTCTCCAAAATTTTCACAATTTCTTAGTTGATGGATGGATTCAGTGAATTTTTATTGATGTAATCATGAAATTTAAATTTAATTATGTCATGAATAGTTACTAGGGATATATACATCATGTAAATAGGAAATTTTGGTCAATGTGAATCAGTTTCATGAATGATAGGGATGAGTTGGCTAACCTCCCTAATCACTAGGATTCCATTTGAGAACTTAGTGGATCAGCTCTGTAAGAGATGGATTCGACCCCTGAGAGTGGGATAGATTTTTTTTAGTCTATATCTTTCATTTCCTTTCTCATTGCAAGGGTTGGATTCTGTATAATTTGATCATTGAACACTTGTAATTAGACATTGGACAAGAAATAATAGACTAAGTTGCAACTATTTTGATGGGATACCTGTGGTAATGTGTTTTAACATTTTTTCTTCTTATGTTTTGCAAATGTGTGAATGTATTGTGATTTAATATTCATGCCATCTCTGAATGTAATTGATTCCTAAGTGAGAAAGATAGAATTCATTAGCTTATGCTCTATTTTGGAGGAATAGTTACAGTTTTGTTTCATCTTCTTCTAATTGAAAAGAATTCATGTTCCCAATGCTCTTTTCTGAAACCCTAGCAGTCTAAACCACTCTATCAAGATTCCTTAATGTGTTAAAGTACTTACCTACCTTGCCCCATCAGATCTTTGCAATTCTGATTCTTATTTTCCCTCACCTAGTTTCTTGTCTGACCTATTCACCATCGAGCACCTTAAATTCAATCAAACACACCCTAGTGCTACTATACCTAGCCTAAAATCCTATTTATCTAGTCATCTTGGCTGTGATATTATGGACAGAGCCCTCTCCATCCAATTAAGTCTAGCTACTTGGAAAAATATTGGTTCATGGTTACCTTTGTTGGTCTCTTTTAAGCCTCAGAGATCCAGTGGAGTGATAACATCTTGGTGACCATACTGGGGAAGAAAGTGATATATTTTCCCTGGTTTTACCATTAGATCATATAATTCTTGGCCTGTGGATGATAGGCCTAAAATTTCATAGAGGTTGACTTGAAAAGTTGCTGAGAAAAAAATTGCTGAACAATGAACATTTTGGCTTCAAGGATATACACCAGATCAAATCCAGATGTTCAGCTAGCTGATCCAGTAAAAGATCCAGAGAGGCTTGTTGGAAGAAAATATATCAAAACATGAAAAATTAGTCAAATCCTATTCCATTGGTAAGATCTTCTTCGCTGCCTGCAAATGTTATCTCTCGAAGACATACCTTTTGATTTGAAACTTGAACTATCTTTAGTTCGATCTAAGTCTAAAACCTTACTACCTGATATAATTTTTAATCCATTAAGGTTTTATAAGGTGAAATCATTATCTGAGATAGATATTGGTTCCTTAAAACTTGAAGAGAATTTACCTTTTGAAGAAACTAAGTCCGAATCATACTTTGACACTAAAGTCTGGAGTCAATTCTATAGGCTTGAAAGTTTAGCAAACCAACTTCAATACCAGTTAGAAAAATCCATAATCCAATATCATCAAGAGTCAATACCCATCCTGACACAATCACAATCAGTTGTTGCTTCTTCATCTACACCATATCCTTAATTACCTATTTAGAAAACTCCTTCCATTGTTACTCCTGTACTTCACTCAGTAGGAATCATGGCCAAATTTTCACCCCTCATTCTTCCAGGGAAACTTAATGCGTTACCACAAGGTTATGGCCACAAACTCCCTTTTTTTTATGAGAGTTCTCCAATCACTGCAAAACAACACATAGTCAAAGTCACTGACATTATTGACTTGGAAGAAATAGATGCAGACAATGCTAAGATGAGAATCATAGTTTAGAGCTTTTCCGAAGAGGTTAAAACCTAGTTCAGATAATTAAGCTCTATAGCCACTTCAAACCAGTCAATAGATGCCTTCATAGCTCTATGGAAGGTGAATAAGAATCCCTTGCAAACCCTTTCTGAATACAATAATCTGAAAATGGAACCAAATGAATCAGTACAAGACTTCACTTCCCGTTTTAATAGAGTATACAATTCCATTCCCAATGAGATCAAAGCTCCTCCAGGTTTGGCTCTTTTTCATTATCCAGATGGCTATGATCGGGACATGGCCTATCAGTTGTGAGAAAGGAATCCTAGTACATTATAAGACATGTAGAAGAATGCAATCAATGTGGAGGCTAACTTGTCCATTAGGAAATAAAAAATGAAGGGTCAGAGGAGAGTAACTATCAAGGAAGAATCATCCTCATCCTCGGATGTAAAGCTGAATACTTTGATAAGAACATTAGCAAGGATGGTTGACAAGATTTCCATAACATAAAGACAACCAGAAACACAAGTTAGAAATACTAACTTTAGAGGAGAACAACAACAACCTCAATTCAGAATCAAACAAAGAGAATAGAGGGCACCTAGCCGACCAGCACAACGAAAACAAATTTAGACACCCTTGGAACAAAATTATGCTCAAGGAGTTGAGGAAGAAGAAGAAGATCATGTTGTTGAAGAAAATCACTTTTTTTACAGCTGATGGCCAACCCTTATTTTGACAGAAAATGAAGAGTACGTAGAGAATAAATATGTGCCTAAATATGAAGACTACATTAGCCACCGATCATGAGTTGGAGGTTGAATATGATGATTGTCAACGAGGCTACTTGAATGTACTCAGCTCACAGTAGAGGAAATAATCATTGAGGGGTAGAGATGTCCCAATAAATCCTGTTCATAAGTAGGCATCCCAATAAAAGGATACTCAACCGAAGCAGAATCCTCAAAGTAATCAGAATAAAGGAAAAGAACCTGCAACTACAAATCAAAACAAGGTTAGTCAGCCATCTACAAGCATACCGGGCAAAGAAAAGGACAGTCAGAAGAAATAATCTACACCAAAGGATCATGCCAACAAAAGAGACATCATCATTAAAGAGGTAGAGAAATCCATTCCTTTCAGCTTAGAAACTGAAATTTCCAAATTGAGAGTGTCTATACCTTTAACTGAACTTTTCAATGACAATTAGTATAAGTCTCATGTAGCCAAAATGTTAACAATAGATCCTTTATCTGATATACTAAATGTCGAAGATGACCAACCTGAACTTATCTTTGGTCGAGCAATAGATGGTCAGTTAGAGGATAATGAAGTTCCCCCATTCTATTTGAGTATGAGAATTCACCAAAATATCCTTCACAACGCTATGCTTGACTCTGAAGATTCCCACAATTTGATGCCGAAATCCATTATGGTGAAATTGGGCCTAATATAACTCATCCTTACCATGAATTGTATTCCTTCGATTCGTGTAGAGTCCCTTGTCTGCGTCTCATTAAGGATTTAGTAGTTTCCCTTGAACAAATTCCAGCAAATAATGTCTTGATGGATGTGGTGGTAGCTGATATACGACCACGATTTGGTATGCTACTGTCTAGATCTTGGGGAGAAAAGTTGAGAGGCACTTTGCGACTAAACTTCTCTTCTGCCACCATTCTAGTTTTTCGACAATTGAGAAAGTTGTACCAAGAAACGAAGATGAAATACATGATAACCAACAAAGAGAAGCCTAACAATAATCTGATTAATTCTATACATACATATTTATAATCATTTATTTTGTTCAATGATAGCGTCTTAATGATGTAGATAGTTAGCTTATAGAAGTAGAAGATATTCCAAAAATTTCAGATTGTATCAGAACAATTTTAGATAAGAAAAAAGAAAATATGCCTAGTTCTTCAGGGTAGTCATTAGATAAGGCAGAGAAAAGTTCATATTAGAATCAAGAAGTGGCCCGGAAAGTTGAGACAAAATAGAAATTAGAATTCCAACACTTGAATGATGAAAATGGTCTATGGACCATGGATTTAGATAGTGCCTTGGGGAAAGACAGGGCATGCATTGGGATTTGGATACAAAATCCTATTCATCAGCCTGGTAAGGTTCCTAAAATATAAGGTTATGTTCATACAAGTTGACATTTGATTGTTCTAACAATGAGGCATTGATCACTGACATCAAGATTTTGAAAAAGTTGGGTGCAAGAAGAATTTCAGTTTATGGCGACTTCGAACTTGTGATAAAACATGTAAAAGGGGAATACCAGGACAAGCATCCATGAATGAGAGCATACAATAATTTTGTACTAGATATCCTAAAGATGTTTCTCGAACATACATTGTCAGTAGTGCCAAGAAGTCAAAATATCATGGAATATTCACTTGCTACAACAACAAGTAATTTCAAGATCCCTATCTTTTCCAATAGAAAGCTTGAAATCCATGTTAAACATCGACCCACTGTTCCTGACAACTTGCGGTATTGGCAAGTATTTTGGGATGATAAGAAAGTAAACAATTTTCTACAAAATGACGGAGAATTCGAGAATTCTACCATTGATGGAGTTTATGACAAGGATGATCAAGTCATTGAAGCCACCCAGGTTGATATTTTACAGCTGAAGGATGACAATATTCCAAGAGGTCTTATACCTTTGGAAGAATTTTTTTATCAGGATGATATAGAAAGGAAGCCAACATTGGCTCCTACGGAAAAAGGTGTGGAGGATGTAAACATCGGAACAACAGAAAAGCCTAAGATGGTCAAATTGTCCAAGTCTTTATCTCCTGAGGGAAAAGAAAAATATATTGATTTAGTTTATGAATTTTCCAATGTTTTTGCTTGCGATTATGCAGACTTGAAGGTCTATGATAAGAATATTATTCAACACACCATTCGATTTAAGCCCAACAAAAAATCCTTCAGGAAAATGCTAAGAAGGATCAACCTGAGGTTGCTGCCCTCGATTGAAAATTAAGTGAACATACTTTACAAATCAAGTATCATTGTTCCTATCATATTTTCCGACTGGATATCAAATCTAGTCCTGGCCAAGAAGAAGACTGGAGAAATAAGGATTTATATTAATTTTAGGAATTTGAACAAGATGTCCCTTAAGGATAATTATCCCCTTCCAAAAATGGATCACATATTACAAAGAGTGGTTGGAGCATCCTAGATGTGACTACTTGATGGATATTCGTGATACAATCATATTTTAGTGCATGAGAAGGACCAATATAAAAATGCCTTCATGACACCTTGGGGCACATTTAAGTATTCTAAGATGGCATTCAGACTCAAGAATGCAGGGGCCACCTTTCCTCCTGCCATGGACATAGACTTTGCAGAAGAGAAAGATGTTTTCTTAGTGGTATGTTTAGATGATTTGACATTTTTTTCTCATTCCGATGATGAACATTTGTATCACTTAAGGATTGTATTGCAGAAATACAGGAAATTTGGAATTTCTCTTAATCCGAAAAGAGCCTTTTTTCCATGGACGGGGGCAAGCTTCTCTATCACATCATCTCCAAATATGGAATCCAGATTGACCCTTCTCAGGTTGAGGAAATTCAACGAATTGACTTTCCACGAAGCAAGAAATAAATTCAGGCTTTCAATGGTAAGACGAACTTCTTAAACAAATTTATTCCAAAATTGGCTGAGCATTTTCCAGAAATGAACAACATGTTAAAGAAAGAGAATGAGGTAAAGTGGTAAGAGGATGCCAAGAAGTCTACAACCCCTCTTTTTGTCAGCCTGGATTATTCAATTGATTTTATCATTTTCTCATTTTCGTCCAAGCATACATTAGCTGCAGTCTTGATGCAAAAAAAGGATAAGATTGAGAAACCCATAGCTTTTTTCAGTAGAACCATCAAGGATGTAGCTCTTTGGTTAAATATCATTAAGAAGAAAGCCTTGGCTTTGGTAAAAGCTTTGAATTATTTTTGTGTATACATTTTACATTCACATATTCTGGATTATTTCCCTAATGCAATAGTAAAAGATGTTCTTATGCAGACAAATCCAGAAGGTTGAAGAGGGAAGTGGATAGTAGAAATGTTATAATATGACCTTGAGATCAAACCCACAAAGCTGATAAAAGTTCATGGCTTAGCCAAGCTCATGGCTGAGTCAAACTTACATGCCCTAGAAATCAACCTCATTTCAGTATTGTCCGATGAAGAAGAGGATGACACTCTTATACAAGTATCTGATATCTTTCTTTCGTCTTCATGGTATTCAGACATTACATATGTTCTTCAGCATTTAAATCCTCCTCCAGGCATGTATAAGAGTAAGGGAAGGTACTTGAAGTTGAAATATTCCAAATACTGCATATTGGACAACGCCCTTTATTGGAAATATCCAGGAGGTATTTTGCTAAACTGTTTAGTTGAGAATGAAGCCAAAGAAGTTATGAATGATTTCCATAGGGGAGATTGTGGGGGCCATCTGTTTTTGAAACATTAGGGGAATTTTGAGGTCTAAAATGGGCCTCCTAAGGAAATTATAAAATAATAGTGGAAATAATAAAATAAGATTAGATGACATCATCAAATTTTAGAGGGAAAAAAGAAAAAACTACTTTTTCAACTCGTATTTTCAACTTATCTCCCTATAGGTTTACTCAAATTTCAACCAGGGATACTTGTTGGATGTAGAATTTGATTCCTCATCCAAGGAGTACCCATGTTGCATACTTTTGATGGACTCCACTACATGAAAATCTAGAAATACATGAAAAAGATGATTCTAATCATGTTTTTTTCATGTATTTCTCATTTTTCATGTAGTAGGTTCCATCAAAATTATGCCACATGGGTACTCCTTGGATGCAGAATTAAATGTTATGTCCAACGTGTACTCTTGCTTGAAATTTGAGTAAAACCATAGGGAGATAAGTTGAAAATACGAGTTGAAAAATTAGTTTTATTATTCTATTATTTTTTAATCTTTTTACTTTTTTACTCTGAAAATGGTGAATCATCCCCTATGGTTGACATCGACATATTGAATCTTATTGGTTCTTATAAAGTTTATTTTGGTTGTAAATTTTTCTTAGGAGGCCCAATTTAGACCTAAAAATTCCCCTAATGACCATGGCTAACAAAGTGTTGAGAGCAGGATAATACTGGCCAAATCTTTTTGTAGACTTGTACAAAATAGTGATGAGTTTCCATGAGTGTCAAGTGTTTCAAGGTAAAATAAAAATTTTTCCATTACCTTTGCAACCTATTTCAGTACATGCACCTTTTCAGCAGTGGGGCCTTGACTTCATCAGAGAGATACACCCTACATCATCTACACAATATAAATGGATCTTAACGAACACCGATTACTTCACCAAATGGATCGAAGTGATCCTAATAAGGCAAGCAATAGATTTAGTAATTATTTAGTTTTTGGAGACTAAGATTTTGTCTCGTTTTGGCTGTCCTCATAAGATCATTACCAACAATGCTACTGCATTCAAATCGAAGAGAATGGTTGAGTTCAGTGACAAGTACAACAACAAGTTGGTGTACTCAACTGCCTATTATCCACAAGGTAATGGTTTAGCATAATCTTATAATAACTATTTGATTAGTATCATAAAGAAGATGCTTGAGGCAAACAAGAAAAATTAGCACAAAAAGTTGGTTAATGCTTTGTGGGTGGACATGGTGAGTAGTAAAAAATATATAGGAATGTCCCCTTTTTAGTTGGTTTATGGTGTAGACACTATTTCTCCTACATCACTTGCAGTCCTGGTCATGAAATTGTTGTAAGAAGTAGGAAGTGAGGAAAATGATGTACAACGATGGATCAATCAGATGATCCATCTTCAGAAGATGAGAGATGAGGTATTTCAGAAAACCTCAAAGCTTCATGAGAGGATAAATAAGGTGTATGATCGCAAGACCAAGGAGGGTGATTTTAAGCTTGAAGATGTAGTCCTCCGGTGGGATGCAAGGAACGAGGAAAAAGGGAAGCACAAAAAAATTGAAAACTTGTGGAAAAGGCCATACAAGATCTTATCTTTTTGTGGACAACATGATCTCATATTGAAGGATATGAATGGAGAAGAATTCTTAGGAGGACCAGTCAATGTTAGGCTCCTTAAGCATTATCTTTTCTGTTGCAGATTTCAGATTTCTCAATTCCGTTGTAAATATCAGTTTAACTTTTTGCAAAGTGTGAAGCAGAGAATCACTGGATTTTGGAGCCCGAGGTGAAGGCCATAAAGTTTCATTTGTTTTTTGCTGTTTTCAAAGATAATTTAGTCAAAGTGAAGTCAATTTTCAGTCAGTTTTCAGTCAATTTTCAATCAGTTTTCAATTAGTTTTTAATCACGTGTTTTCAGTTAGTTTTAAGTTAGTCTTGAGTCATTTTATTATGATAATTTTTTAGTATTCAACTTTTTTACAGCTTTTGACTCCATGCCCAATGGATAGGCACTTGGTCTACAATGTTCTTGACACCTCCAAGGAGTTGTCATCCCCCAGTTGGAGCCAATGTTAGTGTTAGTTTTTGCATCCTTCCACCAGTGATCAAATAAATTCTTTCATGCCATGTTAAGGGTTCCTTTCTGAAATTTTTTCCATTCCATTAGGTCATCATGAAAAAATTTGGTCACTTGGTGCAGATTTAGGTCTGATATCACTCCTTTCAAAAAAATTGTAACTTGCTGGCTCATTTCACCACTTTTTTGAGTGTACCATCAGTCATGAATTTTCATCACCATTTCAGTCATTTTCATCATGGTTTCATTCAGTCAAAATATTCTTTATGTTTTAGGGTTTCCAAGGTCATCAAATCACCATTTCATTGCATAAAGGCCCAACAAATGAAGGAGTTCCAATGAAGAAGTTTCATCAGTAAGTTTGATTTGTAAATTTGATTTCAGAACAAAATGTAATTTTATTTTTCCTAATTTGTAATAAATTCTCAAAATTCCAAGTAGTTGCACACTCAAAGTTCCATCAACAGATAAGCCAAAGTTCCAAAAAATCAATCAATATTTCTTAGTCACCAAAAGATGAAGTTCAATGATCTAGTTCAGAAATTAAAAGATAAACAACAATGTAAAGTCAGTTTCAAGAAAGGAAATGTCGGTCCCAAATTTGTTTAATGACATTTCTCCAAGTATAAAGGCTCCCAAAGACCAAGAAGACAGTCATTTACATCTTCGAAGCATCGAGCTCTCAAACTCCCAAGAAAAAAATCGAGTTTTCCCTCAAAAAATTTAATTCAGGGCCATTCACTGCACTTTTCCCATAGGTGTTGCACTTTTGAAGGAGACCACATTGTGCCTTTTCCAAATGCGTTGCACTTTTTCCAGTTGCTCATTGTGTTTTTTCTCGATATGCTCAGCTTTTTGTAGAAGGGAGCTATAGTACCTAAACTTCATTGCATAGGTTCTCATAATCATTCAGGGTTTCTATAGCTATTTTCAAGTAAGTGGCATCTCCATAGCCTCTCCTTTCAGCTTGCGGTGTCAATTTCAGGGTGTATACCCTTCATTACATTTTATGCCATGTTCTAAGAAATTTAATCCCTAGTTCACAATTTACAAACTTAATTACTCTCCCCAAGACCCATTCACCTTCTCTACACCCTAAATCACTCCTCACTACCCATACATTTACATATTTCCCATTCCCAAGCCCTATTTCCTAAACCATACCACTCTAGCTGTGCTTTCCTAGGCAACTAGATACCTCTCTGTAATACAAATTTCCTACCCTATTTCCATAAATATTTCACCCTCCCATTAATTTCCTAAGTTCACTAATACCTTCCTACATTCCCTCAAATTTTCCCTTACCCATCACAATCCTCTAATCCCACTATCCTACTCCCTTTCCCTTCCCCTTCTTCCATAGGGTTTTCAAAGATAAACTGAACATAATGGAGGAAGAAAGAAACACAATAGAAGAGGAAAGAAATGCCACAAAAGAAGACAAGAAAACATATAAAAAAGGAGGGAGGATTTTGAGATTAGAGCCAACAGACATAAGAGAACTAATGGCATCACCCTTAGCTGTCAGATGTTTCCAACATGTAGGTTGCATTGAATTTTGTGAGATGGTACAAAGAGTCAAAAGTCACCCTACTTTGACTAGGGTTTTCATCAGAAACCTCCAAAAAAAGAAAGTGACTATAGCAAGGGTGAATTTCACCATTTCCAATGATATCATTGCAACAACAACAGGGATAACCAATGTGGGTGAAAAGTGGTTTAAGAATAAGGATTTGGATGCCTAGTTGTATGAGGCATACCTCAATGCAACTTACAAAGAAAACATCAAAAAGGTCTTTCCTTTTGGTCAGTTGTTGAACATATTCTCCTCCATGATGAATATCATCATGAAATACTTCACTTGTGGGGGAAGATTCTCTAGATTATACAACTATCACACCACCTTAATCAGTTGAACATGTCATGGGAGAATTTCATAGAGTCAGATGTCTTCACTGCAGGTCCAAGTCAACCTACTAGACCTATTCCACCAACAACTTCAGTTCCTCACAGGAAGACTAGGAAAAATAGCAGGGCTACAGTCAAAGAGGCCAAATAAGCCAAAAATGTCAAATCCTACTAGAGGGGACCTAGGCAAGTGTTTGCTCCACATATTGTGAAAGGGGCCTTGCCTTCTTCATTAGCAAAGCAGGGAAATTAGAAGCATAAAGAGAAAATTGTTTAAGAAGAGGAAGACCTTCATGAGGAAGAAATAGAGTTTGACTTGATGGACTTAGATGTCCAAAATGATCATGAGGCCTCAAACCTGATCATCAAAGAGACAGATGCCACAATCAAATAACTGCAGGACAACATGGAAATATCACAATTTATCATATCCTTCCTTGAACAAGAGAAAAACAAGCTAAAAGACAAGAAGGTACTCATGGAGTTAGAGATGCTAAAGGAAAAGAGACAAGACACCAAAGGTAAAGAAGTGACTGCACCTGATGAGTTTGACCATGGGGAGTCTTAAAGCACCAAGACAAGAACAAAAACAAGAGGTATTAAGAGAGCTTTAGAGTAGTTTAAACATGAGGTAGCGCAACTCAGTTTTGAGGAAGGGATTGCAAAGGAAATTGATGATGACTGAGAGGTGTGGGTTGATAGAGTTAAAATCCACCTTGATAAGCTCCTCCATAAGGAAAATAATGAAAATGACATGCTTAAACACATAGACAATAGATACACCACTATAAATAATATTTGCAACATCAAGATCAAGCAGTTGAAGGACAAATACAAGAAAAGCCAAATCAAGCATAAGGACGAGGACGAAGTTGAGATTCTTTCTGATGCCTCCCTGGTTGCTTGAGACACCTCATCAATGCTTCATCTATCAATTTTGATGAATTTTGGGAAATTTTTCCATTTTTTGGCATTTCCGCAAAGTTTGACAGACTTTTTGCACAATCAGCCTGTAAAAAGTGCAGCGTGGTCCACGCCGCGCTTTTTTTGGAGGCCTCAAAATGACAAATGGGTTGCATATTTGGATTCAAAGTGATGTCTACATGAAATTTTGACTATTTTTACTCAGAAAAAAGAGCTTTTGACAGGTGTAAATGGCCAAAACCCACTAAAAAATCACCTTTCTGCATCCTTTTTCAAACGTTCACTGCACTTTTGGAGCAGTCTTGGGAGATTCAATTTTTGAGAAGCTTCACTCAACCATTTTAAGTGCTTGAGGAAAATTTTGACAACTAGACTAGAAGAGGTTTCCAATGCGCCATGTTGGGCCCAATATGAACATCAAGAAGGCTGTCAAAAATCAATTTTAAGTCACACGCTACGCTTTTTCCCAACCATGATGCGCTTTTTCCAAGCACACTACGCTTTTTGCAGTTTCCTGTTTTCTCCATAATTTTCACAATTTCTTAGTTGATTGATGGATTCAGTGAATTTTTACTGACGTAATGATGAAATGTAAATTTAATTATTTATTGAATAGTTACTAAGGATATATACATCATGTAAATAGGTAATTTTGGTCAAAGTGAATAAGTTTCATGAATGATAGGGATCAATAGGAATCCAGTTGAGAACTTAGTGGATTAGCACCACAAGTTAGGGATTCGACCCCTGAGAGTGGGATAAGTTGTTTTTAGTTGATATATTTCATTTCCTTTCTCATTTCAAGGGTTGGATGCTATAGAATTTGATCATTGAACACTATTGTAATCATAATTTTTGCTAGAAATAACAGACTGAGTTGTAGCTATTTTTTATGGGATACCTATGGTAATGTGGTTTGACATTGTTTCTTCTTATGTTTTGCAAATGTTTGAATGTATTGTGATTTAATATTCATTCCACCTCTGAATGTAATTGATTCCTAAGTTAGAAAGATATAATTCATTAGCTTATGCTTTGTTTTGGAGGAATACGTAAAGTTTTGTTTCATCTTCTTCTAATTGAAAATAATTCATGTTCCCAATGCTATTTTTAGAAACCCTAGCATTCTAAACAACTCCATCAATATTCCGTAATGTGTTAAAGTAATTACCTACCTTGCCCCATCAGATCTCTACAATTATGATCCTTATTTTCCCTTACCTACTTTCTTCTCTGACATATTCACCATCCAACACCTCAAATTCAATCAAAAAAACCCTATTGCTACTATATCTAGCCTAAAATCCTCTTTATCTAGTAATCTTGGCTATGATCTTGTGAGAGAGCCCTCTCCTTCCTAGTAGGGCTAGCTACTTGGAAAAATATTGGTCTGTGGTTACCTTTGTTGGTGTCTTCTCAACCTTAAAGATTTAGTGGAGTGATAACAAGATAGATTTGGGCATGCAAAGTCATTTCAAGAATTTGATAATAAGATTCCACATCTTGAAGGGGGGATTCCTATACTGGTTCAATCTGTGGAATCTTATTTTGAAGCACTCTCTACCCCACATGAATCTCTAGCCACTGATGAAACTTTGAGTGACGTGATTGATATAATTAGGAGACTCAATCTTGATTCAGCACCAACTGTGTCAACTAAGAATATTGGGAAATCTCAGAAAGGTCCTCCAATATGCATGACAAAGACACTTGAAAGTGTTCGTACTGATGAGGTTGGAAAGAGAGGAACAAGAAGTTCCACCAGGAAAAATGGAGGTGATGTAGATAATTATAATTCACTTGTTGATATGGATGTTTCTTATGATTGTGAACTGATTTTTTTACATATTTTGAACCAAATTCCTTCAAAGAAGTTGTTTAAAGAAGCGATGCAGAAGGAATAAGACGCCTTGATAAAGAATGACACATGGAAGCTGGTTGATCCTCCATTGGGAACCAAACCAATTGGCTACAAGTGGGTCTACAAGAACAAGTATAAAGCTGATGGCTCACTTGATAAGCATAAAGTCAGGCTTGTGGAAATTTTTTTTTTCACAAAAAGAAGGGGTGGATTATGAGGAGACTTCTTACCCCACAAAAAAATTAGTTACCATCTGAACACTCTTTTCCTTGGTAGCTCAGAACTATTGGAAAGTCCATCAAATGGATGTAAAAACTAATTTTTTAATTGGATATATGAAAGAAAATGTTCTTATGTCCCAACTAGAAGGATTTACTGTGAAGGGACAAGAACATAAAGTCTAAAAAATTTTAAAATCCTTGTATGGTCTCAAGAAAGCACTGCGAGACTTGTATGAGATGTTAATTGATAATATTTTGAAACTCAACTTCAAACATTATAATATTTATGATGCAAATTTATTTGTCAAGAAAGTTGGAAAAATGGTTATATACCTTGTGGTGTATGTAGATGATATTTTGATGACATGGGAAAATGAGAGCTACATTGCATCCATAAATAAGGAATTGAGGAAAGGTTTTGAATTGACGAACTTGGGCTATGTTCACTACTATCTTGGTAATGAAGTAACTCAACATCTGAAGTTTATATTCCTCTCTTAGAAGAAGTACATTGGAGATATGTTGAACAGATTTTGCATGAATGAGTGCAATCCTTTAAATAATCCAATGGAAGAAAACTTGAAGCTCACATCCACTGAAGGAAAATAATTCTAGGATGCAACAAAGTATAAACAACTTATAGGAAGTCTCAACTACCTAACTACTACCAGAACGAACATTTCATTTGTTGTTGGAATCCTCTCTAGGTTTATGCAAAATACTTGTGAGGGACATTGGTCTATTGCAAAACTATATCTAAGGTACTTGAAGGGGACTCAAGAATTTGGACTCAAGTATACATAGGTGGGCGACTTCAACTTGATTGGATACTCTGATTCAAACTTCAGTGGAGATAAAGGAACTGGGGTATTTACTTTAGGTTATGCTATGAGTTTGGATCAGGAGCTTATTCATGGAGATCATGTAAATAATAAATTCCAGCAGATTCCACAACTGAGGCAAAATATGTGTTAGCAACTGAAGAAAAAAAACAAATTGTGTGGCTTAGGAAAATTCTGTAATAAATGCATGAGAAACAAGCACATTCAAATTCACTCATGATTGAAAACACTTCTGCAATCAATTTGGCCAAGAACCCAAATTTCCATGATTGAAAAAAGCAAATTAATACAAAATACCATCTGATTCGACATCATGTTGAGGCCAATAAAATCCATCTATGCCATTGTTCCACAAATGAGAAGATTGGAGACATATTCACCAAATAACTTGGAAGAGAAAAGTTTGAAAGATTCAGAACGATGCTTGGACTCAGCAACATCCCTTTAGATTAATAGTGGGGGGGGGGGGGGCGCGGGTGAGGATCTTGATACCTAATCCTTGGGATTGGGTGAAAATATAAAATAATGTAAATAGAAAATAAGGAGAGCTGGAGTATGAAGAGAAATTGGGAGATGAATCCCAAGATTCTCTCCCTCCATGTATATATCTATGATCACTATTAATGAAAAAACCAAATTCACATTGTGGAGTTACCTCCTGGCATGCCATCTATCATTCAACACAACTTCATAGTCGTAAATATTTCTACCCTATGGTTGTTATTTTAATTTTTTCAAAATAGCCAACTCTTTGGGTCTCAAATAAATCTTCAAATTCCCTCTAACTTTCCTATTGTTTCTTTAAATTGATAGTCCTTATGGAACCAATTAAATTGAATTTCAATAGTGACTTAACTGCTCTAAGATTACTATCATAAGGTTTTCCAAGCATAACCCACTTGATAGTGAATGTCCAATTCTTCACTGTCCTTAGTGTTTTCAAAAATATTCCCACACAGTGGTGAAAAAACTCTTGTACTTATTATGCAAAGAGATTCTTCAGGTTTTCTCTCTAAACAATCTTAGATTTGAGCCTGCACCATTTTTCCCTATCTAAGGCTTCCTAGTACCTCCAAAACACAACAAAAACTCTCTCCAAAGGACCATTTTCCTTCGTAGTTTCCACAAAGAGATGTGACCTTGTTTTGGAAAGCCTACTGGACAACTCATCCATTCAACTTGAAAATCTACAAAATTTTCATTCATTCTTGACTATGAGAATCATCCTCCTTTTTATTAGAACTAACCCTCTAGAATTTGGCCAAATTTCCTTCAAATATCAATCCTTGAAGCTCCAAATCCATGCCTCTCCTAGCAGTACTATAGACCTTTACAGGTGTAAACTTAGGGCACAAGGAAGACCTACTAACAGTGACAAGATGCTCCAACAATCTATCCTACACTAGAGAAAAAAATTCACTAACAAGCAATACCAACACAAGAGAAAAACATACCTTGTTTTTGCAACTGTTGCTGCTGCTTTTGTCCTCATGTTCTATGTATTTCCTCTGTAATATCGACCTTTTGATTAGGGCTAACTATATATACAGTCACAACTCCAAAATTAAGGACAAAACTTCTCTCAAATATTGTAACCCCTTCTCATCAATATTATACACTTTATTATCTCTTGACCCTCTTACAACCACCCATAATAATTCTTTTCATTATAAAAACAAGATCTATAGGAATCGACTTGCGACTTGGTCATAATATGAATCTTCAGGCCTATTTCTTGATAAGAACAACCCTCAAACTAGGCATAGAATTTCCCTACCTCAATCTTCTTTTTTGTTGGCTACTCCTCTTACCCTCGACTTACAATCACAAGAGAAATAACCCCAAAAATGATTATTCACTTCCCTTCACAAGTATCCCTAGGTCTTGGATGTCTCAGAGATGTTTTCTTGATGCTTTATATTTGGATGGATCAGAACATAACCTTCTTAGAAACCCATCTCCACCTTCTAGTTTGGTCTCCAAATGGACTACATTTCAACCTTATAAAGAATTTGTATTATATTCATGGATTTCCTTTGTGAGAGACAACACATATCATTGTTTTAACTTCACAATAGAATTCAAGAATTAGTTTTTATCACTGAATATTCATATTGCAGTCTTATGGAAAATTACCTTCAACTTTGTATTGTAACTCAAATCATTATACACGTGTAGCATAGTGTAAGATCATGTATACTTTTGAAGTAAATTTGATCTGTAGTGACTCAAATCTCAGACATTTCTATCTTCTTGTATTTTCTTATTTATATCTTTTGTATCACGATACAGTAACCCAATAAACTCACTTCCATTCTTTGTCTAGTAGCTCAAGGGAATTCACTTCTTGTCACATTGCTTATACCTTAGTTCTTATATGAATCAGATTATTTGTATCAATAGGACTCAGATTTATGTCAAGTGGGAGAAATCAGATTTGTGTCCAGCAACATTGGTATTAATCTGTAGTAAAACTTTCCTCCTTAAGTCAGAGGTGATGCAGGAGCATCTTGCTTTATTGTCATTTTGTATTTGGGTGATTTAGGGGGTGATGTTTTTTATAATTATTTTATAAATTATGCACATTTTAAATAAATTGAGAGGAAAATCTGAGTGTGAGGTTTATTGTAAATATTCTCTTAATAAATTGAGAATATGAGTGGAGTTGGGTTGTATAGATATTTTAGGGATTATGAAATCCTTAAATGGAACTTAGTTGAGTCAAAGGAGGGATAAAGCTATTTTAGAATTTGGTTGAGTTATTTGTGGAGTAAATCATGGATTCAAATTAATCCACAATTATGTATAAATATGAGCTTTGTATGAGGATGGAGATAGATAGGAATAGAGATGGAATAGGACAGAAAAGAGAAAGAGAGCGTAGAGTAGGAATGGTGTGACAATGTGACAAGTTGTAAAGGTGAGAGTAGGAGGCCACAAATGTAATACTCAGCCTAGGAAGGGTTTGAATCGTAATTTCTTGTTGTATTTTATGCAATTATTTTGGTTGTGTTCGACTCTCTCTTCATATATATTCTGTATGGAATCTAAGTGATTTGTATGAGGAATTTTAAATTGAGGATTTCATGTTTAAGAGAATACACACTCTATTGTGCGCAATATTTTGATTTGTGCAGAAATTCTGCATCATTTTGGTATCAGAGCCGGAAGATGCCTACCTGTTGTGGGAGTAAATTGGTTTTGAGTGTGTTGTGTGCACTGTTGTGAAGAATGCAAGTGCAAAGGGGAAACCAATGAAATATTTGGCCCATGCAAAATTGATATAGTTATTATTATAAAATTCCATGCATTCACTCTATTCCATGTTTTCTGTTGTTTATTTGACTTTGCAATTATATATATGCGTGGATAAGTGTTGTTGAATTGAAGGTGCGATTGGTATTAATTCCAATCGAAGAATCGATCTCAGTAACCGACAAATAAAATTTGTTGTAATCCTGGAATGACATAAGAAATGCCAAATGAAATGTCTGACTTGGATGCAAGGCGGGTGCAGATACTGTGAAACGGCAAGCGAGCGCTGTTTTGGAAGCAAGTGCAGTGGTTGCAAATGTTGTTAGCTGGTATTGGGCCAGCGTGGAACATTGAAACGAGTGAAATGCCAATACAAGCACAGATTCTATGGGATGTTGAATGCAAAGTCAAGAGCATAAGAGGATGGTGTAGATCTGAACACAAAGGAGGAAGGTGGACACCACTTGAACTGATAAGTAGTCAGTAAGCCAAATTGTGGAACTGGTGTAACATGAACACAAATTGGGAAGGAAGAAATAAATTGTTGCAGAATTGAACTTGTAATAGCTTTCTACCGATGTCGACATTGTGAGGAGCTCACTGTTTGTGGTGTGTGCTGTAGAAGTGCACGATACACTTTGCATTTTTTTATAGTGGTTCAAATGGTGCATTGAAATAAAGATAAATTGTGTATAAATTTTTTATGAAAAACTATAGAGTATATAAACTCTATCCAATTACATGGTTTGATCCTTTGCAACAAATGCAATTTGTTACTGCATTGAATATTTAACATGTGCCTTTGTTCTTGATCAACTAAAGAAGATCTCATGTTCCAAGTTTGTAATTCATCCAAGTTAAAGATCATTTGTTATCATCATGTCAAAGCTGACATAGAGGGGGAACACACTCCTGTGGTCATATACATGGAAGAATATGATAACATCGCATGCATGTCTAGAGGGAAAATAGTGGGGACTGGTAGGAACAGTGGCCTCATACTTCTGACATCTGGGTTCCAAATTAGTGGAAATTTCATCAAAGCTCTTCAATGATCCGGTCGCAACTAAATCATGTTTTGATAACTCATATTGTTCTTGCGGTTAAGAAATTTTGAAAGAAATCTTGGTGTTGAATATTGTTTTCCAAATAGTACTTGGATCTTCGGACCTTCAGTCTGAGTACTTGGAAAGAAATAAAATCCTTTGAGTAACATTATGGTTCTTTCAAACTAAATTTACCTAGAGTCAATATCAATGATGGAAGCTACAAGTTCTTTGTGATTGTTTCACATTATAAGGCCTTACAACCACCGTGGACATTTTACTCGTTTCGGGTGTCTCCTCAGTACATAGACAATAAGTCGAAAACGACAAATATGTTAGAACTTAAAGTCGAGTAGTATCGCAGTGAATAGTAAAGAGGGTTTTGAAAGACAACAAGGGGTTTTCCGCATAGAATGAAAGAGGTTTTTCGCTGCTTGGATGAATGCCAATGTTCGCTCTTTAAATGTACAACACAGTTCACCAATCATCCAGCTGCATCCGAGAAGAATATTTGGGGTTTGAAATGCATCGATGAAGGGCATGCGAATATTCATAGTGACAAGAATGACATAGAGGAATGAAATCCAGAGAGTTGAAATTGCAAAGAAAAGGTTTATTAAATAACATTGAAGGGCACGTAAGGTATGAAAATTCATTTCCAAAAGGTATTTTAAATTTTTAAAATTAAATGGTTTATTTTATTTTCATCATAAAATAAATCTTGGGAAAAGTGGATTGCATTTCTATTTAAAGGCTTAAGTATCATGTGAGTAAAAGAAAGTGATAATGGGAGACGATATAATTAGTGACTTATGATAATATCATAAGAATGGAGTATGAGAGAGAATTGGTAGAGTGAAGATTTTACATCATGAGAATGTATTATGGGTGGATGTTCATTGGTATATTGTATAACTTGAATTAGAGTCAAAATATCCACTATTTTAATTATTAGGTAAAGCTTTGAAGTCAAATAAGATGTTAAGGTCAAATGAAGAAATTTGGATAGCTTGAGTCAAGTTAAACCATTGAGTTATTCTAAAAAAGGGTGCATTTTTTATCCAAGATGAAGAGTTGATGTCAAGTCTGGAGTCAAAGAGTCTTAAATCAAGTCAAAGGTTTGAATGTAATTGGGTGCATGTTCGACGGAGCCCGACACCCAAAGAGTGTGGTCATTGTAATACAAGAAATACTGCAGTTGTTGTTTGCAGCAAAGAGGAGCAAGAGAGTTTCCCAGAAGATGATTCCAAGATAGAGAATGAAAAGATGCCAAGAGGTCAAGCACAGGAAGAGAGCTTGTATTGTTGGATGGAAAGTATGAAGGCTTGCTGAAAAAGGGATTGAATGAAATCCACAAGTGAACAAATGAAGTTAACAAAGGAGGAAAAATGACTATTGATAGTAATTTCAAAGGTTCTGACAAAGGCCACAACTGAAGAAAGAAGAAGGAAGATGCCAAGGCAAATGACATATGGAAGCAGTTGACTGATGAAGAATATGAGAGGGAGAAGGCTGAGATAATAGTTCATCTTAAGTTATTGATGGAATTGTTGTAGAGAAATAAGAAAGAACAGAGACATGGTTGGACCATGAGGAAGAAAGTGAAATGGGAGAGACTACAAGTAAAAAGGAATCAACAGGTAAATATGAAGTTAACAGAAGAGCTTAGAAAACTTGAGCAGATGATGATTATGCAATTGAGGTGTGAAGAACTCAGAGAAGCTAAGTTGGAAATGGAAGTTTCCATTTGGGGACCAAAACAGGGTGAAATTCTGGGAGAAGAGGTTAATGAGAAAGATCTCATGGAATATTGGAATAGTGCAGAACAATTTGAAGATATGTTGACAAGGGAAGCAGATGAGGCTATGAAGCCTTGTATTTTTAAATCTCATAGGTTGTGTATGTTTGCAGGATGTGCAGAAGATGATGGACAGTCTGGTTAAACTGTCACAAAGATGAATAAAGCTCTTGAGGTGAAGTATGATGGAGAATTCCTTTTAGAGGAGGAAGGTATTGATTTATTGCAACAGAAAGAATTCATAGATGAATTTCTATTTGGTATAATACAACCAGTTAAAGTTGCTATGGAGCAGAAGCATAATGAAAATGCCATAGTGATATTCCAAGGAGGTAAACAAGTGAATTTGTTTAATGAAATTGATGAAATAATTTTGCAATGTGATGATACAAATAGCATGATAACTTTGAAGAATTACTAGAAGAAGAATGAAACTGAGAATGAAGGTTGTGATGGAGTGCTAGAAATATTTCACCTGGAAATAGAGTTCTTGGAAAGATGGCTCAAGGAACCTGAAGGAGAAATGAAGCCCGCAGAACCTGATAAAGAAGAGATTGCAGTTACCGTGCATGATAAGGATGAAATGTTTCTAATGTTTATAGAGTTAAGTGAATGTTTTTACTCTTCAAATAATAATGTGATTGTAGGTACATAAGGAAACATTAATAAATATGATGTTGAAATCATAGGAATTGAGCACAAAGTGTTTGAAGATGAGACGAAAGATCATGAGAAATAAAAATGTTATGTCCTTAGAGACATAAAGGAAACAACAGTATTAATCCAGCAGGATGAAGATGAAAGCAACCAACAATTCAAAAGAGGATTTACTGAAATCCAGAAGGCCTATGATGGGAGATTGGTGCTTGCAGCATCAAAAGAGGCCGAAAGGTATTGTATTTTTAAAACTAATAATTTTTTGATGAATGCAAGTACATCACCGGATGATAAATTTGTTACTATAGGGGCAATTAATGACTATAATTGTGATCAAGAAGAAGTTCTTGATTATTCTTCATTACAAAATGTTGAGTGTTCAGCGCAATTGAAGGAGGAAGCAACATACAAAGAGGCAGAAGCTAAAGAAGATAATATTAGAGAAATTGCAATGGAAGGAGGAGAAGACACTATAGAAAACATCAATCGTATTGATGTAATTTACAAAGAGGAATTACTTTGAGGAATTGGAGGAAGTAATTTTTGTAGAGGCCGATGGAATCCGGTTAACATACCAGTTCGAGATTCTTTCAAATTTTGGAGACAAGAAGAATGGGTATCAACGTTTCTACGCAAGTCTGTATTTCCTAAAATAAATATGGTGCCGTATGGAAAACCAAGAGTTACATTCAATAGTGTTCTGAAAACACTATTCTAGGAATTCTCTACAAACTTACAAAATGGAGTTGATACTTTAAAAGACCAGTGGCAAAACAAAGTTTGGAATCCTGGAGGTAGCAAGTCACTGAGACTTGTGGTTATCCCATTATTACAAAAAAGTGACAGACCTCATAGACAGGAGTCTATGGAAACTTTTCTACATGGGGAGTCTGATGCAGGAGCATCTTGCTTAATTGTCATTTTGTATTTGGGTGATTTAGGTGGTGATGTTTTTTTTTAATTATTTTATAAATTATGCACATTTTAAATAAATTCAGAGGAAAATCTGAGTGTGAGGTTTATTGTAAGTATTCTCTTAATAAATTGAGAATATGAGTGGAGTTGGGTTGTATAGATATTTTAGGGATTATGAACTCCTTAAATGGAACTTAGTTGAGTTAAAGGACAGATAAAGCTATTTTAGAATTTGGTTGAGTTATTTGTGGAGAAAATCATGGATTCAAATTAATCCACAATTATGTATAAATATGAGCTTTGTATGAGGATGGAGATAGATAGGCATAGAGATGGAATAGGATAGAAAAGAGAAAGAGAGCGTAGAGTAGGAATGGTGTGATAGTGTGACAATTTGTAAAGGTGAGGGTAAGAGGCAACAAATGTAATACTCAGCCTAAGAAGGGTTTGAATCTGTAATTTCTTGTTGTATTTTATGCAATTATTTTGGTTGTGTTTGGCTCTCTCTTCATATATATTCTGTATGGAATCTAAGTGATTTGTATGAGGATTTTGAAATTGAGGATTTCATGTTTAAGAGAATACACACTCTATTGTGCACAATATTTTGATTTGTGCAGATATTTTGATTTGTGCGGAAATTCTGCATCAAGAGGTATAATATCCACAAGGTTTCACATTTCTACATTTTATTCTCACAAAACTTACTTTTGTTAGGACTTGTTAAGAGAGTTGCTTCCAATATGTTAAGGTCTTCTTCTAACCTTCAATAGTGGAACTTTTGTAAATATGTCTTCAATTATGCCAACAATAGTGATCTTCAAGCCTCCTTTTGCCGACCTTAGAGCTAATACCATGTTGGAAAATTAAGGAATTTGTAGATTAATGATTATTATCCTACTTGATAATTACTTGTGATATTTATTGGAATTTTATTAATTCATTTTACTTCTTCATGAATTAATTAAAAAAAACATAAATATCACAAAACACAAGGAACACAAGATATAGGCTCCATGCCAGAGAAAAACCCCACAATTGTGGAAAAACTGAACAATCCTCTTCTTATAGAATCAGATCAAAATGAGACCTCCAAGACCTAAAGACTAGGTCCAAGACCTCTTGAAGCCCTAAGTCATACTTATAAATGATCTCCTCCAAACAAGACAAAGTCAACCAAAGTCAACAAAGGTCAACCTTTGCATAGTCTGCTCCAATCAATGTTTCAACCCTCAATTCCAGTCTGCAACTTTGGCTTGCAACTCTCGACCCTATAACTTGCACAAAACTCTATAATTTTGCACGTGTGAGCAAAAATAGGTAAGATTTTAGATCTTCTTCCTTCGCTTGGTATTTCTTCTTTTTTCATTGTCCTTTGCTCTTAATTTCTCCTTCTCTATGTGTAGATCAAAATTTCTTGGTTGTTATACAAATGATTCGAAGTATCTCCCCTTTTGTACCCTTCTCAAGGGGTCGAATAGGCCTCTTATAGGCCTACTTTCATTGGTAGGGCTGAATTTTTCTTGGGAGTCCAAATTGACTTTATAAGCTCAAAAATAATGTTTCTTTGTTAATACAAATTTCCCAAAAGGGTATTTTACATATGAAAAAAATTATTTTGACTCATGACAAATCCCAGGGGCATGAAATGCATGCTTGACCTAGATGACCATTAAATGGAGCATGAAACCCATGCTTGAAAAATAATATTTTTCTTTCTTCTTTTGCTTGATACATAAAATATATGTAATGGCATAAGTACAAACACAATTATGAAGACCAAACCTAGGTACTTTTCCAAAATCTACCACTATGTTTCTAAAGCCATAAAGTGTATAGCTATTGTACCTTGAGGGCTTGAGTTGGGTTTGTGTGTGAGCACATTTCTCATTTTATTTCCTTTAGAAAGGATGGAGCCTTGAAGGGAGAAGTTTAGGGATATAAATACCTAGATAAGGCCTGAAGGGTCCCTGGAGAACCTGAAGGGAAGTTGGAACTCCTGGAAGCCATAGAGTTTTGAGACCATACAAAGAAATTTGAGTCCATATGATGTAAGGCATAAATCAACTGGATATGGAGGACACATGTCGACGTAGTGACAAACCCATAAACCCATGGAAGAGCATAGAGCCAAATTTTAGCTACCATTGAGTACACAATTTTTTTGGTAAAGTTTATTATTATTATTATTATTTGATAGTAAACCATGTTTTATGGGGACAAATATCTCATATTAATATAATCTGAAACCTTTTTAATGGGGAAAATATTTGAGAGAGATTTAGGCCAAAACAATTTTTTTTAAAGGGGTTTCTTAAACATTGAGAAACTAGGGTTTGAAGAAAAAAGTTGAGTGGGATTATAAAACAAATTTTGAAAACATTTCAAGAAGATTTTTTTCTATGAAATAAGGGATTTTTGAATAAATTTGTGAAAAACAAGGTTCTTGACACATTTAGATTTTTTCTCTAGAAAATGAGTGTGTGTGAAGAATAATGGTAAATGCAAAAATTTTAAGTTGAAAATTTTAATGGGAAGAATACTTTAAACTTTGGAAATTAAAAACATGAGATATACTAGTACAATAGGGTTTTCATAATGCATTAAGGGAAAGGGAATGAAGCCTGTGATGATGACCAATGATGAATTGGGGAACCTAGATGCCAAATCCATAAATAAATTTCAATTGTCTTGCTGATGATGTTTTATTCATTATTGTTGGAGAAGTGACATTAGTAGGCTTTTGGATCAAGTTGGAAGGTCTATGCATGATGAAATATTTGACAAACTAGATCTACTTAAAGAGATGATTGTATGGCATCTTGAATATGTAAGAAGGTATGGAAATTGCAGATCACTTGAATGCATTTAATATTGTTATTTTCCAGTTAAATAGTAGAGATTCCAATTTGGATGGAAAATACAAGGAAATTATAGTGTTGTGTTCACTACATGAACCGTGGGAACATTTTATAACCTCCATTAGCTTAAGCACAATGGCTACTCTTGAATTTGATGTTGCTGTAGGAGCTCTATTGTATGAAAATGTGACAAGGAAATCAAGAATTGAAACCTCGATTCCAAAAGAAATGGTGGTTAAAGGTTGCTTGAAAGAGAAAGGAGATAAATCAAGAGGTAAATCCAGGTCAAAATCAAAAGGAAAGTAAAATGATATGTTGGTTTTGCAATAAATCAAAGCATATTAAGGAATACTGCTGGGAAACACAAGAATCCAAAGAAGATAAAAAAAGGAGGAAAATTCGGTTGAATTAGGTTAAGGTATGATCGATTAACTTTTATCAATTTGTAATGTTAGTAGACATTGTGAAGATTGACTATTAGCTTATGGTGAATCTCATCATGCATGTCCACATAAAAATTGGTTTACAACATATGGTGTTTTTTATGGTGGATTTTTCCTTATGGGAAATAATATATACTATAATATTGTTGGAGTTGGGAGTATCAAAATCAATATGTTTAACGGTATTATGAGAACATTAATAGAAGTGAAACATGTACCTGAGTTAAAGAAAAAAATTATTTCTTTGGGAGCATTGGATTCTCATTGTTATAAGTAGACATGTCAAGATGGAGCACTAAAAGTTTCTAAGGGTGCTTTACTAGTCATGAAGGCTACTATGACAAGGAACCTTTCCAAGTTGGATGGAAATTCTCATATCAATGAAGTATAAGTGGCTTCTGAGGAGGTGACATAATCCATTCTTTTATGGCATCAAAATATGGGTCATATAAGTGAGAAGGGACTACAAGTATTCTGCAAGCTACTTCAAAACTTGAAATATCTGAATTTAAGTTTCTACAAACATTTTATTTTTGGAAAAAAATATAAAAAAAAAATTAAAGTGGGAAACCATAGTAGTAAAGGTACTCTTGATTACATTCACTCATATGTTTTGGGGCCATTACCTATTGTTTCTTTTGTAGGATTTGTCATATTTTGTTTCATTTATAAATGATTTCTCTAGAAAAGTGTGGGTCTACGTGTTACAAAGAAATGCTAATGTGTTTAAAACCTTTAAACAATTTAGAACTATGGTAGAGAAGAGAACTAGTATATTAATAAAATGTTTAAGAATATATAACAGTGGTGAGTTCACTTATATAGAGTTTGAAGATTAGTATAAGGAGGTTCGGATCATGATATTAAAAACCATAGTTAATACTCCTTAGAAAAATGATGTGGTAGAATACATAAACATGAATCTTCTAAAAATATTAATGAGAATTCTAATTAATCCCAATTTGTATAAAGGGTTGTGGGAATAAACAATTAGTATTGCTTGTTATATGGTGAATCGATCACCATTTGACAAAATAAACTACAAAATCCTTGAAGAGGTATGGAAAGGTCATCTCCATGATTAGTGAATTTAATTTTTTTAGTTGTGATGTGTGCTATATTACTCCTAAGAATCAACATTAAAAACTAGACTATAAATTGAAAAAAGACATATTTGTTGGTTATGATGATGTTTCTAAGGGATATAGGTTGTGGGATTCTATTTCCCATGTAATCGTCAACATCAAAGATGTGATATTTGATGAATTTTATTTTATTAAATGAGATCATCCAGAAGATGTTTTGAAATAGGAACAAGTACAGGAACATGCACAAAATAAAAAAAAATCAATTTGAGACTAAACCATACAGACAGATGAAAGCAAGAAGAAGCTTCTTATGATAAATAAGTCGTAGATGTTGAAGGCATTCGAGAAAATTTTGAAATTCCAATACCAACACCGAGAAGATCTACACGAGAAATAAAACCTATTATGATTTGTAATTATTTCACTACATATGTTTCTCTGATTACTAATAATGAGGAAATTCTTGTTATCAAGAAGCAATAGAAGATATCAATAATTCCAAATGGATGGAAGCAATAAAAGAATAAATGGATTCCTTCGAGAGGAATAAAACTTTGGATTTGGTTGAACTTCTGAAATATAGAAAGGTTGTTGGATTTAAATGGGTATTCAAATTGAAAAATGGCATTAATGATAATATTGAAAGGTATAATGCGACACTAATCGTAAAAGGTTACTCTCAAATGCAAGGTGTAGGTTTCCATGAAATATTTTCGTTAGTTGTTAAACTTGTATATATCCATATTGTGCTGGTACTATATTCTTTGTTTGATTTGGAGTTAGAACAATTAGATATTAAAAGAAAGTTCTTGCAAGGAGATTTGGATAAGGATATTTATATGGAAAAACCAGAACGTTTTTTTGCAACATTACAATGAAATGTTAGTTTTCAAGTTCAAGAAATTGTTGTATGGCCTAAAAAAATCGCTTAGGTAGTGATAATTTTTTTTTTATTGCTTCAAGATGATCCAAGGTTGTAGTAGAAGTGAGTATGATCATTATGTGTACTTTAAAATTTTGAAGAAAATATTCATTATCTTAGTTTTATGTATTGATTATATGCTCATTGATCATTGCAAGTAAAATAATGGAAGAGACCAACATGTTTAAGGCTTAGATGGCTAGGAAGTTTGATATGAAGGATGTAGGAGCTAGAAAAAAAATATTGGCCATTTAAATACATAGAGAAAGTAAAAATGGTAAGCTCAAGTTTTTACAACAGAAGTGTGTAGAGAAAATACTTGAGAAGTTAGGGATGAACAATGTCAAATTGGTAAAATTCCCTTTTGACACCCATTTTAATTTTTCTTTAGGATTATGTCCTAGTAATGAAGAATTAAAATATTATATATCTCATGTACCATATGATAATGCAATAGGAAGTATGATGTATGCGCTGGTTTTTACTAGAACAAATATTTCACATGCACTGGGTGTTGTTAGCAGGCTCATGGTAAGTCTAGGAAAAGAGCATTGGGATGCAATGAAATGAGTGTTCTGTACCTAAGAGGAACTAATGATTATTATATCACATTTAATGGTTGTAATTATTATGTCTGCGGATATGCTAATTCAGATTTTGTAGGTGATTTAGAGAAGAGAAGGTATATTTTAGGATTTTTCTTTACTCTTGTAGGGGGATCCATTAGTTGGATGTCTAAGATTCAATAAATAGTTTCTTTATCCACTACAAAGTGAGAGTACGATGCTTTCTCACATTCTTGCAAAAAGGAAAATTGGTTGAAGGGTCTTCTAGGTGAACTTCAGAGTGAAAAACAACGTAAATGTATTCTATGATAGCCAAAGAACTCTACATTAGGATGAAAATACAAATCATCATAGAAAAACCAAACATATTGATGTAAAGTACCATTTTCTAAGACAAGTTATTAATGGAGGTGGAGTATATCTCAGAAAGGTCCACACTTGAGAAAATTGTGCAGACATATTTACAAAACTAGTGTTAATAAAGAAGCTAAAATGGTGTCAAGATTCTCTTGACTTCCAAAAAGGTGATAGGTATTTGGCAAGGAATTAGGAAAATTGTTGTCACAATGGAGATTGTTAATATAAGACAACAATGATTAAAAGAAAACACAAAAATAACTTACAATATAAATATTTTTATGGTTATTTTAATGGAGATAGTTTACAAATGAGAAGATAATTACTCAAAATATTGTAATGGTGCCTACTTCATATATTGATTTCGAGAGATGCAAGGGTTGTGTGAGTAAGTCTGATTGTAACATTTCTTCTGCAATATAATCCTAATTTTTGTGCCCATGGATGTTTCCTTAACAAATTGGCGGGGTTTTACCGTGTAAATTATGTGTACTAGTGTACATTTTTCTTGTCATTGTTCTTGTGAATAAATAGTGTACATTAAAAACAATATGTAGAGAAAAGGGTGCACTACCTTGGGTTATGTATGTTGATGGGAGACAAGAGATTGTAAGTTGAAATGTTGTTGGAGTTCAATATATTTGCTATGTTGGCACTGATTATGTACCATATTTGACTTTAGGTAAGCCTTTTTCTCTAGTGAAGTCATAGCCCCAACATTGGGGTTACCCACTTCTAAGGGAGTTAGAATAGTGGAGTCTATGGTTGGGAAGAACGTTTAGAGTGTGTAGCTAGTTGGTGTACTTTTAAAAGATAAGTAATTTGTATGTGAACTATGTTAAATGCCATGTTTTTATGTTGTAATACTATGAATCTGTTGTGCTATACAACAACCCCCATTTATTTTTCATAAATAGGGACCCGTTAGAAATAAATAGGAAAATCCGTTTTAAAATTTATTTTAAAAAATCTTAGAAAATAAATTTTCTACCTAAAGCGCACCGCTTATCACATGTTTATCCTTCAAAAAGAATCCTAAACCATAAATCTGCAAATTGCAAAATGTGCTCTTTAAAAAGCCTTTCCAAAGAAATAAAAATATTTACTTTCCTTTTTCACATCGCGCTTGATTTAGTTAAAACTTAAAGAAACAAAGTAATATAATTTGCGACAGCCGTGGACCCGACGAAGCGAATAAACTCAAAAATATAAATCCTTTTTCGCTATCGCATCCACTTTAAGCTTTCGCAAATCACATCGCACGCGAATTATAATATAGACTTAAACATATCTTTTAAATCTTGCGATCCGCGATTTGCGCAGATCGCATTTCGCAACATTTATAAGTCAATCATGAAATATTATAAGGAATCATTGCGATTTTCACATTTAATGATATCAACGTGTGAAAAGCAACTTATGTCATATCAAATTGAATTTTAGATCTTAACGGCTTTAAACGATTGATAAGTATTGTGTGCGAAGTCATGTGAAGCCATGTCAAGCATTAAATTTTGAAATCATAAGGAATTATGAAGAGATAATTGATAAGATTGACAGTCTTTTGCATGCGTTTGAAATAAATCACTGATATATCTTTGTAATCCTCGTCATATGATATATTTCACTTTTCTTTCAGGAAATTAATTATCGAGTTAAGAAAGTCAGAGATGAGTAAAAAGTGTAAAGAGGTGTCTCAAGAATCATCTTTACAGGATACATATATGCCTTCGTTATTTTCAGACACTATCTGTAAAAAGGATTGTGGCATTTCTTCATGGGAAGCTATGTACAAATTTTTTAAGGATGAAGGACCAAAGGTGATAACAAAAACATCTGCGACATGTACTGATTCCACCTCTTATGCAACCCTTTTCGACGTTGCATGCTCGTTTATTCACAGAATAGATGCGAGACCAAAGATTATGCCTTACACGGATATGATTAAGTGGGCAGTTGAGAACTTAAATATTGAAGATAGAGTTTTCAAGAATTCCAGAGGAGAGATTATGGTCTCTTTCAAAGCCGAAGATTTGATAGCCATGTATCATCTACCAGCTCCGCAACAGAAGTATGATAATAGATATGTGCAAATGTTCAGAGCTAAACATCCAGATCTTATCAAGGTCATCCATGAATGGAAAGACAATGAAGGGAAATTGAAGTAGGAAAAATTTGGTACGTACCCCATTACAAAAATCCCTTATCCTTATTGCTATGTTGCTGGTATGTTGTGTAGGCTATTTGCAACACCTTATAGTACTAGGTTCGCTAGAGATCGGGATCCCTTAATTGACGTAATCATCAATTCATCCATTTTGAATTGGGCAGACCTTTTATCCAATTATTTAGCCAAACATATTTCCGAATATAGGAATAAAAGGAGTGCTTCATCCAAAGAAAATTCACCCTTTTACATGTCTGCTTATGTTATGGATTCCATTTGTTTCACTTCTACATTTCCAATCATGGGTTGGAAGTGGACCATTAAAAACCCTACCCCAATTCACATATACCATGAAGAACTCTAGGACTCTAAATTCCACCTACATTTCTACAAAGTCTGTTATGGAGTCATGTTGCCTATGTATAAAATTATTTTCAATGAAATGATCCCTAGGGTTTCCAAATAAGTCAGTAAAGATATTCTTCCTACAACTAGATGGTTTGTTGAAGAGAAATTCACATATGTTTGAGTATTTGGAAGTTATTCTCTTCCACAGGTTTTGGCATACTATGTTCCAGATAGATTGTTTGGGAGAGAGATAGCTTATCAACTCATCAATGGTGTCACAAAACAGTTAAAAGATGATAAAAAGGCTATTTGGCCTTCTTTCTCTCCACAGTGCGGTGCCTTCGCTTTGGCTAATATTGGCCATACATACAAAGAGGTTCCTAATATTCAAATGTTAAATCTAGCATTCATGCCAGGAAGATTATATGACCCCGATGATGTAATTAAAAATTACATGGAAAAACTCAAAACAAAGCCTTTCATAAAAGAAGAAGACAAATTTGATGACTTCTTCCAAGGAGTTGAAGATTTTTCTGATATTGCTAAAAGGATTTCAGTCAATCAAGTCAAGAAGAGGCTGAAGCCTTTCAAGAATATAGAAATGAGAGATTGAAAAATGTCCCTTTGAATTTGTTAGTTATTGAAGAATAAAAACATACTCCAAGTGTCAATCTCGATGAAGAAATGAAAGATGGCTCTGAAAATGAATCTGGTCAGTCTCAACAGTACTCTAACAAGTCAGATCAATCTAAGGATGAATTTGAATCTACAAAAGAAAATTTGGAAATCGACCAAATTCTTAAAGAAATAGAGTTGCAAGAGAAAACAAATAACAGTGGCACTAAATCATATTTAGAGGTAGTTCAAAAGGATCAGAGCACGGTAGATCAGTCTAAATCATCTCAAGGTAAAGAACTGGTGAATGAATGGGAACAATTTTCCCAAGCAATAAAGAATCCTAAAGAAAAGGTCAATACTGACCAAGCAACAAGTTTTTAAACGCCAGAGCCTTCTCAGAAAATAGTTGAAACTGTCAACCCTCTACAGAGAATCCCAACAACATAGAGCAAAGAAATCATTCCAGCTTACTCTACAGATCAAATCATCCTACAGATTGAAGACATTCCATCATTGGATATTTTCTACAGTCCCAGCCACAAAGCTGTGTTTAAAAGGAATAAGAGAAAAAGAACTGATGAGAAAACTCCTAAAACGACAGATGAATCAGTTGATGTCCTTTGGAAGGATTCATTAGAGGATCCCAGTGATCATTTGAATAAATTTTCACAATATGCAGGAGCTTATGCCACAGGCACTCTAGATAAGGCAACTGAAGTTAGAACCTTGTTGAAACAGAAAGAATCTAGAATACTGGAATTAGAACAGATGTTAGATGCAGAGAAAGTCAATACTACTGAACAAATCAAAGAAATTTCAACACAGTTCCATAAAGATATTGAAAATCTTAAGTTAGAACATCACAGAGAGCTTAAAGAGAAACAAACACATCTAGAAAAAGCCATGGCAGAGTTACAAAATCAATCACAATCATAAAAGTTCATTAAAGAAGCACTTGAGATAAATGCTTTGATAAAGAAGAAACAAAAATTATTTTGTCATAAATCTGCAACGATTGATTCCTATTGTGATTCCAATAAAATAATGATTCAGCAAATTGCAATCCATAAACTAGAATGTGAGAAACTTAAAAATAAAATTGAAGAACACATTCAGTGGCAAAACTCAGATATAGGAAAGCAAGCTAATCTACTACAAATAGACAAGCTTCACAATGAATTATTATTTACAGAATGGGAAGCACAGATCATCTGAATAGAAAGAGCAGCGACCAAGACATCCAACAAATCAAATGAGGTTATACATCTCTTATGTGACTAATTGTTTAAAACATGACTTCTAGAAGAAAGCACGTCTGATGTGTTTTCAATAACAAAAGAAGTAGAATTAAAATGGAAACATAGAGAAGAACAACAAGAAGAAGTAATCAAGAAAGTAAATAAGTTTGATCAAGAAAATTATTGGAATTTTCTGATCAAACCTTATCATCAGTAGCAAACTCTTCTATTTCTCACAGAATTAGCCCAAAAGTCTCAGTCGACAATCTTAAATGCTATCTTCAAGGACCAAATTCGATCACGAATATCTCAGCTAGCTCAGCTCAAGACAATGCTAGATATCTTCCAACCTCGTGGTCACATAGAAATGCATGATCCATAAAGTCAGGATTATCAGTTCTAAATTCTTAGATTATTGTTCAAGTTAAGTTTTAGAGAAAGGTTGTTTGAAACCTCCTCTACATTTTTGTAAATCATTTAATTAGTTTGTAGTTAGTTTTAGTATTTAAACCCTTCTCATGAATTTAGAGAAGGGTCCATGATTTTGTTAAGAACATTTGCAAAGAATGATTATTTCTAAGTAAGTTTGTGGATGCCTTGATGAAGTAATGGAACACGAACTTTTTCCAGTTATAAATATCATTTTGTTGAATCACTGTTGGTGCACTTCTGTATTCTTTGAATGACTCTTTGATTGAAGAATTGGATACGGCCTATTAACACTAATCCGATAAACCGAAGTAATACACATCTGGTACTATTATCATATATGTTATTTTTGTTTCTGAATGTTAGTGATGAACTCACCTTTCATGAATCATATATAGAATTAATTATTTTTATCTAAAATATCAGTTGCACTATTGTACGATATAAAGATGCAAATTATTTATTTCATATATGGTCATCATATAAATGTGATATATCTCTCATTTTCTTTTGATTAACTATTTTTTCAAGAGAATCATCTTACAAAGTAATAATTCTATTAAATCTGTGATGATTTCATCATCACAGATTGACTAGATATCTCTTTAGATCACATTAAATTATTATCCCCGTGTTAGATTAAATTTAATCCAAATTTTTGCACTTAGAAATAAATTTGTCTTAGTGTGTGGTAATTCATCAATCTAAAATGTTTTGATAGAAATCCAACAAATTATCATAAAAAACCAAATCTGGGAAACTGGTCCCATCACACCCAGTCAAAGCCACTATCCCAAATGGAAAAGGAACTACTTTAAGGTCCAGACCAGGTGGTTATCCCCCTTGTTTTTGCCATGGATGGCAGATAAGTATAAAATTCAAAACCCTCATAAGAGTCCATCTCCTCAAAAGCATTCTACGATTTCTTGATCACAATCTAGATCACCAACTCAGAAATCGAAAGTAGTAGAAACCTTTCCATCATCTCCTAAAATGTCATGTTATCCACCTACTTCAGAATTCATTCCCAAATTTCTCGAAGTTCAGTCTTTAATTCAGAAATTAGAAGGAATATCTATTTCTACTGAAAATCCTGTTAACTGAGAAACCTCTGAGGAAAGTGTTACTTCTTTATTTAGAAAACTGGTATTTTAACTCGATCTAATAGTGAGAAGCTTGGAATTCCCCCTTTTGAGTTTCCATTAGAATCTCATCGCAAAACAAGTTTCTATATCTAGATCTAAGTCAGAAACAAGTGAAGTCACATCAAATTTTCCTTTAGTCATTCCTCCTCATTCTTCTAATCAATCTACATCCCCACCGTCTTCCATTTCTTCTACTCAAACAATCAGTGTTGTCACAAGTAGTAATGTTCCAGTTGTAAGTTCTTCATTTATTACCCCTAATTCTGGATCTACTTCTACATCTTCACAAACTCCAAATCCAGTTATGGCTAATCGACCTTGGATGAATCTTGGTGCCGTATTAATAGAAAATCCTAATCCTCTTCCAGATTATCCAGAAAAATGGTTACCTAAATATAATCTAGATGATGGTCTTCCTGCTGAAGAACACATCAATAATTTTTAGCCATGAATTTGAAAGGAATTTCTCATGAAGATGTTGTAGTTATATTTTTTCCATACACTTTACAAGGATTTGCGGGATCCTGGTACTTTTCTCTTCCAACAGGATCAATTGTTGATTCGGAAACCTTTGAAAAAGTTTTCCTTGAAAAATTTGGAGATGATAGGACTGTTGCATCCTTAATCAATGCCCTTTCCAATCTTAAAACGAATTTAGGTGAAAAGGTCAAAGATTTCAACTCCAGATTTAACAGGTTACTAAATCAAATCCCAAATACTTCTAAACCTACTCTTGAAGTACAAATAGAATGGTATATTTCTTCTTTGCCTTCTAATATAGCTATTTTTGTAGATAGAGCTAATAAATCTACTATTTTAGAAAACTTGAAAGAAGCTCTCGCAGTATAGAAAAGAATCTTAGCATTAGAAAAACAATTAGAGACAGAAGAAAGGAAAACAAAGAAAGTGACATTTAGTCAAGATTCTAAAAAGAAAGTTTCAAAAGATCCATTTGATCTTGAAGGTCTTCAAAAAGTGCTAAAGACTATGTCAAATGATATGATTGATATTGTTGGGGTTCTCATGTTTTGGTCAGATTGGCAAGACCAAAAGATGAGACAACATCAGAACCACTTTCAGACCTCAGGATCTAGCCCTCCTGGGTCCAGAGAGGGATCTCCCTATGATAGTTCAAAGGTATATCTCTTTGAGGCTCAACTTTAAGATGTTAGGCTAGTTATAGGCACAAGGTTGTTTGTTTGATTGTTTATGTTTGGTTGTTGGGAATCAGGAAAGAAGGGTCCAGTATAAGACAAGGATGAGAAAAGAGGAATTTAGGCAAAGGAGAGGTGAATCAAGAAAACATCAAGACCATTGGGCAATGGAGTCAGGAAAAGGTTTACTTGCTGTTCAACATGCAAGCTTTCAGTTGGGCTAGTCATCTAAAGCCTTGGATCCTAAAGACGATGGTGGAATGAAACAATACGGAAAGAAGGTGAAAGAAGGAGAGAATACCAATGTCTGTCTATAGATCAGGTTAGAGGTCATTTAACTCCAGACCTGCTTGGACACACTCAGAGGCAACTCTCTATGAAGGGCAGAGAAGCAACTTGAGGGAACTTAGAAAGGTTAATTAAAGTGAAAAATATCCTAGTGAGGCAGAGACGAAGTTCTAGACCTCCCAGTGTTCCCAATTCATCCAATTAATTCCTACCAAGAACATCTAAAAACAGATTTCGTTAATTCATACATCAGCTAGCAGGCAATGTCATCCACTACACTGGTTAAATTAACTTAAACCAATCCTTAGATAACACATTAAGCAGAAAACATTGAAGGCAAGGAGAGCAGAAGCATAGGGTACCTAACAAGGGTAAATCCTATACCAGATTTCTAATGCAAGCCAGAAGAAATGAAATGAAATGAAATCAAACACAGAGACAAAAAAACATCACTGCAGCTTTAGATCAGGATCCAAAGAAAAGTGCTTGTCATATTAAGAGCAACACCAGTCAAGTACAACATAGCTTATAGCTTTATATTCAGCCTGATGAACCTTCCTCAGCCTATCATACAATTTTACACAGAGAACTTGTCTCAAGATAAACAGCTTGCATACCATCGATATCTAATCAAAAACCTTTACAATGAGTTTCTGTATGAGTGTTATAGCTGAAAGGGAGCAGAGGAGGTAGGTGAAATAATAAATGGAGCATTAAACTTGGAAAAGAAAGAGGGCCGAAGCCCATTCTATTTTAAACTCTGGGCATTCATCTCTGGTACTCTTTGGAGGGAAGAATGGTCTTCGTCAGGCTTCCATTTACTCCAGTATGGCTCTAATGCACTCTAGTTGTAGTACTCTGTAGTACTTTTGGTGAATAAACAAAACATATTGAGGTCTACCATGTTGCATAACTAATGCTCTGGTAGCATAGGACTGTTCCATCAGGGTGGAAATATTCTAAGGAACATGGTAAATAAGGGAATAATATAGGTGCTCGGTACTTTAGGAAAAGAAAACCTGTCAATGTAAAAGCCTGATAGTATTGTTTTCTGTGCGCTGAGTCTTCCGTGCGATCCATGATGTCTTTGGTATGGTACCTTGCCTCTAAATACCTAAAAAAAGGCTCAAAAATCTTCTATTACGCGCCTTGAACTCTCTGTTGCTCCACTGATACTCTTTGCAGCTTCCACGTTTGCCTTCTAACTGCGAAATCTATGCTTTACTGGCTCTGGGGAAAATTTCATAGAGTTTAAACTCTATTATTTAAATGCAAGTCCTGTCGTTCTGCCACTGTATTAAAAACTGTGCAATCATGGCGGCTTTCACCACCTGATAACCCTGTAAAACACGAAACTCAGTTATGGAATCCATGCACGGAGGAGGTGGATGTATGGGAGTTAAGAGGATGGAAGCGCGACTGTGATAAAATGATGAAAGAATGGTAAAAAATGCGTAAATGTGGCATAAACTGCGATTAATAGGGTTTCGGTGGGGGAAAGGTACGTGGACCGTTTGATCATGGTCTGGAGGCGTAGATCGACAGTGGAGGTTTAATGTTGGGACGACTTATGAAAAATGGGTGGAATGCATATTTTATAACGCAAAAAATTAACTTTAATGTAACTCACAAAAGTTTTGGAATTGGGCGGAATGTAAAGAAATGTAATGAAATGCAATGGAAATGATCGTACGAGGTGGGACCCGACATGGGTGGAGGGTGATTCTTTCAGGACCGTCGGATCTCGGGGAAGATCGAAGGCTATGATCTAATCGGAGGGGATAAATGGGAGGGCCGACAATCCGATTGAGCGATGGTGCGATTGATTCAAGGCCGTTGGATCTTGGAACTGATGGACGACTGTGATTTGATCGAGAAAATCACAATCGCAAAGGGAGAAAGATTTTGATTGGAATTTGCGATTGCAATTGGAATAGGAGAGCGATAACCGTTGGATCAACGGGGGAAATCAATGGCTAGGATGGGATCGGAAGATCGCAATCGCACAGGGTGGAGAGTGGGAGCGATCGAACATTGCAATTGCGACGAGGCGATTAGCACCGGGCCATTGGATCAATGGGAGGAATCAACGGTGGGGAATGCAATCGGGGAATCGCAATCAGGGGAAACAAGAGTGGCACCATTTTAAAGTTTCGATTGCAATTGGGCGAGGAGTGTGATTGGCGCTCAACCATCGGATCGGAATAGCAGATTCGACGGTGTAGATCACATCGCGGGTCTTCATAACAAAACACAATTGCATCGGAATTTTTTAACTTTACAAGGGAATGTGCCCGCCTGACAGCTCCGATTGCGATAAGTGCCCAGGGCCTTTAGCACTTGGTTCTGGGTGCCGGTCATGTGGGGAAGTGGTTAAGGGGCTGGTGGAAAAGGTACTAGGCCCTAATATAAGTTAGAAAATGGTTTTTTTTGGGCCCTTTTTAATGAAATTTGAGGGTGGGGAAGGGTAATGATAAGGGGAAAAAAGGGGAATTTGGCCAAAAAAAGGGTAAGGGTAGAATTTAAAGGGGATTTTGGGGAGATTTAGGAGGACTAAGGGAAAATTTTTTGGATGGAAAGGGAACTTTGAAAAGAGGAAAAAAAGGGGTAAAATGGAGAGTTTTGAAGAGATACAAGGGGCAAATAAAGGCCTTTTGGAGCGCAATTTTTATCATCAGTAAGGCTTATTACAGCAAAGGGAAAAAATTAAAGGGTAGGGAACATGAAAAGGCTTCAAGGATGATGTGTTTTCAAGGGAAATGCATTCCTTGAAGGCTCATAAAAAAAACTAGCCCCTTGCTTGCTTGTCAAGGAATTTATGGGGGGCTAACAGTGGCTCCACATGGCTATGGCTTCTTCTTGAAGGAGTCAAGAATTCAGAAAATGATCTTTGGTGTAGGCCAGATGCCTTGTTTATTGACACATGCTGCTATTTCTTGTATCAGCTGCTGTAACATGTGAAGACATCAAATAAGCAGAAAATTCTTCCCAAGCAATCTACCTACCCATCCTACAATCCTAGCATTTTTCCTTCTAGGGTGCATTTGGACTAGCAGACCCTTTACATCATTTATTTTTATAACAGAAAATAAGCCTATTCTAAATCTACCCTTATTACTCCATGAGACCAGATTAGACTGTTGGTCTCATATGTTTCTCTACCTAATCTAATATCTGCTGGGATTAAACTGTCCCGCAGATTTCTTCTCTACATTCTACAATAGAAATTTAAAAACAGTCAAACTAGGATTAGACAGTCTAGTTTGTTGTAGATCCAAGGCATAAAGATAGTTGCACATGGATAGAAGCTTGCAAAAAACTGAAAACAAAACTTTGAAGGCTTGAAATCTAAAGCTTGAAGTATCCTTCTTTCTTTGTGACTCAAGTTTTGAGCTTGTTAGAGTCACTTTCTTTTCTTCATTTCAGCTCTGGTTTTGGGCATGTTAGAGCTGATTCTTCTTTCTTCTTTGCTGGTCCAGGTTTTGGGGATGTTTGAACCAACTACCTTTGCTTTCTTTGGCTCAGGTTTTGATCATATTAGAGCCAACCCTTTGCACTTCATAGGTTCATGTTTTGAGCATGTCTGAACCTCTCCCTTTTCTCTGTTTTTTTTTTTGAAATCACAAACTGCAAAGGTATGTACAATGGGAATGGAAACTAGAAATTGGAAGTCAGAAGAAGTAGTGTTTTAGCATCCTGCCATTGACAGGACCCCCAAACAGCTCTGTACCATCTAATTCTTTTAGAAAAAAGGCATTTGGGCCCACAGTGGCCTGGATGATGTATGGACCTTGCCACAAACTGTCAAACTTGCCATGCTTTCCTTTATCCTCTATCCTTGAGTCCCACTTCAGAACTTTATCCCCAATTTTGAAATCACAGGCTTTTGTTCTTTTGTCAAACAACTTCTTTATGTTTTCCTAAACTTTGATAACTCTGTTATAGACCTCTTCTCTTGTTTGCTGGAGATGAATTGTTTGGTTTATCCTCCTCACCATACTGTCTTCTTCTGTCTGGATCTCTTGGACAAGTTTGATTACTGGTACCCCAAGGCTGGTAGGAAAAATTTCTTCTATTCCATAGACAAGCTGATATGGTGACATGCCAATGGATTTATTTGTTGTAAGCCTGTCAGCCCATAACGCATGCACTAACTTGTTATGCCATGACTTTTTGTTCTCTTCTAGCAGCTTTTTGATGATGGTCACCAGGCTTTTGTTTGATGATTCAGCTAAGCCATTACCTTGTGGGTAATAAGCAGTTGAATGACCGAGTGCTATCCCATACCTGTGACAAAAATCAACCATTTTCTTGGATCCAAAAGCAGCAGCATTATCGGTGATTATTTTTCTTGGGCAACCAAACCGAGAGAGGATATGACCTTCTAGGAACCTAGTGATGACTGAATCTATGGCATTCCTAGTAGGTATGGCCTCTATCCACTTAGTGAAATAATCTGTGGTAGTTAAGATCCATTTGTATTGTGCAGAAGAAGCAGGGTGGATTTCTCCCATGAAATCTAGGCCCCATTGCATAAAAGGACCTTCAACAGTGATTGGTTGTAAAGGGAGGGGGAGGAGTTTTCTCTTGCCTTCAAAAATCTGACATTTATGGCAAGCAGTTATCATCTTATGGACATCATTGAAGAGTGTGGGAAAATAATAGCCAGCCCTGAGTATCTTGTTAGCAGTGGCTTTCCAGCTCAGGTGGCCTCCACATTCTCCAGCATGGAACTCTTGTTTAACCCTTTCCTCTTCAGCTTCAGGAAAACATTTAAGCAATAGGCATTTGGATTTTTCCAATATAAGTTTTCATTCAGGATGCAATAGTTTCTGGCTTTTAGCTTTAGGAATCGGGCCTTGGTCTTTGACAGTTCAGGTGAAGCATTGAGGTTGGTGAGCACGTAAAGGATATCAGAGTACCAAGGAGAGTTCTGAAACTTCTCCTCAATAGTGGGATCAAGCAATCCTTCCTGCTCATCCAAGGCAGCTAACATGTTAATGTCAAGGGCTTGTAGATTTGATTCAGCCATTAATTTAGCTAAGCCCTGACCTTTGATCAGTTTTGTGGGTTTTATCTCAAGGTCATATTCTAAAATCACAGTAATCCATTTGCCCCTTTTCCCATCTGGGTCTTGGGACAAGATATCTTTGACCACTATGTTAGGCACATAGGCTGTGGTGTGGGAATGCAGTATGTACACCCTAATGTATTTCAAGGCTTTAACCAGAGCATAGGCTTGTTTTTCCATTATGTTTTATTTCAAGGGTGCGTCTCTCAGTGCTTTGCTGAAGAAAGATATGGGCTGTTGCATTCCCTTTGGATTTTTCTGCAGTAGAACTGCAGCTACTGTGTGCTTGAAGGCGAATGAAAAGATCAGGAAATATTTTGAGAAATCTGGGCTAATCAGAACAGGAGCTTGGGTGAGTGCAAGTTTTACTGATTCAAAAGATTGTTTAGCTCCAATAGTCCATTTAACTCCTACACCTTTCTTCAGCATGTTAGTCATATTCTTGAGGTGTTCAGCTAGGTTGAGAATAAATCTCCTAAGGAAGTTGATTTTCCCAATGAAGGATTGTAACTCCTTGATGTTTCTCGGGTGTGTGATCTATAGTATTCCCTCAACTCTTTGTGGGTCTATCCTAATCGATTTTTTGGAAATGATGTGGCTGAGAAGCTTACCTTCTTGCAGCCCAAATATAGTATTTTTGGGATTCAATGACAGACCAAACCTTCTACATTTCTCAAACACTTCCCTCAGATGTTTGAGGTGTTCTTCATCAGTCTTGGAATAGACTGTTATGTCATTGAGATAGATGACAATGAAGTGTCCTATTTCATTCGAAAAAGCTATATCGGTTGCTCTTTGGAAGGTTGCACCTGCATTCATCAGTCCAAAAGGCATTTTTACATACATAAAAGTGCCCCATGGAGTGGTGAAAGCAGTCTTGAGTTGATCTTCTGGGAGTACTAGAACTTGGTTGTAACCTAAACAACCATCTCATAGTGAGATCCTTTTTGAGCCTACTACTTTCTGAAGGACGTGTTCCATTCTTGGCAAAGGATAATTGTCCTTGAGTGAGGCTCTGTTAAGATTCCTGAAATCAATACACAGCTTGATCTCCCCTGTTTTCTTTCTCACAGCCACTAGGTTTGATACCCAATCAAAGAACCTCACAGGAACTATTATGCCTGCATCATAAATCTTTTTTATCTCCTTTTCAACTGCAGGCAATTGTTTTGGATTAATTCTGCGAAGTTTTTTTTTGAAGGGCTTCTGATTTTCTTTCAAGGGTATTTTGTTCTATATGATGTTTGTGTCATACGCCTTTAAGTCTTCATAGCAAGCAAACACATCAATGAATTCCTTGAACAGGTCAATATATTTCTTCTTCATGTTTGCAGGTAAAGACTTAGCCAATTTAATAATTTTGGGCTTATCTTCTGTGCCTATATTGCATTCTTCAACATCAGAGTCTGCGTGCTCTATGGTAGGCTTTTTTTCTACATCATCAAAGTCAAAAAAGTCTTCTAAAGGCGCCAGACCTCGAGGTATGTTCTTATCTTTGGCCCACAGCACCTCAACTTCTTCATTTTACGTGTTTTCGCAATTTTCATTTGGATTTCCAATCTATTTGTTCAAAGTATTTATTTCTATGTTACGGGGTGGTTCTTCATCATATGAGGGTTCCTCACTTAGGCAGCTATCACTAGACACAGAGTCTGAATCAGAAAATTCAAACTCGTTCTTGCCTATTAGGAAATCTTCAATCTGTTTATCGCCTTCAAAGACCTGCCAATATTTTTCGTTATCCGGCATTGCAGGTCTAAATTTGGTCTGTATTATGATTTGTTGGTCGCTTGGAGTCTTAGGGTATGAACTAGCTAGGCAAGCTAATCCATTTGTAATGACGTTCTAACTCCTAGGGACAAACACTAATTTGTATTCAACAAATGTTTTCAATATATCCACATCATCGTTCCTATATGCCCTCAATCTAGGGTGTTTGGCTATGTATTCACTGTTCACCTATTTTATAACCAACTCAGAGTCTCCCTGCACGGCTATCTTACAGGCTCCTAATTTCTTCAACATATTTAAGCCCAGGATTAAAGCCTCATACTCCACAATATTATTTTTACATTTGAAATGAAAATTGCAGGCATGGCTCTCTGCATAGTCACTCTCTATGTTATGTAACCATACCCATGCTCCAGCAGTTCTTCTAGTACAGGACCCATTGAAGTTCATTTCCCACAGGGGTTAATTTTTCGTCTCGTCATCATTTTCTTCCCTACAGCTGGGTTCGCCATTATGTTGCGTCATAGGGTCTATACTAGGCTATGGGTTGTTTTGTTCTTCATGATATGCGTGGAGTTCTGAGAGCTGACTAGCTTGCTGTTTGCATTCTGTCTCTGTTTCCGTTTTTGGTTCACTCAGAGTTTCATTTTTAGGGCTCTGTCCATGGTTTTCTACATCGTTTTCTTCTAAGTCTAGAGTAGCCATTATGTTAAATTCCATGGGCTCTGTGTCATTATTTGTAACTCTATTTTCTGATTCTTGCTCTCCCAAGGATTGGTCGTTGTAAATATGGAAAGAATTGAGAACTGTGTGTACAGAGTATAAAGGTGAATTTTCAGGTTTTTCTGGGCTACTGACCAGGAATTTCATTTGTGCCTCTCTATACAGTCTTCTAGGTTGGCCAAATAAAGGGATAGTGGCATATGAGCCATCCATCTGAATCGTACCTTGCAGCTTGGCTCCCCATGATCTAGATAGTAACATGCCATACTTAGGGGGCACATCTGCCACCACAACATCGATAACCATACATTTGGCAAGAATCTGAGTAAGGTTCACACATAAGTCTTTGATCAGACCAAGGCATTTTACTCTGCTAGAGTCAAACGAATATAGATCTTTGTAGGGACGGGTTATCTCTAGGCATAGCTTCTCCATAACCGCCTTGGGCATTAGGCTGTGTGATGCTCCATAATCATGCATTGCATTATGAAGGATCTTGTCGTGAATGTTGAGACTGATGTAAAAAGGTGGAACTACCCCTTCCTGAAACTTTCCCTCGATCTTTGGACCAAACAGGAGGGCTAGTTGATCATCATTCAGATTTACAGTATCATTGTTTTCCCCTAGATTCAAGGCTTTCAAAATATGGCCTTTATATACATCTTGAGTGGCTAGCTCATAAAGTGGGACAGAGATTTTAATTTTTGTAATCTCACTCTCCAAATTGAAAGTGGACTGACTCTTGTAAATGTTCAAATCTGTTTTGTTGGCCACTATCTTAGTGGCTGAATTAGTTTGTGGATTCTCATTATGTACAAGGTTAGGGACTATTTTATCAGGAGCACTAACTGCAATGCTAGTGCTGCCAGTGGGTTGGCTTTGTTTTTCAGTGTTTTGTTGGTTGTATTTTCCTTTGTTTTTCCCAAAACTTTCAGCTGCTGACTTATTACATTCAACAGTTGCTTTAGAAGACTTCTCAGGCCTTTTCTTAATGATAACCTCATAAGCCTTAGTTTTGGAATTGTCTAGACTCTTTTTGCTTCTGAGTTCATACTGTTCTCTGACCTGCATGATATCATTTTCAAACCCAAGCCTGTAATCTTCAGATTCTAATCTTTCCTCATCCCAGTATGAGGGTGAGGGCTGATCTTCTTCTGAATAACAGTCATGAATTGAGCTCTCTGTTTCAAACATGTTTATCGTGTTCCCTTCAGACTCTTCTATGATTCCTTCATCTTTATCAAGGAATTTTTCTTGAAATGGGGGAATAATTTTTTGATCTGATTCTCTTTGTCTGTTGGGAGTGGTGTTGTTTCTCCTAAAGTTCTAGTTCTGGCTTTGGTTTCTATTTTGGTTACCCACTGAGACAACCATCTTTTCTACCATTTTCTGTAGTATTTCCATGTTTTTAGATAAACGATCATATTTTGGGTCAGATGTGGAAGCTACACTATCATCTCTATATGTTACCCTCTTTTCAGCTCTTAGCCTTGTTTTTTTCTCAATCAGGTTGGCCTCTACACTCACTTCTCCCTTTTTCATCTCTTCCAGTGTGTTGTAATCCCTCTCCCTAAGCTGGTAGGCCATATCAGCATCAAAGCCTTCAGGGTATTCCACTAGGGCCATGCCTTGGGGAGGTTTCATGTGTGGAGGAAGAGCATTGTAAATGCTGTTGAACCTTGTAGTGTAGTCCTGGAAACTCTCTCCTACGTTTCTTTTAAGGTTCTTGTATTCTGCTAGGATTTGGAGAGGGTTTGCCTTAACTTCCCATTTGTTAATGAAGGTTTGATATAGAGCAGGGAGATATTGGATACTATTAGGAGGTAGGATTTTGAACCATTTCTTCACATCACCTCCTAAGCTCTGGGAAAAAATTCTCATTTTGACTATTTCATCATTAATTTCCATGTAGTCAAACGAGTCTTCCATCCTATCTACGTGTTGTTGAGCAGTTGTGGACTCTTTTGTAGTGAAATGTGGGATCTTTGATTGATAATCATTGGGTAGGGGTACTAGAGGCTGGGGTAAAACCAGATGTGCATACCAGGCTGCCATTATGATGTTCTGATGAGGAAAAGGGTTAACTTGAGCAGTTGGTATCTGGATGACAAGGATACTAGGACCATCAGAAGTTTGTTTAGCAAATTTAGGGTGGCAGAGCCCCAAGTTTTGAATGAAGTGGATATCGGGAGGTGTAGATGGGGGAGTTTCTCTGTCCCTAATGTGTTTATGACTATGAGATGGCGAATTGGTAGGCTCAAGTTCTGGTTGGTCTAGATCACTAAATGACCTAGTTCTTGGTAGTCTATTAGGTAGGTCTAGGTCAAGATGAAGGTGCGATAGAGCTGTAAGGTCTTCTGGTACAGAGTTAGATCTATATATGTGACTGGAAATAGTTGATCTTCTAGGTGTAGGTGATTTCTTGAGGCTGATCTCAGGGTTATCAACTATTTCAAGTGGGTTTGGGTTGGGGTAAGCTCTTGTATAAATGTTCCTTGAAGCCGAAATGATGTTTTCCAACAAAATAGCTTAACCCTACTTGTTACTTCTATTGTGGCTGATGTTGTAATGGAGGCTGGTCTTCTAGTGGAGTCTTATGTGAAACCAGGATAATTAGTAGGCCTGCTGATCACCAGTGGAGTCTTTGATCGTTGAGGAACTATGGAGTCGCCAGGTGGAAGGTTTAGGGTGTTCTAGGGGGTACAATGTCCACCACAGTGCTTATGAAATATCCCTTTTCAAGGATATCTCGAAAACACAGCACACTCTAACCAAAGATTGACTGGGAGGGCATTTACCAGATATGTCACCTTTGAAAGAGGATGAGATCTGGAGGCTACCTGGCCCTTTCCAGACTCTGTCTAAGAGTATGGGGTAAAACACAACAAGAGGTAAGTGGAATGTAAGTGTAAGTGTTTTATTGCCAACCTAACTAGAGATTTTAGGCTTCTGAGGTTCTTGTGAAGTAGTAAGATATGTTCTCAGTTATAGGCTCTCAGATGTCCCCAGTATGGTCGCCATTATGTTGGGGTTCTCATGTTTTGGTCAGATTGGCAAGACCAAAAGATGAGACAACATTAGAACCACTTTCAGACCTTAGGATCTAGCCCTCCTGGGTCTAGAGAGGGATCTCTCTATGATAGTTCAAAGGTATATGTCTTTGAGGCTCAAATTTAAGATGTTAGGCTAGTTATAGGCACAAGTTTGTTTGTTTTATTGTTTATGTTTGGTTGTTGGGAATCCAAAAAAAAGGGTCCAGTATAAGACAAGGATTAGCAAAGAGGAATTTAGGCAAAGGAGAGGTGAATCAGGAAAACATCAAGACCATTGGGAAATGGAGTCAGAAAAGGGTTTACTTGCTATTCAACATGCAAGATTTCAGTTGGGCTAGTCATCTAAAGCCTTGGATCCTAAAGATTATGGTGGAATGACACAATATGGAAAGAAGGTGAAAGAAGGACAGAATACCAATTTCTATCTATAGATCAGGTCAGAGGTCATTTAACTCCAGACTTGCTTGGACATACTCAGAGGCAACTCTCTATGAAGGGCAGAGAAGCAACTTGAGGGAACTTAGAAAGGTTAGTTGAAGTGAAAAAGATCCTAGTGAGGCAGAGACGAAGTTCTAGACCTCCCAATATTCCCAATTCATCCAATTAATTCCTACCAAGAACATCTAAAAATAGATTTCATTAATTCATACATTAGCTAGCAGAAAATGTCATCCACTACACTGGTTAAATTAATTGAAACCAATCCTTAGATAACACATTAAGCAGAAAACATTGAAGGCAAGGAGAGCAGAAGCATAGGGTACCTAACAAGGGTAAATCCTATACCAGATTTCTAATGCAAGCCAGAAGAAATGAAATGAAATGAAATAAAACACAGAGACAGAAAAACATCACCGCAGCTTTAGATCAAGATCCAAAGAAATGTGCTTGCCATATTAAGAGAAACACTAGTCAAGTACAACATAACTTACAGCTTTATATTCAGCCTGATGAACCTTCCTCAGCCTATCATACAATTTTACACAGAGAACTTGTCTCAAGAGAAACATCTTGCATACCACTGATATCCAATCAATAACCTTTACAATGAGTTTCTGTATGAGTGTTATAGCTGAAAGGGAGCAGAGGAGGTAGGTGAAATACTAAATGGAGCATTAAACTTGGAAAAGAAAGAGGGCCGAAGCCCATTCTATTTTAAACTCTGAGCCTTCATCTCTGGTACTCTTTGGAGGGAAGAATGGTCTTCGTCAGGCTTCCATTTACTCCGGTATGGCTTTGATGCACTCTGGCTGTAGTACTTTTGGTGAATTTAAAAAATAGATTGAGGTCTGCCATGCTGTATAACTAATGCTCTGGTAGCATAGGACTGTTCTGTCAGGGTGGAAATCTTCTGAGGAACACGGTAAATAAGGGAACAATATGGGCGCTCGGTCTTTTAGGAAAAGAACAACCAGTCGATGTAAAAGCCTGATAGTATTGTTTTCTATGCGCTGAGTCTTCCGTGTGATCCATGATGTCTTTGGTATGGTACCTTGCCTCTAAATCCCTGAAAGAAGGTTCAAAAATCTTCTAGTATGTGCCTTGAACTCTCTGCTGCTCCACTAATACTCTTTGCGACTTCCACGTTTGCCTTCTAATTGAAAAAATCTATGCTTTACTGGCTCTAGGGAAAATTTCACAGAGTTTAAAGTCTGTTCTTTAAATGCAAGTCCTGTCATTCTGCTACTGTATTAAAAACTGTGTAATCATGGCGGCTTTCACCACCTGATAACCCTGCAAAACACGAAACTCAGCTATGGAATCCATGCACGGAGGAGGTGGATGTAGGGGAGTCAAGAGGATGGAAGCGCAACTGTGATAAAATGATGAAGCAATGGTGAAAGATGCGTAAATGTGGCGTAAACTGCAATTAATAGGGTTTCGGTGGGGGAAAGGTACGTGGACCATTTGATCATGGTCTGGAGGCGTAGATCGACAGTGGAGGTTTAATGTCGGGACGAATTATGAAAAATGGGTGGAATGCATAGATTATAATGCAAAACATTAACTTTAATGTAACTCACGGAAGTTTTGGAATTGGGTGGAATGTAAAGAAATGTAATGAAATGCAATGGAAATGATTGTACGAGGTGGGACCCGGCATGGGTGGAGGGCGATTCTTTTAGGACCGTTGGATCTTAGGGAAGATCGACGACTATGATCTAATCGGAGGGGATAAATGGGAGGGCCGGCAATCCGATTGAGCGATGGTGTGATTGATTCAAGGCCGTTGGATCTTGGAATGGATGGACGGCTGTGATTTGATCGGGAAAATCACAATCGCAAAGGGCGAAAGATTTCGATTGGAATTTGCGATTGCGATTGGAATAGGAGAGCGATAACCGTTGGATCAATGGGGGAAATCAATGGCTAGGATGGGATCGGAAGATCGCAATCACACAGGGCAGAGAGTGGGAGTGATCGAACACTGCGATTGCGACGGGGCGATTAGTGCCGGGCCGTTGGATCAACGAGAGGAATGAACGATGGCTAATGCAATCGCGGAATCGCAATCGGGCGAAACAAGAGTGGAACCATTTTAAAGTTCCGATTTTGATTGGGCGAGGAGTACGATTGGCGCTTGACCGTCGGATCAAAATAGCAGATTCGACGGTGTAGATCACATCGCGGGTCTTCATAACAAAACATAATTGCATCAGAATTTTTTAACTTTACAAGGGAATGTGCCTGCCTGAGAGCTCCGATTACGATAAGCGCCCAGGGCCTTTAGCGCTTGGTTCTGGGTGCCGGTCAGGTGGGGAAGTGGTTAAGGGGCTAGCGAAAAAGGGGCTAGGCCCTAATATAAGGTAGAAAATGGTTTTTTTTGGGCCCTTTTTAATGAAATTTGAGGTTGGGGAAGGGTAACGATAAGGGGAAAAAAGGGGAATTTGGCCAAACAAAGGGTAAGGGTATAATTTAAAGGGAATTTTGGGGAGATTTAGGATGACTAAGGGATAATTTTTGGGATGGAAAGGGAACTTTGAAAAGAGGAAAAAAAAAGGGTAAAATGGAGAGTTCTGCAGAGATACAAGGGGAAAATAAAGGCCTTTTGGAGCGCAATTTTTATCATCAGTAAGGCTTATTACAGCAGAGGGAAACAATTAAAGGGTAGGGAACATGAAAAGGCTTTAAGGATGATATGTTTTCATGGAAAATGCATTCCTTGAAGGCTCATAAAACAAACTAGCCCCTTGCTTGCTTATCAAGGAATTTATGGGGGGCTAACAGATATAAAGAAAGAAGTTGCTAAAACTTCAGCCGCTAAAAAATCATTTCTTCCATTTAAGAAAAGTCCTCCTTCAACATCTCAACCTCCAAATGAGATTTCAAATGCTGAATCTGATCAAGATACTGAAGATCCCTCACCTTCTGAAAAAGAATTAGAGTCTGAAGAAGAAGTCGAATTAAATGGTTTATGGTATTTTATTCTTCCCACAGAAGAAGAAAATGAAGATATACCTGTATCTACAAGAATTAAGTATTCTTCAGATCCAATTGTGTTAAATCCCAAACAAAATTATGTTCCTACTAAAGAAAAAATAAAAAAATCTAAAACTGTACAGACAGATCCGATTTTATCAGATCCTTCTACAACTTGTAAAACTTTAATAGTTTTAGATATAGTTGAATATAACATAGTTGAAGACATGAAAAATATTAAAGCAAATATTTCATTACATGAAATGACCAAACTCAAACAACAATAGAAAATCTTGCTTAGATAACTCAAAGCAATTCCTGTAGAACCTATTGTTAGTGTCCCATGATTTGGCTGATTGGCAAGCCAAATGACAATGTAACATCAAACCAGTCTTTGGAGCCCAAGGACCTAGTCTTCCTTGACTCAGAGAGGGCTCTCTATATTTGTGTAAGGGATATCTGTGTGTTTGCTTATTGTGTTCTGATTTTAGGCTAGTTATGAAATAAGTTTTTGGTTTTAGGTTGTGAGGGATGAAACTGAGCAAAGATATAAGATAGGTAAAAAGATGTTAGATCAACTGGGCTATGGGTTCGAAAAGGTCAAGAAAGCTTTCAGATGGTGATAAAAGTTTGTTGAAGGGCCGATTTGATTCGAGGTAAAATGGATCTTTGGGAAAAATGGAGTGAGATGGACATTAAATTTGTGAATAAAAAAGGATTTCAAGCATAAATAGTTTAATATATGACATAAACATGGTAGGGAAAACCACTAATAATGAGAAATGTAACTATAAGCTGATCAACGCATAGAAATAAACATTCAAGCCATGCATAGAGATATATGACTCTCTAACTTTGGGAAATGGCTATCAGAATTTGGGGGAATACATTTAAGACAGACAAACAACTCAAAACACTATGTTGGAACGCCTAAACATAGTACTTAAGCTATTGGGCACTTTTAAAACAAGATTGCAGAGTCTTCGGCAAAGGGAAAGATCAGAACAAGACCTCCTTGGTTCAACAAATGACAATCTAATCAATCAAAGAGAAGTTTCATAGGTGGAACTATGGCTAACCATGAGTAAGTAGGGCATACCGTATATCATACTTAGCATGCATAAAACCATGAATGAAACAAGTAAACAATATTATTAAGTTATTAAAGAGCAATCAAGAATTCTTTAATGTGACTAAGAATGAAGAAAACATGGAAGCTATGAAGAAATAGGAAATTTGAGGTGCCTCCAAGGGCATGTCTCAAATTTTTTCTCTACTGTCCTATAGCAAGCAATAACATGGATTTATGAATGAAAACTAAGAAAAAAAACAGAGAGAGAGACACTATACCATTCTACCAAGTCATGGAATCCAACAACAATCTTCTTTCATCATCCAAGAACATCCAAGAAACTATCCAAAAGCATGAGACAAGTATTTCTTCCAAAGCTTATATGACCATATATTGCTTCTATTCATTAAGTTTAGCCTTGTTTACAATGAAAGCCTTTGGAATATATAGGCCAAAGTGAGGAAAACCTCTTAGTTCAACTTGCAATCTCATTGGCCTATCCAAAATATCTTATTTTGTCCTTGAGGCTTTGCAAAGCCCAATGCACAAAATATCTAATAAAATATCTCAAAAATGCTAAAAAAGGGAAATAAATTGACTTTTCCTAACTAACCATGTACAAAAATAACTAAACGCACATGAGGAGAAGTCACTTTTGAAAAGTGCATTTTTTACAAAAATACTCAAAAAATGCATCAGCAAAAGGTCCCCTGACTTGCCGGCAACTTTTTGAGGCCTTCTCGATGTCGAACTGAGGCTCATGATGGCTTGTTGGAAAGCTCTAAGTGTCTGATTTCTGAAAATGTTTATTTTTATCCCAACGGATCAATGGAAGTCCTCCAAAAATAGACCCGTGTGTAAAAAACCAGAAAATAGTCCTTGCTGATAAACACGGCAGAGTGTAGAAAAAGCGAGTGTTTTTTGCCATTTTGGGGGAGAAAAAGGTCTTCAATTGTTCTTAAAATCACTGAGTATGTGCCCCTAAAATTATTGCATCCAATGATACCATTTTCATCCTTTGATGATGCCCCAAACTAAAATGGCGATGCCTATGAGTTTTTGCCAAAAAACCAAAACATGTCGAATTTCACCCAAACTTGGCGAGCATGACCCTCAAGGGTTTTCAGAAATAGGTTGTGAAGATGAGGCCAAAATTTGGAGCCTTGAGGTGTCTTTCCTCAATTTTGGTGTCGGGCGCTTCCCTTTAGCCTCCTTGAGTTTTTCCTGAGCAGCCTTCAACTTCCGCCGGGCAAACTGATTGAGATTTTTATAATGCTCGGTCATCCTCTGTTGAAGGTCCAAGTCCCTACTTGCCTTCTCCAATTTCTTCTCCAAGTGATCATTAACTCTCTCAAGCCATGCTTCCCGATTTTTTCTCTATCTCTTGTTCTAACAATGCAGTGAAAGGGGTAGATTAGAGAACGTCATCTTCTTCTTCCTTTTGTTTCTCAAGGGCCTTTTTCAGCCCCATGGTTCTTCGCCTCTTTCGCCTGGGCTGATCTTCACCTTCGCTTTCATCGAACTCCCTCATGATTTCTGCCAATCTCATTTGTGCTTTGGAGGCCTCCTTTTTGTATTTGATGGTCTGTGTCTCATAAATAGCCATATGGACACTCATCTGCTTGTTTTGAACTTGCAAAAAGTGATTGAAGTTCCTAGCCCTATCAAGATCAGTCCTCAAAGCATCAATTTGGCTTTCTCTCTAGATCAAGAGATTTTCTAGGATCCAGGCTTCATTATCACAATCATCACTTTGGATTTGGATGATGTCAAATTCCCTTTCCTGTTCATGATTGCTTTATTCCTTGTCCTTCCCTTTGCTTTGGGTGGCTCTTTTAGTCTTCGTCCTCTTGGGAAATTCGACCATAGGCTTCTTGGGCAATTTTCCCTTGCTTCGAAGGGCCCTAGTCACATTTGGAGTTACAACTCTAGGCACCCTTTTCCTTGATGTCCGAGGCTTGGCCAATTTCGGAGAAGAGAGCATGGCCCCTTGCCTAGGAGAGGCAACTAGCACATGCTCCATGGGCTCTTTACCCTTGTCACTTTGCTCCTCATTTTTGCCACTGTCTTGGATTTATTCATGGATGCCTTGGCTGTCCTTTTGCATTTCCTTTTGAGGGTTGTCCTCCTCAAAGTGTTGCACCTGTTTATCCTGCTACCCCTCTTCTTCATGAGGCTGTTGTTCCTTTTTAGGAGGCTGTTGTTCATCATCCTGTAGCTGGCTCTGTTCATCATCTTCATGGGACTGCTCACCATTTTCATGAGGCTGCCTCTGTTCATCATGTTGTGGCTGTTGTGTATCATGCTGTGGCTGCCCCTGTTCAGCATCTTCATGAGTCTGATCACCCTCACTGTGTTGCACATCTTCATGCTGCTGCCCTTCATCATCTTCCTCATCATCCCCTTGCTGTCCTGTTTCATCATACTTCTACTCATCATCACTTTCCTCTTCTTGCTCATGATCTTCTTCCTCATCATGCTCATGCTCTTTTTTTTGTTCTATGGTAAATTTGAGCTTCCTGGAAATAGGTTTGCTGGAAGAAGGCAAAGGATGGTGAGTAGGAGGTGTAGGAAATGTATGAACTGGAGGGACAGTGGAGAAATCCAGATGGGTGATGAAGGTATCCCAAGAGACCTTCCTCTTCTCAAGCTAAGGAAGAATGATGACTTTGATGAGGGATTGATGGAAGAGGCAGACAGTTTTCTATGAAGGAGGATTTTTCTGAACAGTGGAGGCCATTTTCTCAATGCTTCTATGTACGAAGAAAGGGAGATTTAGCAATTTGGCCCTCGTGAAGTGCATGAGAAATCGAATGTGATAGGCATAGACTCGAGAGAATATTCCCTCACAAGTGAGGTATTTCATGATGATCTTCATGAGGGGGGCGTAGCTAGTCAAAAGATATGAGAAGGGGAAAATGTATTGACATGAATCTCTGTGCTCAGGCTTCAGAAAGGGCTTTTATTCTTCTGAGTCCAGCTGGCTTTGTTTAAACCACTTCTACCCAATATAAGGGATTTTAGTGGCCTTGGAGATGGACCTTGGAGAGAATTTAAAATCTAGGCCTGCCAGTTGAAAATGCTTCTCTTGAAACCTCAAAGCACAAAGGTGAGTTAAAGGGGAAAAGCTCTTCACCTCTTGCACTCTTTGGCAAAATTCTAGACACCCAACCTCTTGGATATTGAATAAGAATGATGGATGGGCATTCACTTCTTCAGTGGAAACAGGCTGAAATCTCTTGTGTGGGCCACTCCTACTATCTTTCCTAGGAGGCATCTTGTTTTGAATGCTCTCTGCAACACCAAGTTGTCTCGAATGGCCTTTGGAAATTTTTTCTCAAGCACACACCTTTGTCCTGCCTATCAGTCACTATTTGACCAAGACAACTGCTTCAAATGCTTTGTGAAATATCCTCCCAACACCAACCTTCTGATCCTTACAAATCATTGTTTTGTCTCTTTTGTACCAAACAACAAGTAGTTATCAAAATAACAAGCACACAGTCAATATTGTTACTTTGCTTGGGTAAGGTTACAAGGATCCTTTTTGTTTTTGTATAAGCAAGACAGCCTTGTAAAAAAAAAAACACCCCTCCCAATCAAAAACACTCCTCTTGTATTTCACTGTTTCACATGCATAGGTAGACAAGAACACTTTCAAATTGTTTTAAAAGCTTTTCATAACATATTCTGTTTCATGGATCAAAGGAGGCATCACTGGTTTTGCTTTTTACCACACAGAGAGAAATTTTGAAAGTGACAAAGCATTCATACATGATCATTGTTGTTAAATTAGGCTCACTATTTCATCTTAGGAACACTTGTTTCTTATGCCCAGGTAGACAAAAAATACCTTAAAATGACTTTAAATAAACTCTCACCACACTTTGTTTTATGGGACAAAGGGGGTAGAACTAGTTTCAGTGTTTCACTCATTCAAAGGAGATATTTTTGAAGGGACAAGGTATTCGGACTAAGACCACTGTTTTCAAAATAGGTTCATTGATGTCACCTTTCAAACACTGTGTTTTCCTTTCAAACACTGCCTCTACATTATAAAACTGTTGTCACTTTAGACTTTGCTGACAGAGTTTAGTTTTGTCCTATCATAGTTAGGACACCTTCACCAGTTTTAAAAAACCTCTAACACTGTGCTTTCTTTGACTAACAAGTAGTGTTATGGTTCATCATTGTTTTGAGGGTATCTTTAGGCTTGTTGAAACTAATATGAACACTCCACTTGCCTCCCACTGTAACAATCTTCATCACTATATTTAACAAATAACCTTGATTTTCCTATCAAGACCTCCATTTTTTAACCACCATTTAGTCTTGAAAACATGGCAACAAACACCCTTTTAGAAATTCGAATGCACCAAGGAGGCAAATGAAAATACCTCGGAGATGGTTTGTGGCCTTTTCTTGAAGAGTTGAATAGATTCAAGACCCTTTTGGAGGCATTTTGATTGTTCAAACATGTGCGGCATGTTGAAATAGAAGAGCGCCACATAATAGACAGGGTGTCATATCGACCTTTGGGCGGTTGTGAATGGCGCCTACAGGTGCGCCGCGGGATAATAAAAACCCTTTGTATTTCTGCTCCTGAACGCGCCACACGTTTTTCCAGGCGTGCCGTGTAGTCTAAAACCTCCAAAAATTTGTAACTTCGCTTGAAATTTCTTGTTTCGGTTAGAGAGCAGCCAGGGAGATGTGTTGGTCGTGTTTTTGAATTTCCAGTAGGCCCTGCAACAGTATCTAACTCCCTTTTGAAGGTGAAAAAGTTAAAGTCCTTTTTATATTTGCTTGGTGAGGGTTTTGAAAACTTTTGAAAAGGCTTTCGGGTTTAAACAAAACATGAAGCACTTGCCTTGTGATTTCATCACTTTAAAACATTACAAATTCCAATATTCGACCAGGACCATTAAAGTGCTGTAGATGACACTTTTGAAGATTTTTCGTAGATGTGACATTTTTCAAAGTGAAGAAATCATCCTCAAAGCCACAATTCCTCTTAGTGTTTTTTCATCAAGGGAGGAAAGTTGTTTCCTGTGTCCATATCTGTTTTTAAGAGGAAACTTTGCTCAAAACCATAAACTAACTGTAGAAGCATTCTTCAAATGACATTTCTCTTTGATTTTGGGTGAAGCTTAGCTGTATTCACCTAGGCTTTACCATCATCTGTTTATCAAAAGGAACTTCTTTTGAAAAAAACCTCTCCTTTACTCAAAATGCAGCAACAAGGTACATTTTACATATTTTCATAAGGAACAAGCCTTTATTTGTAACAGTGGCATGTTTCATTTTCTTTGAGTGTTGTTCCTGAACTTGAAACACATGCCATAACCCTTCTTACACACTGACGAACCTATGTGTCTATTTGCAAAGCCTCCTTCAGAAAACAGGCTTAGGTTACCTTCTTGTCCATTGTGATGAGTTTTTTTTAAAAAGGTCTTCATGAACAAGAAAAGTAGAACTTTCTTTGAATAGCAATCATCACTCTTTGGCCTATTTTTAACCCAGCTTTTCAACTTACAAACCTTGAATGAATTTCTACTAATTTCAAACCCTGTCTTTTAAAGGAAAACACTGGCTAGATTTCATGCTTGTTGATCAAGGAGGAAATTTCTGGACACTTTTAATGAAATCACATACCTTAGCAGGATTTGTTCATTTTGAATTCAGATTGCCTTTGAAGGAAAACTCTGGTAGCAGAAATATCAACCTCTTGGATTATCACATCACCATTGCTTTTAACCCTATTTTCTATCTAGAAGCCTTCAATTGTCTCCTACTGCTCTTCAAATTTGTCTTTCAGTCAGTGAAAACCCTAAAATCAAACTCTGTCCCTGGCCCTCTGCTTATTAGATGAAGGAGGCCATCATCATAGTGCCAAACCCTCTGCTTGTAAAATGAAGGAGGTTCTCTCAGTATTCCAACCCTGTGCTCATGTACGGAGGAGGTTTTCTTAGTGATGCCATATCATCAGTTTTTAAACAGTGTTCTCTTTCCTTTCACTGCCTACTCATGCTTAAGAAAATGAAGATGACAAACTATCAATAATTCATGATGGGCATTTCTCTGAGACATGTAATTCTACTTTCAAATTACCTTTGCACCTCTTTAGACATCACAAGCAATTTGGCTAGTATTTGCAAAGCATTTCTTGTCATTCATAATTTACTAACCTTTGACTGTGATTGTAGGAGTTTAATGAAACAACTTTCTGCCTTGTAGCTGCATCCCAGGCTCAAAACCATATGAGAAGCAGCTATCTTCTCATGTTGATTTAAATACTGTCTTCTGGAATACTGGTACACTTTTGCTCTTGAAAGATCCATTGAAACACTGTAAAACTACCTAATATCAGTTTGACCTATGGCACATGCATTGCTGAGACTTCAAGGCTTGTTAGTGGCGCGACTTAAGGGTGTAACCAAACTTTATTTGCAGAATAGGAAGGTCTGTTAGGACTGGTTGATAGTAGATAGAGGTTCTTTGGCTTTTAGGATAGTTTGCCAAGGGAGAAATGCCTAAAGAGCCACTACCTAACTTAGGGGGGACTTCTTGGACAAATTTGGATTGTTTTCTTTGGAGCTGATGGACAAGCTAGTATGGCTATGGCTAGATAGGGCTTGACAATGAGGTTTTATCTCATCATGGGCTGATTGAAAGGGTAGGAGTGCACAATTGTTTATGGGTGTTTTCCAGATGGCAAATTTGTCAATTTCTTAGATCAGCTGCTAGAAAACTTGGCTATAACAACTAGTCATCACCAATAAGTGAAAAATATTGATGACTAATAGTGGCTCCATTTGGGGAGGGAGCTCATTTTTAGGAGGTGTCTAGAATTTTAGATCTTTGGCTTATGAAGACCAGTGCCTTTATCCATTGGCGTAAATATCTTTCTTCCTTGATGCTATTTCTAAAAATTGACAGCATGATTAGCATCAATGATATTTCTACCTACCCCACTATCTTTCCTAACATTTTTTCTTCCTTTGGGTGCATTTGGACCTGCAACCCTTTGACAATATATATTTATATTTTTTTTTTTGAAAATGAACCTATCTAGTTCTACACTTATATCTACCGGGAGTTTAGATTAAGCTGATGAACTCCTTCATTACTCTACCTATGCTAGATCAATTGTCAAGGTTAAGTTGTTTGAAAGGATTTTGTTCTCTAATCTAAAACATGAAATTGAAAAATGACTAAATCAGGATTAGACAGTCTGATTTGTCATGCACTTGTGGCACGAAAGACAAGCTGTACACAAATATTATTTTGCATAAAATGAAATCTAGAAAAGCGGGGATAGGATACACAATTTGTTTTTCATCCCCATTTCCCTCTTTGGTTCTATTTTGAGCATGTGGAACCAGTATCTTTTCCTAATCTACTCTCTTTGATAAGTCAAACTTACACAATGTTGACCTTCTTTTCCACTCACTAACTTATCAGCAAATAAATTTAAAACATGTTCAACTATGATTAGGCTAGATAACTAAACAAGACATTTGAGCACTAGTAGTGGCATTTAGACTTGCGCGCTTTCTGAATGACTATTTTTTGAACATGGGGCCTTCTTTCTATTTTTCAAACCGCCCTCTTTTTCTATTTTTCTATTGTTTTTGAATTTTCTGTTTTTATCTATTTTTCAAACAATGGTATATACAATGATTGAAAAAGTTTTGACTCAGAAATCTAGAAAATGACAAAACTTAAGCATCTTATCCTCATAAGGATCTCCTACCAATCTTGGTCCATTCAACTCTTGAAAATAAAAATTTGGAAAATTCTCTCTTTTAAGCATGACATAAGGTTTCATGCATGAATCTCTGAACAACCCCGTATCTTCCCGTTGTACCTCTTTATACCTCCGATTTCCACTCCTTCCTTTGCTGTACATCTTTTTCAAATAATGCAGATATTATTTGTCATTTTTGAAGTATATGATGACATCATCAAAGTACATCAAAGTGTAGAAATTTAGAACTGGAAACATGGCTTTTAGGAGCATATTTTTGATATCCGGTGGTTTTGCAATTCTGGGTTTGAAACTGGAACTTCTTCCAGCACACTGGAAAAATTCTTTGAGTTGTCTACTTTGCAAAGGAATCATTTGGCTGTAACCTGAAACATCATCTTGCAAAGACATATGATTAAAAGCACTTATCATTGGTATATCATGGTCTTGGGCAGGAAGGATAAATTTTTTGTCACAAGGGTGTGTATCAGTGTTTCTAAAATCAAAACAGATCCTATGACCAGCTATTTTATCTTTGATTATTACTGTTTGGTTCATATTTTTGTATTTTCTTTTGTCTAAGTTGTCTCTTGGAGTGATGGAAGTGGCATAGTGTTTCTCATTGTTTTCTCGGTATGAAGTATTATTTTGAATAATATTTCCAATTCTAGCAGTTCTAAGTCTTTGGTGGAGTGACAGAATGTTAGCCAGTTCAAGTAACTTAGGTATATTTGGGCTGCAGTCATCATATCCCCTCATAAGAAGCTTATCAGACATTTTTTTCTAGATTTTGAGCTGTTATGGTTACATTCAAGGTTTCATTTGCAATGGTAGAGTTATGTAATGGTAAATCCTTGAGGTATGCTAAGAACATTAAGCTTCCCTGCTCCTGAGTTCCAAAGAGGTTGGTGATATGTAAGTCTTCTAATGCCTTTGTTCTGAAAAAGTTTCCTGATGTTACTGCTGATGTTCGCCTAAGGTTTGAGCAATTTTCTCGACAGTACATAATATTTTGTGCTTCTTGCTCTATCCCTATTTCAAATGGAACACACTCACTTTCCTCAAGACATAGCGTTTCATGATCATGATAGTTTTGAGTGTCTAGCTTATCATAGAGAACTTGGGGCAGCTGATGTGGTGGGTCTAAGTTTGTTTCAAATTATTCTAACTGTTCTTCAATGTCCTCATCAGTGTGTAAAATTAAAGAGTTCAGATCGGAATGCAAGGAATACATCGAGATTTTATCTGGCCTCTCTTGGCTGCTGATCATGTATTTCATGTGTGATTCTCGATAGAGTATTCTAGTTTGGTCAAACACAGGAATAGTGGTGTAGGACATATCAAGTTGAATATTTCCTTGAAGCTTGGCTCCCCAAGATCTGGATAAAAGTATTCCATACTTAGGAGGGATGTCTGCTACCACTATGTCCATGATTAGATGTTTTGTAGGCACTTGGGCCAAACTGAAACAAAGATCTTTGATCAAGCCTAGACATTTGACTCTACTTGAATCAAATGAACATAAGTCTTTGTATGGTCATTTGATTTCTAGGCCTAATACAACCTTTGGCATGAGATTATGCAAGGCTCCGGAGTTTAGCATGGTAGTGTGAAGGATTTGGTCATGGATATTCAGACTGATGTAAAAGGGAAGAGTGGTTCCTTCTTGGAATTTCCCTTCTATTTTTGGACCAAACAACACTTCAGGAGTGTCATCAGCTAGATTAAGGGTGTTCACATCATTTCCTATATTCAGGACCTTTAACACTTGGGATTTATAAGAGCCTTGGGTGATAAGTTCAGTGAGAGGCATGGTAATCTTTATTTTGGCGATTTCTCCCTCTAAACTGAAAGGTGCTTGTAATTTAGACAGGTTTTCTTCAGCTTTTTTAGCCATGACTTTCTCTATGTTTTGAGTTTTTTGACTTTGTTTTGGGATTTTTTTTGACACAACCATCTCGGGAATCTTTGTGGAAGTACTAGGAGTATCTTGGTTTTTTCTGCTTCTAAGGTCATACTGCCTGTGAGCTTCTACTATGGCATTCTGAAAATCCATGGCAGGATCCTCGGGATCTTCATAGTTGGTTTCGTCCTGATTCGGAGAGAAGAACGCTTGCTCTTCTACTGTGAGGTAAACCTCACTCTCGTTATCAGAACCTATGAGGTTAAAATGATTTTCATCAATGGGTTCTGTATCCATATCATCTTCTTCCACATAATTTTCATTAAAGGGTGGCCTAATTTGTTGGTCATTTTCCTTTGGTTTGTTTTGAGGCTGTTCCCTCCTAAATTTTTGGTTCTGGTTTCTGTTTGGAGGGTTTGGCTAGTTTTCCCTAAGAGGGGTCTTTTCACTTATCTTTTCCCACATTTTGGCCATGGACCTAACTAAGTCATCTATTTTGGGATCTAAGGAAGGGGCTGAAGTGGAGATCTCATCCTGGTATGTGACTTTCCTTTCTGATTTAGTCCTAGCTCTTTTCTCTGCTAAGTTGGCTTCTGCACTTATGGCCACTTTTTGCATTTCCTCTAAGGTAAGGGGGTCCTTGTCTCTTAGTTGATAAGTCATGTCTAGGTCAAAGCCTTCGGGGAAATTTTCCAAGGATGAGCCAAGTGGAGGTTTGAAGTGAGGTGGGAGGGCGTTATACACATTGTTGAACCTAGTGCAGTATCCTTGGACACTTTCCCCATTTTCTCATTTTAGATTGTTATACTCTGACAGGATTTGAATGGGGTTCTTTCGGATTGCCCACTTGTTTATGAAGGTTTGGTAGAGTTCTGGGAGATTGTGGATGCTGTTTGGAGTTAAGCTCTTAAACCATTTTTTGGGTTCTCCGCCTAGGCTTTGGGCGAACATCCTCATTCTGATGGTCTCGTCTTCTATTTCCATGTATTCAAAGGCATCGATAATCCTATCTACATGTTGTTGAGCTATGGTAGTCTCAACTCCGGCAAAGTGTGGGATTTTGGATTGATAGTCATTTTGTAAGGGAGCCAAAGGCTGTGGCAACACCAAGGGTGCATACTAGGCTGCCATGACGGGAGCTAATGGATGATGAACAAAATGAGGGCTTGTGGGATGAGGTGAGGTGGTTTGAACAGTAGTGGTTTGGATGGGTGTGGCAGATGTACTTGGAATAGTGATCTGATTTTGAGCAGATCTGGGATGGTAGGAGCCAAAGTGATGGAGAAGCTGAAATTCGAGAGGTGTAGTAGGTGAAGCTTCTCTACTAGGACTCTGTGGCAGATCTAGGGGCTCAAGATCGTCAAAGTCTATCTTACTTTGTGACTTGCTTCTAAAATTTTTTGTTGATTTTAAGTCAAAGGGGGAATCCTGCAAGGTTGTGAGATGTTCAGGTACTGATCTTGCTTTATATTTGGACCTATCGGTAGATAAATTGCCAGTTTCGGAAGCTTGCCACAGAATCTTCTCTAGGTCATCTACTATGATAGGGAGATTTGGGTCTGGATGAGATATGGTGTCGATTCTTCGTGAAGCCAGATTTCGAATCTAGAGTTTAGAGAGGATGGTATGTGTGATTTTTTTGGATGGATGGCATCTCTAGGGTTTTACTAATGTGAAGGATGGTCAAAACAAAAAGATGGACTAGTGGAGTCACCAGGTGGATTTCTATGAGAACTATGGTCCACCACCAACACTATCAAAGATGCTTTCGGGAAAAAAATTTATAGCAAACTTTGAGATGGAAACTTTCAAAGAAGAGTGATTCACTTGGTTTCAACAATTTTCTAGGTTGTATGGACAAGCTAATGGTTCTTTTTGGCAAGAACATTTCTGCTTATCTTCTATGTTTAGGTGAGGTCTTCTGAATCACTAAGTTATACTTAGTTGGTCACTGATTATAGAGTTTCCACCCTAAGTTTTAAGCTTTTGGAAGGATAAATTAACAAAAAGGTATGGTTTATGAATTTTTTGTTTTTTTATGGAGTTTTAGGCCTACTGGAGGCTAGTGGAGTCGCCAGGTGGAACTTGGTTGTTCTTGTAAGGATGTAGCTATGGTCCACCACCAGTAACTACGGAAAAGCCAATCTGGGAATGTTTTTGGGGTTTTTTGAGTTTTATGTGCAGCCTATGGTTTATTAAAGTATTATAAACCTGCTTCATCACTTTGCTAGGGTGGTGAGAACAAAGAGAGTTTACTCCAAATGATTATATGGACTGCTTGCCTGTTTAACTATTTAAAGACTAATGAATCTACAAGAGTTTTCTAGACTGTTATGTACTCAGTTAGTCCCACCGTGATCGCCATTATGTTAGTGTGGTGATGAGGTGGCTAAATGGAAGGTGTGTTTGAAGATAAGGGATTTCTAGAGTCCTAAGGTGTACTTAGATTGTCACTAACTCAGGGTCCCACTGTGATCGCCATTATGTTAGTTTCCCGTGATTTGGCTGATTAGCAAGCCAAATGACAGTGTAACATCAAACCAATATTTGGAGCCCAAGGACCTAGCCTTCTTGGACTCAGAGAGGGCTCTCTCTATTTGTGTAAGGGATATCTGTGTGTTTTCTTATTGTGTTTTGATTTTAGGCTAGTTATGAAATAGGTTTTTGGTTTTAGGTTGTGAGGGATGAAACTGATCAAAGATATAAGATAGGTAAAAATATGTCAGATCAATTGGGCTATGGGGTCGAAAAGGTCAAGAAAGATTTTAGATGGTGATACAAGGTTGTTGAAGGGCCGATTTGATTCGAGGTAAAATGGATCTTTGGGAAAAATGGAGTGAGATGGACATTAAATTTGTGAATAACAAAGGATTTCAAGCATAAATAGTTTAATAGCTGACATAAACATGGTAGGGAAAACCATTAATCATGAGAAATGTAACTATAAGCTGATCAACGCATAGAAAGAAACATTCAAGCCATGCATAGAGATATATGACTCTCTAACTTTGGGAAATGGCTATCAGACTTTGGGGAAATACATTTAAGACAGAAAAAAAACTCAAAACACTATGCCGGAACGCCTAAACATAGTACTTAAGCTATTTGGCACTTTGAAAACAAGATTGCATAGTCTTAGGCAAAGGGCAAGATTAGAACAAGACCTCATTGGTTCAACAAATGACAATCTAATCAATCAAAGAGAAGTTTCATAGGTGGAACTATGGCTAGCCATGAGTAAGTAGGGAATACCATAAATCATACTTAGCATGCATAAAACCATGAATGAAACAAGCAAAAAATATTCTTAAGTTATTAAAGAGCAATCAAGAATTCTTTAATGTGACTAAGAATGAAGAAAACATGGAAGCTATGAAGAAACAGGAAATTTGAGGTGCCTCCAAGGGCATGTCTCAACTTTGTTCTCTACTGTCCTATAGCAATCAAGAACATATATTTATGAATGAAAACTAAGAAACAAAACAGAGAGAGAGAGACACTATACTATTCTACCAAGTCATGGAATCCAACAACAATCCTCTTTCATCATCCAAGAACATCCAAGAAACTATCCAAAAGCATAAGACAAGTATTTCTTCCAAAGATTATATGACCATATATTGCTTCTATTCATCAAGTTAAGCCTTGTTTACAATGAAAGCCTTTGGAATATATAGGTGAAAGTGAGGAAAACCTCTTAGTTCAGCTTGCAATCTCATTGGCCTATCCAAAATATCTTGTTTTGTCCTTGAGGCTTTACAAAGCCCAAGGCACAAAATATCTAATAAAATATCTCAAAAATTCTAAAAAAAGGAAATAAATTGAATTTTCCTAACTAACCATGTATAAAAATAGCTAAATGCACATGAGGAAAATTCACTTTTGAAAAGTGCATTTTTTACAAAAATACTCAAAAAATACATCAGCAAAAGGTCCCCTGACTTGCCGGCAACTTTTTGAGGCCTTCCTGGTGTCAAAACGAGACTCATGATGGCTTGTTGGAAAGCTACAAGTGTCTAATTTCTGAAAATGTTTAGTTTTCTCCCAACGGATTACTAAAAGTCCTCCAAAAATAGACCTATGTGTAAAAAACCAGAAAATAGGCCTTGCTGATAAATGGGGCAGAGTGTAGAAAAAACGAGTGTTTTTCACCATTTTGAGGGAGTAAAAGATCTTCAATTGTTCTAAAAATCACTGAGTATGTGCCCCTAATATTATGGCATCCAATGATACCATTTTCATCCCTTGATGATGCCCCAAACTGAAATGGTGATGCCCATGAGTTTTGGCCAAAAACCCAAAAATGACAAAAAACCAAAACATGTCAAATTTCACCCAAACTTGGCGAGCATGACCCTCAAGGGTTTTCAGAAATATGTTGTGAAGATGAGGGAAAAATTTGGAGCCTTGAGGTGTATTTCCTCAGTTTTGGTGCCGGGCGCTTCCCTTTAGCCTCCTTGAGTTTTTCCTGAGCAGCCTTCAACTTCCGCGGGGAAAACTGATTGAGCTTTTTATAATGCTCGGTCATCCTCCATTGAAGGTCCAAGTCCCTATTTTCCTTCTCCAATTTCTTCTCCAAGTGATCATTAACTCTCTCAAGCCATGCTTCTCGATTGTTCTCTATCTTTTGTTCGAACAATGCAGTGAGAGGGGTAGATTGGAGAAGGGCATCTTCTTCTTCCTTTTGTTTCTCAAGGGCCTTTTTGAGCCCCATGGTTCTTGGCCTCTTTCGCCTGGGCTGATCTTTGCCTTCGCTTTCATCGAACTCGCTCATGATTTCTTCCAATCTCACTTGTGCTTTGGAGGCCTCCTTTTTGTATTTGATGGCCTGTGTCTCATATACAACCATATGGACACTCATCTGCTTGTTTTGAACTTGCAAAAGGTGATTGAAGTTCCTAGCCCTATCAAGATCAGTCCTCAAAGCATCAATTTTTCTTTCTCTATGGATCAAGAGATTTTCTAGGATCTGGGCTTCATTATCACAATCATTTGGATTTGGATGATGTCGAATTCCCTTTCTTGTTCATGATTGCTTTCTTCCTTGTCCTTCCCTTTGTTTTGGGTGGCTCTTTTAGTATTCTTCCTCTTGGGAAATTCGACCATGGGCTTCTTGGGAAATTTTCCCTTGCTTCGGAGGGCCCTAGTCACATTTGGAGTTACAACTCTAGGCACCCTTTTCCTTGATGTTTGGGGCTTGGCCAGTTTCAGATAAGAGAGCATGGCCCCTTGCCTAGGAGAGGCAGCTAGCACATGCTCCATGGGCTCTTTACCCTTGTCACTTTGCTCCTCATTTTTGCCACTGTCTTGGATTTCTTCTTGGATGCCTTGGTTTTCCTTTTGCATTTCCTTCTGAAGGCTTTCCTCCTCAATGCATTGCACCTATTTATCCTGCTACCCCTCTTGTTCATGAGGCTGCTGTTCCTTTTTAGGAGGTTGTTGTTCATCATCCTGTAGCTGCCTCTGTTCATCATCTTCATGGCACTACTCACCTTTTTCATGAGGCTACCTCTGTTCATCATGCTGTGGCTGCTGTGTATCATGTTGTGGCTGCCCCTGTTCAACATCTTCATGAGTTTGATCACCCTCACTGTGTTGCACATCTTCATGCTGCTGCCCTTCATCATCTTCCTCATCATCCCCTTGCTGTCCATTTTCATCATGCTGTTGCTCATCATCACTTTCCTCTTCTTTCTCATGCTCTTCTTCCTCATCATGCTCATGCTCTTCTCCCTCTTCATGCTCTTTTGTTTGTCCTATGGTAAATTTGAGCTTCTTAGGAATAGTTTTGCTGGAAGAAGGAGAAGGATGGTGAGTAGGAGGTGTAGGAGATGTATGAACAGGAGGGACAGTGGAGAAATCCGGATGGGTGATGAAGGTCTCCCAAGAGACCTCCCTCTTCTCAAGCTGATGAAGAATGATGACTTTGATGAGTGAGTGATGGAAGAGGCAGGTTGTTTGCTATGAAGGAGGATTTTTCTGAATAATGGAGGCCATTTTCTCAATGATTCTATGTAGGAAGAAAGGGAGATTTAGAAATTTGGCCCTTGTGAAGTGCATGAGAAATCGAATGTGATAGGCATAGAATCAGGAGAATCTTCCATCACAAATAAAGTATTTCATGATGATCTTCATGAGGGGGGCATAGCTAGTCAAAAGATACGAGAAGGGGAAAATAGATGGACATGAATCTCTGTGCTAAGGCTTCAGAAAGGGCTTGTATTATTTTGAGTCCAGGTGGCTTTGTTTAAACCACTTCTCCCCGATATAAGGGATTTTAGTGGCCTTGGAGATGGACCTTGGAGAGAATTTGTAATCTAGGCCTGCCAGCTAAAAATTCTTCTCTCGAAACCTTAAAGCACAAAGGTGAGTTAAAAGGGAAAAGCTCTTCACCTCTTGCACTCTTTGGCAAAAATTTAGACACCCAACCTCATGAAAATTGAAAAAGACTGATGGGTGGGCATTTACTTCTTCAGTGGAAACAAGCTCAAATCTCTTGTGCGGACCACTCCTACTGTCTTGCCTGGGAGGCATTTTGTTTTGAATTCTCTCTGCAACACCAAGCTGTCTCAAATGGCCTTTGGAAAGTTTTTCTCAGGCACACACCTTTGTCCTGCCTATCAGTCACTTTTTGACCAAGACAACTGCTTCAAATGCTTTGTGAAATATCCTCCCAACACCAACCTTCTACTCCTTAAAAATAATTGTTCTGTCTCTTTTGTGCCAAACAACAAATAGTTATCAAAATAGAAAGCACACAGTCAATATTCTTACCGTGTTTGGGTAAGGTTACAAGGATCCTTTATGTTTTGGTATAAGCAAGACAACCTTGTAAAAAACAAAACACCCCTCCCATTAAAAAACACTACTCTTTTATTTCACTGTTTCACATGCACAGGTAGACAAGAACACTTTCAAATTCATTTAAAATATTTTCATAACATATTCTATTTCATGGATCAAAGGAGGCAGCACTGGTTTTGCTTTTTACCACACAGAGAGGACTTTTGAAAGTGAAAAAGCATTCATACATGATCACTGTTGTTAAATTAGGCTCACTCTTTAATCTTAGGAACACTTGTTTCATATGCCCAGGTAGACAAAAAATACCTTCAAATGACTTTAAAGAATCTCTCACCACTTTTTTTTATGGGACAAAGGGGCCAACACCACTTTCACTGTTTCACTCATTCAAAGGAGATATTTTTGAAGGGACAAGGCTTTCGGACTAAGACCACTATTTTCAAAATAGGCTCACTGATGTCACCTTTCAAACACTGTGTTTTCCTTTCAAACACTGCCTCTACCTTATAACACTGTTGTCGCTTTAGAATTTGCTGACAGAGTTTAGTTTTGTCCTATCATAGCTAGTACAGCTTCACCAATTTTAAAAAACCTCCAAAATTGTGCTTTCTTTGACTAGCAAGTAGTGTTATTGTTCATCACTGTTTTGAGGTTAGCTTTAGGCCTCTTGAAACTAATATGAACACTCCACTAGCCTCCCACTGTAACAATATTCGTCACTATATTTAACAAATCACCTTGATTTTCCTATCAAGACCTCCATTTTTTAACCACCATTTAGTCTTGAAAACATGGCAAAAAACACCCTTTTAGAAATTTGAATGCACCAAGGAGGCAAATGAAAATACCTCGGAGATGGTTTGTGGCCTTTTCTGCTCCTGAACACGCCGCATATTTTTCTAGGCATGCCGCGCAGTCTAAAACCTCCAAAAAATTGTAACTTCACTTGAAATTTATCGTTTTGGTCAGAGAGCAGCCAGGGAGATGTGTTGCTCATGTTTTTGAATTTCCAATAGGCCCTGCAACGGTATATAACTCACTTTTGAAGGCAAAAAAGTCAAATTTCTTTTTATATTTTCTTGGTGAGGGTTTTGAAAACCTTTGAAAAGGATTTTGGGTTTAAACAGAACATAAAGCACTTGCCTTGTGATTTCATCACTTTAAAACATTAAAACTTCCAATATTCGAGCAGGACCATTAAAGTGTTGTAGATGACACTTTTGAAGATTTCTCGTAGATGTGACATTTTTCAAAGTGAAGAAATCATCCTCAAAGCCACAATTCCTCTTAGTGTTTTCTCATCAAGGGAGGAAATTTTCCTGTGTCCATATCTATTTTTAAGAGGAAACTTTGCTCAAAACCATAAACTGACTGTAGAAGCATTCTTCAAATGACATTTCTCTTTGACTGTGGGTGAAGCTTAGCTGTATTCACCTAGGCTTTACCATCATCTGTCTATCAAAAGGAACTTCTTTTGAAAAAAACCTCTCCTTTACTCAAAATGCAATAGCAAGGTACTTTTTACATATTTTCATAAGGAACAAGCCTTTATTTGTAACAGTGGCATGTTTCATTTTCTTTGAGTGTTGTTCTTGAACTTGAAACACATGCCATAACCCTTCTTACACATTGACGAACCTATGTGTCTATTTGCAAAGCCTCCTTCAGAAAACAGGCTTAGGTTACCTTCTTGTCCATTGTGATGAGTTTTTTTGAAAAAGGTCTTCATGAAGAGGAAAATAAAAACTTTCTTTGAATAGAAATCATCACTCTTTGGCCTATTTTTAACCCAGCTTTTCAACTTACAAACCTTGAATGAATTTCTACTAATTTCAAACCCTGTCTTTTAAAGGAAAACACTGGCTAGATTTCATCCTGTTGATCAAGGAGGAAATTTCTGGACACTTTTAATGAAATCACATACCTCAGCAGGATTTGTTCATTTTGAATTCAGATTGCCTTTGAAGGAAAAATCTGGTAGCAGAAAGATCAACCTCTTGGATTATCACAGCACCACTACTTTTAACCCTATTTTCTATCCAGAAGCCTTCAATTGTCTCCTACTACTCTTCAAATTTTTCTTTCAGTCAGTGAAAACCCTAAAATAAAACTCTGTCCCTAGCCCTCTACTTATTAGATGAAGGAGGCCATCATCACAGTACCAAACCCTTTGCTTGTAAAATGAACGAGGTTCTCTCAGTCTTCCAACCCTCTGCTCGTGTATGGAGGAGGTTTTCTTAGTGATGCCATTTCATCAGTTTTTAAACAGTGTTATCTTTCCTTTCACTACCTACTCATGCTTAAGAAGATGAAGATGACAAATTGTCAATAATTCATGATGGGAATTTCTCTGAGACATGTAATTCTTCTTTCCAATTACCTTTGCGCCTCTTTAGACATCACAATCAATTTGGATAGTATTTGTAAAGCATTTATTCTCATTCATAATTTACTAACCTTTGACTATGATTGCAGGAGTTTAATGAAACAAATTTCTGCCCTGTAGCTGCATCCTAGGCTCAAAACCATATGAGAAGCAACTGTCTTCTCAGTTGAATTAAATACTGTCTTCTAGAATACTAGTACACTTCTGCTCTTAAAAGATCCATTGAAACACTGTAAAACTACCTAATATCAGTTTGACCTATGGCACATGCATTGTTGAGACTTCAAGGCTTGTTAGTGGCGCAACTTAAGGTTGTAACCAAACTTTATTTTCAGAATAGGAAGGTCTGTTAGGACTAGTTGATAGTAGATAGAGGTTATTTGGCTTTTAGGATAGTTTTCCAAGGGAGAAATGCCTAAAGCGCCACTACCTAACTTAGGGGGGACTTCTTGGACAAATTTGGATTATTTTCTTTGAAGCTGATGGACAAGCTAGTATGGTTGAGGCTAGATAGGGCTTGAAAATGAGGTTTTATCTCATCATGGGCTGATTGAAAAGGTAGGAGTGCAAAAATGTTTATGGGTGTTTTCCAGCTGGCAAATTTGTCATTTTTTTAGATCAGCTGCTAGAAAACTTGGCTGTAACAACTAGTCATCACCAACAAGTGAAAAATACTGATGACTAACACCTATACAACTGCCAGTTATAACAGAAGCTTCAAAAGATATGGGAAAACCTCCATCATCTACAAATAAAGTAAATTCCAATGATCTTGTTTTAATTGGTGATAGATCTATCTCCCAAACTCCTCCTTTTCTTTTGACTTATGAAATTTTCAACAAAAATGTTCATAATTGTCTTATTGATTCAGAGGCTTCTTCAAACATTATGCCAAGAACAGTATGTACAAAATTAAATATCATTCCTAAAAAAAAATTTGTACATATATTTCAATTGGATAGAACAAAAGTTGAAGTTATTGGAGAAATGTTGTCAGTATCTATCAGGTTGTCATCTAATCCAAACGTATTACAAGTGATTGATATTTTGGTCATAGACATCCACGAATTTTATGGTCTTATTTTAAGCAAGGATTGCTCTGAAAAGTTACATGGATATTTTGCTACTGATTGGTTACATATGTGGTTACCATACAATAGTAAACCAAATCAAATCAGAATTGAATGTGAGAAATTTATGAAACATACAGTTACTGAATTAGAAGGACCAAATGAACTTGTAGCTTTTACTAATAATATCATAGGAAATTATTCAGCTGAATCATTCCTTGGATCATTTAATGCTTAGGTCTCACCTTTTCCAAAAAATATTCTTATTTCTCAAATTGAAATTTTTTCTCAAACAGATTCTTGTAAATGTATTAATTTTAGCAATCAGATTCCAAAACAATCTTTATTTTGGACTCTATTTTTTGATGGTTCGAAATCAGAAGATGGTGTAGGGGCAGGTTGTGTTTTAATCAATCCACAAGGAGAGAAAATGATGCTAGCTTGCAGACTCGAGTTTTAGTGCACAAATAATACTACTGAATATGAAGCATTGATACAAGGTCTGTATAAAGCTATAGGATTGAATGTTAAATATTTGCAAGTATATGTAGATTCTGAAATAATAGTTAAACAAGTTAGAAATATGATTCATTGTATTTCTGGACACTTGAAACATTATCAAACTTTAGCTCAGAATCCTACTTCTCATTTTATTGCATTCAATATCTCTACAATTCCTAGATTACAAAATGCGAGCGTTGATTTACTTGCTAATGTAGCATCTAGACTTATACCACCTGAAGAGTTTAGTCCAGATAGATTTTCAATTGAATTAATTTTTAGACCATCCATTCCTGACAATATAACAAATTGGACAGTATTTAACGATGATGCAGATATAGTAGACCTTCTTACATCAGACAAAGCTTATGAAGGTCAAATCTTAGATGAACATGAACCTGATTTACAGATTGAGGATAAAACAAAAAAAAATCTAATTCCCAAATCTGTAGTCAAAATGGAGGACCTTTATGATTTGAAAGATAGATTTAAAAAAGTGACCAATTCAAAAACTCAAAGTTCTACTTTAAAATTTGAATTGATTAATCTCAGTACTCCAGAAAAACCTCAGAACATCAACTTAGGTCTTGGTCTAAAAAATGAAGAAAGGATGTCATTTATCAAATTGCTAAAAAAATATAAAGAGGTCTTTGTGTGGGATTATTCAGATCTTAAAACATATGATACTTCCATAATTCAGCATACCATTCCTATGATCTCAAATGATAAACCTATCCAACAAAAACTAAGAAAAATTCATCCAAATTTAGAAAGTCAAATTAAATCTGAACTGAATAAAATGCTCAAAGCTAAATTCATCTTTCCTATTATACATTCAAAATGGGTGTCAAACATGGTTCCAGTTAGAAAAAATAATGGAGACATTAGAATTTGTATGACTTTAGAAACATGAATAAAACTTGTCAAAAATATAATTTTTCCTTACCCACCATGGAGCAGATATTGCGATCAATTGCAGGGTCTGAATTGATGTATTTTCTAGATGTATTTTCAGGGTATAATCAAATCATGGTACATCCTAACAATAGATTAAAACAACGTTTATAATAAAATGGGGAAGATACGCATATCAAAAAATGCTTTTTGGACTGATTAATGTTGGTGCCACATTTCAGCGTGCTATGGATATAGCTTTTTAGAGGACTAATCAATAGCTCAGTTGTTATATACTTGGATGACATCACTTTTTATTCTAAGCATAGGAACAATCATATTAGTCACTTAAAAAATATTTTCGAAAGATGTAGAAAATAGGGCATTTTCCTTAATCCTAAAAAGTATTATTTTTCCTTATCATAAGGTAAATCATTGGGATTCATTGTTTCTAAAAAGAAATTCATATAGACCTTGATAGGATTCAAGAGATTGAAAATATTCCTCTACCACATAACAATAAAACAATGCAATCATTTTTAGGACAAATCAATTTTGTGAAAAGATTTCTTCCTGATTTCTCCCAAATTGTCCTACCCCTACAGTCAATGATAAAGAAAAATTCAATATTTAGATGGGGAAAAGAAGAAATAAATTCTTTTGAGTTAATTAAAAAAGCTATTGTTGAAGCTCCCTCTTTAACAACTCCTGATTTTCTCAAATATTTTCTGTTGTACACATTTTCTTCTGAGACATCATATGCAACTGTTTTAACACAGTTGAATGATCAAAACATTGAAGCACCAATTGCGTTTTTTATCTCTAATCTTCAATGTTTTGAGTTAAATTGTTCAGCTATAGAAAAATTGTTAGAAAATTTACAGCAGAAATAAAACATTTACCGATAGGAATACACATAATTAAAAAACCCAGCAACAATGGACATAAACATAAACATAGTGTTTAATCGAGAAAACCCCAAATCCGGGGAAAAACCCAACCAATGAAATTTCATTAAACATTGGCAAAAACCCTGGCCAATCCGGCCAAGTGAGCCTTCACTGCTCACTTCCAGGCCTGCATTACAATGAAGTATTCCCAGCCTCTTTTATAGGCTCCATTACATGCAATACCATGGGACAAAACCATGTTTGCACAAAACCATGTGCCCCAAAACCACTACTATTTACCCTAGTCAACTTTGACTCTATCCCGAGTCAAGTTTACCTAACAATTCCCCCCTTAAACTTGACTTGGGGATTATTCACTGAATCCAGCCAAACCTGCTAAGTGAGATAACCCCGCTCACTCTAGCTCTTTCCCCCTCAAATTTTTACCCAGGGTAATTGTTAACTTGACATCCCCCCTATCACCTAGGTCTAACCTAGACTTTACTGGTGATTTACCCAGGGGTACGCATGCCATACCAGGTCTTACAGCAGTATTCCCATTTACATGTAATAAAATTAACTCCATTATAATAATAATTTTTGTTTCATTTTTGCTGTCTTTGTACATATGAAATCAATGTCCATATAAAAAGAAACCATCTACTGGATTACATGGGTCACCAGCCTCTGTAACCGCCAGTCCTCTAGGAATTCTCTTCAGATACATGGTTCATCAATTTAATTAATCCACCTGCAGATATCCTCTCTTATTTTGACGTTCTTCAAAGCATTTGATTGACACATTCTGTCAAACACTTTCATAGCACAATGGATTTCCATGGTTTCCCAACCAATGCCCATAGTTGGCTTGATATATCTTTCCACTCTTCAAACTATTTCACACTACGCTCATCCTCTCATTTCTCATGGATATCATGACCCATTTTCCACGCATCTATTTTCTTACATTGAACCTTCCCATGAGCCATTCTTGTCATGATCCACCATCATATCCCATGTCACAAGTCCAATCTATTCAGCGTCCATGCATGTTTCAGCTAAGAGAATGTTGAACCCGCAATCCCCGCTAACTCTACTACAACAAATAGTTTCTTATTATTATTTATTTATTTCATGCCCCTTTGTATACCAATGTGCCCAGCCCTTGAATTCCTCCATCGCAGCCGGTGTCACATAGGTGAAATCTCCTTCCACGTTCATTATTTCATGATTACCATTCAATATAACAACTCTCCCACCAGACTTTTTTACTTCTTGTTTAAGTTTCTCGAGCAGATAAATGACTTTGATCTCTTTCCCCCCTCTGTCGAGGAGATCTTCGACTTGAACGACCGTGGCCTTTCCTCCGACCCATTGATTGTTCTCGTCCATGACCTGGGTGGCCATGAGAGCCTACCTTGCCTTCTGAAGGTCCCCATGGATGTCACCAATCGTAACCAGCTGATCTACGGATGGGAATCTGGTAACTCTCTGTGCCTAGTTCGAATCCCTTTCTTCTGTTGGTGTCGAATTGGATGACAAAAATTTCCCTCCAACAATAAAGTTGACAAATGTGTCAACAAATCTCGAAAGAAGGGTGGGCAATCTTCTGCATTCATAATTGTGGACTTGTCTGTCCATTGTCGATCACCGGAAACCCTCTTCAACACAAAGCATGCTCTCAGTTTACTGATAAATGAAAACCAGGGTCGTTGCAAAGACCTCTGGCTAAATAAAACCATCCACACCCGAGCACCGCATATTTCCTTTCTCTTTTCTCCATGCCTAACTCTCTGCTAGCTCAAGATCCACACTTGATCTGACTAGTTCTTCGATCGCCACAGAGAAAAAAAAATTTCGCATGAACTCCTCGGTCACAGAGATGCCTCTCAATGAGAACGAGTGATGCCTCCTTTGACTGTGACTACGACTTTGTCAAGGTACTTTAATCCACAATATTCAGACATGGTTGTCATCCTTAGGGGCTACAAACACAATTATGTCCATGATTTTTGCCAAAATTCAATAGATCTAATCAGATCTAATGTATTCATAATAAAATCTAATCAGATTTTAGGCAGTCACGTTCTCTTCTTACATAGATCTATGCATGATCATGTTTAGCAAAAAAATAGACAATTATTACACCAGCTCCGATACCAGTTGTTAGAAAATTTATAGCAGAAATAAAACATTTACCGAGAGGAATACACATAATTAAAAAACCCAACAAAAAAGCACATAAACATAAACACAATGTTTAATCGGGAAAACCCCAAATCTGGGGAAAAATGCAACCAATGAAATTTCATTAAACATTGGCCAAAACCCTGGCCAATCCAGCCAAGTGAGCCTTCACTGCTCACCTCCAGGCCTACATTACAATGAAGTATTCCCAGCCTCTTTTATAGGCTCCATTACATGCAATACCATGGGCCAAAACCATGGGTGCACAAAACCATGTGCCCCAAAACCACTACTATTTACCCTAGTCAAATTTGACTCTATCCCGAGTGAAGTTTACCTAACAAAAACAAGCCTATGCTGTATTTAAATCTTTAAAACATTTCAGACCTTTTCTCTTAAAAGCACATATCAAGATAATAGTACCTTACTCAGCAGTAAGGAAATTATTAATACAATGAGAAGTAGGAGAAAAAAGAGCAAATTGGGTTACTGCACTCCAAGAATATGATGTAGAAATATATCCATCTAAAATTGTTAAAGGAAAAGGTCTTTGCAAAATTTTAACTGGAGCTTCTCATTTGTCAAAAGAGGAAGATCAATCAAATGAAATACAACTATCTAAGATAAGCCTAAACGAATCTCAATCACAATATGCTGATCTGATATTCTTTCTAAGAAATGGATATGCTCCATTATATCTCAATTATACAACAAAGTGTGCTTTGAGACTTAAATCAAATCAATATCAACTCATAAATGATGTATTATTTAGGAAGAATTATGATTCTATATTATTAAGATGTTTAGAAAAATCTAAAGCCAAAAAAGTATTACAGGAAGTACATGATGGATTAGCTGGAGGTCATTTCGGAGGAAATACCACAGCTCATAAAATATTTCATGCTGGTTATTATTGGTCGACTCTGTTTAAAGATGCACATGAATATACAAGGAAATGTAAAACATGTCAAACTACAGCAAGAAGAGAAAGGAAAGCAGCTTTCCCATTATAGCCAGTAAATATCCAACAACCATTTGAAGAATGGGGGTTAGATATTATAGGTTAAATAACTCCTATCTCTTCAAAACAACACAGGTATATTCTAACTGCAACTTATTATTTCACAAAATGGGTAGAAGCTATCCCATTACAGGTGCTCAATACACAGAATATTACAGATTTTATTAATCAATTCATAATTACCAGGTTTGGCCTTCCATCCGCTTGGATATTTGATAATGCCTCTTACTTTTCTGGAAATGCCATGATTGAATTTTCTTTGAAAAGAGGTTTTAAGTTAAAATTCTTAGCTAATTATTACCCACAAGGAAATGGATTAGTTGTATCTACAAATAAAAACCTTATCAGAATCATCAAAAGAACTGTAGACAAAAATCATAAGAATTGGCACAAAGCCTTATTGTTTGCTCTCTGGACAGATGGAATCACCCAAAAATATTCAATAGGTACTTCACCATTTGTATTAGTTTATGGTAAAGAGGCGATTCTACCCTGAAACGTAGCAATACCATCATTTTCTTTAGTACAATTCATTGATGAAAATCCTTCTTCCTCTCTTCAATTTAGACAAGATCAAATCCTTAAGTTAGAAGAAGAAAGAGAAAAATCTAAACAAACTCATATCCATCATCAACAAATAATAAAGACCTCATTTGATTTAACATCTGTTAGTTCAAGAGATTTTCAAATTGGTGATTTGGTATTAAAATGGGACAATGCTGATGAAGAAAAGGGTAAACACACAAAGTTTCAAAAACTCTGGCTAGGACCATTTCAAATAATTGAAAAAATTGGCTCATCAACATTTCTGTTACAGGATTTATCAGGTAAGAAATATTCTTTACCTTTGTACATTAATTTTTTTTCTTTTTTCTTTCATATAGAAATAAAAACTTGTCTAGTACTGACAGTTGACCTTTCAAAATAAGTCTTAGATAATTCCTTTTTGCAATTTCTTTTTCCACCTGTTAAAAAATGGAAATATTAAAGAAAGAAAATCTAAAGATTTAGGAAAAAAACAGATTAATTTTATCTTTCTAGAAAAATGAAATTCCAATAAAACACTTATATTGTTTGAAGAACTCTCATTTTATCTAGTATGAAGATTCTTTTGTCAGTCATGAAAAGAATATTATATTATAGTAAGAAATATTTTTTTCAGAAAAATCAATCTAACAACTCGATATTATCATCTAGCATCTTAAAAAGAAATATGATTCATCCCATCCGGTAAATCTTATAATTTTCAAAAGTAGATAAAAGAAAATAAAAAGAAAAAGTTTGGAGAAAACTTAAAAAATAATAAGTCTCATCACAAGCTTGTTTACCATGTTCATAAAGAAATAGTTGAACTGAAATTACTAATACTATCTACCAAAACAGTGTAATGACTTGAGATTATATCATAAAGACAAGGGGTCTCATGAAGAGCCAGCTTGATCAGTTTAATTACTATTTGTGAATGGCATTGTCACTATTTGGTTACCTAGCCAAGACAATGGCTTTTAAGTAGAGAAAAGATATAAAAAAGAAACATATATAATTTACTTATGAAAATGATGAGAAATACTGGATGGAAAAATGGATCATAGCTGGTTAAAAGGTAACCCTGTCAAAAGCTTAAAACTGTCTATTGGAACAGAGGTTCTATCTATGATAAAAGAGTAAAATTATAAAAAGCTTTATCTGTAAAGATTATTTGATTTTTACTTTTAACTAAGTAAATACTGACATTGATTTTTATACTTATATCATTATAGAGGAATTCTCCTGAATAAGTGAATAAATGAAATTTTCGTTATTTGAAAAAGATATTATTTATTTGAAATTTCATTTCTTTAACTATTTTATTTTTATATAAAAGGATTTAATATTTTCAAAAAAAAATTATCAGAGATATCTGGTTCATACAAGTGAATCGCCAATTGTTGTGCTATACAACAACCCCCATTTATTTTTCATAAATAGGAACCCTTTAGAAATAAATAGGAAAATTTGTTTTAAAATTTGTTTTAAAAACACTTAGAAAATAAATTTTCTACGTAAAGCGCACCGCTTATCACATATTTTATGCTTCAAAAATAATCCTAAATCATAAAATCTGCGAATTGCGAAATTCGCTCTTTAAAAAGCCTTTCCAAAGAAATAAAAATATTTACTTTCCTTTTTCACATCGCACTTGATTTAGTTAAAACTTAAAGAAGCAATGCAACATAAGTTGCAACAGCCATGGACCTGACGAAGCGAATAAACTCAAAAATATAAATCCTTTTTCGCTATCGCATCCACTTTAAGCTTTCACAAATCGCATCGTGCGCAAATTATAATATAGACTTTAATGTATCTTTTAAATCTTGGGATTTGCGATTTGCTAAGATTGCATTTCACAACAATTATGAGACAATCACGAAATATTATAAGGAATCATTGCGATTTGCGCATTTAATGATATCAACGTGTGAAAAGCAACTTATGTCATATTAAATTGAATTTTAGATCTTATCGGCTTTAAACGATTCATAAGTATTGTGTGTTAAGTCATGTGAAGCCATGTCAAGCATTAAATTTTGAAATCATAAGGAATTATGAAGAGATAATTGATAAGATTGACAATTTTTCATGTGAGTTTGAAATAAATCCCTGATATATCTTTGTAATGCTCGTTATATGATATATTTCACTTTGCTCTCAGGAAATCAATTATCCAGTTAAGAAAGTCAGTGTTGAGTAAAAAGGGTAAAGAGGTGTCTCAAGCATCATCTTCAAAGGATATAGATATGCCTTCATTATTTTCAGACACTATATGTAACAAGGATTGTGGCATTTCTTCATGGGAAGCTATGTATAAAATTTTTGAGGATGAAGGACCAAATGTGATAACAAAAACATCTACGACAGGTACTAATTCCACCTTTGATGCAACCCTTTTCGATGTTTCATGCTCTTTTATTCACAGAATATTTGTGAGACCGAAGATTATGCCTTAAACGGATATGATTAAGTGGGCAGTTGAGAACTTAAATATTGAAGATAGAGTTTTCAAGAATTCCAGAGGAGAGATTATGGGCTCTTTCAAAGCTGAAGATTTTATAGCCATGTATCATGTACCATCTCCACAACAGAAGTGTGATAATAGATATGTGCAAATGTTCAGAGCTAAACATCCAGATCTTATCGAGGTCATCCATGAATGGAAAGACAATGAAGGGAAATTGAAGCAGGACAAATCTGGTACGTACCCCATTACACAAATCCATTATCCTTATTGCTATGCTGTTGGTATGTTGTGTAAGCTATTTTCCAAACCTGATAGTACTAGGTTTTCTAGATATTGGGTTCCCTTAATTAACACAATCGTCAATTCATCCATTTTGAATTGGGAAAATCTTTTATCCAATTATTTAGCCAAACATATTGCTGAATATAGGAATAAAAGGAGTGCTTCAACCCAAGAAAATTCACCCTTTTACATGTCTACTTATGTTATGGATTCCATCTGTTTCACTTCTACATTTCCAATCATGGGTTTGAAATGGACCATTAAAAACCCTACCCCAATTCACATATACCATGAAGAACTCTAGGACTCTAAATTCCACCTACATTTCTACAAAGTCTGTTATGGAGTCATGTTGCCTATGTATAAAATGATTTTCGATGAAAAGATCCCTAGGGTTTCCAAATAATTTAGTAAAGATAATCTTCCTACAGCTAGATGGTTTGCTGAAGAGAAATTCACATATGTTCGAGTATTTGGAAGTTCTACTCTTCCATATTTTTTGCCATACTATGTTCCAGATAGATTGTTTGGGAGAGAGATAGCTTATCAGCTCATCAATGGTGTCACAAAACAGTTAAAAGATGATAAAGGCTATTTGGCCTTTTTTCTCTCTACAGTGCGGCACCTTCGCTTTGGCTAATATTGACCATACATACAAATAGGTTCCTAATATTCAGATGTTAAATCTAGCATTCATGCCAGGAAGATTATATGACCCCGATGATGTAATTAAAAATTACATGGAAAAACTTAAAACAAAGCCTTTCATAAAAGAAGAAGACAAATTTGATGACTTCTTCCAAGGAGTCGAAGATTTTTATGATATTGTTAAAAGGATTTCTAGTCAATCAAGTCAAGAAGAGGCTGAAGCCTTTCAGGTATATAGAAATGAGAGATTGAAAAATGTCCCTTTGAATTTTTTTGTTATTGAAGAAGAAAAATATGCTCCAAATTTTAGTCTCGATGAAGAAATTAAAGACGGCTCTGAAAATGAATCTGGTCAGTCTCAACAGTGCTCTGATAAGTCAGATCAATCTGAGGATGAATCTAAATCTACAAAAGCAAATTTGGAAATCAACCAAATTCTTCAAGAAATAGAGTTGCAAGAGAAAACAAAGAACAATGGCACTAAATCAAATTTAGAGGCAATTCAAAAGGATCAGAGCATGGTAGATCAGTCTAAATCATCTCAAGGTAAAGACCTGGTGAATGAATGGGAACAATTTTCCAAAGCAATAAAGACTCCTAAAGAAAAGGTCAATACTGACCAAGAAGCAAGTTTTCAAAAGCCAGAGCCTTCTCAGAAAATAGTTGAAACTGTTAACCCTCTATTGAGAATCCCAACAACACAGAGCAAAGAAATCATTCCGGTTTACTCTACAGATCAAATCATCCTACAGATTGAAGACATTCCATCATTGGATATTTTCTATAGTCCCAGCCACAGATCTGTGGTTAAAAGGAATAAGAGAAAAATAACCAATGAGACAACTCCTAAAATGACAGATGAATCAGTTGATGTCCTTTGGAAGGATTCATTAGAGGATCCCACTAATCATCTGAGTAAATTGTCACAATATGCAGGAGCTAATGCCACAACCACTGTAGATAAGGAAACTGAAGTTAGAACCTTGTTGAAATAGAAAGAATCCAGAATACAGGAATTAGTATAGATGTTAGATGCAGAGAAAGTCAAGAATACTAAAAAAAATAAGAGAAATTTTAGCACAGTTCCATAAAGATATTGAAAATCTTAAGTTAGAACATCACGCAGAGCTTAAACAGAAATAGACACAGCTGGAAAAACCCATGGCAGAGTTACATAATCAATCACAATAAGAAAAGTTCATTAAAGAAGCACTTGAGATAAATTCTTTGATAAATAAACAACAAAAAATATTTTTTCATAAAGTTGCTATGATTGATTCCTATTGTGATTCCAATAAAATAATGATGCAACAAATTGCAATCCAAAAACTAGAATGTGAGAAGCTTAAAAAGAAAATTGAAGAACACATTCAGTGGAAAAACTCAGATGTAGGAAAGTAAGCTAATCTACTACAAGTAGACAAGCTTTACAAAGAATTATTATTTACAGAATGGGAAGCACTGATCATCAGAACAGAAAGAGCAGTAACCAAGACATCCAACAAATCAAATGGTGTTATAGATCTCTTATGTGACCAATTGTTTAAAACATGACTACTTGAAGAAAGCACGTCTGATGTGTTTTCAATAACAAAAGAAGTAGAATTAAAATGGACACAGAGAGCAGAACAACATGAAGAAATAATCTAGAAAGTCAATAAGTTTGATCAAGAAAATTATTGGAATTTTCTGATCAAACCTTATCATCAGCAGCAAACTCTTATATTTCTCACAGAATTAGCCCAAAAGTCTCAGTCGACAATTTGAAATACTATCTTCAAGGACGAAATTCGATCACAAATATCTCAGCCAGCTCAGCTCAAGACAATGCTAGATATCTGCCAACTTCGTGATCACACAGAAATGCATGATCCATAAAGTTAGGATTATCAATTCTAAATTCCTAGATTATTGTTCAAGTTAAGTTTTAGAGAAAGGTTGTTTGAAAAATCCTCTACATTTTTGTAAATCATTTAATTAGTTTGCAGTTAGTTTTAGTATTTAAACCCTTCTCATGCATTTAGAGAAGGGTCCAAGATTTTGTTAAGAACATTTGGAAAGAATGCTTATTTCTAAGTAAGTTTGTGGATGCCTTGATGAAGTAATGGAACACGACCTTTTTCAGTTATAAATATCATTTTGTTGAATCACTGTTGGTGCACTTCGGTATTCTTTGAGCGACTCTTTGATTGAAGAATTGGATATGGACTATTATCACTGATCCGATAAGCAGAAGTAATACACATCTGGTACTATTTTCATGTATTTTATTTTTGTTTCTGAATGTTAGTGATGAACTCGCCTTTCATGAATCATATATAGAATTAGTTATTTTTATCTGAAATATCAGTTGCACTATTGTACGATATAAAGATACAAATTAGTTATTTCATATATGGTCATCAGATAAATGTGATATATCTTTCATTTTCTTTTGATTAACTATTTTTTCAAGAGAATCAACTTACACAGTAATAATTCTATTAAATCTGTGATGATTTCATCATCACAGATTGACTAGATATCTCTTTAGATCGCATTAAATTATTATCCCCGAGTTAGATTAAATTTAATTCAAAGTTTTGAACTTAGAAATAAATTTGTCTTAGTTTGTAGTAATTCATCATTCTAAAATGTTTTAATAGAAATCCAACAAATTATCATAAAAAACCAAATCTGGGAAACTGGTCCCATCACACCTAGTCGGAGCCACTATCCCAAATCGAAAAGGAACTTCTTTAAGGTCTAGACCGGGTGGTATCCCCCTTGTTGGTGCCATGGATTTCTGAGGCCTCAACATTTTTGGCGCTAGAAGGAGGGCCTGACTATGAATGGAAAATAAATCTAAAATTCAAAACCCTCATAAGAGTCGATCTCCTCAAAAGAATTATATTGTTTCCCGATGACAATCTAGATCACCAACTCAGAAATTGGAAGTAGTAGAAACCTTTCCATCATCTCTTGAAATATCACATTGTCCACCTACTTCAGAATTAATTCTCGAATTTCCCAAAGTTCAGTCTTTAATTTAGCAATTAGAAGGAATATCTATTTCTGCTAAAAAGCTGGTTAACTGAGAAAATTCTGAGGAAAGTGTTACTTCCTTATTTAGAGAAACTGGTATTTTAACTCGATCTAAAAGTGAGAAGCTTGGAATTCCCCCTTTTGAGTTTCCATTAGAATCTCATCGCAAAAAAAGTTTCTATATCTAGATCTAAGTCAGAAACAAGTGAAGTCACATCAAATTTTCCTTCATTCATTCCTCCTCATTCTTCTAATCAATCTACATCCCCATCGTCTTCCATTTCTTCTACTCAAACAATCAGTGTTGTCACAAGTACTACTGTTCCAATTGTAAGTTCTTCATTCATTACCCCTACTTCTGGATCTACTTCTACATCTTCACAAACTCCAAATCCAGTTATGGCTAATCAACCTTGGACGAATCTTGGTGTTGTATTAATAGCAAATCCTAATCCTCTTCCAGATTATCCAGAAAAATGGTTACCTAAATATAATCTAGATGATGGTCTTCCTGCTGAAGAACACATCAATAGTTTTATGTTAGCGATGAATTTGAAAGGAATTTCTCATGAAGATGTTGTAGTTAGATTGTTTCCATACACTTTACAAGGATCTGCGGGATCCTGGTACTTTTCTCTTCCAGCAGGATCAATTGCTGATTGGGCAACCTTTGAACAATTTTTCCTTGCAAAATTTGGAGATGATAGGACTATTGCATCCTTAATCAATGCCCTTTCCAATCTTAAAATGAATTTAGGTGGAAAGGTCAAAGATTTGAACTCCAGATTTAACAGCTTATTAAATAAAATTCCAAATACATCTAAACCTTCTGTTGAAGCACAAATAGAATGGTATATTTCTTCTTTTCCTTCTAATATAGCTATTTTTGCAGATAGAGCTAATAAAGCTACTCTTTTAGAAAACTTGAAAGAAGCTCTTGCAGTAGAGAAAAGAATCTTAGCATTAGAAAAATGATCAGAGACAGAAGAAAGGAAAACAAAGAAAGTGAAATTTAGTCAAGATTCTTAAAAGAAAGTTTCAAAAGATCCATTTGATCTTGAAGGTCTTCAAAAAGTGCTAAAAAATATTGCAAATGATATGATTGATATAAAGATACAAGTTGTTGAAACTTCAGCCACTAAAAAATCATTTCGTCCATTTAAGAAAATTCCTCCTTCAACATCTCAACCTCTAAATGAGATTCCAAATGTTGAATCTGATCAAGATACTGAAGATCCCTCACCTTCTAAAAATGAATTAGAGTCTGAAGAAGAAGTCGAATTAAATGGTTTATGGGATTTTATTCTTCCCATAGAAGAAGAAAATGAAGCTATGCCTATATCTACAAGAAGTAAATCTTCTTCATATCCAATTGTGTCAAATCCCAAACAAAATTCTGTTCCTACGAAAGAAAAAATCAAAAAATCTAAAACCATACAGACAGATCCGATTTTAACAGATCCTTCTACAACTTCTAAAACTTTAATAGTTTCAGATATAGTTGAATATAACATAGTTGAAGACATGAAAAAAATTAAAGAAAATATTTCATTACATGAAATGACCAAACTCAAACAACAACATAAAATCTTGCTTAGAGAACTCAAAGCAATTCCTGTAGAACCTATACAACCGCCAGTTATAGAAAAAGCTTCAAAAGATATGGGAAAACCTCCATCATCTACCAATAAAGTAAATTCCAATGATCTTGTTTTAATTTGTGATAGATCTATCTCCCAAACTCCTCCTTTTCTTTTGACTTATGAAATTATCAACAAAAATGTTCATAATTGTCTTATTGATTCAGGGGCTTATTCAAACATTATGCCAAGAACAATATGTACAAAATTAAATATCATTCCTCAAAAAACATCAGTACATATAGTTCAATTGGATAGAACAAAAGTTGAAGTTATTGGAGAAATGTTGTTAGTATCTATCAAGTTGTCATCTAATCCAAAGGTATTACAAGTGATTGATATTTTGGTTGCAGACATCCCTGGATTTTATGGTCTTATTTTAAGCAAGGATTGGTTTGAAAAGTTACATGGATATTTTTCTACTGATTGGTCACATATGTGGTTACCATACAATGGTAAACCAAATCAAATCAGAATTGAGCGTGAGAAATTTATGAAACATACAGTTATTGAATTAGAAGGACCAAATGAACCTGTAGCTTTTACTAATAATATCATAGGAAATTATTCACCTGAATCATTCCTTGGATCATTCAATGCTCAGGTCTCACATTTTCCAAGAAATACTATTATTTCTCAAATTGAAAATTTTATTCAAACAGATTCTTCTAAATGTATTAATTTTAGCAATTAGATTCCAAAACAATCTTTATTTTGGACTCTATTTTTTGATGGTTCGAAATCAGAAGATGGTGCAGGGGTAGGTTGCATTTTAATCAATCCACAAGGAGAGAAAACAATGCTAGCTTGTAGACTCAAGTTTTAGTGCACAAATAATACTGCTGAATATAAAGCATTGATACAAGGTCTGTATAAAGCTATAGGATTGAATGTTAAATATTTGCAAGTATATGGAGATTCTGAAATAATAGTTAAACAAGTTAGAAATATGATTTATTGTATTTTTGGACACTTGAAACATTATCAAACTTTAGCTCGAAATCTCACTTCTCATTTTATTGCATTCAATATCTCTACAATTCCTAGATTACAAAATGTGAGCGCTGATTTACTTGCTTATGTAGCATCTAGACTTATACCACCTGAAGAGTTTAGTCCAGATAGATTTTCAATTGAATTGATTTTTAGACCATCCATTCCTGACAATATAACAAATTGGAGAGTATTTAACGATGATGCAGACATAGTAGACTTTCTTACATCAGACAAAGCTTATGAAGGTTAAATCTTAGATGAACATGAACATGATTTACAGATTGAGGATAAAACAAACAAAAATTCAATTCCCAAATCTGTAGTCAAAATGGAGGACCTTTATGATTTGAAAGATAGATTTAAAAAAGTGACCAATTCAAAAACTCAAAGTTCTACTTTAAAATTTGAATTGATTAATCTCAGTACTCCAGAAAAACCTCAGAACATCAACTTAGGTCTTGGTCTAAAAAATGAAGAAAGGATGTCATTTATCAAATTTCTGAAAAAATATAAAGAGGTATTTGGATGGGATTATTTAGATCTTAAAACATATGATACTTCCATAATTCAGCATACCATTCCTATGATCTTAAATGATAAACCTGTCCAACAAAAACTTAGAAAAATTCATCCAAATTTAGAAATTTAAATTAAATCTGAACTGAATAAAATGCTCAAAGCTAAAGTCATCTTTCCTGTTAGACATTCAAAATGGGTGTCAAACATGGTTCCAGTTAGAAAAAATAATGGAGACATTAGAATTTGTATAGACTTTAGAAACTTGAATAAAACCTATCAGAAAGATAATTTTCCCTTACCCACCATGGAACAAATATTGCAATCAGTTGCAGGGTCTGAATTGATGTCTTTTCTAGATGGATTTTCGGGGTATAATCAAATCATGGTACATCCTGACGATAGATTAAAAACAACGTTTAGAACAAAATGAGGAACATACACATATCAAAAAATGCCTTTTGGACTGATTAATGCTGGTGCCACATTTCAACGTGCTATGGATATAGCTTTTAGAGTACTAATCAATAGCTTAGTTGTTATATGCTTGGATGACATCACTGTTTATTCTAAGCATAGGAACAATCATATTAGTCACTTAAAAAATATTTTCGAAATATGCAGAAAATATGGCATTTCCCTTAATCCTAAAAAGTGTTATTTTTCCTTATCAGAAGGTAAATCATTGGGATTCATTATTTTAAAAAATGAATTCATATAGACCCTGATAGGATTCAAGAGATTGAAAATTTTCCTCTACCACATAACAAAAAAACAATGCAATCATTTTTAGGACAAATTAATTTTGTGAAAATATTTGTTCAAGATTTCTCCCAAATTGTCCTACCCCTACAGTCAATGATTAAGAGAAATTCAATCTTTATATGGGGAAAAGAAGAAAGAAATTCTTTTGAGTTAACTAAAAAAGCTATTGTTGAAGCTCCCTCTTTAAAAACTCCTGAATTTCTCAAATCTTTTCTATTGTAAACATTTTCTTCTGATACATCATATGCAGTTGTTTTAACATAGTTGAATGATCAAAACATTGAAGCACCAATTTCGTTTTTTAGCTCTAATCTTCAAGGTGTTGAGTTAAATTATTCAGCTGTAGGAAAACAAGCCTATGCTGTATTTAAATCTTTGAAACATTTTAGACCTTTTCTCTTAAAAACACATACCAAGATAATATTACCTTACTCAACAGTAAGGAAATTATTAATACAACGAGAAGTAGGAGAAAAAAGAGAAAATTGGGTTACTGCACTCCAAGAATATGATGTAGAAATACATCCAGCTAAAATTGTTAAAGGAAAAGGTGTTTACAAAATGTTAACTAGAGCTTCTCATTTGTCAAAAGAGGAAGATCATTGAAATTAAATACAGCTATCTTAGGTAAGCGTAAACGATTCTCAATCACAATATGCTGATCAAAAATTCTTTCTAAGAAATGGATATGCTCCATTATATCTCAATTATATAGCAAAGCGTGCTCTGAGACTTAAAGAAAATCAGTATCAACTCATAAACGATGTATTATTTAGGAAGAATTATGATTCTATATTATTAAGATGTTTAGAAAAAACTAAAGCCGAAAAATTATTGCAGGAACTACATGATGGATTAGCTGGAGGTCATTTCGGAAATACCACAGCTCATAAAATATTTGATGCTCGTTATTATTGGCCGACCCTATTTAAAGATGCACATGAATATACAAGGAAATGCAAAACATGTAAAACTACAGTAGAAAGAGAAAGGAAAGCATCATTCCCATTACAAACAGTAAATATCCAACAACCATTTGAACAATGGGTTAGATATTATAGGTGAAATAACTCCTAACTCTTCAAAACAGCACATGTATATTCTAACTGCAACTGATTATTTCACAAAATGGGTGGAAGATATCCCATTAAAGGTGGTCAATACTCAGAATATTACAGATTTTATTAATCAATTCATAATTACCAGGTTTGGCCTTCCATCAGCTTCGATATTTGATAATGCATCTTACTTTTCTGGAAATGCCATGATTGAATTTTCTTTGAAAAGAGGTTTTAAGTTAAAATACTCAGCTAATTATTACCCACAAGGAAATGGATTAGCTGAATCTACAAATAAAAACCTTATCAGAATCATCAAAAGAACTGTAGAGAAAAATCATAAGAATTGGCACAAAGCCTTATTGTTTTCTCTCTAGGTAGATAGAATCACCCAAAAAGCTTCAATAGGTACTTCACCATTTGTATTAGTTTATGATAAAGAATCGATTCTACCCTCAAACGTAACAATACCATCATTTGCTTTAGTACAATTTATTGATGAAAATCTTTCTTCCTCTCTTCAATTTAGACAAGATCAAATCCTTAAGTTATAAGAATAAAGAGAAAAAGCTAAACAAACTCATATCCATCATCAAAAAATAATAAAGACCTCATTTGATTTAACATCTGTTAGTTCAAGAGATTTTCAAATTGGTGATTTGGTATTAAAATGGGACAAAGCTCATGAAGAAAAGAGTAAACACACAAAGTTTCAAAAACTCTGGCTAGGACCATTTCAAATAATTGAAAAAATTGGCTCATCAACATTTCTGTTAGAGGATTTATCAGGTAAGAAAGATTCTTTACCTATTAATGGGCAAGTTTTGAAAAAATATTTCTCATAGAAGGTAACCCTTCTATCTTTGTACATTAAATTTTTTTATTTTTTATTTGCTTTCATATAGAAATAAAAACTTGTTTAGTACTGATAGTTGACCTTTCAAAATAAGTGTTAGATAATTCCTTTTTGCACTTTCTTTTTCCACTTGTTAAAAAATAGAACTGTTAAAGAAAGAAAATCGAAAGATTTAGGAAAAAAAACAGATTAATTTTATCTTTCTAGAAAAATGAAATTCGAAAAAAACACTTATTTTATTTGAAGAACTCTCATTTTTATATAGTATGAAGATTCTTTTGTCAGTCATGAAAAGAAAATTATATTATAGTAAGAAATATTTTTCAGAAAAAACAATCTAACAACTCGACATTATCATCTAGCATCTTAAAAAGAAATATGATTCATCCCATCTGGTAAATCTTATAATTTTCAAAAGTAGATAAAATAAAATAAAAAGAAAAAGTTTGGAGAAAACTTAAAAGATAATAAGTCTCACCACGAGCTTGTTTACCATGTTCATAAAGAAATAGTTGAACTGACATTACTAGTACTGTCTACCAAAATAGTGTAATGACTTGAGATTATATCATAAAGACAAGGGATCTCATCAAGAGCCAGCTTGATCAGTTTAATTACTATTTTTGAATGGAATTGTCACTATTTGGTTACCTAGCCAAGACAATGGCTTTTAAGTAGATAAAAGATATAAAAAAGAAAAATATATAATTTACTTATGAAAATGATGAGAAATACTGGATGGAAAAATGAATCATAGCTAGTTGAAATGTAACCATGCCAAAAGCTTAAAACTCATCGCGAGCTTGTTTACCATGTTCATAAAGAAATAGTTGAATTGACATTACTAGTATTGTCTACCAAAATAGTGTAATGACTTGAGATTATATTATAAAGACAAGGGGTCTCATCAAGAGCCAACTTGATCAGTTTAATTACTATTTGTGAATGGCATTGTCACTATTTGGTTACCTAGCCAAGACAATGGCTTTTAAGTAGATAAAAGATATAAAAAAGAAAAATATATAATTTACTTATGAAAATGATGAGAAATACTGGATGGAAAAATGAATCATAGCTGGTTAAAATGTAACCATGCCAAAAGCTTAAAACTACCTATTGGAAAAAAGGCTCTATCTATGATAAAAGAGTAAAATTATAAAAATATTTATCTGCAAAGATTATTTACTATTTATTTTTAACTAAGTAAAGACTGACATTGATTTTTATACTTATATCTTTATAGAGGAATTCTCCTGAATAAATGAATAAATGAAATTTTCGTTATTTGAAAAAGATATTATTTATTTGAAATTTCATTTCTTTAACTATTTTATTTTTATATAAAAGGATTTAAGATTTTCAAAAAAAAATTATCAGAGACATCTGGTTTGTCCAAGTGAATCGCCAATTGTTGTGCTATACAACAACCTCCATTTATTTTTCATAAATAGGGACACTTTAGAAATAAATAGGAAAATCCGTTTTAAAATTTCTTTTAAAAGCACTTAGAAAATAAATTTTCTGCCTAAAGCACACTTCTTATCACATATTTTATCCTTCAGAAAGAATCCTAAATCATAAAATCTGTGAATTGCGATATGCGCTCTTTAAAAAGCCTTTCCAAAGAAATATAATTATTTACTTTCCTTTTTTGCATCGCACTTGATTTAGTTAAAAATTAAAGAAACAAAGTAATATAAGTTGCGACCTCGGCGGACTCGATGAAGCGAATAAAATCAAAAATATAAATCCTTTTTCGCTATCGCATCCACTTTAAGCTTTTGCAAATCGCATCATGCACGAATTATAATATAGACTTAAATTTATCTTTTAAATCTGGCGATCTGTGATTTGCAAAGATCGCATTTCGCAACATTTATGAGACAATCACGAAATATTATAAGGAATCATTGCAATTTGCGCATTTAATGATATCAGCGTGTGAAAAAAAACTTATGTCATATCAAATTGAATTTTAGATCTTAACGGCTTTAAATGATTAATAAGTATTGTGTGCGAAGTCATGTGAAGCCATGTCAAGCATAAAATTTTGAAATCATAAGAAATTATGAAGAGATAATTGATAAGATTGATAGTTTTTCGCATGAGTTTGAAATAAATCCCTGATATATCTTTGTAATGCTCTTTATATGATATATTTCACTTTTCTCTCAGGAAATCAATTATTGAGTTAAGAAATTCAAAGATGAGTAAAAAGGGTAAAGAGGTGTCTCAAGCATCTTCTTCAAAGGATACAGATATGCCTTCGTTATTTTAAGACACTATATGTAACAAGGATTGTGGCATTTCTTCATGGGAAGCTATGTACAAACTTTTCGACGATGAAGCACCAAATGTGATAACAAAAAAATTTGCGATAGGTACTGATTCCACCTTTGATACAACCCTTTTCAACGTTGCATGATCGTTTATTCACAAAATAGCTACGAGAACGAAGATTATGCCTTAGACGGATATGATTAAGTGGGCAGTTGAGAACTTAAATATTGAAGATAGAGTTTTCAAGAACTCCAGAGGAGAGATTATGGGCTCTTTCAAAGCTGAAGATTTGAAAGGCATGTATCATCTACCAGCTCTACAATAGAAGTATGATAATAGATATGTGAAAATTTTCAGAGCTAAACATCCAGATCTTATCAAGGTCATCCATGAATGGAAAGACAATGAAGGGAAATTGAAGCATGACAAATCTGGTATGTACCCCATTACACAAATCCCTTATCCTTATTGCTATGATGCTGATATGTTGTGTAGGCTATTTGCCAAACCTGGTAGTATCAGGTTCGCTAGAGATTGGGTTCCCTTAATTGACGCAATCGTCAATTCATCCATTTTGAATTGGGCACACCTTTTATCCAATTATTCAGCCAAACATATTGCCGAATATAGGAATAAAAGGAGTGCTTCATCCCAAGAAAATTCACCCTTTTACATGTCTACTTATGTTATGGATTCCATCTGTTTCACTTCTACATTTCCAATCATGGGTTGGAAACGGACCATTAAAAACCCTACCCCAATTCACATATACGATGAAGAACTCTGGGACTCTAAATTCCACCTACATTTCTACAAAGTCTGTTATGGAGTCATGTTGCCTATGTATAAAATTATTTTCAATGAAAAAATCCCTAGGGTTTCCAAAGAAGTCAGTAAATATATTATTCCTACAGCTAGATGGTTTGCTGAAGAGAAATTCACATATGTTTGAGTATTTGGAAGTTCTGATCTTCCACATGTTTTTTCAAACTCTATTCTAGATAGATTGTTTGGGAGAGAGATAGCTTATCAGCTCATCAATGGTGTCACAAAATAGTTAAAAGATGATAAAAAGGCTATATGGCCTTCTTTCTCTCTACAGTGCGGCACCTTCGCTTTGGCTAATATTGGCCATACATACAAAGAGGTTCCTAATATTCAAACATTAAATCTAGCATTCATGCTAGGAAGATTATACGACCTCGACAATGTAATTAAAAATTACATGGCAAAACTCAAAACAAAGCCTTTCATAAAAGAAGAAGACAAATTTAATGTCTTCTTCAAAGGAGTCGAAGATTTTTCTGATATTGTTAAAATGATTTCTAGTCAATCAAGTCAAGAAGAGGCTGAAGCCTTTCAGGTATATAGAAATGAGAGATTGAAAAATGTCCCTTTGAATTTGTTAGTTATTGAAGAAGAAAAACATACTCCAAGTGTCAGTCTCGATGAAGAAATGAAAGATGGCTCTGAAAATGAATTTGGTCAGTCTCAACAGCACTCTGATAAGTCAGATCAGTCTGAGGATAAATCTTAATCTACAAAATAAAATTTGGAAATCGACCAAATTCTTCAAGAAATAGAGTTGCAAGAGAAAACAAAGAACAATGGCACTAAATAAAATTTAGAGGTAGTTCAAAAGGATCAGAGCACGATAGATCAGTCTAAATCATCTCAAGGTAAATACCTGGTGAATGAATGGGAACAATTTTCCAAAGCAATAAAGACTCCTAAAGAAAAGGTCAATACTGACCAAGCAGCAAGTTTTCAAATGCCAGAGCCTTCTCAGAAAATAGTTGAAACTTTCAACCCTCTACAGAGAATCCTAGCAACACAGAGCAAAGAAATCATTCTGGCTTACTCTACAGATCAAATCATCCTACAGATTGAAGACATTCCATCATTGGATATTTTATACAGTCTCAGCAACAGAGCTGTGGTTAAAAGGAATAAGAGAAAAAGAACGAGACAACTCCTAAAACGACAGATGAATCAATTGATGTCCTTTGGAGGGATTCATTAGAGGATCCCACTGATCATCTGACTAAATTGTCACAATATGCAGGAGCTTATGCCACAACCACTATAGATAAGGCAACTGAAGTTAGAACCTTGTTGAAACAAAAAGAATCTAGAGTACAAGAATTAGAACAGATGTTAGATGCAGAGAAAGTCAAGACTACTTAACAAATCAGAGAAATTTCAGCACAGTTCCATAAAGATATTGAAAATCTTAATTTAGAACATCACACAAAGCTTAAAGAGTAATAGACACAACTGGAAAAAGCCATGGCAGAGTTACGGAATCAATCACAATTAGAAAATTTCATTAAAGAAGCACTTGAGATAAATGCTTTGATAAAGAAACAACAAAAAATATTTTGTCATAAAGTTGCTACGATTGATTCCTATTGTGATTCCAATAAAATAATGATTCAACAAATTGCAATCCAAAAACTATAACGTGAGAAACTTAAAAAGAAAATTGAAGAACACATTCAATGGCAAAACTCAGATATATGAAAGAAAGCTAATCTACTACAAATAGACAAACTTAACAAATAATTATTATTTACAGAATGGGAAGCACAGATCATCCGAACAGAAAGAGTAGTGACCAAGACATCCAACAAATCAAATGAGGTTATACATCTCTTATATGACCAATTGTTTAAAACAAGACTTCTTGAAGAAAGCACGTCTGATGTGTTTTCAATAACAAAAGAAGTAGAATTAAAATGGACACAGAGAGCAGAACAACAAGAAGAAATAATCAAGAAATTCAATAAGTTTGATCAAGAAAATTATTGGAATTTTTTGATCAAACCTTATCATCAGCAGCAAAATCTTCTATTTCTAATAGAATTAGCCCAAAAGTCCTAGTCGACAATCTGAAATGCTATCTTCAAGGAACAAATTTGATCATGAATATCTCAGCTAGCTCAGCTCAAGACAATGCTAGATATCTGCCAACTTCATGATCACACATAAATGCATGATCCATAAAGTCAGGATTATCAGTTCTAAATTCTTAGATTATTGTTCAAGTTAAGTTTTAGAGAAAGGTTGTTTGAAAAATCCTCTACATTTTTGTAAATAATTTAATTAGTTTGCAGTTAGTTTTAGTATTTAAACCCTTCTCATGCATTTAGAGAAGGGTCCAAGATTTTGTTAAGAACATTTACAAAGAATGCTTATTTCTAAGTAAGTTTGTGGATGCCTTGATGAAATAATGGAACACAGCCTTTTTCAGTTATAAATATCATTTTGTTGAATCACCGTTGGTGCACTTCTATATTCTTTGAACGACTCTTTGATTCAAGAATTGGATACGGCCTATTATCACTAATCTGATAAGTAGAAGTAATACACATCTGGTACTATTATCATGTATGTTATTTTTGTTTATGAATGTTAGTGATGAAATCACCTTTCATGAATCATATATAGAATTAATTATTTTTATTTGAAATATCAGTTGCACTATTGTATGATGTAAAGATACAAATTAGTTATTTCACATATGGTCATCAGATAAATGTGGTATATCTTTCATTTTATTTTGATTAACTATCTTTTCAAGAGAATCATCTTACCTAGTAATAATTCTATTAAATCTTAGATGATTTCATCATCACAGATTGACTAGATATCTCTTTAGATCGCATTAAATTATTATCCCCGGGTTAGATTAAATTTAATTCAAAGTTTTGCACTTAGAAATAAATTTGTCTTAGTTTGTAGTAATTCATCATTCTAAAATGTTTTGTTAGAAATCCAACAAATTATCATAAAAAGCAAAATTTGTGAAATTGGTCCCATCACACCTAGTCAGAGCCACTATCCCAAACAGAAAAGGAACTGCTTTAAGGTCCAGACTGGGTGGTTATCCCCCTTGTTGTTGCCACGGATTTCTGAGGCCTCAACAGAATCACAAGCATGAAACATTTTAGGGGCTAATATTTGCAGGAAGGCTAATTTTATATGTTTTTTCCAAAAAAAATCCGCCAACATCCATTTTTCCTAAAAATGATTCGCCAAAATTTTATATCATAAAATTATTTAACCTTAAAAAGCACCAAATTTTTATAGATACTATATAAAATCATTAAAAATTTGAAACTTTTTGCAATAATATCGCTAAACATTTTATAGTTTACTTGTTAGGGGCTAGTAATATTTGCCAAGGTTTCTAAACTTTAAGATAAATCCATCCTTAAAATTTTCTGTGATCATAAGGTTTTGGTTCTCTATATTACTCTACATATTTGATTTAAATGATATTCTGTGGGTATATATCATATACAATAAAGTCTAGTTGGCATCATTTGCAGGGAATATTATTATTATAATGTGGTTGCTATGGTGAATTTAGAGGGGAATTTGGGTAATTTATTAGTACCCACCACCCCGAAATGGTATGAGAAACAAGTTGCATGACGTTGTGCAGGAAAAAAACAAGGCAACAAACAAAGCACAAAGGTGAATTTGTTAATATATTTATAAAACGTTCGACAAAATGTCTAAAAGAAATGATGATACATGACATAATGTAGGTTTTAACCTTGTATAGAAATTATCTGCAAACGAATTCTTAAAAACAGAAAAATATACAATGACGAGAACATAAAAAATACACACACAAATATTCTCTTAGAACCAAAAACTAGGAAAATCAGATTAATTTTTCATTACATTTGTTTCAATGTTACAATACATTATATACTTGCCGAAGAATTCATAAACCACAATCCATTAACCATGGATTAGAACATAGTTGTAGTTCCCTTTATCAGATTTACAAAATACCATGGGCAAAACCATCATGCCCAAAAACCATGTGTGAAACCATTAGTAGGTCCGCCCAACATCCTTGGGTCTACCCACCTATTATTAAGTCTGCATAATTTTTTTTTTCTCGAGGTGCTTCCCTAGACCCTGTGCTGCCCCCCCTATGACCCCCCTCCTACACCCAACTCAACACAAAAACGTGTGGGACTAGTCGTGGAAACAATATAACACATACCCAAAAAATAATATAATTAAAAGATATGCTTGGCTTTAGTGCTACAAGGAGGCTTTGAATCTCTTCATACAAATACAACAAGCAAACATTAAAGTCAAGTTTATGTATACAAAAAGTGTGAGTTAATGGAATGTGTTTCCCAAATGTTGTTCCATGGAGTACAATGCTTTTATTTTATGTCTAAAATGGGTATTGTTTGTAACCTTTTCATCTCTATAAATAGGTTCAATAGGCAAAGAATGCATTGATTATAATGTATGCTAAATGTGAGATCTAGGGCATTGCACATCATTTGTTTGGCGAAATGCCTATAAAAGATATAATATCCTGGAATATTACCATTTTAGGCTACCTTCAAATGGAAATTTCAACGGTGTCGAGAAAATTCCTTGAGACTCTATATCCATGTGATCAACGTGAATGCAAAGGAGGGACATTCCACTATGCTATTTTATGTGGGTGTTGGTGTACATGCACATTATTTAGCTTTAGTTGTTGCATGTGGTGTACATGCACATTAACTTAGCATAAAACACACTTAGCTTTAGTGTTGTACATGCACATTAGTTAGCTTTAGTTATTGCATGTGGTGTACATGCAAATTAACGTAGCATAAAACACACTTAGCTTTAGTTAGATTTAGTGTTTCAATGCAGCTAACCTTAACTTAATTTCTTTATGTATTAATTATTTCATCACTATTGATATACAAAATTCATTCTCTCTTCCAATTTTTTTCCTCAATTCTTATAAATTTATACAATTATTTTCTAAGTCATTACCTATGCAGCCTCAAATAATTTAAGAATGAGAAAGAACAAACAAGTCCTAAATGAAGCAAACATTTACATCATTATGTGTTGGTTTATGATTTCGACTATTTATGAACTTGTGAAGTGATATAGTAGTGGAATATTCATTATTCATGGAAACAACGAAGAGGATAATGGAGGATATGTTTAGATAATTATCATACTTCATCCGTGTAGAATAATTATCGATCTGTGATATGTGCTAGAGCTCGACCGTGTGCATAACACTCACACAACAGTTTCTATGAAGGAATTCTAGAAACTATGTTAATGCCTCAAAATGATTTCTTAGTAGATGTTTCTAAAGGATTGCAAGCTTTGGAAGCGTGGAACACACAAGTTGGAATGCAATATAGTTCAGTCAATTCTATTGGTTGCTCGGTATCATCATTGCTTACACACTCATTCATCACTCTCTTTTGTTACTTTCCATACACTCAATAATTGAAGGGGTGAATTCAAAATGCCTACACACTCATCTATCACTCTCTTTTGTTACTTTCCATATGCTCAATAATTGAAGGGGTGAATTCAAAATAACTTTTCGTAAGGTGCTGCATGTTATTAGCTTTATTGTGGACTTGGATTACACTTAGTGGTAGCTGTGAAGGGATGTGAAATAACAATGAAGGGGAAGACATAATTCGATGTTAGATACAAGAATGATACGAGGTTTCATCAAAACCATTCTCTATCCATTATCGTAGCTCTTCGTGGATTTTATACAGGACGACAGAGGTTTGGTCTACCTGAACCCTCATCCAGCGATGGTAATGATGCGTTGCCAACCAGATTTCAAATCACATGTCGGGATCCCCAGGAAGAGGATTACCAGCACTAGGAGGAAGAAGGGCTTTTACTAGCTCAATAGAATAGTTTGGATGGCAGTTTTTTTTTTTTTTTTTGAATTTGGTAAAGTTTTTTTAATGGTGGAAATGGATTCAGTAAAAAACTTCCTAGACACCCAAAATCTTGAAATTTAACAACTATAATCCAAATTTTCAAAAAATTCTGCTATCATATTTTTACCAAAATTTCCATTATTTTCAAGACTAATTTGTGAATTTTTTTAAAGACTGCTGGCAGGCTTAGCCATCGTTTCCATGAAATATCCAACAAACATATACATTTGACGTTCTCACATAGACTGTGCTCGAGGCGTAAATAAATTTACACTGTGCCCAGGGGTAAATAAATGGTTTAGGGTACCGAACTTCACCTGGTTTTCTATTTTGGAGCCCAGTGAAAAACAACACGTGACTATGTTCTATGGTCAAAATAATCGATAGTCGTTAGTTTAAGGGGTACGTTGATCGAAGGATGGCGGGTAAACGAGATATCCACAGATAGGTTTTAATGTTGGCCTCGTGTAAGAAGCTCATAGTGTGGAAAGAAATTTGTTTTTGTTGGAATGCGATGATTTAAAAAAAAAAAATCCAAAGTGTGTTTATGTTATTTAAAATGATTTTCTTTTCAAAAAAATCCAAGCTGTGCTTATGTTGTTTAAATATATTTTTGTTATGGCTAAAATATATTCATATGAAGCATTTAAAATTTTCAAACATTTCTCAAAATAACGTCGTGAAAAAATATTCAATGTTATTGTCATTGCTCTACAAGCATGATGTTTTATTAGGAGGATATGGTGTAATTTTTTATTTTTTATTGAGAAGCATATTGATTTTTGATAGGAAGTGTGACAACACAAATGATCAAGCTTTTCTACAATGGAGATTTAAAGTGCATGCAGTCCCTTGGGTATTGGAACATTTGGGCTAACAGTAGATCTGGATATGCATTGATATGCACTAGAAGCTCAAGGTTCATTGTTTTTATCATCTCTTGCTAGTTTTAATTTTCCAAATTAGTTGTATTATTTTGAGTCATATCTTGCTAATGATCACACAACAACACTTTTTGCCTACCCTTTCGATTATTTTATATGGTAGCAACCATTGTGACTCCATTGTGTCTCTCCACATAAAAGTCCATTGTTTATGCCTTTTGAGAAGAGAAATATATTTGGTTTTTGTGTTAGATTCAAATATGGGATATCTTCATATGCATATTTGACATGGCATTCAAATCGAAGAGTTTCATACAATTGGAAATTAAGATGTTTCTACAAGGATTGCAGGGACGGAAAATATAAAAAAGAAGAAAATTGAAAATAGAAATGGTAAGAAGTCTGACCCTCACTCTATATTCACATTACTCGGTAACACTTAAATAGATTACATAGGAGAAAAAATAATAAATGACTCGAGTAAACTAAATTAGAAAACCAAATTGGAACATCTAGCAGAAAGCAAATGGTGGTTGGAATTATTTTCTCCAACACTCCCCCTTAATTACAACCACAAAAATTTAAACTAAGATATCTGCAGGTTTGAATCTCATTTAGGGTTACAGTGACTCAAAAATTTTGATATCAACTCTTGGGTTGGATTTTTTTTTCTTTTCTTCCAAATCATGTATCCTCTGAATTGCTTCAAATTTGTCTTTTTGTTGTAGGCTCAAAATTTAAATTTCTTCATTTGTTGGTGTAACTCTTCCATTTGTCAATGTATGTCTTCTACCTCTTCAAAAATCTACTTATATGTGGATCGGTGCCACATGTCATCTTCTATAGTGTGCTCTTCAACATTAGTGTTTTTATTATCAATTTGCTGCAACACAACTCCATAATAAAATTTTATCTCTTGAGGACTCCAATACATGAAAATTTCATTAAATTTTTCATTTTCTACATCGTCCATGTTTTCTTCAAAATTCATTGCTTAGACTTCATGAAAACATGGTGTTTCAAGCCACACTTCAAGGAACTTTAATTCTTTTTCAAATTTTGTTTATTCTTGATTGTCATTTTCTTCATGATCTCCTTTTACTACAACTAGAATAAGATCGTCATGTTTACTTGCAAACTAAAAAACAATGTTAATTTTAAAAACATCTACAAAACCACATTGATTTTGTTCTCTCTGCTCTACAATGAGATATTTCTTCCTCTTTCTTTTCTACCTCTTGCATTGCATCATAATCATCATTTTCAACTTCTTTAGCAACCTTTGGGGAACAAAAATGTTATCTTCCACTTGGATTCTAGATACAAGTGAGATTCTCTCATCAAATAACAACATATCAATGAGATGTTTATGTTGCATCATGTGCAACCACTCATCACTAGCAAACTGTTCTTCATCAAATTTACATCAACAATTTTATTTGTTGGATTCACCAAATCATTTATTGCTTCAATGAAAACTTCACTATCTTCAACAATCTCCATTCCTAGATTCACAAAATCATCATCCACTTGTGGTTGGGCACAGTGAGATTCATGATCATCCACATGCTCTTTCTTTACTTCTGGTAGCACAACATCATCATAGTCATCCACTTTCAAGTGGGATTCACCAAATTCTTCATCTTTCTATAGATGTGTCGCTATAGATCCACCTTCTTTTTCATCTTCAACTTGATTACTCCCCCTTACAACAAAAATCCTCTTAAGGATATCCCAAACCTCCTTTGTTGTCTTTGTATTTGTAATGAGAGAAATAATTCTTTCATGTATGCATTATTTTATACATTTTAATTCCAATGCATTCTTTTTCCTCTTGGCCTCCAACTCTTTCAAATAGATCTCAAACAACTCTATTTGTTTCTTTGAATGTCTCAGCCTCTTGGATTTTCCCATTTGTTGAGTTTTTACTAACAATGAATCAACAAGAAAATCGACTTGCAAACATAGTGGCTACCTACAATGAAAATGCCTCTACAGTGGCTTCCTTGTTGCTGAATTTCTACAAAATAGATAAGTCTACAAATTCTCTACAAGGGAAATTATTTCACAAAACCCTTTTTGATTTTATTAAATAAAATAAACAAATTTAATAGCCCTCTTAAAAAAAAACGTTGAATTCCTTTTGTCCCTTTTTGAAAAGAACTAGAAACAAAGCCCTTTTAAGAATTATACGAGTGATATTAAAACAATACCGTCGAAGGAAGACCTTTTAAGAATTACATGGCCTTCTTAAGAATTACATGAGTGCTTTTAAAAAAATATCATTAAAGTCTTTTTAAGAATTACATGGCCCTTTTAAAAACAAATTTGATCCATTAAAGTACTTTTCACCTTATTAACAAGAAATTTTTTGGCTTTTGTGGAATAATAAAAACCTTTTGACTTGTGGCTTGTCATGCAGTTGTGCAGCTTGTGAATTTTCGTGACCTTTTATTTAGTTGACAGCTAATGCACTTTTCGAAGAAGAGAATGCACTTGATACAACTTCTCAGGTACGTTATTGTCGTCACCCCTCTGCTTTGTTACACGAGTCCCTGACACTCATCTCTTTGGATGTCGATGGTTTGTTGCTTGAGCTCACAACTGGCTTGCACTGGTGAGCATGACCTTCCCTTGGGTTGCCACTTTTCTCTCATCCTCTATGCTTTCTCTGTACTAAGCACACACAAATCTCACTTTTTCTCTCAAGGTGTCTTACAAAACCTCACGCTATGATACCATGAAAAAGATTGCAGAGAAGAAAATGTAAACAAGAAGAAACTTGAAAATAGAAATGAAGTGAAGACCAAATATGACTCTACATTCAAATTACTCATTAATAGTTAAATAGATTTCATAGGAGACAAGTAGTAATAAATGAATCAAGTAAATTAAACTAGAACTCAACTAACTGAACCGAACTGGAACTAACTATGACACCTAGCAAACAACAAGAGGTAGTTGGAATTATTTTCTCCAATAGTTCCCATAATGAACTAGGGAAGAGAAACCTAGGGGAGGAAGCAAATAATTTAGATGGATATAACAATTACGAAGAAAACAAGGGAGCGGGGGAATCAAGGAATATGGATTAAACACTGACACAAGAAGAATATGGATGAAACAATAAAAGTGAGAACAGGGGATTATGGCAAGTATTTTTCCGGAAGTAAGAAGAAAGGTAATATGAGAAAAAAATCAAGTACTAATAAGTATGATGCAATAAAGGTTACAAATCCTAGTAGGTTGCCTTAGAAAGGGAGATATTTTGATCAAATATCCAAGAACACAGAATCAAAATTACAATCTTATGGAGAAAAATTGTGTTCTTTCTTACATGATTGCTAGTACTCACCACAAATTATATGATACAATTCACTATTTAGATGGTCATAGTTAGTTTGGTGGTAATGTAACTCATTTAAGGTTTGGTTGGGTACATTATAAGTGGTATCAATGACGTATCAGTGATATCAAATGATATGCTACTCCTACTTAATAAAAAAGTATTGAATCCCCAAAAAAGGCATAATAAAAGCCTCAAGAGAAACAGTTAAAAAATGAATGAGAAAAATTTCTTACATAAACAAAGTTCTTGGAAGACATGGGTGGACTAAAAACTACTCGAATAACTCCTGCTTGTGATCCAAGAAATGAAGATAGTTAGAGATGAATTGTAGGGATGAACCATTATGTGGTTAGCTAAACAAAATAATTGAGTTTGACATAATTGTTATGATCACCTATAATTATTGTTACAATAACCTAGAACTATATAAGAGGTGACTTGCACAATTAATATGGGGGATGTTATAATCTATTTAATTTTCCCTTCAGATATTTATAGCTCCTATTTTGTATGTATGGTTAATTCATGTTATTAAAGCACACAATTGGTATCAGAGCTTGGTGCATCTAATTCATTGAACAAAGTTGAAACATTGAAGATATCTATTGTTGTGACCAAGAAAGAGAAGATGTGTTTAGACCATGCAGTGAGAGGTAGTTTCCAAAATCAATTTGGTGTTGAGAGCCATGAAAGGGATTGGTATAGAGAGCAATGCGTCAGGTGTGATTTCCATAACAATTGTGAATGAGACATGTTGTCATAAATTTTCTATCTAAGAAAGTATATGTGTTTAAGGAGGGATGATTGTTGAACAACCTATGATGGAAAACTGATGTTGTAGCACTAGAGAGGTGTGGTATCTCTTTTTTAATCTTCAATTAAAAAAAATCTGTCAACCATGTTGAGATGTTATTTCCACGAGAAAGTTGGTGGTGTAAGCCAAACAATGGATTGCTTAGAGAATTTTTTTGTTTTTTGTTGAATATCAGGTGACTAATTTGGACTGAAAAGTTACAAGTATGTTGTCGAGCATTGAATACAGATCAGTTACTACCTAAGAGAAACCGGTAGAATTTTGGAAACCAATAGTAAGAAAGGGATTCTATCTTCTCCTCAAGAGAGATGGATGAAACCCAAAAAAGCACATAGAAGTGTTGAAAAATGAAGCAAGAAAATATTAGTTTGACTTTGCCTTGGTCAAACTAGAGATAATTTGAATTTCCAGATCAGAAAAATATTGGAGGTAGTTAACTAAGGTGACATGACACTTATCACTCAGTCAACTCAATTAATTCGAGTTGGAGGGCTTGAGTTTAGCTAAGAATGAGTGATTGCAAATTTTTAGCAATATAATTCAGTTATATTGAATTGTGTATAGTTAAACTAGTTCCAACTATTGGAGGAACTAGTGGAAGGTTAGTGGTGTAGTGTGACTATAGTTTAACTATGTGATCATCCAATTAACAAATCAATTAACCTAAAATATCTAATGCATGTAGAGAATTCATGTTCACCAGCTGAGGTGGAGATTCCAAGGCAATGTAACATCAATTATAGACTATTATGGAGTGTACAAATGTCGCATGCAGTCCGATAATCAACCATGGGAATTACACAATCCATTTTGGATAAATTCCTAAATAATAGGGGCCTAATTTCTCAAGGAATTGTGCAAGGAAATAGGGGCTCAAGCAGAAGCATAAATTGACTAAGTCTGGGTTAGAGCTTCTAAGTGAGAAAAGAGACAGGTTATTCACTTGCAGTGTGTGCTCGATTGAGCAAAGCACTTATAATACATATATATTCATTAGATTAATGAAAGAAAACAATGGGGTATTTTAGCATATTACTTTCCTCAGGAAAAAATACTGTTCATGTGTGTTATTAATCATCGCATGTTTGTGATTTATGTTCTAAATTGTGAATTACTTTCCTCAAAGTAGTAGAGTAGGTTTGTGTCTTGTGATTTTGATTCAAAATTCATGAGCAGTTGCAAATATACATCATAATTTCTACATGGTATCAGATGAAGGATTCACATTAGAGAAGGAATTTTGAAGTTGTTTATGAGAAGTTTTGAATTGCAGTTTAGTGTAGCAGGATCTATTCAGAGTTGGGAAAATGAGCTTGCAAGATTAGGTGTTACTATTTCAGATGATGATTTGGTAAGCCTAACCCTTCTTAAAATTCCCAATAGCTGGCATAGCTACCAATGTTTATTAAACGAGAGGGATAAACTACCATATTGCAACTGCTTATGGTCTGATTTGGTACAAGAGGAAATAAGGCAGAATACCCGAGATGGAAACTCATCCAGTGAAGAGGAAGAATAATTTTCTCTAGTTGGATAAGGAATGAAGGCCAAGGGAAAGAAGCCCCAAGGTGAGGTTGAATCTAGCCAAGAGGGAAAGAAGAAAGAATTGTCCAAAATAAAATGCTTCAATTGTCATGAATTCATGCACTATGCTACAAAGTGTCAACACAAAAAGTCTAGCAAGAAGGACCCTTCTGGAGGAGCAATAGGTGAATCTTTGGCTTCATAGTTCAAGCTTGAATTCACCCTTATCGCATGCATGGAAAAGATGGTAATGGGGAGTTTGTGGTACTTGGATTCTGGTTCCTTGTTCCATATGAGTAAGTGTAGAAATTTTTTCAGTGATCCGGAGGAGAAATATCTCCAGATGTATATTGAGTTTAGGGACGACGGAAGGTAAAATGTGATCAAGATTGGTACATACGCCTTTCATAGGGATTCAACATCCCCTCTTCAAATCAAGAATGTCATGTTCGTTCCAAGCCTAATGAAAAATCTCATCTCAGTAATATTTTTGGAAGACCATAGTTATGATGTGATATTTAGTAAAAGGAATGCATTCCTAAGACACATAGCCACGGGATAAGTGAAGAAAATTGGTGTTTGATTCAAGAATCTATATTCACTTGAGGTAGAATATGCGTGCACAACCTTGAGGAGCAAGGCAACGACTAGAGATATGTTGTGTTAGGTCACTATATTACTAGTGTAGTCCCTTATTGTTGTTAGTGTAACCCTGTTATTGTTATTGTTGTACCCCTATAGCCCCCATATTGTTATTATTGTGCTACATAAAAGCCCACTATTTTTATTTTTGTGCCCTTCCATACTTATTGTTAGGTCGGCTAGGATTATATTCTGACCCCATGGACTCCTATATATAGAAATGAGGTTTTTTCATTTGTATCATCCAAGAATTTTTCATTTATGTAATGTAAAGGAGGTTTCCCCCTTGAAGAGGCTTATTTATAAGTCATTGAACTATCTTTTCTTCTATTTTGTGAGTTGGTTTCATAACATTTGGCATCAGAGCTTTGGATTATAGGGTTTCACTACTGCAAACAGGTCATCTTGGAATTGTCGCTATAAATTTATTTTCTACGAAGGTTCAGAAGCTAAAAAAACCCATTTGAGCCAAAATCCTAAGGAACGTCATGTAAACATTTCAGTTATTGGTTCACAATATTTTTGGAGATATGATTTGTGTAAGTTAGGGTTTTGGAAGGCTCTAGAATTTCATCTAAAATGGGTGACCGAGGGAAAATCATCATAGCTTTGTTTCAAGCTTTAGATTGGAATTCTGTAAAAAGTGACTGAAATTGCACGAAATTTAGTTTCTTGTGTATCGATTTCAGAGGCAAAGGTTTAAACAGTGGCACATGGCACATCATACAAGGACGCTCTACTAAACCAACCCATAATTAGGTCATTGTGGGAGATCATGCATAACTTGGCCTTGAAGAATCCAAATTAGGTATGACCTATAGCATTGGAAAGAAGACTTAGAGGGATAGTACAAGAACGAATTTCATATATTTAAGATCCAAAATCACAGAGATAATTTAGGTTCATTATCGAACTCCTAAAAGGCAAGAAAAAGGTGTGTATTTGTTTTTTAAAATTGCATAATGTTTTCTTGAAAAAGCAGTTTGAAGTGATTCCAAGGGAATATTGAAGCATAGATATAAGTATTGGATTATATAATTCCTCCCAAAAATAATTACATGCCCATTAAGCCCTTAGAGATATATACTATGGTGCATGAAGAGGAAGAAGTGCAACATGATATATTAAAATTACGAGATCAAGTGCAACAAATGACGATCTCACAAAAAGTATCCAAAAACGAAATTGAAGCTAAAATGGATTGTTTGAAGAAAGAAATGGAAGCTAAGTTGAATGACGTGGAGTCTAATATGGATGGCATGGAAGCTAATATGGATGACATGGAATCTAAGATCGATGGTATAGAATAAAAATTGAAAGGAAACATTGAAGACATGAAGAATGATCTAAAAGAAGACATGGAAGGTTTGAAGGAAGGTTTGACTAAGTTTCTATAAGAAATGATTCCTAATGGTGAAAAGGTAGTAGAGGAAACTTTGGATGAGAACAAATTAAATTTTAATCATGATTTCGTAAACTCTAACATTGGATTGAAGGCCCACCATATTTCAAATATTGATATGAGGAAGTTTGATGGCAAGGATCATGTAACATGGATACTACAGATGGAGAAATATTTTGATCTCCATAATGTGTGAAACATAGAAAAAGGTACGTATTGTAACTTTATATTTAGAATAAAATACATTTGTATGGTATCGATGGCTTTTCTCTCATAAAAAAATTGTCATTTGGTCAATTTTTATGGAGGAAATGATAGTGCATTATGAGGAAAAAAAGAGAAACACCTTCTTTAGCCAATTGATAAATCTCAAACAAAAGGGTTCAATGGTGGAGCACATTTAGGACTTCCAAAAATTGAATATAAGGGTAAATAATATTCGAGAGGAACACATGATTGATTTCTTCATAGGGACTTTAAAGGATAACATCCAACATAAGGTTCGCATTTGGGAACCTGATTCATTGGAGAAGGCATTCAGGTTAGCAAAAAAAAATTCAAAGTAAAATTATGGCAACAAGGAAGCCTACCACTTACATATATAAATATGGAAGTGTTGCTACTCCTATACTTCGACAACCCACAAGGTTCACACCCCAACAATTGGAAGAAAAAAGAACAAAAGGGCTTTGCTATAGTTGTATAACAAATACTTTAAAGGTCATAAGTGTGTCGAGAAGAAATTATTTTACATATATTGTGAAGAGGAGGAAGAAAATGAACAAGAAACTTCAAAATAAGAGGATACACGCCAGGAACCAATCCTAGAGAAAGACAAAATTAATCCGACCATATCCTGTAGTGCATTGGTAGGATTTACCAGTCCTCAAACCCTGAGGATATAAGGACATACCAGGAAGAAACATGTAATATTTTTGATTGATTCCGGTAGTACCCATAATTTTATTCATTGTAAGGTAGCCAAGGAATTGAATTGCTTCCTATACCCAACACCGAAGTGTCAAGTGATGCTTGAAAATGGAGGAACTAAAAATTGCTCTGGAAAGTGCCATAATATCAAGCTAATCATGGGGTAATATTTATTGAATAGTCCAATGCTTTCCATTACAATGGGTGGTGGTGATGTTGTACTAGGAGTACAATGGTTACAATATTTGGGGATGGTAGCTTTTAATTTTCAAGAAATTTTCTTGAAATTTTTTTCATAAGGAAAGGAATTTGAATTACGAGGTAATGCAGGGAATCTGAGAAAGATAATAATCTCTAATGTCATGAAAAATCTTCTGAAGAAAGAAAAACAAGGCATAATTGCACAATTATGCTCACTAGAAGTTCCAACATCAAAATCATCTATTTCTCCATATCTCCAAAAGTCTTGCACAATCATTCCAAGGTGTTTGAAAATCCCAAAGGAATCCAACCTATTCATGATAATGATCATACTATTCATTTGATTCCAAGAAGTGTTCCTCCAAACATTATACCTTACAGATATCCTTAAGTCCAATAGAGCGAAATTGAATGTATGATTGCACAAATGCTAGAGGTTGGTATAATTCAACCTAGTGAAAGTTCTTTCTCTGCTGTAGTGTATTGGTGCACAACAATGACGGACCATGGCACATGTTTCTGGATTATAGGGAGATCAATAAGATCACTATTAAAAATAATGTTCTCATTCCTATGATTGATGAATTATTGGATGAATTACATGGGGCAATTTATTTCACCAAGTTTGATCTCTGTTCAGGATATTATCAAATTAGAATGAAGACTAAAGACATTCTGAAAACAACATTTCAAACTCATGAGGGTCATTGTGAATTTTTGGTCATGCCTTTTGGCCTTACCAATGCACCTTCTACATTTCAAGGGTTGATGAATTCCATTTTCAAACCCTTCTTAGAAAATTTGTGCTAGTATTTTTTAATGATAGAATAATCTACAATAGGTCTTGGAAGGATCATGTTCAACATGTTGACATGGTGCTCAAACTATTGGAGGAGAAATAATTATATGCAAAAACCTCCAAATGTCTCTTTGGAGTACAAGAGGTGGAATAACTGGGTCATATTGTATTTCATGAGGGTGTTAAGGTAGACCCTAATGAAATTAAATCCATTAAGGAATGGAAATTCCCCACAACCATCCCCACAACCATAAAGCAATTGCGATGATTTCTCAGGTTAACAGGGTATTATCAAAAGTTTGTTAAGAATTATGGGAAAATATCAGCACCTCTAACAACATTATTGAAGAAAGATGGATTTTCATGGAATCTTGAAGCAACTAAGGCCTTTGAAAATCTTAAAGAGGAAATGTGCCAAGCACTGGTCTTAGCTACACCAGACTTCACAAAAAACCTTTATTGTGGAATGTGATGCCTTAGGAAATGGAATTGGTGTTGTTTTAATGCAATAAGGAGGACCCATTTCTTTTGAAAGTTATCCAATCAAAGGAAAGTATTTGCAGAATTCTATTTATGAGAAGGAAATGTTGGCAATACTGCATGCATTAAAGAAATGGTGACCTTACCTAATGGGAATACACTTGAAGGTAAAAATTGATCATGATAGTATTAAATACTTTTTGGAACAAATATTATCTTTATAAGAGAAACAAAAATGGGTCAAAAATATGTTAGGTTATGACTTTGAAATCATCTAAAATAAAGGGAAGCTAAATTTTGTTGTTGATACACTCTCAAGAAAGGATGAGGATGTGGAAGCATTGCTTTGTGCCATTTCTGTTATCCAACCAAATTAGATAACCGAAGAAAGGGAGGAATGTAAGATTGACGAAGAAGCATGGACACTCATTCAAAATTTGCAGCAATATCCCAGAACATCTAATACATTTAGTTGGAAAAAAATTGTGAGTTGGTTTCATAACATGTTGGTTGAGAAGGAGCATGATAGACCTCTCAAAATGAATCCTTAGAAGGAGCCTCAGGAAGTTGTGGAACGATCACAAATGAAGGTGTAGAGAGGAGGTAGTGTGGAGACATCCACCCAAGTAGATACCTACAATATGGGGAGAATTTGATCCAAGTGGGAAGAAGGAACACATGCAGTTATACCTTTAGGAGTGAGGTGGAGTGATGTAGATCCTTAGTGTAAGAGGTTCATAAATTTGGGAAGGGTCCATTGAGGCATTCCCATCATGGATCATTACCTTATACGGGGCCCAAAATATTCAGTAGCAGGAGGATCAATGCCATTCAGATAATAAGGAGTGTAAAGGAGTGTTGAAAACAGAGAAGGAGGCTCATTAGCAGAGTCAACAACAACACATTTTTCCATGTCGATAGTTGCAAACACATTTGATTCAATGTTTTTTATTTTTATTTTGTTTTTGGAAACTTCTCAGTTCAAGATGTCACAGTAGCATCAACAATAATGAGAGGTTTTGCATGTAGTAAATTCCTCAAGTGAAAGATAAGGGGGTTGATTATACACTTCTTACTGATAGGGAGTGTTGAAAAATGAAATATGAAAATATCAGTTTGACTTTGCCTTGGTCAAATTAAGGATAATTCAAATTTCCACATCAGCATAAATCCTAGAGGTAGTTAACTGAGGTGACATGGAACTTTTCACTTAGATAAATCATATAATTAGAGTTGGAGGACTTGAGTTTAGTTAAGCATGAGTGATTAGTAATTTTTAGCAATTTGATTCAGTTATATTAAGTTGTGTTCAATTAAACTAGTTCCAACTGTTGGAGGAACTAGTGGAAGGTAAATTGTGTAGTGTGACTTTAGTTTAACTCAGTGGTCATACAATTAATTGATCAATCAACCCAAAATAGGCAATGCATGCAGAATTTGAGTTACCTAGTTGAGGTGCATATTCCAAGGAAGTGTAACATCAGTTGTAGACTATCCTGGAGTGTACAAGTGTTACATGCAGTTAGATAATCAACCTTGGGAATTGCACAATCCATTTTGGATAAATTCCTAAATAATAGGGGCATAATTTCTTAAGGAATTGTGCAAGGAAATAAGGGCTCACGTAGAAAAAAAATTGACTGAGTTAGGGTCAAAGCTTCTCAGTGAGTAGAGAGATAGATTATTCACTTGTAGGGTATGCTCTGTTGAGAAAAGCAATTGTAATACATCTCTATTCATTAGATTAATGCAATCAGGCATTGGGGTTTTTTAGCAGATTTCTTTCACATGAAAAAATACTATGTGCATGTTTGTTATTTCTCATTGCATATTTGTGATTGATGTTATAAATTGTGAATTACTTTCTGCAAAGAAGTAGAGTATATTTGTGCCTTGTGATTTGATTAAAAATTCACGAGGAGTTCCAAATATACATCATAATTTCTACAAGAAGTCACTAAATATGTAAACCCAACGTATTTTTAACAACACAATGTCAAGTGGACAAGGGATTCCTTGTGCATCAATAAAATCATGAGAATTGTGATTTAAAAAAAAATAGAATCACCCTAAGAGGTTTTTTTTTTGTTTTTAATTAAAAAAAAAGTGTATTCTATTTGTTCTATTTTTTAGAGGTTTTTTTGAGAGTTTCATTTATAACATTAAAATATTAAATTCAAATAATTTGAAAGTATTTTAAAATCAAATGTTAATTTAAAATTAAATTGAAGGAGAAATTTCATTTGTTGTAAGTTGGTGGAACCATTTGGTGTGTGATAAAATTAGTTTGATATACTTGTATTTAAAAAAAGAAAAAAAGAAATTATTGATGGAGCATTGATGTGCAGTTGGTGATATTTGTTAGAATGAATAATGGTGATGTTTCTTGGAATGCATAAGATGTTCCAATGTAAAAAATGCAAGTTCTTTTCACATTTGAAAATTTATCAAAATTAAATATTGATAAGGAAAGTTATGTTCAAAGTTGATATGCACAAAAATCAAATAAAGTTGTATCAGTGTATTTAAAAAATTGTTATATGAATGGTCATTATTATTTTTTATTCTTCACATATAGTAAAAGGTTACTCTGAAATATATTACGTGTGCAGTTAAAAGTGATTGTAATATTCCAAGGTAAGTGGATGTGCATTTATTATTTTTAGGTTTTGCATATACGTGCATGAATAATTTTTTTATGAAAGTTTATATTATTCACTTCAAATGTAAGAAGGAAGACTTAATTTGAAAATTTAAAGGAACTAAAGAGTTAACACAAACAAGTATGTATGATCATGAGATATAAATGAGCATATCTAATGGGTATGTATTTTTTTAGGATATAATTATTGTTATGGAATAATGATTACATTGTGAGCTAGAGAAGCATTTTTCATGCTTGTTGTATGTCATATGAAATGATGTAAAGAGTTGCATGTTTGGTTTACACGATAACCTAAAATTTTTTGGTCCTGTAAAATTCTGAGCATAGAAAAGTTATTTTTACTCTAGAGTTTTGTAACCCTGCCAAGTCAAGTCACACATGTCATAATCATGTAGCCTATATCCTCTTATGTAGAGAGAGGATGTGACATCACATCATATAATTAACCACTAGGGTAGGTATGATGGTGTCAGGTGTACTCATATGTTAGCTTGATGTGAGATCGAAGATATTGAGTCTTTGATTAAGGGGAGAAAGTGAGGGAAATTAATCTCAGAAGGTGAGGAATAAGTTAAATTTAAGAGAGAGAGAGAGAGAGTTTAAGTCGAAAAAATATGTAATTGAAAACGATTCCTAGAGAATCAATGAGTACAACATATAATACCCATTTATCTCAGTAGATGGATTCCTTTTCATATGGACATCAATAAATAATTATTTGTAGGAAGCATCAATATACAATAAGGACAAAGAAGACACCTCCATGATAAAATAAGGATGTAGCAACAGAAATAATAATGAAAGAATTTTATGAGAATGATAATGATGAAACAATAAAGAATAAAGAGAATGACACGATGGAAAAAAATGATGCTTGAGAAAATGATGAAAAAACATGGGAAAATGAAAGTGAAAGATGAAGACACAAAGAACAAGGGAAGATGGAAAGTAAGAAAGGGACAAGGAAAGATTAATATTATTTTGTAAATATAAATGTATATGTAGTTAAAAAAATCCTTAAATATGAAAACAACATTCCTAAAAAGTTTAAGGGTGTTACTTAATTTGAATTGAATGTACCTAGGTCAATTTTAATGTAAGAATGATGAGATATGTATACTCGTAGATTTTTTATGTTGAAAATTTCGTGGTACTCTTAAATCCACTTTGTAAAAGACTATTTGTAAAGTAAGGTTTGTGGTCAAAACCACTAATGTTTATGGTCAAAAGAAACCACACAATGCGATGTGTTGTTAGTGGTAAACATAAACCATTTATAATGGTTGAGGGTAAGCCCTTGCAAAAACCCATAGATGTAGTGGTTATGGGTCAACTAGAGAAGACCAACTTTGATGATTGGTTAGGATGTAGGGAGAGAAAAATTGTTTGTCTTTGCATGTACATAAAGTCAAAAGAGTAGTGAGTGTTATGGCCCTATAATAATAGTATTCATAATTTTGAATTGACTATGATAGACTTGTAAATATGTACATACCTTGCTTTCTGCAAGTTGTTTTCCCATATTTTGAAAAATGAAAAATAATAAAAAATGAAAAGAGGGTAAAAGTCCTAAAAGAAAGATCAAAGGACTTAGAAAAAGATAGACCCCAAAAGAAAAAGAGAAAAATAAGACCTGAAAGTGAGTAAGTCAAAATGCCACTACTATTTATTTTTACTGCAAAAATAATGATTATGTGCAGATTTTCAAAAAATGCCATAATCCATGATCAATTAAACAATTTAATCTTAACTTTTCATGTTTAGAATTTCATGTTTTAGATAAAGAATAAAGATATTTCAAACAGTTTAAACTTGACAAATCAGTAGATAGCTAGAGAATAAATGAGGAGCTCAACAGTTTAATATGAGCCCTCGAATGAAATAAGGTTAGACTTAGATAGTTTTTATGTTTTGAAAGAAAAAATGATTTAGGGTTGCAAACCTAAATGCACCCATGAAAATAAAGTAAAAAATGCTAGAAATAAAGATGGGTAGGTAGAAAGCAGTTGAGAAAACATGTAATAAAACATCACCGAGCAAAAATCACTAATTTCCCCTCCCCTAAAATTATTAAGTATTCTAAACTATTAGTTAAAAAGACTCAGAGCATTTCTCTGACTTCTGTTGGGACCGGACCCAAGGCTCGATAACTGATTAGTTAAAAATATTGAATTCCTACATAAAACCCACATTCATCAGCATTTATCCTTCATTCATAATCATAATCCCTTTTTTATAAGTAAAACCCCATTTTACTTAGTAAAAGTAAAACCCTAAATAACTAATTTCATTTCCTTTCAAAAACCATTGAAAAACCCATAAAATGCATTTATTGTAAGTTAAAGTGTGGAAAAATACAACAAAGACAATCTATCCTTATTTTCACTTTACTTAGTGTTAAAACGTGCATTTTAATTCATTACATTATTCATTTTTCATATTAATTTATAACTTATTTTATTAAATCCCTAATTACACCCTGTCGTATAGTATTAAATCCTTTTTATTTTAAATAAACCTCAAAACCCTCTATTTTATGTTTAAACCAAAGTTTAAATACCAATAGTGTTACCGATGAAATAGGTAACCGCACTGGTACCTACTTTTTTTGGTAGCATAAAAAGCACCTGATTTTGAAAAGTAGTGATGTATATAATCACCTTTTTTTTTTTGGAGCACATTTTCGACACTCTAATATTTTTATTTATGAAGTATGAATATTTGTTTTAAAATGTTAGTGATTTTCATGCTAATTTTGAAACGTATTGATGTAACATCAACTTTTTTTTTTTAGAGCGGTGATTTTCATGCTAATTTTGAAACGTATTCATGCAACATCAACCTTTTTTTTTTAGAGTGGTGATTTTCATGTTGGTAATAAAACACAAAACTTAGATAAAAAAAAAATATATAAAAATAATAAAAATGTAAAGAAAAACAAAATTAACTCGTAAAAATAAAAAATTTAAACAAAAATAAATAAAAAAAAAAAAAAAAAAAACAAAAATATTGTAAAATTATATCAAAACATATGACAAAATTTGAGAAAAAAACACATAATTTAAAGAAAAAAACAAAAATTAACCAAAAAAATAAAATAAAAAAACATCAAAAACATTTTTTCTAAGTTATTAAAAAATACCATATAACTAAAAAAAAAGAAATTAAAATAGAAAATTTAAAAATATTTTAAATTACAAAATTAAAATTTAGATAAAAAAGAAAATACAAAAAAGAAAAAATTAAATTTAAAAATTAAAATTAAAATAATAATAATAAAAAGAAAAAAAAATACAAAATTTAAAATTAACAAAAAAATAAAATAAAAATAAAAAGAAAATTTAAAATTGAAAAAGAAAATTAAAATAAAAGAATTAAAATAAAAAAACTATCATTAAAAAACAAAAAAAAATGAAAAAAACCACGTGCAAATAATTAAAAAACGAATATCCATAAATATACTGTTTTTTTTTTTTTAAATGAAACAATTTATAAATTTTAAAAATGAAAAACTAAATAAACTAAAAGATTAAAAAAAAAAATTAAATTAAATTAAAATTTAATAAATTTAATAATTAAATTTTAAATTTTAAAAAATAATTAATCTAAAATATTAAATTTAAAAACAAAATAAAAAAAAAACAAAATAAATTAAAAACAATTTAAATATAAAATAAAAAATTTGAATTAAAAAAAAAAAATTTAAATTTTTTGAATATAAAAAAAAATCAAATTAAAAAAAACATTAAAAATAAAAAAAATAAAAGAATTTTTTGATCGTGGTGGCGCCGCCAATCGGCCTCCCACCCAGGTGGCGGCAAAGGCCGGCCGCTGGTCGGGAGGCCGATTCCAAGAATTGCCCTCCCACGGCGGGAGGTCGATTCCGGGAATCGCCCTCCCACGGCGGGAGGCCGATTCCGGGAATCTCCCTCCCACGTCGGGAGGCCGATTCCGAGAATCGCCCTCCCATGGTGGGAGGCTGATTCCGGGAATCGCCTTGAGGCCAATTCTGGGAATCGCCCTGCTGCGACGTGGGAGGCCGATTTCCGGAATTGCCCTGAGGCTGATTTTGGGAATCGCCCTAAGGCCGATTCCCAGAATTGGCCTCCCGCGCCGCGGCAGGCTGATTCTCGGAATCGGCCTCCCGCGCCGCGGCATGCCGATTCTGGGAATCGCCCTCCCGCAGCGGGAGGCCGATTCCGATAATCGCCCTCCCGCCGCGGGAGGCCGATTTCGAGAATCGCCCTCCCGGGGCAGGAGGCCGATTCCAGGAGTCGCCCTCCCGCGACGGGAGGGCGATTCTCTGAATCGGCCTCCCACCCAGTGGCCGACCTCTGCCACCACCTAGGCGCGAGGCCGATGGCGGCGCCACCATGATCAAAATTATTATTATTATTATTTTTTTAAATTTTTAATATTTTTTTTTAATTTTTTTTTTAAATTCATTTTTTTTTTTTTTAAATTCAATTTTCATATTTGAAATTTAATTTGCTTTAATTTTTTTTTTAATTCTATTCATTTTTTTTTTAAATTTTTTTTTTCTAAATTTTGTTAAATTTTTTTATTAAATTTTGTATTTTTTTATATTTAGTTGTTTTTTTTTTAATTTTTTCATATTTTTTTTTATTATTAAATTTTATATTTAGTTTTTCGATTTAATTTTTTAAAATTTAGTAAATTTTGTATTTTTTTTTAAATTTATTTGAATTTAATATTTTAATATATATATATATATATATATATATATATATATATATATATATATATTAATTAAACTTAATATTTTCAAATTAATTTGTTTTTTATTTTATTTTTTATTTAATTTATTTTTTCCAATTTTTCAATTCTAATTGATTTTGAAAGTTTGCTTTTTTTTTCTTTATATTTAAAATTTATTTTTTATTTCGAAATTTTTTTGTTTATTCATTTATTTATTAAAATTTAATATTTTTTTTTCTAAATTTAATTTGTTATTTTAATATTAACATTTTTTTAAATTTAATAAAATCTAATATATATATTTTTAATATAAGTTCACACACACAGATATATATATATATATATATATATATATATATATATATATATATATATATATATATATATATATTAAAATCTTTTTTTTTTAATATATATTTTTTTAAATTTAATAATTTTATTGTATTTTATTTTTCATTTTTTATTTTTAATTAATTTTTCATTTTTTAATTTTTAATTTCAATAATGTTTTTATTTATTTATTTTTATTTTAAAATTGATTTTTTTTTCTAATTTAATAAACATTTTCGTTTTCTTTTTTAAATTTAATATATATATATATTAATTTAATATTTTTATTTTGTTTTTATTTTTATTTTTTTATTTCTATATATTTTGAAATTTTAATCTTTAAATTTTTTTAATTTTTTTTCTTAAATTCTAGGTTATTTTTAATGTTTGAATTTAAATTTTTAGTTTGTTTTTATTTTTATTTTTTGATTCCTATATATTTGTAAATTTTAAGCTTTAAAATGTTTTTATTTTTTAAATTTATTTTTTTTCTTAAATTTTAGGTTTTTTTTTTAATGTTTGAATTTTAAAAATTAAAAATTATTATTTCTATTTTTAAAAATGTCAAAAATATGACACAATTTTTTTTTTTTGTTATTCCAACATCAATTGGTTTTGTTTTGAGGGCGTTTTTTCAATCCTTTTTTCAAGAAACAATTTTGTTTTTAGCATAATTTTATAAAATGTTGAAATTTGACCTTCAAAAAAAACCAAGTGCGTTCTGGAATACACTTTTTTTGTTTTGGGGGTGTTTTTTCATGTTTCTTGAGTCTTTTTGGGTTAGAGTTCCTGTTTTGAGGTCAGGTTACCTATTTCATCGGTAACAGTGTTTACCTCATGTGCAAAATATAAAACCTGCCCCTATCCCATTGGTTTAAACCTATCTATAAGAGCTTATCCCCGCCCCTATGGTATTTAGACAGTTGTTAATGTTCTATTATACCATAAATTAAAAGATGCGCTCACGTATTATTTGAAACATTCCTTAATGTTTTAAATTAATTAAAACATATAAACCACATACCCGCTGCATAGTATAAACCTTAGGTTTTAAACTTTATTAAATGCTTATTCATAAAGGTTTAAAACTTATCCCCGTCGCGTTAATAAACCCTGGCCCCACTTTCCAACCCGATGCACCTTTCACAATTGATCTAGGCCATTCCAAATCGAACCCCACGATCCGACGATGGAAACTACATATCGCAAATAAACTTGCGAGACAAAAACCATCTCATTTCTATGCGAAATGGGTGGTATTGTGATTTTCTCCCTCCTACATGTGGTCCATTTTCACTGGATCGTGTTGGTTTCCTCCAAAACAGCTTAACACCGAAATGGCACGCGATAACCACTCACAGTTTTAAACCTTTAGAGCCCGAAAACCACCATTTGTTGATATGACTACCATTTATTGCAGGCGCCTGTAAACCTAATTTTCCTAAATAAACATTGGAAATACACTCATTTCCTATCTTTCTGCGCGTAAACCCTGTCTAAGCTATTTTGACTATGAGACAAATAAATTTTCACCATTTTCATACCAAAAGCTTGCGAATTTCAACTTGAACCTATTAAATATTACTGAGGAGCTTTGCATTTCTCCAGAGATCGAAAAGATACCAGAGAAATACCTATGTATAACAGGTATTCTTCAAGAAAATTAAGCCTATTTCAATTTGAAAAGAATTTTTTAAAGAAAATTTCCACTCAGAGCTTAAAATCATTCAAACAAACTTGCTAAGAATATCCAAAAAAGAGGCCAAACCCTGTCAATTTTTCTGAAAAAAACCTTCGTTAAGATACACCTTCTTTTAAACACCAAATTTAACCCAAAATTCCTCTAAAGGTAGCCTAAAATTATGTGCCCAATCTCAAAAGACTTTCTAGCCCAATTGCTCATTGAAAAATCTCAAGAAACCCCTATTTCTTGTTTATAACCAGTAAAAGTCTGTGAATCAAGTTAAAGGGTACGAAATTGAAGAATAAATCAAAGAAAGAGATCATACTTTGCCTATTTTCATCCAAGAAACCTCTATTAAAGTAAAAAATACTTCTGCAAACTGTTTAATCTTGCAGAAGTAGCCAAAATGCCTAAAACGCAGAGTTCTAGCAATCCTGAAGGTTACAAAGTACAAAAATCAACTCCAGCGATGACTTCTAAGACTGCCATTATTGTGAATCCTTTACAACCCCCTGTTGTAAACATTGAACACATTTCATTAGCTGATGTTGACTACAAAATAGCAGACCAAATTTTTGAATTTAATCTGCTAGAGATTCATATCTGGAGCTATGAAAAATCCTTAGATAATGAAGAAGAAGTCCATATTTGGGAATCACACTTGCCCAAATATGTTGTTCCAGTAACTCATCCATGTCAAGAAGTCATTAGGTTATGTCAACAATATTATATGCCTGAGCAAAGAGCCATAGTAAATGCAAACAAACAAGGGATTTTCACCATTACTGCTGAATCCATCAACCAAATGCTACAACTCCAACCTGATCCTCAAGTAGTCCCTTTGTCCATAGAGACCCTTACCAAGGTATAAATTAGCCTTTATTTCCCTAAGAGATTCCAAATATTCCAAGTATTCATGCCCTTGCATGTAAAAATTCCTCAAATTAATCCCCCATATTCCACTTCAAGGTTTCTAGAATGTTCAAGGCATGCGATTTCTATATTATCTTTCATCCTAGGGTATTTTACGGATGAACATACAGATAAATCAATTTTAGGTTTCTTATCCACTTTTACCCTAGGGAAACCTCCATCTGTCATCTTTGATTATGTTGGTTATATTGCAGACAATATCCATGACCAATTGATTAAGTTGGCAACTGAAGGAGTGTTCAGATACACATCCTTCCTCTTTCACATGTTCATGGATTTTTAAGCAGATAATTTTCAATTAACTCTTCAAAATCTTGACATGGAGGGAAATCCTCTTTCAATTATTTTATGAACCTCTTTGATAAGGAAAGAGTCCACAGAATTCACATATGCAGAGTTTTCAGATTCATTCATCCATCCATTGATCAAAATGTTAACAAATACAGAGCAGCCAAGGATAAATGATGAGATGAAGAAGATTTTATAGTTGTCAGAGAAGACCAAGACTGGTGCTTGGTACTTATATGAAAAACATACTGATATTAGAGTTTTTGGATCCAATTTGTTGCCCTACAAGTTACCCAAACATGTATCAATGAGGATTTTTTCCTTGGAGTATGTTAGGAAAATACTAAACTCTGATTCTATCAATTTCCTAACAGAAAAGAAGAACACACAGTTTAAATTGAATATTCAAGTACGACCATTCATTTCCAATCATAGAGATGCAGAGGTAGAAGCAGCTTAATAGTTGTTGGAATACATATTTGGAGAGAGCTTTCCTTGGAATTATGATCCACAAGGGATACTAAGTAAAATGACGGTTAAATGTAAGTTAACACCCTTCATTCATGAGAAAAAACCAGAGATAGAAAAATATGCCAATTTGACTGAGTGGATAGAGAATACTTTAGTAATTGTAGTAAATAAAAGTGGTACCAATCACACTTTAGAGACTGTTGATCAAACAGAGAAATCCACTGAGAGAGTAAGAGAGGAAGGTACCTATGTTACTGGAACTACCACTGAAACTAAATTCAAGTTAAGATACAAAAAAAGACCTGAGTTAAATCTAGTGGGTAAAGATAAGGTAACCATTGATGTTGAAGAAATAGATTTCCCAGGTACCAACACAGATGTTTCCACTGTCGTAATCAATGAGCCAGTTACTGAAAATTAGAATGAAGAACAAGTTGATAATGAAAATATACAGTTGATAGAAAAACAATAGAACATGGAAGCTTCATCCTCACAGACAACTGAGGAAAAGGATTTAGATATCAAGGAAAAGTACAAACATATCAATTTAAAGAATGAAGAGATCAAAAATAATATCTATTCTCAATATCTCAAGCAAACACCTAGTATTCAAAACAGACAGTGGTAGATTATGTCAGTTTTGCAGCCTGCAGCCTGCAGTGAAAACTCCAAAGACAGTGGTAGATTATAAAAATATTGATATAGAAGTGCCAACAAAAAGAAAACATGCACTTGACCAAATAGTGCTTCACAGACAGAGTTTAGAAATGCTATATTCTACTGTTACAACTAAAGCTATGAGTGTTAAGAAACTTCAGAACACCATCTCAGATATGAAAGATCAAATGAAATTAGACAAAGCATACTCGCATGCTAATGATCTAAGAATCAAAACTTTGGAAGAATTGGTCTTACAAATTGGATTTGACCTAGCAAATGTCAAAGAAACAGAACAATTAATAAAGAAAAAGAATGAGGACATTTCAGCTTTGAGGAAACATGTTAAACTTCCTCCAAGTGAACATCCTCAGGCCCAAGAACTTATAGAAGGACAGAATGAGAAAGATGATATGATGAACATAATATTTCAGCTTACAACATAGATAAAAGAAATGGAAATTCAGATGGACAAACTTGTCCAGGAAAAAGAACAGTAAAAGCACAAGAAACACCTACAGTCATCCCTATAGTTACTACTGTTGTGCCATCAACTCTAGTAGAAGAGTGGCACCTAAAGTTCCACTGGCTACTGCAGTGCCAGTGATATCATCCACAACATCAGCTACAGAGTCATCTACAATATCAATTCACCCTACAGATGAGGCTAGAAAACTGGTAAAGGCCATGGAGGATTTGTCTCTTCAGACAAGTGAAATTAACAAATTAAAACAGATGGTTGAAAATCTTGAAGATCAAAAGAAATTGGCTCAGATTAATGCAAAAACTCATGAAGAAAAGGCTATTAGATTAGCTGAAGAATTGAAGAAGTTTCAAAAGGAATTAAATTTAAAAGAGCCAATCTCATATGTGAAGAATTATTTATGGAACAAAGTTATTGAAGCCATCAATGATGTATGACCTTCAATTCAGGTGATCTTTGAACAAAGAGGTTTGTTAACAGTTGCACTAGTAGAAATCAAGAAGACCAAATAAGAACTAGGAAATAAACTGGAGCAAGCTTTAGAAGTAATAAATAATCTCAACAACAAGAATAGGTAAGAGTTAGAAGAGATTGAAATAACTGATAGAAGTGAAACTATCCTTGAAATAAGGAAAAGGAAAGTTATCACCAAAAATAATTTAATGAAGCAACTTGAAGAAAAGTGTGAGAACATAAACATAACAGTGACCAAATTCTTAATTAAATTTGAAAATATTAGGCAAAGAACTCTGCCTAACATTGTGGTTATCAATGATAAACTGATGCATCAATAAAAATACAACAAAAAAATTAGAGAATATGCAAAGGAACAAGTCAACAAAATAGATGGACAAGGAATCCCCATTGGAAAAGTCTTACTCAGAAGTTCTGAGGATCTATTTTATTTACAGCATGAGATAAGACATGTGTTTGTCATTAAACCAACTTTTTCCAGGTATACAAAAGTAGATGAGAATTTCAGAAAGTTAAAGAAGATACAAATTCCAAAAGAAGAATATTGGGAGTCACTTACAGATTTACTATGAAAGGTAAGAAGGTAGAAAGATAACATTGAAAACAGTTTGCTGATTTGCAGCTAAAATAGATTTTTATTACAACAGTAAACATGTTTTGCAAATGGTTAAAGAGTATTAGCGATTAAAGAGAATCAGTAAAAGAGTATAAGATAAAGAAAATCAGATTTCAAAACCAACTTGAAATATCTAAAGCCAGCAAGGAAAACACCAAGGCAGCCAGCTGCACCTTATCCATAATCAATTTCTATTTTATTTGAATAAATAGGACATCTTTCTGATTTGTTGAGTAACTATCTCTATTTTTATTGTAAATATATTTTTATATTCCTTAGATAATTCCTAGAAGCATTCTAGGATATTTTGTAAACAAATACGTATAAATACTTCATCTTTAGAAATATTATTGTGGAATAAATTGCTGAAGATTTCTATAGTCATTTTTGTGGACTTGAAGGCTTTTGTGTTTCAAATTTCGAGAAGCAGACTGGATCAAATCAACTAGCATCATATTTCAGGATTCATGTGATGAGCTATTTGGAGTGAAGTATTTACTACTTTTTATTGTTTATATTTATTTGTTACATGCAACCCATTATGTGTTCTAAATTTGAATGAATGAACAGGAGTATTACTTCAGTATTTGTTAAAAGCACCCTGTCTTTACTGTTTGTAGTTTCTATGTTTTCTTCTGATTTCCAGAGTAGGGAACCCTTAATTACTCCCCCTTTCATTTGACCTCTGCCTACTACTTCCCTTTTCCGGATAAAAGAACCATTCATTTCTCTTTATCTTGATCATATCACCTCACAAAACAACTTTCCAAGATCTTCAAGGGTTATCTATCTTGCCCTGAAAAAATTTGACTTTTTGGCCTTGATCCTAGCTCTATTTGCTTGACTTTTGACTCAGCCCAATGGACAAATAGATTTCCCACTATCCATCTCTTCAAGTGATTTTTCTCACCAAAACAATCAAAACCAAAACCAATTGTACAATAATAACTAGCCTAATATTATATAAATCAAAACAAAGTTAAATTTTATAGAGAGAGCCCTCTCTGAACCCTAGGAAGGCGATATCTTAGAGTTTAAAATTTGGTCTGTGGTTACCTCTAGTTTTCTTAACTAGAAATTAAAATCTCACAACCAAAGAATTACTAGAGTGATAACATAATGGCGACCATATTGGGGACTTAACCAATCTTTAGTTGTTAAATAAATATTAAAGGAAATCACTTTTATCATCCTTCTGCCTTAAAGATTGTTTAACTAGTTGTGAGTATAAAAAAATTTAATTCTGGCTTCTAGGAAAGTTTATTATACCAGGTCTAATCTAGATCCTAAACCTGCTGTTATAGTGGACAACCCAGACCAAATTGGGAAAAAGAAAAAATAGATAGGAGATTTAGATGCTAAATTTTAATTAATAAGAGTCAATTCATTACCCCAATAATTAGTAAGTTTGCAGGATATAGATTTTGATTTAGAATTTGAACATTCTTTATTCAGGACCAAATCTGAAAGTAATTTAAGTATTATTGTTTTATACCCTGTTTTTATTTCATTTTTGAAAACAAAACATAAAAATATTATAGCAGATTTTAATTTAAAGAAAGTTAAAAATCAGGACAAACTTGAAGAGATTAATGCTACTATTCTTAAGGAAATTGATGAAGCAATTGAATTAGCTCAACTATTAGCTTATAACCATTTAGTCCTAAATTACCCTTACAACCTAGAAATTTATTTCCTTCATCCCATACATCCACTTCATCCACTAGTTCCACTACTACTTTTTCAAACACATCATTTTCATTTCCTAGTAGTTCCATATACATTCCAGTTTCACTTCCTAGTACCTCAACTTTAGCCTTTAGTTCTTCAACTACTTTTTCTAGTTCAGCACCTTATAATCTAGTTTCATCAGCCACTACTTCCAGTTCAGCCCCTAGCACTTCTACTTTACCTCCTAGCCCAGCTAGAATTCAAGCTATGGCTGCTAGGTATGCACCTCTTGTCCTTCCAGTGCAGCTTCATGACATGCCCCAATATTACCAAAGTAAGATACCACAGTTTGATCCTACTACTCATTATACTGCACAACAACACATAAATAAAATGACATATTACTTTGAACTCCATGAAATAGATGAATCAGATGTACAAATGACGCTTTTTGCACAAACATTAACAGGGGAAGTCAAGAAGTGGTTTAAAAGTCTTGCAGCTGGTAGTGTAGCTGATTTAGCTATTTTTCATAGATTATTTTTAATAAATGGAAAAATAAGAAAAACCCCGTACAAATATTGTTTGAATTTGATGCAATGAAAAGAGCTCCAAATGATTCTATATAAGACTACTGCACTAGATATAACAATGTTTACAATTCAATTCCTGCAAATCTAAAAACCACTCTTGACTCTGTCTTACTTAAATTCTGAGATGGATTTGACACTGACATGGCATATCAGTTAAGAGAAAGAAAATCAGAAACATTGGAAAGAATGCAAACATATTTTGTAGGTGTAGAAGTAAACATTCTAGCTAAAAAAGCAAGATTAAGAAATGAGAGAAAAGTGACTATGAAAGAAGAAGCCTCTAGTTCAAACACAAAAATAGATATGTTAGATAAAAATTTAGAGAGGATGATGGATAGATTATATAAGATAGAAAGAAAACCTCAATGGGACAATCAACAGCAAATCAGAAATCCCAATTTTAGAAAAAATACAAATTCAGGAAAAACAAAAGACTCAGCCCCAGACCAAACAATAAGACCTCCTTTTCAAGAGAACTATGCTGAGAGTTCTCAAAACAATAATGATGAGGAGGATACCATAAATTTACTGGGAATAGATGATAATAACACTATCTTTCTCACACATGAAGATCAAGAGTTATTTGAACTTCAACAACTCCAATTAGATTTAGGGTAATCCTTTGATTATAAACAAGGTTATGAATTTTCCATTAACGAAGTACACAGTCAATATACCCTAAGAAGTAAGAAAAACAATGAGTCTTCCACTAAGAAAACATCTCAAACATCAAATAAGAAAACAGTAGAAGCTCCCAAAACAAAAGTTCTGCAAATTTTCCCTATGGAAAATAAGCAAAACTCCAGTTGTTCCCAAAAAGTTTCCAGCCCTAAGATTTCACCAAGCCTTAAGATTGTGGACATAACTGATGAAACTTCTCAAGCTGCAAAAGATTCACAAAAATCTACTGCTCCTAAAGCATCTATTTCTGACAAAACAACAATCTTAGATCCTGAAATGCTCAATGCTGATCCTAAATCAGCAGATCCAAAAGCTGCCATTGCAAAAACAACTTTTGATAACTCAAAATTTGTAAAACCACCTACTGCTTCAGAAACCCTTCCTGAAAAGAAAAGAAAAAGTAGTAAGACACAGGACACTCAAACTGAAACTGAAAATATAACTGTAGAAAGACAAGATAAACCAACCAAACTATAGTTACCAAAGAAGAATTGATTCAAATAAGTAAATCACAACCTTCAATATTCAACATACAATTTGAAATTTCAAAGCTAAAAATACCAATTCCATAAACAGAATTGGTAAAACATGACTTCTATAAATCAAGCATAACTGAGACATTAAACATAAATGATGGAGAATATTCCATAAATCTGAATGATGATCAGCCATAGTTGATTTTTTGCGTAGATGTGAATGGACAGCATTTAGATGGAGCATTTCCTCTGTTTTACATTATTTTAACTATTCATGATTATAGCCTACACAATGCAATGCTAGATTCAGGAGCTTCACATAATCTAATGCCCAAAGCTATAATGGAAACCCTGAACTTAGATGTCACAAGGCCCTACAAAGATTTATTTTCATTTGACTCAAGGAAAGTAGAATTCCTAGGTTTAATCAAATATTTATGTGTAACATTAGTTTAATATCCTGGTAAGATCATATTAATGGAAATTGTAGTAGCTAATATCCTACCCAAATATGGAGTGTTATTATCTCACTCATGGAAAGAAAAGTTACAGGGATCTCTACAATTGGACATATCTTATGCTACTATATCAGTTTTTGGTCAGCCAAAGAAGTTATATAGGGAAAATTTAATGAAATATATGGTAACTAGTGCTGAAAGGTCAATATATTATCCAATCTATACCACACCTACTGACCTAGATTCTTTCATCCTATGTAATGTTGAAACTGATAATGAAATCAAGACTGAACTAAGAGAGGAAAATAAAACACAAAACAATGATAATATATCTCATGAATCTTTATGGCATTTAGACTTTGATGGTTCAGTAATTAAATTAGGAGCAGGAGCAGGAGTATGGATGACTAATATAGAGAAAATTCATGCAGAAGGCCATGCTTTCAGACTGGATTTCAAATGTACCAATAATATGGCTGAGTATGAAGCCCTCATTCTAGGACTCCAGATAATTATAAACTTAGGAGGTAAAATAATAGCAATAATGAGAGATTCTGAGTTGACTGTCAAAAAAATTAAAGGAGAATATTCAGTTTACAATCCTAGACTAGGCCAATACAGAGAGATTGTACTAGATTTGATTACTAATTTATTGGAATGAAATTTTTCTGCCATACCAAGAAGGAAAAACTTACAAGCACATTCTTTGGCAACCTTTGATGGTACTTGTAATTTACCTTTTCAGCCTAATCATATGTATCCTGCAGAAGTAAAACATAGACCAATCATTCTAGAGAACCTAAAATATTGGCAGATTTTCTAACAGGACCAACAAATTTACCATTTTATGAATAATGAAGGTGAATTTCAGAATTGTAAAATAGACACTGATTGTACCATAGATCAAGATTTAGATAGTGAAATTGACGTAAATAATATAGATGTAAATAAAGTAAAGTTTTCCAAACCTACTAGATTTAGTCAATCAGATATAAATAAATTAGAAAGAGTAGAAATTGATGAGATCATTAATGAAGAATATGAAATATTAAATCTCAAAGACAATTTCTTACCAAAAGGTTTAACTCCCTTAGAAGATCTATTTTACTCAAATGATGTTCCAAGAAAACCCAAAATAGAACCAGTTAGATCTAACATTGAGGAATGCAATATTGGTACAGAATTAAAACCCAAAATGATCAAAATTTCCAAAGCCCTACCTCAACTAGAAATGGAAAAATATATTGCTCTTTTTAAGGAATTACAAGATGTTTTTTCTTGGAGTTATGAGGATCTTAAATCCTATGACACCAACATAATTCAACACCAAATCCCTATAAAAGAAGATCAAAAGCCCTTTAAACAAAAATTAAGAAGGATCAACCCTGTGTTGATGCCTTTGATAGAAAAAGAAGTGAAAAGAATGTATGATGCATAGATCATTGCACCAATCAGGTATTCTGATTGGGTTTCTAACCTAGTTCCAACAAGAAAGAAAACATGAGAGATTATATTATGTGTTGACTTTAGAAATCTAATCAAAGTATCCTTAAAAGATAATTACCCTTTACCAAAAATGGATCACATATTACAAAGGGTAGTTGGTTCTTCGAGGATTTCACTCTTAAATGGTTTTTCATGATACAACTAGATTTTGGTCCAACTAGAAGATCAACCCAAAACAACTTTTACTACTCCTTGGGGCACTTTTATGTATTTAAAAATGCCTTTTGGTTTGATGAATACAGGGGCAACCTTTCAAAGAGCTATGGACATAGCCTTTGCAAAGAAAATACATGAGTTTTGAGTAATTTACTTAGATGACATAACTGTATTTTCTAAAACTGATTATGAACACTTGGATCATCTTAGACAAGTTTTTATAAAATGCAAAAAGTTTTGGATCTCATTAAATCCTAAGAAAACCCTATTTGGATTAGAAGAAGGCAAGTTACTAGGACACATAATATCTAAGGAAGGAATTAGAATACATCCTGCTAGGATAGAATCAATTCTTAACCTCAGTCCACCAAGAAACATAAAAGAGTTAGAAGCCTTTCTAGGTAAGATTAAATTTTTAAGAAGATTCATATTCAACTTAGCTGAGATAATTAGAGAACTAAATAACATGCTTAAAAAATATTCAACTCTTAAATGGACTATTGAGGCCAAACAATCATTTGAATCCATCAAACAGGCCTTAACCAAAACTCAAGTCCTTATAAGTCCTGACTTTAAAAGGGATTTCATCATTTTTTCATTTTCTTTAGAGCACACCATTGTTGCAATTTTACTGCAGAAAAATTGCCAGGGTTATGAACAACCCATAGCTTTCTTTAGCAGAACACTTAGAGATGCATCTTTGAAGTAAAATATCATGGAGAAACAAGCCTTTGCTTTGGTAAAGGCCATTAAAGACTTCAAAGTTTACATTATCTACTCTCACATCATTGACTATGTCCCAAATGCTGTAGTAAAATACATTCTTACTCAGGATGGTCCTGATGGAAGAAGAGATAAGTGGATTGCCACTATCTTAGAATATGACATAGAGATAAAACTCACCAAGTTGATAAAAGGTCAAGGTTTAGCCAGACTTAAAGTTATGGCTGAATCAAATTGTAATTTCCTAGACATAAATTTTAGTGCCCAAGTAGATGATCAGGAAGAGATGGCGACTCCAGAGATCAGTGCAACGTTTTTAGAGTCACCATGGTATGCAGATATCATATTTGTATTACTAAACTTACAAGCTCCTCCTGGGTTGTCAAGAACTAAAGCTAGATTTCTAAAGCTTAAGGAAGTAAGGTTTTGCATTTTAGACAATTTAATTTTTTAGAGAGATCATAGTGGGATTTTATTAAATTGTTTGTTAAAAGAAGAAGCTGACAAAATACTAGAAGACTTTCATGCAGGTGATTGTGAAGGACATATTTACTGGAAGACTACTACATACAAGATCTGGGGAGCTGGTTTTTAATGGCCTAATTTGTTTGCAGATGTAAAAATATATGTGACCTTCTGTCACAAGTGCCAAATATTTGAGGGTAAGAAAAAGTTGTTACCCCTGCCCTTAAAACTGATCTCTACTAAAATGCCATTTCAACAATGGGGTCTCGACTTCATTGGAGAAATTCACCCCCCATCATCAGCCCAACACAAGTGGATTCTGACAACCACTGACTATTTTACCAAGTGGATTGAAGCCATACCCTCTAGGCAAGCCACATATACTATCATTATCTCCTTCTTAGAAAGTAACATTCTTTCAAGATTTCGATGTCCCCAAAAGATAATTACTCACAATGCAGCAGCATTCAAATCTAAAAATATGATTGAATTTTTCCATAAATACCATATTACCCTAGGCCACTCTACTACATATTACCCTCAAGGTAATGGTCTAGCTGAATTTTCAAATAAAAGCCTTGTAAACATCATCAAAAATTTACTTGAAGATCATAAAAAGACTTTGAATAAGAAGTTAGTTAATGCCTTATGGGCATATAGACTTACTACTAAAAAATCCATTGGTACCTCCCCTTACTCGCTTATCTATGGAATGGATGTTGTTTTTCCATCTTCCTTAGAAGTACCAGTGATGAAGATTATCCAAGAGTTACAAGTTGAAACAAATGACATTCAAAGAAGGATCAATCAAAATATTCACTTGAAACAAACAAGGGAAGAATTTTATATCAAGTCTCAAGTTATCCAGGATAAGATTAAGAAAAGTTTTGATAAAAAAAGTAAAGAAGATGATTTCTAGATTGGAGATAAAGTGTTAAAATGGGATTCAAGAAGGGAAGACAAAGGTAAACATGGAAAATTTCATTTTCTCTGGAAAAGACTTTATGTCATTTATGGTTACAGAGGTAACAATACTTTCTTTCTAAGAGAAATAGATCGGTCAGAGATGCCAGAAAGAGCAATAAATGGCAGAATTCTGAAGCACTACTACTCTCCTGAAATAAAAAATAGTTAGTTTCATTTACTTTGAATCATTATAAATATACATTGAAGATTTTAGACTGGATTTGATGTTTATCCTAACAAAGTTGAAGCTCGGAGATAAGGCCCTAAGCTTTGGAAGGTAAATATCATAAGTATGAATAATTGCAGAAATCATAAGATACTTACAAGATCATCACAATCAAATTTTAGAGGCTAGTAGTCTTAAAAGTTCTTGACATTTCACCAGGAAATCCCATACCCAAGTGGAGCCATTGTTAGAGTCCTATAATAATAAGATTCATAATTTTTGAATTGACTATGATAGTCTTGTAAATATTTACATATCTTGCTTTTTTCAAGTTGTTTTCCCATATTTTAAAAAATGAAAAATAATGAAAATGAAAAGAGGGTAAAAGTCCTAAAAGAAAGATCAAAGGACTTAGAAAAAGATAGACAAAAAAAAAAAAAACGAGAAAAATAAGACCTGAAAGTGAGCTAGTCAAAATGCCACTAGTATTTATTTTTACTGCAAAAATAATGATTATGTGCAGATTGTCAATAAATGCCATAATCCATGATCAGTTAAAAAATTTAATTTTAACTTTTCATGTTTTGAATTTTATGTTTTAGATAGAGAATAAAGATATGTCAAACAGTTTAAAATTAACAAATCAATAGATATTTAGAGAATAAATGAGGAGCTCAACAGTTTAATCTGAGCCCTTGGATGAAATAAGGTTAGACTTAGATAGTTTTTATGTTTTGAAGGAAAAAATGATTTAGGGTTGCAAACCTAAATGCACCCATGAAAATAAAGTAAAAATTTCTAGAAATAAATATGAGTAGGTAGAAAGCAGTTGAGAAAGTATGTAATAAAACATCATCTGGAAAAAATCACTAATTTCTCCTCCCCTACAATTATTCAGTATTCTAAACTATCAGTTAAAAAGGCTCAGAGAATTTCGTTGACTTCTGTTGGGACCAGACCCAAGGCTCAATAACTGATTAGTTAAAAATATTGAATTCCTACATAAAACCCACATTCATCAGCATTTATCCTCCATTCATAATCATAATCCCTTTTTTCTAAGTAAAAACCAATTTTTACATAGTAAAAGTAAAACCCTAAATAGGTAATTTCATTTCCTTTCAAAAATAATTCAAAAACCCATAAAATGCATTTATCCTGAGTTAAAGTGTGGAAAAATATGACAAAGACAAACTATCATTATTTTCACTTTACTTAGTGTTAAAACATGCATTTTCATTTGTTACATTATCCCTTTTTCATATTAATTTCTAACTTATTTTATTAAATCCCTAATTACACTCTCCTGTATAGTATTAAATCCTTTTTATTTTAAATAAACCTCAAAACCCTCTATTTTACGTTTAAAACAATGTTTAAATACCCCATGTGTGAAATATAAACCCCGCCCCTATCCCATTGGTTTAAACCTATCTATAAGAGCTAATCCCCGCCCTTATGGTATTTAGACAATTTTTAATGTTCTATTATACCATAAATTAAAACATGTGCCCAGGTATTATTTGAAACATTTCTTAATGTTTTAAATTAATTAAAACATATAGACCATATACCTGCCGCATAGTATAAACCTTAGGTTTTAAACTTTATTAAATGCTTATTCATAAATGTTTAAAACTTATCCCTGTCGCGTTAATAAACCCCGGCCCCACTTTCCAACCCGATGCACATTTCGCAATTGATTTGGGCCATTCGCAATCAAACCCCACGATCCGATGACAGAAACTACATATCACAAATAAACTTGCGCAACAAAAACCATCTCATTTCTACGCGAAATGGGTGGTATTGTGATTTTCTCCCTCCTCCACGTGGTCCATTCTCACTGGTTCGCGTTGGTTTCCTCCAAAACAGCTTACCACCGAAATGACGTGCGATAACCACTCATGGTTTTAAACCCTTAGAGCCCGAAAACCACCATTTGTTGATATGACCACCATTTATTGTAGGTGTCTGTAAACCTAACTTTCCTAAATAAACATTGGAAATGCACTCATTTCCTCTCTTTCTACGCGTAAACCCTATATAAGCTATTTTGACTATGAGACAAAGAAATTTTCACCATTTTCATAACAAAATCTTGCGAATTTTAGCTTGAACCTATTAAATATTACTGAGGAGTTTTGCATTGCTCCAGAGATCGAAAAGATACCACAAAAATTGTTCAAAACCTTTAGATACGTCTTCAAAAGCCCAATACCTGCGTATAACAAGTATTCTTCAAAAAAATTAAGCCTATTTCAATTTGAAAAGACCTTTTTAAATAATATTTCCACTCAGAGCTTAAAATCATCCAAAGAAACCTGCTAAGAATATCCAAAAAACAAGACAAACCCTGTGAAATTTTCTGAAAAAACCCTGTTTAGGATATGCCTTGTTTTAAACACCAAATTTAACCAAGAAATCCTCTAAAGGTAGCCTAAACTTCTAAGCCCAATATCAAAAGACTTTCTAGCCCAATTGCTCATCGAAAAAGCTCAAGAAACCCCTGTTTCTTGTTTATAACCAGTAAAACTCTGTGAATCAAGTTACAGAGTCCAAAATTGAAGAATAAATCCAAGAAAGAGATCGTACTTTGCCTATTTTCATCTAAGAAACCTCTGTTAAAGTAAAAAATACTTCCGCAAACTGTTTAATCTTGCAGAAGTAGCCAAAATGCTTAAAAAGCAGAGATTCAGCAATCCTGAAGGTTCCAAAGTGCCAAAATCAACTCCAGCCATGACTTCTAAGACTGCCATTATTGTGAGTCCTTTACAACCCCCTGTTGTAGACATTGAGGACATTCCATTAGCTGATGTTGACTACAAAATAGCAGACCCAATTTTTGAATTTGATCTCTTATACATTGATAACTAGAGCTATGAAAAATCCTTAGATAATGAAGAAGAAGTCCATATTTGCGAATCACACTTGCCCAAATATGTTGTTCCAGTAACTCATCCATGTCAAGAAGTCATTAGGTTATGTCAACAGTATTATATTCCTAAGCAAAGAGCCATAGTAAATGCCAACAAAGAATGGCTTTTCACCATTACTGTTGAATCCATCAACCAAATGCTACAACTCCAATTTGATCCTCAAGCAGTCCCTTTGTCCATAGAGGCCCTTACCAAGCTGTACATTAGCCTTGATTTCCCTAAGATATTTCAAATATTCCAATTATTCATGCCTTTGCATGTAGAAATTCCTCAAATTAATCCCCCATATTCCACTTCAAAGTTTCAAGAATGTTCAAGGCATGTGATTTCTATGTTATCTTTCATCCTAGGGTATTTTACTGATGAACGTATAGATGAATCCATTTTAGGTTTCCTATCCAATTTTACCCCACGGCAACCTCCATATATTATCTTTGATTGTGCTGGTTATATTGTAGACAATATCCATGACCAATTGATTAAGTTTCCAACTGAAGGAGTGTTCAGATACAGATCCTTCCTCTTTCACATGTTCTTGTATTTTCAAGCAGATAATTTTCCATTAACTCTTCAAAAGCTTGACATAGAGGGTAATCCTCTTTCAGTTATTTTCTGAACCTCTTTTATTAGGAAAGAGTCCACAAAATTCACATATGCAGAGTTTTCAAATTCATTCATCCATCCATTGATCAAAATGTTAACAAATACAGAGCAGCCAAGGATAAATGATGAGATGAAGAAGATTTTATAGTTGTCATAGCACACAAAGACTGGTGATTGGTACTTTATGAAAAACATACTGAGATTAGAGTTTTTGGATCTAATTTGTTGCCTTACAAGTTACCCAAACATGTATCAATGAGGATTTTTGCATTGCAGTATATCAGACAAATATTAAACTCTGAGTCTATTAATTTCCTAGCAGCAAAGACGAAAACAAAGTTTAAATTGAAGAATCAAGTAGGACCATTCATTTGAAATCATAGAGATGCAGAGGTCGAAGCAGCTAAACAACTATTGGAATACAAATTTGAATAGAGATTTCCTTGGAATTATGATCCACAAGGGATACTAAGTAAAATGAGGGTTAAATGTAAGTTAACACCCTTGATTCATGAGACAAAACCATAGATAGAAAAATATGCCAATATGACTGAGTGGAAAAGTAGTAATGAAAAGTGATACCAGCCACACTTTAGAGATTGCTAATCAAATAGAGAAATCCACTAAGAGAGTAAGAGAAGAAGGTACCTATGTTGCTGAAACTACCACTGAAACTAAATTCAAGTTAAGATACAACAAAAAACCTAAGTTAAATCCAGTGGGTAAAGAGAAGGTAACCATTGATGTTGAAGAAACATATCTCTCAAGTACCAACACAGATGTTCCCACTGTCATTATTAATGAGCCAGTTACTGAAAATCAGAATGAAGAACAAGTTGATAGAAAAACAACAGAACATGGAAGCTTCATCCTTGCAGATAGTTGATGAAAAGGATTTATATATGAATGAAAGGTACAAATATATCAAGTTAAAGAATGAAGAGATCAAAAATAATATATATTCTCAATATCTCAAGCAAAAACCTAGTATTCAAAACTAACTTCTATCTACATTTGATTACTCAAACAAAAAGTTAATCATGTCAGTTTTGCAGCCTATAGTGAAAACTCCAAAGGTAGTGGAAAATTACAAAAATATTGATATAGAAGTACCAACAGAAAGCATACATGCACTTGCCAAATAGAGTTTCATAGACAGAGTTCAGAAATGCTATATTCTATTGTTACAACTAAAGCTATGAGTGTTCAGAAGAACCCTGAATTTCTCTCAAATGGCTGCGAATTTCAGAAAGTCCTTATAAGATTACCCAATTCACCCCGTTCCCGAAAAAACCCATGTTTTATTTTTTTCTAATTCACCTCATTTTTCTCAGAAAATTCGTTTTAAAATCTGGTGTTTTTGACAATTACGCATTTTGTTTTCTGGCAATCACTTGTGGTTTGATTTGTTTTTATTTGCAGGTTTTGAAGTGTAATGGCTTGTATCTCATAGAGAAGTTCAGATCGATCTTCCTCATTCCAATTACTTGCAATGGAATCTACAATCTTCTCTTCATCAACAGTCTGAAATCTTCTCTTCATTAGCAACTTCTTCATATGATACACTTCCATTGTATGTCCCTACAATTTGAATTTGTAATCTTCTCTTCATCAGCAATTTGCAATCTTCTTCTCATTAACAATTTGCAATCTTTTCCTCATCATCAGTTTCTTCATGTGATATACATTCATTGTGTGCAAATTTTTTAAAAATGATTTCTAATAACTGTTGTTTGAGGAAAAACGAATATGAAAAAGAGAAGGTTCTTTTATTTTTTTTTAAATTGCAGTGCATGGGTCTTTGTGTGGATTGAAGGTCTGCATATATGCGTAAAGCCAAGCTAAAGAATGGCCTCATGCATATGTGTGGGTCTTATTTCCATGACTCTTTTTTTTTTTTTTTTTAAATCGATTTGTTAATAAAATTATGTATGTTATATTTTCAAAAATAAAAAAATACACATATATATATTTCATTAAACAAAACAATGTATTGGAATTTTTTTTAATTTTTTTAATTATTATATATATATTTTTTATTGAATCAATTGAAATGATGAAGTTTATTTTGTCTCCTTTTTTTTTTTTTTTTTACATAACAATTATTTTTCTGATCTTCCAGATCATACAAGATGCAAGAGGAGAGCATACTCAAGAATTATTAATTTTTTTTTTACATAACAATCATTCTTCTGATCCTCCAGATCACACAAAGTGCAGGAGGAGAGCATACTCAAGAATTATTAAATTTTTTTTTTAGATGTAAGAAATAAGGTCTCCTAATTACACTTCCCTGGCAACGGTGCCAAAATGTGTAGTCAATTTAGTGTCCTAAATTGCTAACATAAATTATCAACTAGGGCTAGTAAACTGATAAAGCGTGGTGCACTATATGTGCTTAAGTGACCTCTTCCTTACTTCATTGTATGTATTTTATCGATGTTTTTGGGGGTTTTGTCTTTTTAGTACTTGTGTTCAAAAAATGAAATCAAATCTATGTCAAAAAGAAAAGAAAAGGAAACCTTAGACTCAAAACATAGTGTAATTGTAAATTCTATCCATAATTAGGAAAATGATGAAAAAAAACAGAACATTCTAATCCATGGATATCCTAGCTTGCAAATGAACATGAAATGTAACTCAATGTAATATAACCAAATCTCTTTCATCTAATATTGATATGTTGGAAGAGCTTTTAAGAAAAAGGATGGTTGTAAGATAATGAGGATCTTTTAATCTAATTGCAAAACATAAAATGCTAATTAACTCAACATAATACAACCAAATCTCTTTCATCTAATATTGATATGTTGGAAGAGCTTTTAAGAAAAAGAATAGTTGTAAGATAATGAGGATCTTTTAATCTAATTGCAAAACAGAAAATGCTAATTAACTCAACATAATACAACCAAATCTCTTTCATCTAATATTGATATGTTGGAAGAGCTTTTAAGAAAAAGAATGGTTGTAAGATAATGAAGATCTTTTAATCTAATTACAAAACATAAAATGCTAATTAACTCAACATAATACAACCAAATCTCTTTCATCTAATATTGATATGTTGGAAGAGATTTTAAGAAAAAGAATGGTTGTAAGATAATGAGGATCTTTTAGTTAAACAAATAATGCAAGACATGAATTAAAAGCTAACAACACATAATTAAAAGCTACTTATCTAGAAAGCATGTAGAAGCCTCCTTGGATAGCAGGGGCCCTCTGCTACCAATTTGGTGAAATTCTTCAGCTCCTTAAAGTTGTAATCAAAACAACATCAAAGAACTGAACTTTTTTATTGAAAAACTCACAAATCTACATCCCATTCCATCTTAAACTTTGTTACAAAAGACTCTCTATTCCTTTCTCTTCTTCTCCTATTTTTCACTACTTTTTCATTACCCATGATAGGAGAAAGCTTCTCCTATTTATACAAAATATGAGGAGTTATCTCATTAATGGGAGTCCATGAATCTCTCCCTCCATCTCTAGAGTTACAATCAAAATAGGAAATTATAAGACACATGTCTTTCTAGAGTTTCAACACAACTAAGAAATGAGACACATATCCTCTTAGAGTTTCAATACAACAAGGAAATGAGACACATATCCTCTTGATCCCATGATATTCTCCAACCAAATTCGAATTTGTCCTTAGAGTGCCACATAAGGGTCTTCTAGAAGTCTCATTTTTGACCTACACATGTCACAAAACTCATAACACATATATAGATATATGAAACTATGTTAATTTTCTAGTTTCTAATCATAAATTCACTTTTAATACATAAAATAAATAACTTTGGAAGACAAGGATCCTAACCCATATATTTATGAAAATGGTTACTTGATGTAGGGTTTTAGGTCAGATGGCTATGAAATAAGAGCTAAATGGTTATGACATAATAAAAATATGTATGAATATGGAAAACACTTTTGAGACTCAACATACCTCCCAATTGAATTTGTTGCATGTCCTCATGCAACTATTGCAATGATTCATTTGTCCATGAGTTGATCTTTTATGAGTTTTGACTCATATAGATTCGTTCCAAACTTTGCTTCTTGATATATTCTTTTTGGCAAAGTATAATACATTTGATTGCAACATTTTTTTTAATGGTTGGTTCTTGTGTGACAACCAATTTTTTTTTTTTTTTTTTTGCAATGGTTCTTGTGTAACAATGTTTTATTTTCTTTGTTGCATCAAAGTTCATGAAAACATTTAGAATCAATTACTTCATCAATGAATTGATCATTTGCAAGGCATATAATGTTTTGGATCATGTTGCAACAATAGTTGGTTGGAAAGTATATGTGGGTGGAAATGAAATCAAAATGTGTGATAGTGTATGACATGTAGATATGAAATGATGTCCCTTCCCCCCAACTAAATATATGACAATGTGAAAAAGGGAGTGAGAAATTTTTTCAAAGTTACAATTTTAGCATTTTAATGAATTACATGACAAAAAATTAGAAAACAACATACCTTCACTTACATTAAATGTGGATGAGTTGTGTATGTGTAGTGGCTGCAAAATTCTGATCATATTCTTCTTCAAGTGGCTGAATAAGAGGAGTCATGGATAAAGAGATAAGATGACTTTTTATTGATCCTACTAAAACTTGTTGAATCTGCTCCAAAATGCTGAAAATAATAGTCTTCATGTCTTCAAAACTCATTGGCACAATTCCTACTATGTGAAAAGATGTTCTGATGTCGAACATAGTAGGAAATTATTGACTTAGTGGCCATTAATGGATGCCACTAGTCAACACGAGAACTCTCACCATTGATGACAATGAGAGTCAAGATGCCCAAACACATATTGCTAGGTACGAATGATTTTGCCGATGTCGAGTCACCTAGAAGATATGACGAACAAGGGACATTAATGTATTCCCATTGATTGTCAGTATGAGAACTTGCCATTAAGGCATGCAAGCCTCAAGGTGTTTTTACAAAGAACTTAGACTCAAATGACTATGGACTCAATAATTTGCATTGAAGCAGGGCTTATTTTCAGAATGAGAATGACAAGAAGTGGAAGATGGCAATGGAGAGTAGAAATGGCAATGGGCAATAAGCATGTGAATGAGCCTCTTTCTTTTATTTGTGGGTTATGAATAGACAAAAGGAAATGAAAAGTGGATGTGAATGTAAATGGAAAATATGAAGTGAAATGAGGTAAATGGTTTATTATGAGGTATGGATGTGATGGAGACAATAGTATCTGAAAGTTTTTCAAGTGTTTGGATCTGATTTTGCATCAGCATATTTCCTCTTTGTTGCTGATCATCCTCTTATGAAATAAATTGGTCTCTTAGAGAGACACCATTCTCTTGTAGTCATTTGTCCTTCCTCCTGGAACCTGCAAAAAAAACTAATACTTCTTCTGCAATGGAATGTAAGATTATCAAATGAGAGAGGTGATCAATCTCTCTAGTTATGATATTTACACACAAAACTAAGAATTTGTATTAATGAAAGAAGTTCTCAAAGAAAAAAATCAAAAGAATTTATATATGTTTTGGAATTAGTGCCTCAAGTTGAATGTTGCTTCTTTTCAGCAATTTATTTCATTATTTACCATTTCAAACTCTAATGATGGATTTCTTACTATGTAGATCTTTTTGAGACCATTCCAACGATACTTGAATCATCAAAATCTGATTTTGTCTGAGAAAGTTAGGCTGATTTGAACAATTAAGTTTTTCAGCTGCTAAAAATCTTGAATAAAAAATTAGTCGTTCATCTTTCATCATCAGTCCAAAAATTAATCAATACCTCTAGAAAAAGTGAGCAAATAACTTATTCATTTCATTGATTCAAAATTATTATTATTATTATTTTTATTTATTTATTTATTTTTAATGAAATAAAGCATGGATGAAATAATTGTTCTTATGAATATTTTTGAAACAAAGTCATGCCAATGCTTCTTTCATGCAAGATAAAAATAAAAAGCTTGAAATTTCTAAAGTCAAATTCCTAACTATGAAGGAGATGAAGGTAGAGTCCTTTTCAATTTATACAGCTTGCATTTGATGCACATGTAATAGTGTGTTTGCCTCAAATAATCCATTTGTCACTCATCATGTGCCACCACACATGAATTCTGCCACATTTTCCTTCAAATAAGGAAATCAATTCCTTGATTATTTCTCAAAATTGAATTTTATAAAACCGTGACAGTTTTCATAATAAAAAAAATATTTTTCTCTCACGCACACTACAAATTAGTGCTCTGAAGAACCTTGAATTTCTCCCAAATGGATGCAAATTTCAGATATTTCTTATACGATTACCCAATTCACCCCGTTCCCGAAAAAACCCATGTTTTAGTTTTTTCTAATTCACCTCAGGTTGCTCAGCAAATTCGTTTTAAAATCGAGTGTTTTTGACAATTACGCATTTCGTTTTCTGGCAATTACTTGTGGTTTGATTTGTTTTTATTTGCAGGTTTTGAAGTGTAATGGCTTGTATCTCACAGAGAAGTTCAGATCGATCTTCCTCATTCCAATTACTTGCAATGGAATCTACAATCTTCTCTTCATCAACAATCTGAAATCTTCTCTTCATCAGCAATTTCTTCATATGATACACTTCCATTGTATGTCTCTACAATTTGAATTTGTAATCTTCTCTTCATCAACAATTTGCAATCTTCTTCTCATTAACAATTTACAATCTTTTCCTCATCATCAGTTTCTTCATGTGATATACATTCATTGTGTGCAAATTTTTTAAAAATTATTTCTAATAACTGTTGTTTGAGGAAAAACGAATATGAAAAAGAGAAGGTTCTTTTTTTTTAAATTGCAGTGCGTGGTGCTTTGTGTGGATTGAAGGTCTGCATATATGCGTAAAGTCAAGCCAAAGAATGACCTCATGCATATGCGTGGGTCCTATTTCCATGAGTCATTTTTTTTTTTAAATCGATTTGTTAATAAAATTATGTATGTTATATTTTCAAAAATTAAAAAATACACATATATATTTCATTAAACAAAACATTGTATTGGAATTTTTTTTCATTTTTTTTAAATTATTATATATATATATTTTTATTGAATCAATTGAAATGATGAAGTTTATTTTGTCCCCTTTTTTTTTTCTTTTTTTCTTTTTTTTTTACATAACAATTATTTTTCTGATCCTCTAGATCATACAAGATGCAGGAGGAGAGCATACTCAAGAATTATTAATTTTTTTTTTTACATAACAATCATTTTTCTGATTCTCCAGATCAGAAAAAGTGCAAGAGGAGAGCATACTCAAGAATTATTAATTTTTTTTTTTAGATGTAAGAAATAAGGTCTCCTAATTACACTTCCCTAGCAACGGCGCCAAAATGTGTAGTCAATTTAGTGTCCTAAATTGCTAACATAAATGATCAACTAGGGCTAGTAAACTGATGAAGTGTGGTGCACTATATGTGCTTAAGTGACCTCTTCCTTACTTCGTTGTATGTATTTTATTGATGTTTTTGGGGGTTTTGTCTTTTTAGTACTTATGTTCAAAAGATGAAATCAAATCTATGTCAAAAAGAAAAGAAAAGGAAACCTTAGACTCAAAACAGAGTGTAATTGTAAATTCTATCCATAATTAGGAAAATGATGAAAAAAAATAGAACATTCTAATCCATGGATATCCTAGCTTGCAAATGAACATGAAATGTAACTCAACATAATACAACCAAATCTCTTTCATCTAATATTGATATGTTGGAAGAGCTTTTAAGAAAAATAATGGTTGTAAGATAATGAGGATCTTTTAATCTAATTGCAAAACAGAAAATGCTAATTAACTCAACAAAATACAACCAAATCTCTTTCATCTAATATTGATATGTTGGAAGAGCTTTTAAAAAAAAGAATGGTTGTAAGATAATGAAGATCTTTTAATCTAATTGCAAAACAGAAAATGCTAATTAACTCAACATAATACAACCAAGTCTCTTTCATCTAATATTGATATGTTGGAAGAGCTTTTAAAAAAAAGAATGGTTGTAAGATAATGAGGATATTTTAGTTAAACAAATAATGCAAGACATGAATTAAAAGCTAACAACACAAAATTAAAAGCTACTTATCTAGAAAGCATGTAGAAGCCTCCTTGGATAGCAGGGGCCCTCTGCTACCGATTTGGTGAAATTCTTCAGCTCCTTAAAGTTGTAATCAAAACAGCATCAAAGAACTGAACTTCTTTTTTGAAAAACTCACAAATCTACATCCCATTCCATCTTAAGCTTTGTTACAAAAGACTCTCTATTCCTTTCTCTTCTTCTCCTATTTTTCACTACTTTTTCATTACCCATGATAGGAGAAAGCTTCTCCTATTTATACAAAATATGAGGAGTCATCTCATTAATGGGAGTCCATGAATCTCTCCCTCCATCTCTAGAGTTACAATCAAAATAGGAAATGATAAGACACATGTTTTTCTAGAGTTTCAACACAACTAAGAAATGAGACACATATCCTCTTAGAGTTTCAATACAACAAGGAAATGAGACACATATCCTCTTGATCCCATGATCTTCTTCAACCAAATTCAAATTTGTCCTTAGAGTGCCACATAAGGGTCTTCTAGAAGTCTCCTTTTGACCTACACATGTCACAAAACTCATAACACACACACACACACACACACACACACACATATATATAAAACTATGTTAATTTTCTAGTTTCTAGTCATAAATTCACTTTAAATACATAAAACAAATAACTTTGGAAGACAAGGATCCTAACCCATATATTTATGAAAATGGTTACTTGATGTAGGGTTTTAGGTCAGATGGCTATGAAATAAGAGCTAAATGGTTATGACATAATAGAAATATGTATGAATATGGAAAACACTTTTGAGACTCAACAATATACTCAATCCCATTCTTGAACAAGTGATACTTATTCTCATGGTGATGAAATATTGCTCTCCTATCATGAAGATATGGGCTACCCAAAACTATACCACAAAAATCAAGCGGAATTACATCAAGTTCAATTTCATAAAGAAATTTTGTAGTGATTGCAAATATAAGGATGCACCTCCTTTTAACTTACAGTTTTTCATTCTCACATACCCAACCTAAAGGATATGGTATATGAGTGGAATTATCTCTAAATTTAACTTCTTGAAAATTTCTTCTGAGATAAAATTTTCTTGTGAACCACTATCAAACAATGTGTCTATCTTGGTATGCTTTGGAGTAACTCTAATATGAAAAAGGTCAATTTTTGTTTTTTCATCTTGAATTTAATTGAGACAACTTGAAGAACTAGTACTTGCAATGTACTTACCTCTTAAACCCGTCGATGTGATCTTTGTTTCATATTCAGAATCAGAACCTAAATCATGTTGTATAGTTGCACTGGTCTTATCCTTCTCCTTGTTTTTAAACTTCTTGGGTCTCATCTCTAGATTAAGTTTCCAGAAATGATATTCATCATGGTCATATTTGGAACAATGTTTACATGTGGGTTTTTCTTTCTCCGTCTTGATGAAATCACTCTTCTTTCCTTTTGCCTTGAAATTTCCCTTTCCTTTTTCTCCAAAATCAAGGTCTTCTCACTTGTTTGATCTGAAGCATGTTTCACTCTTGCCTCTATATGTGTGGAATGTACACAAACTTGATCTAAATTTGTATGGTTAAAAATGAGAAAAGTGTGTCTTAAATAACAATGAAAACCTCCATTGTATTTCAACAAAGTGTCTTGAGATGTCAAATCGACACCCAATATTAGTGCTCTTCTTCTAAATTCTTGAGTATAGTTTTGCACACTTTGTCCCTTTCCTTTCCTAGATTTTTTCCAATCCATTATAGCTTTTTACATGTATGCTAATGGATAGAATTGTCTTCTCAATGCAGCAACAAAATCATTCCAAGAGGTTAATACCTTACCATGTTTCTTCATGTCCTCTTGAGTTTTGGCTTCCCACTAAATAAGTGTTGCACTCTCCAACCTTAATGAAGAAAGGTGAATCTTGGTGTCATCATCCTTGATTCTTTGAATCTTGCAATACACTTCAAGCTGACAAACCCAATTATCTAATCTATCAGCATTTAACTCTCCATCATACATAGGAACATCAAAATTTATGTCAATTTTCAGAAATGGAGTTTTGCCATGTCCCTTTAAAGAATGTGGAGGTGTTTGTGAAGGGATTGTTGTGGAAGAAGATGATGGTGAAGATGGTCGTGAGGGTAGAGGTAAAGAGAATGGTGGTGTAAAATGTGGTTTGTCACCATTCCCTCCATTACCTTTTGGAGTCTTGTGCCCATATCCTCTGTCTCCTTTTAAAGACTTATCTCCCTTTGGAGGATTGGAGCTTTCACCTTGCAACCTTGTGTTTCTCTCCTCATAAAGAAATTTCACCATTTTTGTCATATCAAATAATTGTTTTCAGAAATCCTTTTCATCCTATGACATATTGTCATGCTCTCCTTCATGTGCCATGACTGTTGAAGATTCAGGTACAATTTGAGGTGAAATTTCTGGTGGAGATTGTGGCAATTGTGCTCTCCTTGTCCTTCACCTAACTTGAGGACTTGAAACCACAATATTTCCTTCTCCTCTATTGAGCTTCAACCTTGTAAGCATCAGGAAAACCTTCCAAAAAATTAAACCCTCAAAGCAAAAAATAACCAAAAGAACCAAATCTCTGATATCAAACTGATCTGTATATGAAAGCTTGAGGACTTATGGAAAAATTTACAAGTGAATACATTAAGGTTTTTTAACCTCTTATGTCAAAATCATTAACATATAAACACATATTAAAACTCCATTTTTGCAGAAATAATGAAGACAATAATATCATAACAATAAACACAAAACAACAAGTGATGAAAGAGTTCAACCCTCTTGGGCTACATCTCCTAGTCCATCTTCTAATGGTTGGGCCTCTTTCATTATGTTCAAAAAAGTTTGTTTACATCAAGTTAAAATGCTCAAATGGATTAAATCATGTCTCCAATGGCTTCAGAATAGTTAAAAACTAATAGATGGGCTCTTTTCACTCCAAAATAGGCTAAAAATTGAATGATTTATGCTCCAATGAAGTTATGCACTATCTGTCCTACAATTCGCACATTCCTACAAATTCAAAAAATTTGTCCACATGAAGCAACAATTTCGTCCCACACTGGTGAGGCCACGCTTGGGGAAAGTTTTCGCATGGTTAAATGATCTATGTCGTATTTATCCGTCTAATCTAGTTCCAAGTGTCCTCATTCTTGCCTTTGATTTTGGAATTGGTTATGTTTTCTAGCTGGTTGTAAACCTGCCTCCCTGTGGTTTCATGGTGGTTCAACTATGGTTAATGGTTAGGGTTAGAGGAACCACTACCTATTGGATTCCTTGACTGCGGTAGTATCTGTTGTGGAACCTGCTTCATGTGAACGTTTCATGTGGTATGGCTTTGCAAAAACTGCCGGAGTTAACACCATCGTAGCAACAAATGTTGTTGTCATATCACATGTGTTCACTAGCTCAAACCACTATCATAACTGTTTAACCAATTGCTGCACATACCTTGGCTTATGGATTTTATCGTAGGTTTGTTGGTGGTGTATTAAAACATCAATCCACCAGTTATAATATAGGTTTTGACTTTGGGTTATGTAATATCATATGGTTGTGATATGGTATAATGGTTACTCTGCTGAATATATGTATTGTCACCTAAAAATTTGGTATATGGTTTATTATATATGTCGGGCTGGGGTTAGCTCTTAAAAATGGTCTGTGGACTGGGGTTGGGGGTTAACCCTGGTCCCAAACTCCGCATTCAAATCAAATAAATGTTAAATAGTGCATTGAGACCATAGTTATTAAGAAACAAAGTAGCGATATGAGTGGAAAGCTCTGTTGCTCAATGGGAGGTCTCACACTCGAACCCTGTGGGTTGCTTCTCGGCCTCCAAACCAAAATTTACATGGCCACTAGGAGGTCAGGTGGAAACCTTTGGTTTGCCCATATGGTCCTCCTTTTTTTGTCCAACAAACCAACACTTGAACAATACAAATACACCAAATTTGAGCCAATAATAACCTGCCAAGTGTCAAACAACCATTGGCCGATGGAGTGCAATCTCCTTCCCATTCATGGTCCAGTTAGAAGTGCGAACAACTGACTATGAACTCTTGTACAACCAGAATCCATTTGTTTTGTTGTTTTCCAAAATGAACAGAACCTAGTATCGGGAGCATTCAATGTCGTATTTGAGTGAAATGAGTGGTGTTGGATTCATAGCAACGAGGTATACACATTGGCACTAGTTTCAAGCCATTTTGAAAACTTTGAATTTTGGGTATTAAACTGATCCACCCGATCAATATTTGAGATTATGAAATTTCAAGTCATGCTTGCAAATTTAAAGTGAGGAATAAGAAAATCCTAGTATATGGTGGATTATTGTAGAGATGACATAAAAAAAAAGCTAAGCTAGATAAGTTAAATTCAAATTTGATGCATTGCATTACCTTGGCTTTCCTGGACCTCTTTGAATTAGCGTGTCATGTTCCAAATATAGAAGAGATAAAAAAATGGTGAATTTTTTGAGATTTGGTGAGTTTCTAGTTTTTAGCCATGGAAAAGTACTGAATAGGCCAAACTGATCTATGTGCCCAAAGATAGGACCCTTTTTTCATGGTAGAAATTCTATATGCAAATTTAAATGGGGTTTTGATTTTGTAACTTTTACGAATGTACTCGATTCCTAGCTTATATGATGCTAAAGTTTCAATGTTTTAATATAAAAGTTTTATAAATCATTCTCTAATATAGATTGGATAGGTTTCAAAATTATGTTTGAATTGTTTTATGGGAGCACAAATTTAATATGGATGCTATGTATTCCTGGGAAAGTATAATTTATTTTGGTTGACGACACAAATGGTACTAGGTGGTATAACTTTATCATCAACCTTTGATGAATCCTAAGAACATTTTTATCTCTTCATGTTTTTTAAAAACACATGAAATTTAGGTGTTTCTTCCTTTCTCATTGTTTTTAAAACATCCACAATGTGTTCAGATAATAAACATGAATGCAATTCATCTTTTCAAAATTATGCTGAAAGAAAAAAGGCTGCATCAAAATTTGAGCATAAATTTTCCTTTTAGGTGACGTCATGTCCTATTTAAGAACATTTATTTGGATATTAATGATAAATATGTTTCCATGTCCTTTCAAAGAAATTTATTTGGATAGTAATTCTGAAGACGTTAGTGATTTCTAGATGAAGCTTGTATAATATAGTTTTGGGATTCACCTTCTGTACTATGATGTTGTTCATAACTTACTTTTTTTTGGAGCTTCAAGATTATGGGCCTCCAAAATATGATCGAGGTGGATATTAGTGACTACTTTCCTATTCCATTTGGACCCCCAAAACTGTTCTTTCAATTTCATTTATTGTAGCATAGTTTACTATTTTTGGAAGTTACTCAGGCCTTGAACTTTTGAAGCCATTTTGAGGCCCTAAACGACAATTTTTTGGAAAAAAGGAAAACCAATAAAGTTTTTGAAGGGTTTGAAGTATAAATCTGTAGTCCTTAGATAGATATTTCTAATGAGGTTTCATATGCATCAAACAAATATCGTATGCCAAAGTTACAACCCTGGGAAGTTGGTGTACCAACTAACCGCCAACGGGGCCCACAAACATTTTGCACTTCATCTCCGAGTGTTAGGTTTTTGGATGTTTATGGTTTTCAGTTGTTTTTAAATAATAAAATTGACTTTGTGCCTCATTTTAAGATAGTTAATAAGACATGTAGTTGTCACATCGCATCTCAGAGATAAGCTACCATCACTCGAGCTAGTTTGTTCCATTCTACATGTAAATAATTTCAGTACTCATTATTAATTAATTGAAGTTACGTTCTTTCACTCTATCTATGTGTTCTATTTAAATTTTTGTTTCATTTTATTCCTTCATAAAACGTTATCAAAATAGGTACAATTCAAGGCCCATCTGACCATTCTTCAACACATTTTAATCTCTCTCTTTGAATTTGATGACATCATTTTCAGCTATAATGTGTTACCTAGGAAGGCTAAGACTCTCTCTTTGAATTTGATGACATCATTTTCAGCTATAATGTGTTACCTAGGAAGGCTAAGGAATAATTGTCATACCTTATAGAATAATTCATTGAATGTGAGATGAAAATGATAATTTATTGTACAAGAGAATGTTAGAGACCAGTAGGAGGAAATGTAAGGGGCTTTCTCCTTACATCAACCCATCAACAACTTGGTTGGCTTGTGGGAAGTTACTATACCTTAGTGATTGTGAGAATCCAAGGAGACCATATTTTATAGGATATTTGGAGGGAAGCAATCCTCCATTCAAGGAGGTTTCCTCTCACTCATTTTTGTATAATAAAGGAGATTAGAAACTCAATAGCCTATTCAACCTTTTATAGGAAGATAGTGACTATTAGAGCTAGAGCTTGCTACTTGTCGTTCCCATTTTCATGTTATGTATTCAAACCATTTCTGAGATCAATGAAGAACATATTTTTCCTCCAGTTTGAGTTTTTTTCAAGGAAGATGAGTTTATTTGTATTAGGGCTCAATCGAAGCACCCTGATCTAAAAGGACTGTATTAGTTTTGTTGTGCTAAGTGTCTTTTCAGTTATAAAACATGTGCATACTTGTCTCTTTAGTTTGCTTGAGGATTGAGTATTTTAACCATGAATTGTAGATGATTTTAGTGAATTAGAAGCATGAAATAAGCACAAAATACATTGAAAAATAGTGCAAAATAGAGAATAAAGTCACCAAATAACATTTACAAAGTAGGCATGATGAAGCAGTTCACCCCTCCTGGGCTACATCTGTTGCTCCAACTCCCAATGGCATGTCCATCTTTCATTATTCTCAAAATTTTGAAAATACATTTAGTTATAGGCCTCTAATGGTTCTTTTCTCTGCACCAATGGCTCCAGAATGCTACAATTAGTCTATAATGACTCTTCATTCACCCAGAATGGGAAACAATTGAGCCTCCAACTCATTTTCTTAGTAACACTTAGAAAAGCTCCACTAATTGTGGAGAAATCCACTTAACTGGAGTTATTTTGGCGATTTTTGCACAAAAAATAGCGTTGGCTATATTTTTGCCAAACTAAACCGCAACATTTAATATAGGTGGTTAGGGGTGGCCACATGTCAACCCCCATTCTGCGATTATCAAAACAGTTGAGCGGAACTCTGCCTAGACCTTGGGATAAGGTTCCAAACTAGAGTTAAAACCGCTCGTTAATGAAACCATCGATGAACTAACTGTGGAAATGTGACAAGGTTGCAGAGTGTTAAATGTTGTAGAGACTGCAGGAGTTTTAAAACTGTTAGGTCCCTATATTACTAGTATAGTCCCTTATTGTTATTAGTGTAACCCCCTTGTTGTTATTATTGTACCCCTGTAACCCCCATATTGTTATTATTGTTCCCTTAAATTATTATTGTTAGGTCGGATAGGATTACATTGTGGCCCCATGGACTCCTATATATAGAAAGGAGGTTTTGTAATTTGAATCATCCAAGAATTGTTCATTCATGTAATGTATTGGAGGTTTCTCCCTCAAAGTGGCTTATTTCTAAGGCGTTGATATCTCTTTTCTTCTATTTTTGGAGCTGGTTTTGTTAGGGTCCCGTGATTTGGCTGATTGGCAAGCCAAATGACAGTGTAACATCAAACCAAGCTTTGGAGCCCGAGGACCTAGCCTTCGTGGACTCAGAGAGGGCTCTCTCTATATGCGTAAGGGATATCTGTGTGTTTGTTTATTGTGTTCTGATTTTAGGCTAGTTATGAAGTAATTTTTTTTTTTTTGTTTTTTAAGTTGTGAGGGACGAAACTGATCAGAGATATAAAATAGATAACAAGATGTTAGATTAACTGGGCTATGGGGTCAAAAGGTCAAGAAAGCTATTAGATGACGATACAAGGCTGTTGAAGGGCCGATTTGATTCAAGGTAGAAAGGATCTTTGGGAAAAATGGAGTAAATGGACATCAAGTTTGTGAGCAACAAAGATTTTCTAGCATTACTGGTTCAATAGATAGCATAAACATGGTAAGTAAAACCCTTAATCATGCTAAATGTAACTATAAACTAATCAACACATAGAAACAAACATTCAAGCCATGCATAGAAGTATAAGACCCTCTAACTTTGGGAAATGGCTATCAGACTTTGGGGAAAACACATAAGACGGACTAACAACTCAAAACACTATGCCAGAATGCCTAAACATAGTACTTCAAGTTATTGGGCACTTTGAACAACAAGATTTGCATAGTTTTAGGCAAAGGGCTAGATCAGGACTAGGCCTCCTTGGTTCAAACAAAATGATAATCTTAATCAGTCAAAGAGATAGTTTCATGGATGGAACTATGGATAGTCATAGGTAAGCAGGGCACACCATACATCCTACTCAACATGCATAGAACTATTAATGAAACTAGCAACAATATCCTCAAGTTATTAAAGAGCAGTTAAGAATTCTTTAATGCAACTAAGGAGGAAGAAAACATAAAAGCTATGAAGATTTAGGAATTTTGAGGTGCCTCCATGGGCATATCTCAAATTTGTTCTCTACTGATCTATAGCAAGCAAGAAACATGTATCATGAATGAAAACTAGAAGACAACAACAAAGCAAGAAACACTATACCATTCTACCATGTTATGGAATCCATCAACAATCCTTCATCATCCATCCAAGAACATTTTAGAGGAAATCCAAAAGCATAACACAAGTATTTTCTCCAAAGCTCATATGACCATATATTGCTTCTCTTCTCAAGTTCAGCCTTGTTTACAATGAGAGTTTGTGGAATAAATAGGCTCAAGTGAGGAAAACCTCATGGTTCAACTTCCATCCTCATTGGCCTAATCAAAATATCTATACTTGTCCTTGAGGCTTTGCAAAGCCCAAGGCACAAAAATATCTCATAAAATATCTAAAAATTGCTAAAAAAGAGAATTTAATTGAATTTGCATCATTTTCCAAGTGCAAAAATAGCTAAACGCACATTTGGAAAAAGCATATTTTTGAGGTTCAAAAATTACAAAAATACTTCAAATTTATATCAGAAAAAGGTCCCGTAACTTGCCGGAAACATTTGGCAGCCTTCCTGATGTCGAAACGAGGCTCATGATAGCTCGTTGGAAATATATGAGTGTCTACTTTCCGGCACAACTAAAATTTCTCCAATCTGATGCCCAGAAGTCCTCCAAATCTGTACATGTGTGTAAAAAGCCAGAAAATTACAGTCTGCTGATAGACCGGGCAGAGTGTGCAAAATGCGAGCCTTTTTCGCTGTTTTGAGGGGGCATATGATCTCCAAATACTCTGAAAATCACTGAGGACATGCTCATGAAATTATGGCATCCGATGATACCATTCTCCTCCCTTTATGAATCTTCAAAATGAAATGGCGAATTTATGAGTTTTTGATCAAAAACTCAAAAATGCCAAAAAACCAAAAATTGTCAAAATGGGCTCAAAATTGGGGTGCATGACCCTCAAGGGCCCTTGGCAACATGTTCCGAAGCTGAAGCCAAAATGTCAAGTTCTGATATGCCTTTCTTCTCTTTCAGTGCCGGGTGCTTCCCCTTTTCTTCCTTCAGTTTCTCTTTGGTGGCCTTTAGCTTGCGCTGGACAAACTGATTCAACTTTTGATAGTGCTGTGTCATCTTCCTTTGCAGCTCCAGGTATCTGTTTTCCTTTTCAAGCTTCATCTCCAAGTGTTTATTGGCTCTTTCTAGCCATGCCTCCTTATTCTCTTCAATTTCCTGCTCAAGTAGTGCAGTGAGGGGAAAGGATTGAAGATGGGCCCGTTCTTCTTCCTTTTGCTTATCCGGGGCTCTTTTAAGCCCTATGGTTCTAGGCCTCTTCCGCCTAGGCTGGTCTTCTTTTTCATATTCATCAAACTCACCGATGAGCTCCTCTATCTTCACTTGTGCTTTAGCAGCCTCATTCTTTTATTTTATTGCTCGTGTCTCATGGACAACCATATGGACACTCATTTGTTTATTTTGGATCTCCAAAAAATGATTGAAGGTCTTTGCCCGATGAAGGTCATTCTCCAATGCTTCAATTTTACCCTCGCGATGGATTAAAAGGTTTTCAAGAAAGCGGGCTTCATTATCGCTGTCATCACTTTGGATTGGAATGACAGCCAATGCACCTCCATGTTTTTGACTTTCTCCTATCGTACCTTTCCCTTTGCCTTTGAAAGCTAACCTTGCACTCTTCCTTCTTGACATGCTAGTGGGAGACCTCTTTGGCGATTTTCTTTTGCTAGGGACAACTCTTGTTACTTTTGGAGTGGCAGCCTTAGGCCCTTTCTTTCTTGCTATGTTGGGCTTTGTCTTTTTAGGAGAGGGAGGCACAATTGCTTTGCCTTTGTCAGCTTTTTGAAACTGCTGCTCTTCTTGAGGCTGCTGTGTGTCTTCTTCAGGTTGCTTCTGCTCTTCAATGTCATGATGCTGATTTGTCTCAAATTCTTGTTGCCCTTGATCATCAGCATCATGCTACTCCTGTGCTTGGATTTCTTGTTCATTTGGTGGCTCAAGCTGATGTTCATGACCTTCAATAACAAGTTGCTTCTCTTCCTCTTGTCCCTGCTGTTCATTTTCACTGAGATGCTGTTGTTCAGCACTCTTTTCTTCTTGCTCCTGCTACTGCCCTTCATCTTCAATTTGCTGCTCTTCACCTATTTCTTTTTACTGTCCAAACTACTGCCCCTGTTCACCAACATCAAGCTACTGGTGTGTTTCAACTTCATGCTCACTTTTTGGTTCAAGCTGCTACCCCTGACCATCAAAATCATGATGCTAGTCTTCATCAGTTTCTTCATGTTTGTCCTCTTATTTTTCTACCTGTTCATGTCCTTCTTCTTCATGCTGTCCTGACTGTTCTGTAGTAATCTTGAGCCTTCTAGGAGTAGGCCTACTAGACAAAGGTACATGGCGATGAATAGGCTGGGTGGGAGATACATGGATAGGAGGAACAGTAGAGAAATCTGGGTGACTGATAAAAACATCCCATGGAACCTATTTCTTCTCTAGCTGGTGTAGGATGATAATTTTGATCAGAGAATGATGGAAAAGGGAAGCTATTTGCAGAGATGGAGTCTTCTTCTGGACTGTGGATGCCATCTTCTCGATGCTTTTGTATAAAAAGTAAGGGAGATTTAGCTGCCTAGTTCTAGTGAAATGCATCAATAGTCGGACATGGTAGGCATAAACTCGAGTAAATCTCCCTTCACAAGTAAAATAATTCATTATGACCTTCATTAGAGGAGCATAGCTAGCAAGAAGATAAGAGAAAGGAAAAATAGCAGTGCAAGTATCTCTGTGCTCGGGCTTGATGAAAGGCTTGTAGTCATATAGGTCTAGATGGGTCTGCTTGAACCATTTCTCGCCATGATATGGAATTTTGGTGGCTTTAGACACTGACCTCGGGGAAAACTTGAAATCAAGGTCTGCTACTTGGAAATGCTTGCTTTGGAACCTCAGGGTGCATAGGTGTGTCAAGGGCGAGAAACTTTTGACCTCCTGTACCTTCTGGCGGAAATCTAAACAACCTACCTCATGAAAGTTGAAAAGGATGGATGGATGTGGATTGACCTCCTCTGTAGAGATAGGCTCATATCTCTTATGTAAACCACTTCTGTTGTCTTGCCTAGGTGGCATTTTGGGCTAAATAAGCTCTTGAAGCACCAAACAGTCTTATTGCCTTTAAACTGCCTTCTTTAAACTAAACCCTGTCAATTCACTGTTTTGATAGAGAAACAATGTATTTGAATGACTTCAAAATGTTTCCTCACACTACAAAACCCCTGCTCTGTCTTAAAAAGTGGCCTTTTCACCTTTAATATGTATCTCAGCCAGCAGACCTCTTAACAAGAGACAATACAGTGAAATGGAGACAGACTGTTAGGTGAAATTGCTGGGTATAATGTAAAAATCACCTTGCTTTTGTAAAGTTTGGAGGTCAACAACCCATTTTTATCTTTGACAAAAGTAAACTTCCTAACTCCACCATCCTGTCCTTGTCTAGTGTGTCAATCAATCAACACAGTTCACAACATATACAGTCAATCTTGAGTGTAGTCATATAGTCAATTTCATAGTTATGGAACAAAGGTGACAGAGTTTTTGAAAAATGCTCCAAAAAGTTCAACAAAGTCTGTAAGAGTTTTATCTTTTCAAATAATCAAGGCTCCTTATCAATGTAGAACCCCGGTCCTCCTTTAGAAGAATACCTTTACAACTATCTGAATATCAGTTTATGAAATAAGCTTGAAGAACAAAAGACATTGCAGTAGAATACACAGTGAACAACTTATCTTTTATGTGGTTGGTAGGGGTAACCTACCTTTTTGATGCTTTGAAGATATAAGGTATCTTGTTCGTTGATATGTAGAGGTGAAAACACACAGCTCTTAGTTCAACACATCTCTTTTCCTTGTAGGCACTTTTATTAGTATGCCCACCACTCCGGCACAGCTTTGATCAATGGATACTTTCACATCAAAAACACAGTTTACAGATATGATGATAGGGTTTGAAAAGTTTTGAATGCTGTGGTAACAAAGACTTATGGCAGTTCAATGTCGAAAAGCTCCCCTTTGACCAAAACCTTAACCCTAATATGCAGCTCAATGGGCATATGAAGATATATAAACTCAACAGTGATGACTTGTCAAGATTTGTAACAAAGCTTTCAGTTAGGGGAGATATGGTGAGTTTTTAAACATAAAACCTATCTCTTTGACTCACACCGGAACGTTCAACCTTTACCCTTGTTTGGTCTTGACAAACACAGTGATTCTTCCACCCTACAGATTTTTAAAATGTCAAAGATGCACGTGGAGTACCTTGAGATTTGAATGGCAAGGCTTGGCTGATCGTTTGAGTGGATTTGGAGCACCTTTGGAGGCGTTTGAAACCATCAAAAGATGCGTGGCATGTTCATATGGAAGAGCGCCGCGCAAATTTGTGCCGTTGGGTCACTGTCAGGCCGACAGGACCGGAGTGCACAGGTGTGGCGCGCACATGTACAGGCGCGCCGCGCAACAGTTATGCGCCCGTGTATTTCTGCCTCTGAGCGCGCCGCGCACAGATACAGGCGTGCCGCGCAATGAAACCTGGAAAAACTTGCGAAAATTCCCAAATTTTCTCGTCTCCAGTCCTGTGAATGGAAAGAGTGGAATGATATTTTGTGCTTGTTGAGATATTTAAAAGGAAGTCCAACGGTCTTTATTCCTTTGAATGCAAAATAACCAATCATTGTTGACATGAATTTTGCGAGGGTTTTTTGGGAAAACACTCTTTTTTAAAAGCATTTCTTTTGTCCATTCGAAATAAAACAAAGTGCCCTTGAATGTGTTAATAAGGGTTTACATTTGGAAACTGTGAGTAATATAAGAAGGTTGTGTATCTTACTCGAGTAGTAGCAATGGCTATGACCCTTCCCTAGGGTCAATGCTATTCATCTTATTTACACATTTGAACAGTGCCTTCTAACACTGCTAACCTTTCCAACATAGCAAGTAAACCCAGAAATACACTAATAATTTATAAAACATTCTTTGCCATCCTGCAAGGGGGCAAATTTACCTTTTTGAACCTGAAAATAATAGTGTATGCTCTGGATGTTCTGGTGGTGATAATACTTACTGTGAAACTGATTTGATTATCAAGTGTCTTTTAACACATTTTCTGACTGTGGGTACAGAAAGCGGTTGCATTTATTCAGGCGCTTTCCTCTTAGTAAATTTCAAAAAGAGATCTCTTCAATCTCTTTTCTCTTACTCAATTTGCATTGATATGGTGCCATTGACTTTTAAAAGTGAACATGCCTATGTAAGTTTTAGGATCATTCTCCAGAAACTGAAAATATGTCAAAGTGCTTCCTTGTATGTTATGAACCTGTAAACTTACTTGTAGGACCCTTTGCTGCAGAAGAAATTGAATTGTTGCCTCAAATATCTTTGATACTTTCTGACTCTTGAATGGAATTCTTGTCTCTGACATTTGAAAGGAGATGGCTTACCCCTTTTAACTTGGTTTGACAAACTCTGCCTCTAAGTGCTTCATCAACCTTTTCCAACTGGAGGTGTCCAAAATTTGCTGCATTCATTTAGACTTTGTCATGGTCTATTTATCAAGAAGGGCATTGCTTTCCAATACACTTTCTCTGCTCAGAAAATATTAATATGATGTCTCTGTCCATTTGAATAATGACAACCTATGGTTGTTTCCAGCTGCTTATCTTTACATGCTTTTCCAAGGTTTCAAAACTCAGATCATAACTTTTTAATATCCTTGTGTTGAGGAGACAAACATATGAGGTGTAAAAAGCAGCTAGAGTTACTCATAAACATCAAAGCTCTTATTAGCCATTTTCTTCTAATGGAGCTCTGAAATCACCAAACCTGCTGCATCTGAAGGCTACATTTATCTTTGTGGTGGAGTGTAGATTGCAACACCATGAACTTGCACTGGCGCTTTGAATGAGAACAAGATGTCACATGTCTGGGACTGTGTACTACTTGCCTGCCTTTTCTTTATGTTCATCCAGAAACCATTGACTGTATTTCACATTTCAACAGAAACAAAATAACACACAGAGGTCTTTTTTACTGAAGTATTTTCCTGCTCAAGACTGATTTGAGCCATTCATATTAACACCCCTGCAGAGATATTTGTTATGATATCTTTGATTAAAGGAGTCCTTTTTTGATGCGCCATGATGATGACTGAAACTTCAAACGATCCTCTTTCTTAGGACACAAGACCAAAAACTCTGCTTTCTTTTGTCTTGCACATTTCAGATCTTAGCCGTGTTTTGATCATCACTTTCACTCAGAAACCTAGAGTCACTGGTTTACTGTCTAGTAAAAAAAAAACCTGTTCTTATAATAAGTTTTGCAATCCTTGAAGTCAATATTGGCCATCGCCCTCGGCTTGTAGATGAAGGAGGCACCTTAACCCTCTGCTTGTAAATGAAGGAGGTTCTTGGCCATGAAAAATTATTAGTCTGTTTGACAGTGGTGTCTTTCTTCTACTATGATTTCATGCTGAATGGAAGCTGCAAGGTCTTGATGAGTAACTCCTTACCCCGCAGATGTATCTCAGGCTCATGTTGACATTGAGAAGCAGTTGTTCTTCTAAATGTGGATTCAAGAATTTTCTCCTGAGATGATGATATATTTCCTGTCTTTGTAAAATCCATAAAACATTGTAAAACACCTAATAATCAGCTTGAGACTGTGGTCTATGCAGTGCTGAGACTTAGGGGTGTGTAAGTGGCGCGACTTAGGGCTGTTATCAATTTCATTTGCAGAGTGGGAGGTCTGTCATGATTGGTCTGTAACAGATGGAGGTTTTTGGCCTTTTGATGGTTGCCAAGGGTAAAATGCCTTAAAGCGCCACTTCCTAACTTAGGGGAGGCTTTTGAAACAGACTTGGATTTGCTTTTTAGAGCTGATGGGCAGACCAGTAGGGCTAAAGCTAGACATGATAGTGATAATGAGTTTTGACTTTGACATGGGCGGACTGAAAAAGTAGGAGGGTGAAAAAAGTTTTATGAGGGTTTTCTAGATGACAAATTGACATATGGAGATCAGCTTCTAGAAAACTCAGCTATGGATCTAGTCATCACTAACAAGTGAAAAATACTGATGACTAACAGTGGCTCCATTTGGGGAGGGCAGCTCCTCGTCAGGAGGTGTCGAGAATTCAGATCTTTGGCTTATGAAGACCAGTGCCTTACCCATTGGCGCAAAATTTCACCCTTCTTTGATGCTATTTCTGAAAAGTGACAGTATGGTTAACATCAATGATATTTCTACCTACCCCACTATCTTTCCTAACATTTTTTCTTCTCTTTGGCGCATTTGAACTAGCATCCTTTTGACAATGTATATTTTTATTTTTGCAAAATGAACCTATCTTATTTCTACTCTTATATCTGTCGGGAGTTCAGATTAAACTAATGAACTCCTTTATTACTCTACCTATGCTAGATCTACTGTCAAGATTAAGCAGTTTGACAGGATTTTTTTCTCTAATCTAAAACATGAAATTTAAAATGATCAAATCAGGATTAGACAGTCTGATTTGTCATGCATTTGCGGCATAAAAGACAAGCTACACACAAATATTATTTTCAACAAAAGGAAAACTAGACAAGCGGGGCTAAGATGTAAAATGTATTTTTCATCCCTCACTTCTCTCCTTGGTTATGTTTTAGGCATGTGGAACCAGAATCTCTCCCTAATCTAAACTTTGTGATAAGTCAATCTTACACAATGTTGACTATCTTTTTCACTCACTAACTTATCAGCAAATAAATTTAAACAGGCTCAGCTATGATTAGGCTAGATAGTTGAACAAGACATTAAAGTATTAGTAGCGGCACTTAGACTTGCGCATTTTCTGAAGGACTATTTTTTGGAACATGGGGCCTTTGTTCTATCTTCACTCGCCCCCTTTTCTATCTTTTACTGTTTTTGAATTTTCTATTTTTCTATGTTTAAAACAGTGGTATATACAATGAATGAAAGTATTTCAAACTCAGTAATCTTATAAATGATGGAATTTAAGCATCTTATCCTCGTAAGGATCTCCTCTCACCCTTGGCCCACTCAACTCCTGAAAAGAGAAATTTGGGAAGTTTTCTCTCTCTAACATGACATAGGGATTCATGCAAGAATCTCTGAACAGCCCGGTATCTTCCCGCTGTACCTATTTTTATATCTGACTCCCACTCCTTTCCTTACTGTACATCTTCCTCAAGTAATGCATGTACTCTTGGTCATTCTTGAAATAGATAATGACATCATCAAGGTATGCAAAAATGCAGAAATTCAAAACTGGGAACATGGCCTTCATGAACAAATTTCTGATATTGGGTGGTTTTGCAATTTTGATTTTGAAATTAGATCTACCTCCCGCAAACTGGAAAAAATCTTTAAGCTGTCTACTTTGCAAGGGAATCTTTTGAACATGACCTAAAACATCATCTTGCGGGAACACATGATTAAAAGCACTTTTAATTGGTATATCATGGTCTTGGGTAGAAAAAACAGAATTTCTGTTATAGGGATATGTAGTAGTATTTCTAAAATCGAAACAGACTCTATGACCAGCTGTTTTATCCTTGATTATTATAGTTTGGTTCAGATTGTTATGTCTTCTCTTGTCAAGGTTATTCTTTGTGGAAGAAAAAGTATCACAACATTTTCCCTTGTTTTTCCTGTAGAAATTGGTATTCTGCATGAGATTTCTGATTCTAGCATTTCTGAGTTCTTCACGAAAAGACAGAATACGAGCCAATTTCAGTAGCTCAGGTATGCTGGGACTGCATCTATCATTCTTGCTCATAAGAAATTTATCAGGCATTTTTTCTAGATTTTGAGCTGCTGAGGCTATAGTCAAAGTTTCATTTGCAGTGGATGATCCATATGATGGTAAATCTTTGAGGCATGGTAGAAAAATTAAACTCCCTTGCTCCCGGGTTCCGAACAGGTTTATGGTGTGTAAGTCTTCTAAAGCCTTTACCCGGAAAAAATTTCCACACGTTACTACTGGTGTTTGACTAGGGTTAGAGTAATTCGCTTGATATTACATAAGGGTTTGCGCTTCTTGCTCTAATCCCACCTTAGAAGGGACATACTTACTTTCTTCATGACATAGTTGTTCATGATCATGGTAGTTTTGAGTGTCTAGTTCATCATAGAGCACCAGGGGCAGCTGATGTGGTGGATCTAAGTTTATTTCGGTCTCTTCTGACTCTTCCTCCATGTTTTCATCAATATGCATAATGAAAGAGTTCAGGTCGGAATGTAAGGAATACATTGGAATGTTGTCTGGCCTCTCTTGAATACTAATCATGTATTTCATGTGTGACTCTCGGTAGAGTATTCTTGTCTGGTCAAACACAGGAATGGTGGCGTATGACATGTCTAGTTGAATATTCCCTTGGAGTTTGGCTCCCCAAGATCTGGATAGAAGCATCCTGTACTTGGGAGGGATGTCTGCCACTACTATATCCATGATTAGATGTTTCGCAGGTATTTGGGCCAGACTAAAACAAAGGTCTTTGATCAAACCCAGGCATTTGACTCTACTCAAATCAAATGAATACAAGTCTTTGTATGGTCTTGTGATTTCCAGGCCTAGTCTTTCCATTACTACCTTTGGCATAAGATTATGCGAGGCGCCGAAGTCTAGCATGGCATTGTGGAGGATTTGGTCGTGGATGTTTAGGCTAATGTAAAATGGAAGAGTAGTTCCTTCTTGGAATTTTCCCTCTATCTTCGGACCAAACAACACTTCAGGAGTGTCATCAGCCAGATTAACAGTGTTCGCATCATTTCCTAGATTTAGGACTTTTAACACTTGGGTTTTATAAGAGCTTTGAGCGATGAGTTCGGTAAGAGGCATGGTGATCTTGATCTTGGCGATTTCGCCTTCAAAGCTAAAAGGCAGCTGAAGTTTAGATATGTTTGTTTCATCTTTTTCAGCCACGACCTTCTCTATGTTCTGAGTTTGTTGGCTTTGTTTCGGGATTTTGTTTTCCATAGTTTCTTCGATAACTTTTGTGGAAGTACTCGGAGCAACTAAGTCAGGACTAGTTTGGGTAACTTTAGCTTTGTTTTGGTCACTCTTCTCGACTGTGATTTTGTTACTGTTAATTGCTTTCCTAAGGATGGTATCAGGGGTTTTAGCAGTATCTGAGTTACCTTTCTTGGAATTATCTTAGTTTCTTTTGCTTCTAAGGTCATATTGCCGGTGAGCTTCTATTATGGCATTTTGAAAATCTATGGCAGGGTCGTCGAGATCTTCATAGTTGGCCTCATCCTGATTAGGGGAAAAGAACGCTTGTTCTTCTTCTGTGAGGTACACCTCACTCTCATTATCTGACCTATAAGGTTCAAATGACTTTCACCAATGGGTTCTGTATCCCTATCATCTTCTTCCACATAATTTTCATTAAATGGTGGCCTAATTTGTTGGTCATTTTTCCTTGGTCTGTTTGAGGCTGCTCCCTCCTAAAGTTTTGGTTTCGGTTTCTGTTTGGAGGGTTTGGCTGGTTGTCCCTAACAGGAGCTTTTTAATTTATCCTTTCCCACATTTTGGCCATGGTTTTGACTAATTCATCTATTCTAGGATCTAGGGAAGGCGATGAAGTGGAGACCTCATCTTTATATGTGACCTTTCTTTCTGATCTAGTCCTAGCCCTTTTTTCTGCTAAGTTGGCATATGATTTTATGGCTATTTGTTGCATCTCCTCTAGGGTAGGGGGATCTTTGTCTCTCAGATGATATGTCATGTCCGGATCGAAACCCTCGGGGAATTTTTCCAAGGCTAAACCAAGTGGGGGTTTGAAATGAGGTGGGATGGAGTTATACACACTGTTGAACCTAGTGCAGTAAGCCTGGACACTTTCCCCATTTTCCCATTTTAGGTTGTTATATTCTGACAAGATTTGAATAGGGTTCCTTCGGATTTCCCACCTATTTCTGAAGATTTGATGTAGTTCTGGGATGTTGTGGATGCTGTTTGGAGTCAAGCTTTTGAATCATGTTTTGGGTTCACCACCCAGGCTTTGGGCGAATATTCTCATTCTGACGGTCTCGTCTTGTACCTCTAGGTATTCATAAGCATCACTCATCCTACTTATATGTTGTTGAGGTGTGGTGGTGTCTTCTCCGGTAAAGTGTGGGATTTTGTCTTGATATTTATTTGGGAGAGGAGCCAAAGGCGGTGGCAACACCAAAGGTGCATACCAGGTTGCCATGACGGGAGCTAATGGATGATGTACAAGATGAGGACTAGTGGGATGAGATGAGGTAGTTTGAACAGTGGAGGTTTGGACAGGTGTGGCGGATGAACTTGGACTAGTGATCTGGTTTTGAGCAGATCTGGGATGGTGGGAGCCAAAGTAATGGAGAAGCTGAAAATCGGGGGGTGTGGAAGGTGAAGCTTCTATACTAGGACTCTGTGGTGGGTCTAGGGGCTCAAGATCGTCAAAGTTTATCTTACTATATGATTTGCTTCTGAGAAGAGTTTTTGATGACTCTAGTTCAAACGGTGAATCTAGTAGGATAGTGAGATGTTTAGGTATTGATCTTGTTTTACGGATTGATCTACCAGTAGCTAGATGGTCAGTTTCAAAATATTTCCACAAAATCTTCTCTGGGTCAACTACTATGATAGGGGGGTTTGGGTCTAGATGGGATCTGGTATTGATTCTTCGTGAAGCCAGATTTTGGATCTAGAGTCTAGAGAGAATGGTATTGGTGAATGTTCTGGATGAGTGGTCTCTCTAAAGTTCTACTAAGGTGAAGGATGGTCAAAATAAAAGGGATGGACTAGTGGAGTCGCCAGGTGGAACTGGGTTGTTTTTGTGAAGATAACTATGGTCCACCACCGGTAACTAATCTGGAAATGTTTTGGATTTTCTGAGTTTTATGTGCAATCTATGGTTTAAAGTATTCTAAATTTGTTTCAACACTTTGCTAGGGTGGTGATAACAAAAAGAGTTTACTCTAAATGAGTCTATGGACTGCTTGTTTGTTTAAGTATCTAAAGGACCAAAGAGTCTACAAGAGTTTGCTAGACTGTCATGTACTCAGTGTCCCACTATCTCCCGCTATGTTAGTGAGCGATGGAATAGGTCTATCGGATAGTAACCTAGATTTCGGTAAAATAGTAAAGCCTACTGGAGGCTAGTGGAGTCGCTAGGTGGAACTTGATTGTTTTTTGAGATATGTGTGTATGGTCCACCACCAGTACTGACAGAAAAACCAATCTAAGGGAGTGTTTTGGGGTTTTTTGAGTTTTATGTGCCTACAAGGTTTGGAAGAGTTTCCTATGACTGACTCATCGTTTTGCTAAGATGGTGAAGGAGCTATTTCTACTCTTTGGACAACACTTAAGTTTTCTATGTTTGAATGAGACTTCGAGAGTTACTAAGGAGTACTTAGATTTTCACTAACTCGGAAGGTCCTACTATGAGTGTCACTATGTTAGCGAGCAGTGGGATAAGTCAATCAGATAGTATTTAAAGGTCTCTAAAGATTAGGGAAACTAAGCTTGTTTATCACTCAGAGTCCCACCGTGATCGCCATTATGTTAGGGTCTCGTGATTTGGCTGATTGGCAAGCCAAATGACAGTGTAACATCAAACCAAGCTTTGTAGCCCGAGGACCTAGCCTTCCTGGACTCAGAGAGGGCTCTCTCTATATGCATAAGGGATATCTATGTGTTTGTTTATTGTGTTCTGATTTTAGGCTAGTTATGAAGTAAGTTTTTGATTTTTGTTTTTTAAGTTTTGAGGGATGAAACTGATGAGAGATATAAAATAGATAACAAGATGTTAGATTAACTGGGCTATGGGGTCAAAAGGTCAAGAAAGCTATTAGATGACGATACAAGGCTGTTGAAGGGCCGATTTGATTCAAGGTAGAAAGGATCTTTGGGCAAAATGGAGTAAATGGACATCAATTTTTTGAGAAACAAAGAGTTTCTACCATTACTGGTTCAATAGATAGCATAAACATGGTAAGGAAAACCCCTAATCATGCTAAATGTAGCTATAAACTAATCAACACATAGAAACAAACATTCAAAGCATGCATAGAAGTATAAGACCCTCTAACTTTGGGAAATGGCTATCAGACTTTGGGGAAAACACATAAGACGGACTAACAACTCAAAACACTATGCCGGAATGCCTAAACACAATACTTCAAGTTATTGGGCACTTTGAACAACAAGATTTGCATAGTTTTAGGCAAAGGGCTAGATCGGGACTAGGCCTCCTTGGTTCAAACAAAATGATAATCTTAATTAGTCAAAGAGATAGTTTCATGGATGGAACTATGGACAGTCATAGGTAAGCAGGGCACACCATACATCCTACTCAACATGCATAGAACTATTAATGAAACTAGCAACAATATCCTTAAGTTATTAAAGAGCAGTTAAGAATTCTTTAATGCAACTAAGGAAGAAGAAAACATAAAAGCTATGAAGATTCAGGAATTTTGAGGTGCCTCCATGGGCATATCTCAATTTTTTTCTCTACTGATCTATAGCAAGAAAGAAACATGTATCATGAATGAAAACTAGAATACAACAACAAAGCAAGAAACACTATACCATTCTACCATGTCATGGAATCCATCAACAATCCTTCATCATCCATCCAAGAACATTCAAGAGGCAATCCAAAAGCATAACACAAGTATTTTCTCCAAAGCTCATATGACCATATATTTCTTCTCTTCTCAAGTTCAGCCTTGTTTACAATGAGAGCCTTTGGAATATATAGGCTCAAGTGAGGAAAACCTCATGGTTCAACTTGCATCCTCATTGGCCTAATCAAAATATCTAAACTTGTCCTTGAGGCTTTGCAAAGCCCAAAGTACAAAAAATATCTCATAAAATATCTAAAAAATGCTAAAAAATGGAATTTAATTGACTTTGCATCATTTTCCAAGTGCAAAAATAGCTAAACGCACATTTGGAAAAAGCAGATTTTTGAGGTTCAAAAATTACAAAAATACTTCAAATTTATATCAGAAAAAAGTCCCCTAACTTGCCGGAAACATTTGGTAGCCTTCCTGATGTCGAAACGAGGCTTATGATAGCTCGTTGGAAAGCTCTGAGTGCCTACTTTTCGGAGCAACTAAAATTACTCCAATATGATGCCCAGAAGTCCTCCAAATATGTACCTATGTGTAAAAATCCAGAAAATTACAGTCTGCTGATAGACCGGGCAGAGTGTGCAAAATGCGAGCCTTTTTCGTTGTTTTGAAGGGGCATATGATCTCCAAATTCTCTGAAAATTGCTGAGGACATGCTCATGAAATTATGGCATCCGATGATACCATTCTCCTCCCTTGATGAATCTTCAAAATGAAATGGCGAATTTATGAGTTTTTGATCAAAAACTCAAAAATGCCAAAAAACCAAAAATTGTCAAAATGGGCTCAAAATTGGGGTGCATGACCCTCAAGGGTCCTTGGCAACATGTTCCAAAGATAAAGCCAAAATGTCAAGTGATGATATGCCTTTCTTCTCTTTCCGTGTCGGGCGCTTCCCCTTTTCTTCCTTCAGTTTCTCTTGGGTGGCCTTTAGCTTGCGCCGGGCAAACTGATTCAACTTTTGATAGTGCTGTGTCATCTTCCTTTGCAACTCCACGTCTCTGTTTGCCTTTTCAAGCTTCATCTCCAAGTGTTTATTGGCTCTTTCTAGCCATGCCTCCTTATTCTCTTCAATTTCCTGCTCAAGTAGTGCAGTGAGGGGAAAGGATTGAAGATGGGCATGTTCTTCTTCCTTTTGCTTATCCAGGGCTCTTTTAAGCCCTATGGTTCTAGGCCTCTTCCGCCTAGGCTGGTATTCTTCTTCATCTTCATCAAACTCATCGATGAGCTCCTCTATCTTCACTTGTGCTTTAGCAGCCTCATTCTTGTATTTGATTTCTCGTGCCTCATGGACAACCATATGGACACTCATTTGTTTATTTTGGATCTCCAAAAAATGATTGAAGTTCTTTGCCCGATGAAGGTCATTCTCCAATGCTTCAATTTGACCCTCGCGATGGATTAAAAGGTTTTCAAGAAAGCGGGCTTCATTATCGTTGTCATCACTTTGGATTGGAATGACAGCGAATGCACCTCCATGTTTTTGACTTTCTCCTATCTTACCTTTCACTTTGCCTTTGAAAGCTAACCTTGCACTCTTCCTTCTTGGCATGCTAGTGGGAGACCTCTTTGGCGATTTTCTTTTGCTAGGGACAACTCTTGTTACTTTTAGAGTGGCAGCCTTAGGCCCTTTCTTTCTTGCTGTGCTGGGATTTGTCTTTTTAGGAGAGGGAGGCACAATTGCTTTGCCTTTGTCACCTTCTTGAAACTGCTGCTCTTCTTGAGGCTGCTGTGTGTCTTCTTCAGGTTGCTTCTACTCTTCAATGCCATGATGCTGATTTGTCTCAAATTCTTGTTGCCCTTGATCATCAACATCATGCTGTTGTTGTGCTTGGATTTCTTGTTCATTTGGTGGCTCAAGTTGTTGTTCATGACCTTCAATATCAAGTTGCTGCTCTTCCTCTTGTCCCTGCTGTTCATTTTCACTGAGATGCTGCTGTTCAGCACTCTTTTCTTCTTGCTCCTGCTACTGCCTTTCATCTTCAATTTGCTTCTCTTCACCTATTTCTTTTTGCTATTCAAACTGCTGCCCCTGTTCACCAACATCAAGCTCTTGGTGTGTTTCAAATTCATGCTCACTTTGTGGTTCAAGCTGCTACCCTTGACCATCAAAATCATGCTGCTGGTCTTCATCAGTTTCTTCATGTTTGTCCTCTTATTTTTCTACCTGTTGATGTCCTTCTTCTTCATGTTGTCCTGACTGTTCTGTAGTAATCTTGAGACTTCTAGGAGTAGGCCTGTTGGACAAAGGTACAAGGCGATGAATAGGCTGGGTGGGAGATATATGGACAGGAGGAACAGTAGAGAAATCTGGGTGACTGATAAAAACATCCCATGGAACCTCTTTCTTCTCTAGCTGGTGTAGGATGATAATTTTGATCAGAGAATGATGGAAAAGGGAAGCTATTTGCAGAGATGGAGTCTTCTTTTGGACTGTGGATGCCATCTTCTCGATGCTTTTGTATAAAAAGTCAAGGAGATTTAGCTGCCTAGTTCTAGTGAAATGCATCAATAGTCAGACATGGTAGGCATAAACTCGAGTAAATCTCCCTTCACAAGTAAAATACTTCATTAGGACCTTCATTAGAGGAGCATAGCTGGCAAGAAGATAAGAGAAAGGAAAAATAGTAGTGCAAGTATCTCTGTGCTCGGGCTTGATGAAAGGCTTGTAGTCATCCAGTTCTAGATGGGTCTACTTGAACCATTTCTCGCCATGATATGGAATTTTGGTGTCTTTAGACACTGACCTCGGGGAAAACTTGAAATCAAGGTCTGCTACCTGGAAATGCTTGCTTTGGAACCTCAGGGCGCATAGGTGTGTCAAGGGCAAGAAACTTTTGACCTCCTGTACCTTCTGGAGGAAATCTAAACAACCTACCTCATGAAAGTTGAAAAGGATGTATGGATGTGCATTGACCTCCTCTGTAGAGATAGGCTCATATCTCTTATGTAAACCACTTATGTTGTCTTGCCTGGGTGGCATTTTGGGCTAAATAAGCTCTTGAAGCACCAAACAGTCTTACTGCCTTTAAACTGCCTTCTTTAAACTAAACCCTATCAATTCACTGTTTTGATAGAGAAACAATGTCTTTGAATGACTTCAAAATGTTTCCTCACACTACAAAACCCCCGATCTATCTTAAAAAGTGGCCTTTTCACCTTTAATATGTATCTCAGCCAGCAGACCTCTTAACAAGAGACAATACAGTGAAATGGAGATAGACTGTTAGGTGAAATTGCTGGGTATAATGTAAAAATCACCTTGCTTTTGTGAAGTTTGGAGGTCAACAACCCATTTTTATCTTTGACCAAAGTAAACTTCCTAACTCCACCATCCTGTCCTTGTCTAGTGTGTCAATCAATCAACACAATTCACAACATATACAGTCAATCTTGAGTGTAGTCATATAGTCAATTTCACAGTTATGGAACAAAGGTGACAGATTTTTTGAAAAATGCTCCAAAAAGTTCAACAAAGTTTGTAAGAGTTTTATCTTTTCAAATAATCAAGGCTCCTTATCAATGTAGAACCCCAGTCCTCCTTTAGAAGAATACCTTTACAACTATCTGAATATCAGCTTATCAAATAAGCTTGAAGAACAAAAGACATTGCAGTAGAATACACAGTGAACAATTTATCTTTTCTGTGGTTGGTAGGGGTAACCTGCCTTTTTGATGCTTTGAAGATATAAGGTATCTTGTTCTTTGATATGTAGAGGTGAAAACACACAGCTCTTAGTTCAACACATCTCTTTTCCTTGTAGGCACTTTTATTAGTATGCCCACCACTCCGGCACAACTTTGATTAATGGATACTTTCACAGCAAAAACACAGTTTACAGATATGATGACAGGGTTTGAAAAGTTTTGTATGCTGTGGTAACAAAGACTTATGGCAGTTCAATGTCGAAAAGCTCCCATTTGACCAAAACCTTAACCCTAATATGAAGCTCAATAGGCATATGAAGATATATAAACTCAGCAGTGATGACTTATCAAGATTTGTAACAAAGCTTTTAGTTAGGGGAGATATGGTGAGTTTTTAAACATAAAACCTATCTCTTTGACTCACACCGGAACATTCAACCTTTACCCTTGTTTGGTCTTGACAAACACAGTGATTCTTCCACCCTACAGATTTTTAAAATGTCAAAGATGCACGTGGAGTACCTTGAGATTTGAATGGCAAGGCTTGGCTGATCGTTTGAGTGGATTTGGAGCACTTTTGGAGGCGTTTGAAACCATCAAAAGACGTGTGGCATGTTCATATGGAAGAGCGACGCGCAAATTTGTGCCGTCGGGTCACTGTCGGGCCGACAGGACCGGAGTGCACAGGCGCGTCGTGCGACAGTTATGCGCCCGTGTATTTCTGCCTCTGAGCGCGCCGCACAGTGAAACCTGGAAAAACTTGCGAAAATTCCCAAATTCTCTCATCTCCAGTCCTTTGAATGGCAAGAGTGGAATGATATTTCGTGCTTGTTGAGAGATTTAAATGGAAGTCCAATGGTCTTTATTCCTTTGAATTCAAAATAACCAATCATTGTTGACATGAATTTCGCGAGGGTTTTTCGGGAAAACACACTTTTTTAAAAGCATTTCTTTTGTCCATTCGAAATAAAACAAAGTGCCAATGAATGTGATAATAAGGGTTCACATTTGGAAACTGTGAGTAATATAAGAAGGTTGTGTATCTTACTCAAGTAGTAGCAATGGCTATGACCCTTCCCTAGGGTCAATGCTATTCATCTTATTTACACATTTGAACAGTGCCTTCTAACACTGCTAACCTTTCCAACATAGCAAGTAAACCCAGAAATACACTAATAATTTTTAAAAAATTCTTTGCCATCCTGCAAGGGGGAAAATTTACCTTTTTGAACCTGAAAATAATAGTGTATGCTCTGGATGTTCTGGTGGTGATAATACTTACTGTGAAATTGATTTGATTATCAAGTGTCTTTTAACACATTTTCTGACTGTGGGTACAGAAAGCGGTTGCATTTATTCAGGCGCTTTCCTCTTAGTCCATTTCAAAAAGAGATCTCTTCAATCTCTTTTCTCTTACTCAATTTGCATTGATATGGTTCCATTGACTTTTAAAACTGAACATGCCTATGTAAGTTTTAGGATCATTCTCCAGAAACTGAAAATATGTTAAAGTGCTTCCTTGTATGTTATGAACCTGTAAACTTACTTGCAGGACCCTTTGCTGCAGAAGAAATTGAACTGTTGCCTCAAATATCTTTTATACTTTCTGACTCTTGAATGGCATACTTGTCTCTGACATTTGAAAGGAGATGGCTTACCCCTTTTAACTTGGTTTGACAAAATCTGCCTCTAAGCGCTTCATCAACCTTTTCCAACTGTAGGTGTCCAAAATTTGTTGCATTCATTTAGACTTTGTCATGGTCTATTTATCAAGAAGGGCGCTTCTTTCCAATACACTTTCTCTACTCAGAAAATATTACTATGATGTCTCTGTCCATTTGAATAATGACAACCTATGTTTGTTTCCAGCTGATTATCTTTACATTCTTTTCCAAGGTTTCAAAACTCAGATCATAACTTTTTAATATCCTTGTGTTGAGGAGACAAACATATGAGGTGTAAAAATCAGCTAGAGTTACTCATAAACACCAAAGCTCTTATTATCCATTTTCTTCTAATGGAGCTCTGAAATCAACAAACCTGCTGCATCTGAAGGCTACATTTTTCTTTGTGGTGGAGTGTAGATCGCAACACCATGAACTTGCACTAGCGCTTTGAATGAGAACAAGATGTCACATGTCTGGGACTGTGTACTACTTGCCTGCCTTTTCTTTATGTTCATCCAGAAACCATGGACTGTATTTCACATTTAAACAGAAACAAAAGAACACACATAGGTCTTTTTTACTGAAGTATTTGCCTGCTCAAGATTGATTTGAGCCATTCATATTAACACCCCTGCAGAGATATTTGTTATGATAGCCTTGATTAAAGGAGTCCTTTTTTGATGCGCCATGATGATGACTGAAACTTCAAATGATCCTCTTTCTTAGGACACAAGACCAAAAACTCTGCTTTCTTTTGTCTTGCACATTTCAGATCTTAGCCCTGTTTTGATCATCACTTTCACTCAGAAACCTAGAGTCACTGTTTTACTGTCTAGTAAAAAAAAAACCTGTGCTTATAGTATGTTTTGCAATCCTTGAAGTCAATATTGGCCATCGCCCTCTGCTTGTAGATGAAGGAGGCGCCTTAACCCTCTGCTTGTAGATGAAGGAGGTTCTTGGCCATGACAAATTACTAGTCTGTTTGACAGTGGTGTCTTTCTTCTACTGTGATTTCATACTGAATGGAAGCTGCAAGGTCTTGATGAGTAATTCCTTACCCCGCAGATGTATCTCAGGCTCATGTTGACATTGAGAAGCAGTTGTTCTTCTAAATTTGGATTCAAGAATTTTCTCCTGAGATGATAATATATTTCCTGTCTTTGTAAAATCCATAAAACACTGTAAAACACCTAATAATCAGCTTGAGACTATGGTATATGCAGTGCTGAGACTTAGGGGTGTGTAAGTGGTGCGACTTAGGGCTGTGATCAATTTCATTTGCAGAGTGGGAGGTCTGTCATGATTGGTCTGTATCAGATGGAGGTTTTTTGGCCTTTTGATGGTTGCCAAGGGTAAAATGCCTTAAAGCGGCACTTCCTAACTTAGGGGAGGCTTTTGAAACAGACGTTGGATTGTCCTTTTAGAGCTGATGGGCAGACCAGTAGGGCTAAAGCTAGATAGGATAGTGATAATGAGTTTTAACCTTGACATGGGTGGACTGAAAAGCAGGAGGGCGAAAAAGTTTTATGAAGGTTTTCTAGATGACAAATTGACATATGGAGATCAGCTTCTAGAAAATTCAGCTATGGATCTAGTCATCACTAACAAGTGAAAAATACTGATGACTAACGGTGGCTCCATTTGGGGAGGGCAGCTCCTCGTCAGGAGGTGTCTAGAATTCAGATCTTTGGCTTATGAAGACTAGTGCCTTACCCATTGGCGCAAAATTTCACCCTTCTTTGATGCTATTTCTAAAAAGTGACAGCATGGTTAACATCAATGATATTTGTACCTACCCCACTATCTTTCCTAACATTTTTTCTTCTCTTTGGCGCATTTGAACTAGCAGCCTTTTGACAATGTATATTTTTATTTTTGCAAAATGAACCTATCTACTTCTACTCTTATATCTTCCAGGAGTTCAGATTAAACTGATGAACTCCTTCATTACTCTACCTATGCTAGATCAAATGTCAAGATTAAGCAGTTTGACAGGATTTTGTTCTCTAATCTAAAACATGAAATTTAAAATGATCAAATCAGGATTAGACAGTCTGATTTGTCATGCATTTGCGGCATAAAAGACAAGCTGCACACAAATATTATTTTGCAACAAAAGGAAAACTAGACAAGCGGGGCTAAGATGTACAATGTATTTTTCATCCCTCACTTCTCTCTTTGGTTCTGTTTTAGGCATGTGGAACCAGAATCTCTCCCTAATATAAACTGTTTGATAAGTCAATCTTACACAATGTTGACTATCTTTTTCACTCACTAACTTATCAGCAAATAAATTTAAACATGCTTAGCTATGATTAGGCTAGATAGATGAACAAGACATTGAAGTATTAGTAGCGGCACTTATACTTGCGCGCTTTCTGAAGGACTATTTTTTGGAACATGAGGCCTTTGTTCTATCTTCACTCGCCCCCTTTTCTATCTTTTACTGTTTTTGAATTTTCTATTTTTCTATGTTTAAAACAGTGGTATATACAATGAATGAAAGTATTTCAAACTCAGAAATCTTGGAAATGACAGAATTTAAGCATCTTATCCTCGTAAGGATCTCCTCTCACCCTTGGCCCACTCAACTCCTGAAAAGAGAAATTTGGGAAGTTTTCTCTCTCTAACATGACACAGGGATTCATGCAAGAATCTCTAAACAAACCGGTATCTTCCCGTTGTACCTCTTTGAATATCTGATTTCCACTCCTTTCCTTACTGTACATCTTCCTCAAGTAATGCATGTACTCTTGGTCATTCTTGAAATAGATAATGACATCATCAAGGTATGAAAAAATGCAGAAATTTAAAACTGGGAACATGGCCTTCATGAACAGATTTCTGATATTGGGTGGTTTTGCAATTTTGATTTTGAAATTAGATCTACCTCCCGCAAACTGGAAAAAATCTTTAAGCTGTCTACTTTGCAAGGGAATCTTTTGAACATGACCTGCAACATCATCTTGCGCAAACACATGATTAAAAGCACTTTTAATTGGTATATCATGGTCTTGGGTAGAAAAAACAGAATTTCTGTTATAGGGATATGCAGTAGTATTTCTAAAATCGAAACAGACTCTATGACCAGCTGTTTTATCCTTGATTATTATAGTTTGGTTCAGATTGTTATGTCTTCTCTTGTCAAGGTTATTCTTTGTGGAAGAAAAAGTATCACAACATTTTCCCTTGTTTTTACTGTAGAAATTGGTATTCTGCATGAGATTTCTGATTTTAGCATTTCTGAGTTCTTCATGAAAAGACAGAATTTGAGCCAATTTCAGTAGCTCAGGTATGCTAGGACTGCATCTATCATTCTTTCTCATAAGAAATTTATCAGGCATTTTTTCTAGATTTTGAGTTGCTGAGGCTATAGTCAAAGTTTCATTTGCAGTGGATGATCCATATGATGGTAAATCTTTGAGGTATGGTAGAAACATTAAACTCCCTTGCTCCTGGGTTCCGAACAGGTTGATGATGTGTAAGTCTTCTAAAGCCTTTACCTAGAAAAAAATTTCGCAGGTTACTGCTGGTGTTTGACTAGGGTTAGAGTAATTTGCTTGATATTACATAAGGGTTTGCGCTTCTTGCTCTAGTCCCACCTTAGAAGGGACATACTTACTTTCTTCATGACACAGCTATTCATGATCATGGTAGTTTTGAGTGTCTAGTTCATCATAGAGCACCAGGGGCAGCTGATGTGGTGGATCTAAGTTTATTTCAGTCTCTTCTGAATCTTCCTCCATGTTTTCATCAATATGCATAATGAAAGAGTTCAGGTCGGAACGTAAGGAATACATTGGAATGTTGTTTGGCCTCTCTTGACTACTAATCATCTATTTCATGTGTGACTCTCGGTAGAGTATTCTTGTCTGGTCGAACACAGGAATGGTGGCGTATGACATGTCCAGTTGAATATTCACTTGGAGTTTGGCTCCCCAAGATCTGGATAGAAGCATTCCGTACTTGGGAGGGATGTCTGCCACTACTATATCCATGATTAGATGTTTCGCAGGTATTTGGGCTAGACTAAAACAAAGGTCTTTGATCAAACCCAGACATTTGACTCTACTCGAATCAAATGAATACAAGTCTTTGTATGGTCTTGTGATTTCCAGGCCTAGTCTTTCCATTACTACCTTCGGCATAAGATTATGCGAGGCGGCGGAGTCTAGCATGGCATTGTGGAGGATTTGGACGTGGATGTTTAGGCTAATGTAGAATGGAAGAGTAGTTCCTTCTTGGAATTTTCCCTCTATCTTCGGACCAAACAACACTTCAGGAGTGTCATCAGCCAGATTAACAGTGTTCGCATCATTTCCTATATTTAGGACTTTTAACACTTAGGTTTTATAAGAGCTTTGAGCGATGAGTTCGGTAAGAGGCATGGTGATCTTAATCTTGGCGATTTTGCCTTCAAAGCTAAAAGGCAGCTGAAGTTTAGATATGTTTGTTTCAGATTTTTCAGCCACGACCTTCTCTATGTTCTGAGTTTGTTGGCTTTGTTTCGGGATTTTGTTTGCCATAGTTGCTTCAGTAACTTTTGTGGAAGTACTCGGAGCAGCTAAGTCAGGACTAGTTTGGGTAACTTTAGCTTTGTTTTGGTCACTCTTCTCGACTGTGATTTTGTTACTGTTAACTGCTTTCCTAAGGATGGTATCAGGGGTTTTAGCAGTATCTGAGTTACCTTTCTTGGAATTATCTTGGTTTCTTTTGCTTCTAAGGTCATATTACCGGTGAGATTCTATTATGACATTTTGAAAATCTATCGTAGGGTCGTCGAGATATTCATAGTTGGCCTCATCCTGATTAGGGGAAAAGAATGCTTGTTCTTCTTCTGTGAGGTACACCTCACTCTCATTATCAGACCCTATAAGGTTCAAATGACTTTCACCAATGGCTTCTGTATCCCTATCATCTTCTTCCACATAATTTTCATTAAATGGTGGCCTAATTTGTTGGTCATTTTCCCTTGGTCTGCTTTGAGGCTGCTCCCTCCTAAAGTTTTGGTTTCGGTTTCTGTTTGGAGGGTTTGGCTGGTTGTCCCTAACAGGATATTTTTCATTCATCCTTTCCCACATTTTGGCCATGGTTTTGACTAATTCATCTATTCTAGGATCTAGGGAAGGTGATGAAGTGGAGACCTCATCTTTATATGTGACCTTTCTTTCTGATCTAGTCCTAGCCCTTTTTTCTGCTAAGTTGGCATCTGCTTTTATGGCTATTTGTTGCATCTCCTCTAAGGTAGGGGGATCTTTGTCTCTCAGATGATATGTCATGTCCGGATCGAAACCCTCGGGGAATTTTGCCAAGGCTAAACCAAGTGGGGGTTTGAAATGAGGTGGGAGGGAGTTATACACACTGTTGAACCTAGTGCAGTAAGCCTGGACACTTTCCCCATTTTCCCATTTTAGGTTGTTATATTCTTACAGGATTTGAATAGCGTTCCTTCGGATTTCCCACCTATTTCTAAAGATTTGATGTAGTTCTGGGATGTTGTGGATGCTGTTTGGAGTCAAGCTTTTGAACCATGTTTTGGGTTCACAACCCAGGCTTTGGGCGAATATTCTCATTTTGACAGTCTCGTCTTGTACCTCCAAGTATTCATAAGCATCACTCATCCTACTTATATGCTGTTGAGGTGTGGTGGTGTCTTCTCCGGTAAAGTGTGGGATTTTGTCTTGATATTTATTTGGGAGAGGAGCCAAAGGCGGTGGCAACACCAAAGGTGCATACCAGGCTGCCATGACGGGAGCTAATGGATGATGTACAAGATGAGGACTAGTGGGATGAGATGAGGTGGTTTGAATAGGTGTGGCAGATGAACTTGGACTAGTGATCTGGTTTTGAGCAGATCTGGGATGGTGGGAGCCAAAGTGATGGAGAAGCTGAAAATCAGGGGGTGTGGAAGGTGAAGCTTCTATACTAGGAATCTGTGGTGGGTCTAGGGGTTCAAGATCATCAAAGTCTATCTTACTATGAAACTTGCTTCTGAAAATAGTTTTTGATGATTCTAATTCAAAAGGTGAATCTGGTAGGATAGTGAGATGTTTAGGTACTGATCTTGTTTTACGGATGGATCTACCAGTAGCTAGATGGTCAGTTTCGGAAGCTTGCCACAGAATCTTCTCTGGGTCATCTACTATGATAGGGGGGTTTGGGTCTGGATGGGATCTGGTGTTAATTCTTCGTGAAGCCAGATTTTGGATCTAGAGTTTAGAGAGAATGGTATTGGTGAATGTTTTGGATGAGTGGTCTCTCTAAAGTTCTACTAAGGTGAAGGATGGTCAAAATAAAAGGGATGGACTAGTGGAGTCGCCAGGTGGAACTGGGTTGTTTTTGTGAAGATAGCTATGGTCCACCACCGGTAACTAATCTGAAAATGTTTTGGATTTTCTGAGTTTTATGTGCAATCTATGGTTTAAAGTATTCTAAATTTGTTTCAAAACCTTGCTAGGGTGGCGATAACAAAAAGAGTTTACTCTAAATGAGTCTATGGACTGCTTGTTTGTTTAAGTATCTAAAGGACCAAAGAGTCTACAAGAGTTTGCTAGACTGTCATGTACTCAGTGTCCCACTATCTCCCGCTATGTTAGTGAGCAATGGGAGAGGTCTATCGGATAGTAACCTAGAGTTCGGTAAAATAGTAAAGCCTACTGGAGGCTAGTGGAGTCGCCAGGTGGAACTTGATTGTTTTTTGAGATATGTGTGTATGGTCCACCACCAGTACTGACAGAAAAACCAATCTAAGGGAGTGTTTTGGGGTTTTTTGAGTTTTATGTGCCTACAAGTTTTGGAAGAGTTTCCTATGACTGACTCATCATTTTCCTAAGATGGTGAAGGAGCTATTTCTACTCTTCGGACAACACTTAAGTTTTCTAAGTTTGAATGAGACTTCGAGAGTTACTAAGGAGTACTTAGATTGTCACTAACTCGGAAGGTCCTACTGTGAGTGTCACTATGTTAGCGAGCAGTGGGATAAGTCAATCAGATAGTATTTAAAGGTCTCTAAAGATTAGGGAAACTAAGCTTGTTTATCACTCAGAGTCCCACCGTGATCGCCATTATGTTAGGGTCCCGTGATTTGGTTGATTGGCAAGCCAAATGACAGTGTAACATCAAACCAAGCTTTGGAGCCCGAGGACCTAGCCTTCCTGGACTCAGAAAGGGCTCTCTCTATATGCGTAAGGGATATCTGTGTGTTTGTTTATTGTGTTCTGATTTTAGGCTAGTTATGAAGTAAGTTTTTTATTTTTGTTTTTTAAGTTGTGAGGGATGAAACTGATGAGAGATATAAAATAGATAACAAGATGTTAGATTAACTGGGCTATGGGGTCAAAAGGTCAAGAAATCTATTAGATGATGATACAAGGCTGTTGAAGGGCCGATTTGATTCAAGGTAGAAAGGATCTTTGGGAAAAATGGAGTAAATGGACATCAAGTTTGTGAGAAACAAAGAGTTTCTAGCATTACTGGTTCAATAGATAGCATAAACATGGTAAGGAAAACCCCTAATCATGCTAAATGTAACTATAAACTAATCAACACATAGAAACAAACATTCAAGCCATGCATAGAAGTATAAGACCCTCTAACTTTGGGAAATGGCTATCAGACTTTGGGGAAAACACATAAGACGGACTAACAACTCAAAACACTATGCCGGAACGCCTAAACACAGTACTTCAAGTTATTCGGCACTTTGAACAACAAGATTTGCATAGTTTTAGGCAAAGGGCTAGATCGGGACTAGGGCTCCTTGGTTCAAACAAAATTATAATCTTAATCAGTCAAAGAGATAGTTTCATGGATGGAACTATGGACAGTCATAGGTAAGCAGGGCACACCATACATCCTACTCAACATGCATATAACTATTAATGAAACTAGCAACAATATCCTCAAGTTATTAAAGAGCAGTTAAGAATTCTTTAATGCAACTAAGGAAGAAGAAAACATAAAAGCTATGAAGATTCAGGAATTTTGAGGTGCCTCCATGGGCATATCTCAAATTTTTTCTCTACTGATCTATAGCAAGCAAGAAACATGTATCATGAATGAAAACTAGAAGACAACAACAAAGCAAGAAACACTATACCATTCTACCATGTCATGGAATCCATTAACAATCCTTCATCATCCATCCAAGAACATTCAAGAGGCAATCCAAAAGCATAACACAAGTATTTTCTCCAAAGCTCATATGACCATATATTGCTTCTCTTCTCAAGTTCAGCCTTGTTTACAATGAGAGCTTGTGGAATAAATAGGCTCAAGTGAGGAAAACCTCATGGTTCAACTTCCATCTTCATTGGCCTAATCAAAATATCTAAACTTGTCCTTGAGGCTTTGCAAAGCCCAAGGCAAAAAAATATCTCATAAAATATCTAAAAATTGCTAAAAAAGGGAATTTAATTGACTTTGCATCATTTTCCAAGTGCAAAAATAGCTAAACGCACATTTGGAAAAAGCAGATTTTTGAGGTTCAAAAATTACAAAAATACTTCAAATTTATATCAGAAAAAGGTCCCCTGACTTGCTGGAAACATTTGGCAGCCTTCCCGATGTCGAAACAAGGCTCATGATAGCTCGTTGGAAATATCTAAGTGTCTACTTTCTGGTGCAACTGAAATTTCTCCAATCCGATGCCCAGAAGTCCTCCAAATCTGTACATGTGTGTAAAAAGCCAGAAAATTACAGTCTGCTAATACACCGGGCAGAGTGTGCAAAATGCGAGCCTTTTTCGCTGTTTTGAGGGGGCATATGATCTCCAAATGATTTGAAAATCGCTGAGGACATGCTCATGATATTATGGCATCCGATGATACCATTCTCCTCCCTTGATGAATCTTCAAAATGAAATGGCGAATTTATGAGTTTTTGATCAAAAATTCAAAAATGCCAAAAAACCAAAAATTGTCAAAATGGGCTCAAAATTGGGGTGCATGACCCTCAAGGGTCCTTGAAAACATGTTCCAAAGCTGAAGCCAAAATTTCAAGTGTTGATATGCCTTTCTTCTCTTTTCGTGTCGGGCACTTCCCCTTTTCTTCCTTCAGTTTCTCTTGGGTGGCCTTTAGCTTGCGCCGGGCAAACTGATTCAACTTTTGATAGTGTTTTGTCATTTTCCTTTGCAGCTCCAGGTCTCTGTTTTCCTTTTCAAGCTTCATCTCCAAGTGTTTATTGGCTCTTTCTAGCCATGCCTCCTTATTCTCTTCAATCTCCTGCTCAAGTAGTGCAGTGAGGGGAAAGGATTGAAGATGGGCCTGTTCTTCTTCCTTTTGCTTATCCAGGGCTCTTTTAAGCCCTATGGTTCTAGGCCTCTTCCGCCTAGGCTGGTCTTCTTCTTCATCTTCATCAAACTCACCGATGAGCTCCTCTATCTTCACTTGTGCTTTAGCAGCCTCATTCTTGTATTTGATTGCTCATGCCTCATGGACAGCCATATGGACACTCATTTGTTTATTTTGGATCTCCAAAAAATGATTGAAGGTCTTTGCCCGATGAAGGTCATTCTCCAATGCTTCAATTTGACCCTCGCAATGGATTAAAAGGTTTTCAAGAAAGCGGGCTTCATTATCACTGTCATCACTTTGGATTGGAATGACAGCCAATGCACCTCCATGTTTTTGACTTTCTCCTATCTTACCTTTCCCTCTGCCTTTGAAAGCTAACCTTGCACTCTTCCTTCTTAGCATGCTAGTGGGAGACCTCTTTGGTGATTTTCTTTTGCTAGGGACAACTCTTGTTACTTTTGGAGTGGCAGCCTTAGGCCCTTTTTTTCTTGTTGTGTTGGGCTTTGTCTTTTTGGGAGAGGGAGGCACAATTGCTTTGCCTTTGTCACCTTCTTGAAACTGCTGCTCTTCTTGAGGCTGCTGTGTGTCTTCTTCAGGTTGCTTCTGCTCTTCAATGTCATGATGTTGATTTGTCTCAAATTCTTGTTGCCCTTGATCATCAACATCATGCTGTTGTTGTGCTTGGATTTCTTGTTCATTTGGTGGCTCAAGCTTCTGTTCATGACCTTCAATATCAAGCTGCTGCTCTTCCTCTTGTCCCTGCTATTCATTTTCACTGAGATGTTGTTGTTCAACACTCTTTTCTTCTTGCTCCTACTGCTGCCCTTCATCTTCAATTTTCTTCTCTTCACCTATTTCTTTTTGTTGTTCGAACTGCTGCCCCTGTTCACCAACATCAAGTTGCTGGTGTGTTTCAACTTCATGCTGACTTTGTGGTTCAAGCTGCTGCCCTTGACCATCAAAATCATGCTGCTGGTCTTCATCAGTTTCTTCATGTTTGTCCTCTTCATTTTCTACTTGTTCATGTCCTTCTTCTTCATGCAGTCCTGACTGTTCTTTAGTAATCTTGAGCCTTCTAGGAGGAGGCCTGCTGGACAAAGGTACAGGGTGACAAATAGGCTGGGTGGGAGATATATGGACAGGAGGAACAGTAGAGAAATCTAGGTGACTGATAAAAACATCCCATGGAACCTCTTTCTTCTCTAGCTGGTGTAGGATGATAATTTTGATCAGAGAATGATGGAAAAGGGAAGCTATTTGCATAGATGGAGTCTTCTTCTGGACTGTGGATGCCATCTTATCGATGCTTTTGTATAAAAGGTAAGGGAGATTTAGCTGCCTAGTTCTAGTGAAATGCATCAATAGTCGGACATGGTAGGCATAAACTCGAGTAAATATCCCTTCACAAGTAAAATACTTCATTATGACCTTCATTAGAGGAGCATAGCTGGCAAGAAGATAAGAGAACGGAAAAATAGTAGTGCAAGTATCTCTGTCCTCGGGCTTGATGAAAGGCTTGTAGTCATCCAGGTCTAGATGGGTCTGCTTGAACCATTTCTCACCATGATATGGAATTTTGGTGGCTTTAGACACTGACCTCGGGGAAAACTTGAAATCAAGGTCTGCTACCTGGAAATGCTTTCTTTGGAACCTCAGGGCACATAGGTGTGTCAAGGGTGAGAAAATTTTTACCTCCTGTACCTTCTGGCAGAAATCTAAACAACCTACCTCATGAAAGTTGAAAAGGATGGATGGATGTGCATTGACCTCCTCTGTAGAGATAGGCTCATATCTCTTATGTAAACCACTTCTGCTGTCCTTCCTGGGTGGCATTTTGGGCTAAATAAGCTCTTGAAGCACCAAGGAGTCTTACTACCTTTAAAATGCCTTCTTTAAACTAAACCCTGTCAATTCACTGTTTTGATAGAGAAACAATGTCTTTGAATGACTTCAAAATGTTTCCTCACACTACAAAACCCCTGCTCTGTCTTAAAAAGTGGAATTTTCACCTTTAATATGTATCTCAGCCAGCAGACCTCTTAACAAGGGACAATACAGTGAAATGGAGACAGACTGTTAGGTGAAATTGCTGGGTATAATGTAAAAATCACCTTGCTTTTATGAATTTTGGAGGTCAACAACCCATTTTTATCTTTGACCAAAGTAAACTTCCTAACTCCACCATCCTGTCCTTGTCTAGTGTGTCAATCAATCAACACAGTTCACAACATATACAGTCAATCTTGAGTGTAGTCATATAGTCAATTTCACAGTTATGGAACAAAGGTGACAGAGTTTTTGAAAAATGCTCCAAAAAGTTCAACAAAGTCTGTAAGAGTTTTATCTTTTCAAATAATCAAGGCTCCTTATCAATGTAGAACCCTGGTTCTCCTTAGAAGAATACCTTTACAACTATCCGAATATCAGCTTATCAAATAAGCTTGAAGAACAAAAGACATTGTAGTAGAATACACAGTGAACAGCTTATCTTTTCTGTTGATGCTTTGAAGATATAAGGTATCTTGTTCTTTGATATGTAAAGGTGAAAACACACAGCTCTTAGTTCAACACATCTCTTTTCCTAGTAGGCACTTTTATTAGTATGCCCACCACTCCGGCACAACTTTGATCAATGGATACTTTCACAGCAAAAACACAGTTTACAGATATGATGACAGGGTTTGAAAAGTTTTGTATGCTGTGGTAACAAAGACTTATGGTAGTTCAATGTCGAAAAGCTCCCCTTTGACCAAAACCTTAACCCTAATATGCAGCTCAACAGGAATATGAAGATATATAAACTCAGCAGTGATGACTTGTCAAGATTTGTAACAAAGCTTTCAGTTAGGGGAGATATGGTGAGTTTTTAAACATAAAACCTATCTCTTTGAATCACACCGGAACGTTCAACTTTTACCCTTGTTTGGTCTTGACAAACACAATGATTCTTCCACCCTACAGATTTTTAAAATGTCAAAGATGCACGTGGAGTGCCTTGAGATTTGAATGGCAAGGCTTGGTTGATTGTTTGAGTGGATTTGGAGCACCTTTGGAGGCGTTTGAAACCATAAAAAGACGCGTGGCATGTTCATATGGAAGAGCACCGCGCAAATTTGTGCCGTCGGGTCACTGTCGGGCCGACAGGACCGGAGTGCACAGGCGCACCGCGCGATAGTTATGCGCCCGTGTATTTCTTCCTCTGAGCGCGCCGCACAGTGAAACCTGGAAAAACTTGCGAAAATTCCCAAATTTTCTCGTCTCTAGTCCTGTGAATGGCAAGAGTGGAATGATATTTCGTGCTTGTTGAGAGATTTAAAAGGAAGTCCAACGGTCTTAATTCCTTTGAATGCAAAATAACCAATCATTGTTGACATGAATTTCGCAAGGGTTTTTTGGGAAAACATTCTTTTTTAAAAGCATTTCTTTTGTCTATTCGAAATAAAACAAAGTGCCCTTGAATGTGTTAATAAGGGTTAACATTTGGAAACTGTGAGTAATATAAGAAGGCTGTGTATCTTACTCGAGTAGTAGCAATGGCTATGACCCTTCCCTAGGGTCAATGCTATTCATCTTATTTACACATTTGAATAGTGCCTTCTAACACTGCTAACCTTTCCAACATAGCAAGTAAACCCAGAAATACACTAATAATTTATAAAACATTCTTTGCCATCCTGCAAGGGGGAAAATTTACCTTTTTGAACCAGAAAATAATAGTGTATGCTCTGGATGTTCTGGTGGTGATAATACTTACTGTGAAACTGATTTGATTATCAAGTGTCTTTTAACACATTTTCTGACTGTGGGTACAGAAAGCGGTTGCATTTATTCAGGCGCTTTCCTCTTAGTCCATTTCAAAAAGAGATCTCTTCAATCTCTTTTCTCTTACTCAATTTTCATTGATATGGTGCCATTGAATTTTAAAAGTGAACATGCCTATGTAAGTTTTAGGATCATTCTCCAGAAACTGAAAATATGTCAAAGTGCTTCCTTGTATGTTATGAACCTGTAAACTTACTTGTAGGACCCTTTGCTGCAGAAGAAATTGAACTGTTGCCTCAAATATCTTTTATACTTTCTGATTCTTGAATGGCATACTTGTCTCTGACATTTGAAAGGATATGGCTTACCCCTTTTAACTTGGTTTGACAAACTCTGCCTCTAAGCGCTTCATCAACCTTTTCCAACTGTAGGTGTCCAAAATTTGCTGCATTCATTTAGACTTTGTCATGGTCTATTTATCAAGAAGGGCGCTGCTTTCCAATACACTTTCTCTGATCAGAAAATATTACTATGATGTCTCTTTCCATTTGAATAATGACAACCTATGTTTGTTTCTAGCTAATTATCTTTACATGCTTTTCCAAGGTTTCAAAACTCAGATCATAACTTTTTAATATCCTTGTGTTGAGGAGACAAACATATGAGGTGTAAAAAGCAGCTAGAGTTACTCATAAACACCAACTCTTATTAGCCATTTTCTTCTAATGGAGCTCTGAAATCACCAAACCTGCTGCATCTGAAGGCTACATTTGTCTTTGTGGTGGAGTGTAGATCGCAACACCATGAACTTGCATTGGCACTTTGAATGAGAAAAATATGTCACATGTCTGGGACTGTGTACTACTTGCCTGCCTTTTCTTTATGTTCATCTAGAAACCATGGACTGTATTTCACATTTCAACAGAAACAAAAGAACACATAGAGGTCTTTTTTACTGAAGTATTTTCCTGCTCAAGACTGATTTGAGCCATTCATATTAACACCCCTGCAGAGATATTTGTTATGATAGCTTTGATTAAAGGAGTCCTTTTTTGATGCACCATGATGATGACTGAAACTTCAAATGATCCTCTTTCTTAGGACACAAGACCAAAAAATCTGCTTTCTTTTGTCTTGCACATTTCAGATCTTAGCCCTGTTTTGATCATCACTTTCACTCAGAAACCTAGAGTCACTGTTTTACTGTCTAGTAAAGAACAAACCTGTGCTTATAATAAGTTTTGCAATCCTTGAAGTCAATATTGGCCATCGCCCTCTGCTTGTAGATGAAGGAGGTTCTTGGCCATGACAAATTACTAGTCTGTTTGACAGTGGTGTCTTTCTTCTACTGTGATTTCATGTTGAATGGAAGCTGCAAGGTCTTGATGAGTAACTCCTTACCCCGCAGATGTATCTCAGGCTCATGTTGACATTGAGAAGCAGCTATTCTTCTAAATGTGGATTCAAGAATTTTCTCCTGAGATGATGATATATTTCCTGTCTTTGTAAAATCCATAAAACACTGTAAAACACCTAATAATTAGCTTGAGACTGTGGTCTATGCAGTGCTGAGACTTAGGGGTGTGTAAGTGGCGCGACTTAGGGCTGTGATCAATTTCATTTGCAGAGTGGGAGGTCTGTTATGATTGGTCTGTAGCAGATGGAGGTTTTTGGCCTTTTGATGGTTGCCAAGGGTAAAATGCCTTAAAGCGCCACTTCCTAACTTAGGGGAGGTTTTTGAAACAGACTTGGATTGTCCTTTTAGAGCTGATGGGCAGACCAGTAGGGCTAAAGCTAGATAGGATAGTGATAATGAGGTTTAACCTTGACATGGGCGGACTGAAAATTAGGAGGGCGAAAAAAAGTTTTATGAGGGTTTTCTAGATGACAAATTGACATATGGAGATCAGCTTCTAGAAAACTTAGCTATGGATCTAGTCATCACTAACAAGTGAAAAATACTGATGACTAACAGGTTTCACAACATTTGGTATCAGAGCTTTGGATTTCAGGGTTTCGCTGCTCCAAATAGGTCATGATGGCACTTTCGCTATAATTTTTTTTCTACAAAGGTTCAAAAGCTGAAATTTTTAGGGTGCAAAGCCAAACTCCTGAGGAACATCATCGAAAAATTTCAAAGCTTCGTTCGCAACATTTTTAGAGATATGATCTGTGGAAGGTAGGGCTTCTTGCAGGCTCCTGAATTTCACTTAAATAGGTCATCGCGGAATTTTTGCTATAACTATTTCTCTACAAAGGTTCAGAAGATGAAATTTTTAGAGTGCGAAGCCGAGATATGGAGGAAAATTGTCACAAAATTTCAGATCTTGGTTCACAATATTTGCAGAGATATGATCTGTGGAAGGTAGGTCCTTTTCAGGCTCCCTAATTTCATCTGAAAGAGGTGATTGTGGGAAAATATTCATAACTCTCACTCTGAGCATCAGATTGAAATTTTGTAAAAAGTGGTTGGAAGCATACGGACCGTAGTTTCTTGTCTATAAATTTCAGAGCGAAAGGAGAAAACAGTGACACGTGGCAAGTCATACAAGTTCGCTCTACCGAACCAGTCCATAATTAGGTCATTGTGGGACATTGGACATAACTTTGTCTTGAAGAATCCAAATCAAGTCAGACCTGTGGCATTTGAAAGACACTTCAGAGGAATACTATAGGGCCAAATTTCAGATATTGAGGATCTGCAATTATAGAGATAATTCAATTTCATTATAGAGCTCTACAAAAGCAAGTAAAAGGTGTGTATTTGTTTTCCCGAATTGCATAAGTCTTGTTTGAAGAATCAATTTGAATTGATTCCGAGGACATATTGTAGAATAGAGATCAGTATTGGTTTCTAAAATGGCCCCTAAAAATAATTCAACACCCATTAAGCCTTTAGAAGGCTCTACTATGACTCATGAAGACGAATAATGGCAACATGACATATCAAAATTACAAGAGCAAGTGCAACAAATTTCACTCTCGCAAAGAGAAACAAAAAATGACATGGAAGTTTTGAGGAAAGGTGTGGAAACTAAGATGGATGGTTTGAAGAATAGCGTGGAATAGAAGATAGATGGCATGGAAGTAGGTAGGGAATCTAAGATGGATGACATGGAAGCTAATATTGATGAAAAAATGGAAAAAATGAAGAATGATCTAAAAGCAGACATAGAAGGTTTGACAAAGTTGATACAAGAAATGTTTCCTAATGGTGAAAATATATTATAGGAAACTCATGATGAGAACAAAATAAATGTTAATCTTGATTTCGTAAACTCTAATGTTGGTGGGAAGAACCACCATATTCCAAAAATTGATATGAGGAAGTTCAATGGAAAGGATCCTGTAACATGGATACTACATATGGAGCAATGTTTTGAACTCCATAATGTACAAAACACACAAAAGGTATGCATTTCAACTTTACATTTAGAACAAAATACATTTGTATGGTATCGATGGCTTTTCTCTAGTAAAACTATTGTCACTTGGTCAATTTTTACGTAGGAAATGATAGCACATTATGAGGATGCAAAGAGAAACACCTTCTTTAGCCAATTGATAAATCTCAAACAAAAGGGATTAGTGGGGGAGCACATTGAGGACTTCCAAAAATTGAATCTAAGGGTAACTGATATTCCAGAGGAACACATGATTGATCTCTTCATAGGTACTTAAAAGGATAAAATCCAACATGAAGTTCGCATTTTGGAACTTGATTCATTGGAGAAGGCATTCAGGTTGGCAAGAAAAATTGAATGTAAAATTACGGCAATAAGGAAGCCTACCACTCACTTCTATAAAGAAGGAAGTGTTTCTACGCCTAGATTTCCACAACCTACAAGGTTGACACCACAACAATTGGAAGAAAAAATAACAAAAGGGCTTTGCTACAGTTGTGATAGAAAATACACTAAAGGTCATAAGTGTGCTGAGAAGAAATTATTTTACATAGATTGTGAAGAGGAAGAAGAAAATGAACAAGAAGAGGATATACACTAGGACCAGCCCTAGAAGAGGAAGAAATGAGTCTGACCATATCGTGTAATGCATTGGAAGGAATCACCACTCCTAAAACTCTCAATATAGAAGGAAATATCAAGAAGAAAAAGGTAATAGTGTTGATTGATTCAGGTAGTACCCATAATTTTATTCATTGTAAGGTAGCCAAGGAACTGAATTGTTTCCTATACCCAGCACCAGAATGTCAAGTGATGGTTGCAAATGGAGGAACTATAAATTTCCCTGGAAAGATGCCATAATATCAAGCTAACCATGGGGGGATATGTATTGAATAGTCCATTGCTTTCCATTCCTATGGGAGGTGTTGATGTTGTACTAGGAGTACAATGGTTACAATCTTTGGGGACGGTAGATTTTAATTTTCAATAACTTTTCTTGAATTTTTTTTAGAAGGAAACAAAGTTGAATTACGGGGTATTGCAGGGAAGACGAGAAAGATAATAAGCTCTAATGTCATGACAAAGCTTCTAAAGAAAGAACAACGAGGCATAATTTCACAATTAAGCTCACTAGAAGTTCCAACATCAAAATTATCTATTTTTGCAGATCTCTAAAAAGTCTTGGACAATCATTCCAAGGTGTTTGAAACTCCCAAAGGAATCCCACCTATTCATGATCATGATCATGCTATTCATTTGATTCCAGGAAGTGTTCCTCCAAACATATGGCCTTATAGATATCCTTATGTCCAAAAGAGCGAAATTGAACGTATGATTGCAGAAATGTTAGAGGCGGGTATAATTAAACCTAGTCAAAGTTCTTTCTCTGCTCCTGTAGTATTGGTACACAAGAAGGATGGATCATGGCCCATGTGTCTGGATTATAGGGAGCTGAATAAGCTCACCATTAAAGATAAATTTCCCATTCCTGTGATTGATGAATTACTGGATGAATTACATGGAGAAATTTATTTTACCAAGTTGGATCTTCGTTCAGGATATCATCAAATTAGAATGAAGACTGAAGATATTCCGAAAATAGAATTTCGAACTCATGAGGGTCATTATGAATTTTTGGTCATGCCTTTTGGACTTACCAATGCACCTTCTACATTTCAATGGTTGATGAATTCCATTTTCAAACCCTTCCTTAGAAAATTTGTGCTAGTATTTTTTGGTGATATACTAATATACAACAGGTCTTGGAAGGATCATGTTCAACATGTTGACATGGTGCTCAAACTATTGAAAGAGAAACAATTATATGCAAAAACATCCAAATGTTTCTTTGGAGTACGAGAGGAGGAATATCTGGGTCATATTGTATCTCATGAGGGTGTTAAGGTAGACCCTAACAAAATTAAAGCCATTAAGGAATGGAAAATCCCCACAACCATAAAGCAGATGTGAGGATTTCTTGGGTTAACAGGGTATTATCTCAAGTTTGTTAAGAATTATGGGAGAATAGCAGCACCTCTAAAAAAATTATTGAAGTAAGATGCATTTTCATGGACTCCTGAAGCAACTAAGGACTTTGAAAATCTTAAAGAGGAAATGTGCCTAGCACTAGTCTTAGCTACACCAGACTTCAAAAAAACCTTTATTGTGGAATGTGATGCCTCAAGAAATGGATTTGGTGTTGTTTTAATGCAAGAAGGAAGACCCATTGCTTTTGAAAGTCGTCCAATTAAAGGAAAGTATTTACAAAAACCTATTTATGAGAAGGAAATGTTAGCAATACTGCATGCACTAAAGAAATGGCGAACTTATATAATGGGAAGACACTTCAAGGTAAAAACTGATCATGATAGTCTTAAACACTTTTTGGAACAAAGACTATCTTCAAAAGAGAAAAAAAAATGGGTCACAAAGATGTTGGGTTATGACTTTGAAATAATCTACAAATATGGGAAGCTAAATGTTGTTGCAGATGCACTCTCAAGAAAGAATGAAGAGGTGGAAGCATTGCTTTGTGCCATTTCTATTATCCAACCAGATTGGATAACCGAAGAAAGAGATGAATGGAAGAAGGACGAAGAAGTGTGGGCACTCATTCAAAAGTTGCAGCAAGATCCTAGTACATCTGATACATTTAGTTGGAAAAATGATTCCTTATGGTACAAAGATCACTTATATCTTTCTAAGAATTCCCAACTAAAACAAAAGATTCTTTTGGAATTTCACACTTCTCCTTTAGGAGGACACTCAGGATTTTTAAAACCTTAGCACAGGGTGAAGAAAGAATTTTTTTTTTGGGATGGACTTAAATCCGATATTCAAAATTTTGTGGCGGAATGTTTGGTTTGCCAGTAGAATAAAGTTGCGACAATTAAGACCCCGGGTCTTCTACAACCTTTATCCATTCCAACTCAACGTTGGGAGGATATTTCAATGGATTTTATAACATGTTTACCTAAGTCCGAAGGAAAGAGTGTCATCATGGTGGTAGTTGATAGAATGACCAAGTATGCACACTTTTGTGCATTATCTCATCCATTTAAAGCAAGTATAGTTGCTACTACATTTATGGACACAATTCAAAAGCTACATGGAAACCCAACGGTCATTGTGAGTGACAGAGATCCCATTTTTACTGGAAATTTTTGGACGGAGTTATTTTCTTGTTTGGGTACTCAATTAGCTCATAGCTCATCTTATCATCCTCAATCCGATGGAAAAACTGTGATAGTAAATAAATGTTTGGAAGGATATCTTCGTTCTTTTGTATCCGATAAACAAACACAATGGGTCAAGTGGTTACCTCCCGCAGAATGGTGGTATAACACTTCCTTCCATGTTGCAGCAAAAATGACCCCATTTATGGCACTTTATGGATATCATCCACCATCCATCACATCATATTTAAGAGAAAATTCAAAGGTTCAAGCAGTGGAAGATCACATCGAGCATCAACAAGAAGTTCTCCAACTCTTAAAGGATAACCTGAATTTGGCACAAAATCGAATGAAACAACAAGTAGATCAACATCGCAGCGAGAGAAGTTTTGATATAGGAGACTGGGTATTTTTACGGCTACAAGCATACCAAAAAAATGTCCCTCAAACAAGATAAGAAGGATAACAAATTATCGCCAAAGTACTATGGTCCTTACAAGGTGTTACAAAATATTGGTACTATGGCATACAAATTGGAGCTTCTTGCGTCTTCACGAGTGTATCCAGTTTTCCATGTTTCATGCTTAAAGAAGGTTATAGGTGCAAATCTTCCAGTTCAAACAATATTGCCAGAACTTGATGAGGAAGGAAAAATCATATTCTAACCTAAAGCGGTCACAGAAACAACAACTCAACAGCTACGGAATCGATCAATTTTAGAGTATCTCATCAAGTGGAAGAACTTAACCACTGAAGATTCTACATGGGAGGATGAGAATTTTATACAAAAGCACCTAAAGCTACTCAAGCGTTGAGGACAACACTTTTTTGAAGGAGAGGGGCATGTTAGGTCCCTATATTAATAGTATAGTCCCTTATTGTTGTTAGTGTAACCCCCTTGTTGTTATTATTGTAACCTTGTAACCCCCATATTGTTATTATTTTGCCCTTAAAATATTATTGTTAGGTTGGCTAGGATTACATTGTGGCCCCATGGACTCCTATATATAGAAAGGAGGTTTTGTAACTTGAATCATCCAAGAATTTTTCATTCATGTAATGTATTGGAGGTTTCCCCCTCAAAGTGGCTTATTTCTAAGGTATTGATATCTCTTTTCTTCTATTTTTGGAGCTAGTTTCACAACAAAAATGGTCGTTTTAATGCGTGGAAGAATCAAAGCCATGTAACAAGGTTTAAACAGTTATGATAAATGTTTTGGGTTAAAAACTATCAGAAGTTACGATTTTTATAACGTTTTCCATGTGAATGCTCCACGGGGACCGCTGGTGGGTTGGGACTGTCGGCGGTTCCCAACCCCAACTCCACTATGTATTAAACTTCAAATACAAACTTTGACCCATGAATGTTAAGACTCAATGCACACTGTAGGTGGTGTGGTGGGTGGTTTCTCTATAGGAGGTCGCAGGTTCGAGCCCTACAGACCTCCATAAAATTTTAATACACCATTTAGGGGACACATGGTGGCCTCAGGGCTGGCCACATGTCACCCTGCGATTGGCTTTCAAAACATAATGTACAACCTACCAAAAAATCACTTTGCACCACTTGTAAGCCTAGGATTAGTTCTAAGGAAAGGAATATTCCTAAGAATATTCCTTTTGTTGACTGTGCACCCTCCATGCTGACTAGGCATCCCAGTCAACCTTGTCGCAAAATTTAGTTGTTTTGGAATTTGATCAAAACGCAATATCTCCCTCATACAACATCGATTTTTCGAACCATTCGTGGCACCGGAATCAGGAATACGAGATATACACAACCATTCTAGTTTCGACCCTATCCTATAACTTTCAATTTTGAGAAAAATTTATGATCTCTTGATCACTCCTCCCCATTGGGAATCTTTTGGACCCCAAAGGACTTGATTACTTGTTCAGTAGATGAGGTATAACTCCCTCACCTTTCCAACCTCCATCCACTTTTCCTTCCTTGGTTTAGTGCCTTTGAGCCCAACTCGAGGGTAGTCAACACTTTCCCTCTTGGATGCTCTTGTCCTCCTGTCAAGAATTGTGTCTTCCTTGAGCTCATTCAGAAATTTTGGCAAGAAATATTCAATAGAAGGTAGCTGAACATCACTTCCTTGATCATTGATAAAAGGTGGGTCATACAAACGTAAGTTTTCAAAATTAAAAACCGAATACATTTTCATATATGAAGGCAAGCGAAGTTGAAATGCATTGTTACCAACTTGCTTTATGATATTGAATGGACCATAGTGAATGGGTTTGAGCTTTTTACCTTCCCCTTGTATAATTTCTTTGCTAATGTGAAACCATACCTCATCTCCCTCTTGAAACTTGTGATCAACTCTATGTTTTTCATGCCTCTGCTTGTATCTGCTTTGACTTTTCTCAAGCTATTCTTGAACTTGTTGATGTATAATCTGAATTTTCTCAATGAACTTTCGAGCCTTGTAAATATCACTATGGAAATCAATTGCAACATCCTTTCCAAAGATGAATTCTAATGGAGATTTTGGCAAATACCCAAAGCATACTTCAAAAGGTGATGTTTGAGTTGAAGAGTGCTTTACCCAGTTGTAAGTGTGCTGAATATAATGCAGTTGCTCATCCCACAACTTATGATGTTTGCTACAATATCCTCTTAATAGATGCACAATGGTTCTGTTCACCATCTCGGTCTGTCCATTAGTTTGCGGATGAAAATCAATACTCTTTTTCAACTTTGTGTCCATCATACTCCAAAGATTGGACCAAAAATTCCCAATGAACCTGGAATCGCTGTCACTAACAATAGAATTTGGCAATCCATAATGAACCCATACATGTTGAAAATAAAGTTCAGTAGTTTTTTCATCAGTAATGGTTTTCTTACATGGCATAAGTATACAAATTTACTGAATCTATCCATAACTACATAAAGATAATCATGTTGTTTTCTTGACATAGGTAGATCTCCAACAAAGTCCATGGAGACACTCTCCCATGGCCTTTATGGTACCGATAGTGGTGTGTACAACTCAAGCTTCATATTACTAGGCTTTCTTGTTGCACACATAGAACAACCTCTTATAAAATGTGACACACTATCTATCATGTGAGGCCAATAGAAATACCTCTGTAGATGCGCCACTGTTTTTCTTACCTCAAAGTGTCTAGCAATAAGAGATGAATGATCTTCTCTCATGACACTTAGCCTCTATCATTTTGGTATACACAGCTTGCCCAAATGAAACAACAAATTGTTATGGATGTGATAATATTTTTCTTCAACTTGATTCCCTTCACTCAAACTAGCATACACATCTTGAAAATATACATCATGTGCATATTGTTCTATGTCACTCTCATGTACAATAGAATTGTTTTTGAGTAAATTAGATGTGATAATGATTGGTATTGAAAGCATATGAACAAATTTATTGAAAATACCTTTCTTGTACCTTATAACCAAGTGAAACTGTGGAAGAAAACCCATCCACCTGAAATGTCATTATTGTTGCAAATTTGTTTGCAACTGCAAGTACTGTAAAGATTGGTGATCGGTATGCACAATTGTCTCTTTACCCATCAAGTAGTGTTTCCGCTTCTTGACACTTTGTACCAATTCATAAAGTTCTTTGTCATATGTAGGATAATTAGTTACAACACCATTAAATGTTTCAAAATGAAAAGTGATAGGCTTAACATGTTGCAAAAGAACTGTGCCTATGGCATAATCACTAGCATCAGTTTGTATCTTGAATGGTTGTCTCAAATTCGGTAATGCAAGTACTGGAGCTGAACTAATCTTGTATTTTGAAGCTTTGAAAGCTTGCTATTTTTTTCCTCCCCATTGAAAGCCTTTCTTCACACTTGTCACTGCATGCATAGGAGCTGCGATGGCAGAAAAGTTAGTAATAAACTTTCTCCAATACTAAGTTGCACCTAAGAAACTTCTTACCTCGATTACTTTTCTGGGTGTGGGCCAATTCACAATTTTGTCCACTTTAGAAGGATAAATTCTCAACTCTCCTTCTCCTACAATGTGTCCCAAATAAGCCAAAGAAGTCTTTCCAAATTCACACTTTAACATCTTAAGAAACAATTTCTCTTTCTTCAAAACATCAAGCACTCTATTCACATGCAAGGCATGTTCTTCTCTTGTTTTTCTGAAAATCAATATGTCATCTAAGTACACAATCACAAAGTCATCAAGGAATGGACACAAAACACTATTCATAACATGCATGAAAATTTCCGGTGCATTACAAAAACCAAATGGCATTACTAACCACTCAAGGAGTCCTTGTTTGGGTTTGAATGCAGTTTTCCATATGTGACTTTCTACAATTCTTACTTGATGATATCCACTTCATAAATCTAACTTAGTGAAAAAAATTTCTTCTTTCAGTTGATCAAGAAAATCATCTATCGTTGGGAGTGGGTATCGATTCTTTACCGTTATCTTGTTCAAAGCTCTAAAGTCTACACACATGCACAAAGTCCCATCTTTATTTGGAATCAAGACTACGAGTGAACCGCATGGCAAGGTGCTTGGCCTTATGATTCCTTTTTCTAGCATCTCCTTGATTTGACTCTTTATTTCAGCATTCTCCATTATTGACATGTGATACATGGTGATGTTTGGAAGAGGACAATCTTGCTGCAACTAAATCTCATGTTGAATCTCCCTATTTGGAGGCAATCATGTTGGCTCCTGAAAAATCTCACGATGTGCATCAACTACATCATATAAATCTGATTTTAACTTAGGATCACATCCCTCAAATGATTCATGATTAACATCAACTTTAGGCTTAATCATTAGAAGAACAAAATTCTTACTTGAATTCACCAGCCTCTTTACCTATCCAGCATTTACCATAGAAATGTTTGTCTTCTTGCGATGTGCTCTAACAATGTACTCCTTGCTCTATTTGAATAAATGGTATTTGTTATCATGGCGATGGAAGATTGTATTCTTGTCATACAAGTAAGGAGTCCCCAACACAATACTTATTATGTCAAGCGGAACCACATCTAATTCAACTTTATCAACAAAATGTGCAGTGATTTCAAACCGCAAAATACACTTCTTTGAAACCTGTAAACTCGCATCTTTTCAAACCCAACCAAGTGGATATGGTTTTAGATGTGGTATGGTCTCAAGGTTAAGTTTCTTTACCCAGTCTTCAGAGATTAAGTTTGCTTGTGACCCACTATCAAACAATGTGTCAATATTGGTATGTTTGGATATGAACCTCACATGAAAGAGTTTAATTCTTTCTTCTTCATTTGGAGCATGTATGTGACAGTTTGATGTACTAGTACAGGGTTTAGTTTCAATTTATTTTCCCTTCATGTTCTTCAATCCCTTGGCTATAATTTTAGATTCATCACCTAAATCCTCTCCTAAATCATGTTGAGTTGGTTACATTTTTTTGTTTCCCTTTGTTGTTGTATTTCTTGGGCCTCATTTTAGGATGTAATTTCCAAAAATTATTTTCATCATGGCCCTCATTTGAAAAAAATTTACAAACAAAAATTTCTCCCTCTTTCTTAACAGATGGATTCTTTTTTCTTTTACCTTTTGAAGTCTTCTCTTTGTTTTTACCCTTAAAAGGTTTCTTTCTACCCTCTTCAGAAATGTTTTTCCCTCTAGCTTCTAGATGTGTGGCCTGAACAGATACTTCATCTAGACTTGTGGGGTTAAACATGAGGATAGTATGTTTTATATAGCTATGTAAGCCTAATATGTACTTGATAAAAGTATCTTGGCTCTGAAAATCTACCCCTAATAAGAGAGCTCTTCTCCTAAATTCTTGGGTGTATTCTTGCACATTTTGTCCCTTCAATTGTCTAAAGTTTTACCGGTTCATTATGGCTTTCTGCATCTGAGCTAATGGATAAAACTATTGTTTTATTGCAGTAATGAAATAATTCCATGATATAATAATCTTACCATGCTTCTTGATCTCCTCCTTTGTCTTGCCTTCCCACCAAACAAGAGCTTCACCTTCCAGTCTCAATGAAGCTAATTGGATTTTGGTATTATCATCTTGAAGGTTATAGATTCCCAAATAGACCTTGAATTGCCTAATCCAATTATCAAGCTTTTCTGCATTGAATTCACCATTAAACATTGGGAATTCAAACTTAATATCAAGTTTTAAAAAAGGAATTTTACCAGTGTTCTTTGAGTTGTGTGGCTGATGTACTGAAGATGAAGTAGAGGATGATGTTGATGAGGGTGAGGATGATGGATCTCCATTGCCTTTCTTTGACTTATCTTCATCATTGTGACCTCCAGAAGATACCTGTCCTTCCTTGTGAAATTTGGATCCTTCTCCTTCAAGTTTCTCATTCCTTTCTTGATAAAGGATTCTAACCATCTCAGTCATGTCAAGGAATTTTTTCCTGAACACTCTTTCTTCCTCTTTGGGATCAACTTCTTCATGGCTTTCTCCTTCTCTATGAGACATGATTAATGCAGCTTCTGCTAACATAGGAGGTGAACTAGGTGGTGAAGATTGTGACAATATTGCTTTCCTTTTCTTTGGCTCTTCTTGATACCCTTTTGCTCTCACCAATTTACCTTCTCCTCTCTTGAGCTTGAGCCTTGTAAGCATCTAAAACTTGCAAATAGCTAAGAAAATATTTTGCACAAAACAACACCAGAGAATAAACTCTAGCTTTGATACCAATGTAATCTGAAAGGACTGTATTATTTTTGTTGTGCTAGGTGTCTTTTCAGTTATAAAACATGTGCATACTTGTCTCTTTAGTTCGCTTGAGGATTGATTATTTTAACCATGAATTGTAGATGATTTTAGTGAATTAGAAGCATGAAATAAGCACAAAATAAACTGAACAACAGTGCAAAATAGAGAATAAAGTCACCACATAACATTTACATAGCAGGCAGGTTGAAGTAGTTCACCCCTCCTGGGCTACATCTGTTGCTCCAACTCCCAATGGTATGTCCATATTTCATTATGCTCAAAATTTTGCACATACATGTATTTACAGGCCTCTTATGGATGTTTTCTCTGCAACAATGGCTCAATAATGCTCCAATTAGTCTATAATGACTCTTCATTCACCTAGAATGGGCGAAAATTGAGCCTCCAACTCATTTTCCTAGTAACACCTAGAAAATCTCAACTAATTGTGGAGAACTCCAGTTAACTGGAGTTATTTTGGAAATTTCCGCACAAAAAATAGCACGGGATATATTTCCACCAGACTAAACTGCAACATTTAAGATAGGTGGTTACGGGTGGCCACATGCTAACCCCCATTCCATGGTTACTACAACGGTTGAGCGGAACTCCGCTTGGACCTTGAGATAAGGTTTCAAACTAGAGTTAAAACTGCGGATTAACGAAAACATCGATGAACTAGCCGTGGCAATGTGAGAAGGTTGCGGAGTGTTAAATGATGTGGAGACTGTGGGAGTTTTAAAATCGTCAGTTTAATGCATGGAGGAATTGACACCATGTGACAAGGTTGAAACGGTTATGATAAATGTTGCGAGTTAACAACTGTCAGAAGTTACACTTGTTATAACGTTTTCCATGTGAATGATCCACGAGGACTGCTGGCAGGTTGGGACCACCGGTGGTCCCCAACCCCCACTCCACTATGTATTAAAATTCTAATACAACCTTTGACCCAGAAATGTTAAGACTCAATAAATAACACAGGCGTCGTAGTGGGTGGTTTCTCTACTGGAGGTTGCGGGGTCGAGCCCTACAGAGCTCCATAAAATTTTAATACACCATTTAGGGGACACATGGCAGCCTCAGGGCTAGCCACGTGTCACCCTCCAATTGGTTCTCAAACCATAATGTACAACCTACCAAAAAATTAGAATGCACCACTCGTGAGCCTAGGATTGAATCTGAGGAAAGGAATATTCCTCAAAATATTCCTTTTGTTGACTGTGGACTCTCCATCCTGACTGAGCATCCTAGTCAACCCTGTCACAAAATTTTTCTATTTAGGAATTCGATCAGAACGCGATATCTCCCTCATACTACATCAGTTTTTCGAACCGTTCACAGTGCCAGAATCAGGAAGACGTGATCTACGAAACCATACTGGTTTCAACCCAAACCTGTAACTTTCAACTTTGAGTAAATTTTATGAACTCCTGATCACACCCAAACCCCTCTCTTGTATATTTCTGTTATGCATTTCTTTTTCTACACTTAGCCTAGTTGTATCTCTCTTTTTCAAATCTATTTATATAAAAAAATTTGTCTCTATAAGTTTACCAATTAGGCCTACTGAGAATGTTGGGTGTAGGCCTTATGTAGACAAGAACAAAAAAAATGTCCTTCTTTTTACCATATTTATGTCATAGTTTAAATTCAATTCATCCTTTCCTATGCATTTTGGTTTTCTGCAATTAACATTATAGTAGTCATTTAATCATGATGTCTTTGATAGTTGAATAATCACTTTGTGTGTGTAGGTAAAATATTTTTGGTTAAAAGGAAGAATAGCATCATTTCTAGTACCAAGACCATCTCCTTCAACACCCTTCTTCCCAATTCCATGTGTTCCTCCAAGATTTATGCGCACATAAAATTGCATTATAGAGCTATAGGAGACCGTTAATTTTCTTTATCCCCTTGTGCAAGATGCGCTACTGAGTATATATGAGCTTGTAAAGGTATTTTATACTCTTCCACAACCTCCTACTACCTTGTCCCACCTTCAGACTGCTTTAATAACCCTTAATTCACTCTCGGATGCAATCCTATAGCAATAAAAGGCATCGTGTAGCATCCTGTAGTAGTCATATAGGAATCTTGTAGAAATACTGTAACAATTCATAGAATTCATTATAACTCAACCAAAATTTCCTCTTAATCCTATATTTTTTTCTTCTCGTCACTTTATAACATTCCACAAGCTTTGGAATTTGACTTGAAGCGACCAGAGACCTTTTGTACATCATCCATTCATCACTGTATCTTTAAATATACAATTAGGGTTTACTGTTTTGGTTAAGAGTTGAGTGACATAGAATTAGTTTACATTTATTACCTTTTAGCATTTGAATTTTTCTGAAAACATATTAGAGTTTAATTTGAATGCAACAATATAACCTTTCTTTCTTTCATTTACATTAAAGCAACTAGTTTATATTTACATTCCTATCATTTAATTTCTGCAAAATATAATTAGGGTTTTGTTTTCCAACCTTTATTTTCTTGCAAATATATTTGTGTTTCCTTGATGCAGTAAGACAAGTAAATTTTCAATTGCCTCTTTTCTTTCAGTTATGTTCAATATTTTCCTTCTTTGGAATTTTGAAAATGGTCTCTGCACATTTTAGTTTAATCTATTTCTTCAGAGCAATGTAGGTAGAAATCTTGCTTACTGTGCATATAGTACTTCCACCTCTTAAGTTTGTATAAAATTTGTATTGATAAATTAAATTTCATAGCCCTTAAAGTTGCAACATTACTGTTTTAATACCAGGACTTATCAATTTTTGGTGTCATTGTCGGGGAGGTGTCGAAGTAGGTACTTCTTTATGATTTAGAGTTGCTTTCTTTTCCATCCCATTTCCTAAAAAAGAAAAAATAAAAAAAGAAAAAAAGAAAAAAAACAATTTTTTTCATTGACATTTATGTTGAAAATAAATACAAAAAATAAAGAAAAAAAGATTTATTTCATGCCTCGTAAATCTAGGGACAACTTAGGGAAATTTATTCCTAAAAGCCCCACCTCTACAAGAAATCAACCTTCACTTTTTGGTGAATGTGGACCTTCTCCTATGATCATAGAGGATTTGGATAAAGTTTTGGGTGAGAAACTAGATATGTTTGAGGATCCCATAGGGGAAGAAGAATATCACCCACCAAAGGAATGGTTAGAAAAAAACATCCTGATTTATTTCCAATCAGAAAGAAAAATGGGGAGGCTAGAATGAAGAACGTTAGCCACATTTCCCTTCCAAATTTTCATGGCTTCGATTCCAAAGACCCTAATACCTTCATGTTTTAATTTTTTGTTATATGCAAGACATATGATTACACCTATGATGATCAGAAACTTAAATTGTTTCCTTCCACCCTCAAGGATGCAACCTTGCACTATTTCATGAGTTTGGAAAGAGGCAGTATCACTACTTGGGATCAAATGCAGCAAGCATTCAACCTGGAATTAAAATATTATTATAGAGAAATGAACACAAAATAATAAATATTCAAGATGACTCAAGGGACAAATTCGTTCCTAGAGGACTTTGAGCAAATATTTCAGCTCGATTATAGAAGGGCTAATTTCACCCTTGATCTAGAGTCAATGAAACTAGCATTACTTCTAGGGGTCAGAAACGAGTTGATGGATACCCTCAACATTCTATCTAATGGAGATATTTACTAGCTCAATTATGAGAAAATGATGATAATGTTCAAAAACCACTTTACGACTACAATGAAAAGAGGTAGATCCAACCAAGGTTTGGTAAGCCCTTCACCTTCTACCTCAACCGTAAAGAATGAAATATGGAGTATGTTAGATTTTTTAAAAGAAAAATGTTACATGCTTTTTCCTTGCAAATGGAAACCATGCAAATCAACAAGAAACAAGAAGAGGAATAAAGGGAATTAGCCATATTATTCCCTAGCTACACCAAAGACACCCTAGAAATGAGTGTCCATTGAATGTAATTAAAATCTACTCCGTGTGTGAGAAAAATCATGAAAATGAAAATTTTCCATATTTTCCAGGTCCAAAAGTTGTGTATCAAGGTGTAGAGGGAGACATGGAACAACTTTTCTTTGTAATCCAAATGAGGCCACAAGGCCCTAGGACATATAGAAAAGGTATGCAAGGTATACACTATCCTCATCCTTTCAAATTAAATCATAGTGCACCTTTTTAGTCTTCGTATCCTCTAAAATAATCACCATGGTCCATACCTTCACCTTTGTTCTATCCTCCTCCTTAGTATGTCATCCCACCTTTCCAATCATATCAATCCTAACCTCCTCAATGGGTAATCTCTCAAAAGGATGGAGGCCCAAGGAATCCCAATCAACGTCCTTAATTCCTCCTCCTCAACCACTAATACCCCAAAATAATCCACCTAAGAAACCAAAAATGCATACTAAAGCTAATTAGAACCCAAAAAAAAAGCAAATCCAACAAGTCTACAATGGAGAAAATTCCTATCCTACTTATGCTATAGAAATATACAAGATCAGCCTCAGGTCTATGAAGGTACTTCCTAATGCTCACCTACCTTCTCCAATAGAATATCGTAAAGAAGAGAAGGAATAAAGTACTCCTCAAGCCAATCCTACTTTCTATCCTAAAAGGTTGGTTTATCCCAAATCACACAGCCTAGAAGAGGCTAAAATTATGGGAGAACTAAAAAACGTATGTGTTAAGATTCCTCTCCTATAGGACATCAATGATGTTCCCATATATAATAAGTTAATCATGGAAGATTGCTTCAAGAGGCCAGGAAGGAAGAACAGATATTCCCCCACTATCAATGTTGTTGGGAAATTGTCTAATCTAATGCTTGGGAAGATCATCTCCCTAAAGTTTAAGGATCGTGGTATCTCGGTAGTGGATGTAAATATTAACAACAATGTATTCCCAAAAACACTCATTGATTTAGGGGCTGAAATTCTTTGGAGTACCCCGCTTATTTTCTTGTAATCTAACCCAAGACGAATTTCAATGGGTATCCTCTCATCCTAGGGAGACCTTGGTTACATACTTTTGATTCTTATATCAGTTGTAGAGCTAGGAACATGACAATCAAGAATGGGAAACTAAGAAAAACAACTTGTATTATAACCCCCTGCTCAACCCCTTGTTCAGAATGATTTTCCTATGTGGGTAGAGGGGGAAGAAGAGGAAAAATTATATCAACCATCCCCTACCCAATCTGTACATTGGAATCCACTATTGGAAGCAGAGAACTAGATGAAGATAATCTTATTAATAATTTTCTGCAAAGAAAACATCCTACTACCATGAAAATTAATGAATTAGAAGAGGATACTTTAGGGAAGCCTGAAAAAAATCCATGGAATAATTACTCACTAATGGTTCTAATCGAGACGATGTCAAAATTATGGAAACCAACCTATCTAGGACCCTAAAAATCATTCCTTCACTTTCAATAGAATAAGAGGAAAAAATTATCACATTTTTAAGGAAGCACCTTGATGCCTTTTGGATTACAAAAAATGAAATATGTCCATCCCTTAGTCTGTGCACATCACATATACATCAAAGAAGGCGACAAACATATTCGCCAGCCTTAGAGAATGAAGAATTATGCACTTAAAGACATAATAAAAGAAGAATTGCATAAATCGTTAGATGTATCATTCATTTATCCTATTTCATACAGTGAATCGGTATCACCTCTTGTTATTGTACCCAAAAAGAATGGGAAATGGAGAGTTTGTGTTGACTATAGGGAAATTAACAAGGTTACCAATAAAGACCATTTTTACCTCCCTTTTATTGATAAAGTTTTGGATGGTCTTGTAGGGAAAATGTTCTTTTCATTTCTGGATGGTTTCAAAGGGTACAATATATCCAAATCAGTCCTGAAGACTAGGATAAGATCACCTTCACATGTCTGTGGGGGAATTTTCCCTATAGCATCCTTCCTTTTGGCCTATGTAATGTCCCTAATACCTTCTAGAGGGAAGTATTGAGTATTTTAGCTGATCTTGTTCATGAATCGGTTGAAATTTATATGGATGACTTCACACCTTATGAAGAAGAATTCCAGTAATCCCTATATAGCTTGTGTAAAGTTTTGAATAGTTGAATTTAAATCAATCTCTCTTTAAGTCCAAAAAATGTGATTTTTTTATGAATTCAGGGATTGTTCTAGGCCACTTCCTCTTTCAGGAAGGGATTCAAGTTGACCGTAACAAGAATTGCATTATTAGAAGAGACCCTATTCCTTAGAAACAAAGGTTGGGAGCTTCCTAGGACTAGATAGATATTATAGGAAATTTATCAAGGATTTTAGTAAAATGGCCTCACCATTGTTTGGTTTGCTAAAAAAATATTTAGATTTTTGTTGGACAAAACAGTGTTAAGAAGAATTTGAATATCTCAAGGAGAAGTTTACAACTACATCTGTTCTTAGGGGCCTAAATTGGGCCTTTCATTTTCATATTCACACATATGCATTCAAAAAATATGTATGGGCTCCATTAGGAAAATTTGATGACAAGTTTCCTTATATTATCTATTTCACCAACAATATTTTTTCCAAGACTAAACTCAACTATACTGTCAGTGAAAGAGAGCCATTTTCTATTGTACATTCCTTGAATAAGTTTAGGCATTACATTACATGGTACCAATTATTTGTGCACACTGATCATGCAACCATTAAGTATTTTATGAAAATACTTGATGTCAATGTTAGGATTATTAGATGGTTATTATTATTACAATGATTTTATATAATTACTTTTGACAAGACAAGGGAAGAGAATGCAGTTGTAGATTTATTGCTTAGACTAACCTTGCCTACAGAGAATGAAGAGATGATAGATGATCAGCTCCCATATGAGCACCTCTTCACCATATCATTATTGTCACCTTGGTTTTCTAACATAACAAACTTCTTGGTTGTTGTAAAATTTCCTCCCAATCTATTCTCTAAGGAAAAGAGAAAAATTGTCAGGAAGATTTCCCCTTACACTTAAATTGGGGACAACGTTTTCATATTGGGACAAGATCATATTTTGAGGAGGAGTGTAAGAACCCAATCAAGCATGCTATGACACAAATATTATAACAAAGGACTCCAAAGGCCATTGAGACATATTATATGCCACAAAAGAGAAGGATAAGAGAGTATAAGGAAAGTACTTCAGAGGGTAATACAAAAGTAGAAGTGGATGCTACCCTAGCAACCCTAAATACCCCTGTTAAACTAAAGGTGAGGAAGCCAAGACAACCCCCTAAGTATTTAAAGAGAAGAATAAGCAAGAGGATATGGGAAGGGAAGCCTTGAATACCCATTCCAACGCCCATCACTATTGAAGGATCATCCAACCATCAGGAGGGAGAATTAGAGAGAAACAATACACAATATGAAGAGAAAAACTCCACCAAAACAAAGGGAAAAGAGTCACGACCCTCACAAAAGATACCAAGCACCAAGATGAACAAGAATTCTAAACATACCCTCAAGATACAAGAATAATATTTTCTACTACAAGAAGGAAAAAAATTACTACATGAAGGTACTATACAACTACAAGGAGGAGCTGAGGGGTCACATGAGAAAAATATAGATCTACAAGAGCCATATCCCCAACTAGTCCTTGAGTCATACTATAAATTTATTGAAGCAGGGTAGATAATACCTTTCTGATTTGTAGTTCTAGTTCACTTTGATCCATAGAAAGAAAAGAGTAGGACCCATAGGTGGATGCAAATTGCATGATGCAAGGGAGTGGAAGATGTGGTAATAATGGAGGAGAAGATGAAAAATATGGGGGAGGAAATGGTTTATTTTAGAATAAATAAATACAATACAATGAAACAAATAAAAATAGACAATAAAAGTCTAATGGCCCATCTATAGGAGAAAGAGGAATATCTTTCCAGCATGACAAGCTTGACCATGGAAGCCATTCAATGGAGGAATAAATCAAAAACTTATTAAATGTACCTAAAATAACAACCAATTTTAGATTAAAACCATGGCATAACATGGGTCTCTCCCCTTCCAAGATTACATAAAATTCATTTAGTTTTCAATCATACAGCCAACTTCGAGGATAGAGCTAAAATGTATGAATTTTACGTGCATAATTTGATACTAATTGACATGAAAATTTTGGACCTCAACTTCAGAAGTGGTGATGTGTAGTTAATGGCCTTGGCTTCCTAGCTTACCCATTACGAGGTTAGGGATGAAGAAATCAAAAGAGTCATGGACAGGGAGGTGACTGAACCCTTATGGGTCAGAGAAAATTTAATACCCCCTTGTCTTGTAGCCAAAAACCATAGGATCATTGCTAGATATCCCAAACTGGAACCATCCTATATACAGAAATAAGAATAATCAATCTTACACTTTGAAGATAATTTTAGGTTACTAGGTACTGAGAGCCTACAATCTTGTTCGAGGAGGTGGCACACTTTACCACATAGCTTGAGAATGAAAGAATAACACTCTCCAAAAATACTAAGGATCACTTTGGACAGGACACCCTTATACACGAGAATACTCCAAAGGTTGAGAATCAATTGGATTAGGCTAAATTTCAACCATCCTATACTATTGTTCTTACAATAAAATAGGAAACATGCAGAGGAACAAGATAGTGGGTAGAGATTGAGAAAAATGCAGGTTTCCATTGTGAAGAAAGCATCACTTCTAAGTTGGCTTGGGATGTTAGAGAGGCCACCAGACCATGAATGAGGTGTAGTTAAGAGACTAAGTTTCTCAGAGGACAATAAACACTTTTAGTAGGGGGGGTATGATGGGCCTCCAAAATACCTACAATTCATGTCCCATTTGACCATCCTTCAACACATTTTAATCGCTCTCTTTTCATTCGATGACATCTTCTTGAGCTATAATGTGTTCAATAGGAGGGTTAAGGAATATTTGTCATATCCTATAGCCTAATTCATTTAATGTGTAGGAAAAATATAATTTATTGCATAGGGGCATGTTGGAGACCAACATGAGGAAATGTAGGGGGGTCATTCCTTGCATTAACCCATAAATGATTTGATTGGATTGTGTGTAATTACTATCCAGTAGTGATTATGAGAATCCCAAGAGACCAGATCCACTTTTATAGGAAATTTGGAGGGAAGCAGTCCTCCCTTCAATGAGGCTTCCCCTCACTCATTTTTGTATAAATAAAGGAGCTTAGTATCTGATCATGATTCAAATTTTTAGAGGAAGATAGTGACTATTAAAGCTAGAGCTTGCTACTTGTCATTTCCATTGTCATGTTATGTATTTGAATAGTTTCTGAGATCTATGAAGAGCATATTTTTTCCTCCAGTCTGATTTTTTTTTAAGGAAGCTGGGTTTTCTTGGGTTAGGGCTAGCCAAATCACTCAGGTCCCTCTCTTGTATATTTTTGGTATGCATTTCTTTTTTCTACACTTAGCCTAGTTGTATCTCTCTTTTGCAAATATGTTGAATTGAAAATTTTTATCTCTGTAGGTTGATCAGTCAACCCTCTTGATAATATTAGTTGTAGGAATTGTGTACACAAGCACAAAATATATTATTTCTCTTATACCATATTTAGATCCCAGTTTAAATTCAACTCATCCTTTCCTATGCATTTTGGTTTTCTGCAATTAGCATTTTAGTAGTCCTTTAATCATGATGTCTTTGCTAGTTGAATAATAAATTTGTGTGTGTAGGTGAGATATATTGGTTCAAAAGGTATAATAACATGATTTTCTATTACCAACACCATATGCTTCAACACCCTTCTTCCCATTTCCATTTGTTCCTCCAGGTTTTCCATGCACAAAAAAATGCATTACGGAGTTATAAGAAACTATTAGTTTGTTTTTTCCCCTTGTCCCCTTGTGAAATATGTTCTATTAAGTAGATATAAGCTTGGAAAGTTCCTTTACACTCTTCCAAAACCTCACAATAATTTCTCCCACCTTAATATCACTTTTAGAAACCTTATATCGCTCTAAGATGCAATCCTATAGCAATACAGGGCAGTCTTGTAGCAATCTTATAGTAATATTGTAGCACTTTAGAGAATTGATCACAACTCGGTCATAATTTTCTCGTTAGCCTATTTTTTAGCTTCTCATCACTTTAGAACATCCCAAAAGCCTTGGAATCCAGCTTGAAGTGACCAAAGACCTTTTTTACATCATCCTTTCATCACTTTAGCTTTAAATCTACAAATAGGGTTTATTATTTTGGTTAAGAGTTAAGTAGCATAGAAATAATTGATGTTGATTACCTTAGAGAATTTGATGGATTATAGAAATAGAGTATAATTTACTATGAATGAAATAGAATATTCTTTCTTTCTTGCATTTACTTTCAAGCAACTAATTTAGGTTTACATTCACGTCATTTAATATTTTCAAAACAAAATTAGTGTTTTCTTTTCAAACCTTTATTTTCTTCAAAATATATTAGTGTTTCCTTTATGTAGTAGGACAAGTAAAGTTTCAAATATCTTTTCTTGCAACTTTTCCTTCTTTGGAATTTCACAAAATGGTCTCTACACATTTCTGATTAATCCATTGCTTTAGAGAAAATTAGGTAGAAATATTTCTTACTGTGCACATAACACTGTCATCTCTTAAGTTTGTACGAAATCCAAATTGATAAATTAAATTTGGTAGCTCTAGTAGTTCAAAATTATTTTTGTAATTCCAATACTCATTAAAATAATTATCCATTTAATGTAGGAATTGTAGCCATGAGCCTTGGGGCATCATATTAAGTTTGAAAACACTAGCATAATTTTTAGTCATGCATGAAAGTGGAAAAGGGGATGTTTTTATTAGGTTGTAAGTATATATTTGGGACTTGTTGCCACAAAATCTAGCAGTTCTAGTTAGAGGAGTCACCCAGAAAGGGACATATCCTATGGTATGAATGAGGAAGGGTTGCCACTTTCACTTCAAAAATATTCCTCCCATTTTTTAGTGGGAATTCAACCACAAGGGTGGTTTCCCTATGCCACCTACAAGGTATTACAATTCTATTGCTCAAGGTGACTTATTTCAGAGGTATAGAGATAGGTAAAGGGTTTGGAGATACACAAAATGACCAAGATGCTCAAGGTTTTGATTTAATCTCTCTAAGGATAGACCCATGAATGGATTTTATAAGTTATGTTTTTCTTTATTTTAAATATATGGCCATGAAATGGAATATAGAAACCTTAGAAATACTATTTAAATGATGTTCAACAAAAATGGAACTAAGGATTTCCAATACATACTAGGGCTAATACAAGAAAACTAGTTTTAGGGATATTAGATATGTCCAAACAATAATAAATAGGGATGACATTAGCCCTTATAGGGCATGCAAGGGAATCTACGATGCTATATTTTTATTTTATATGGTTTATGAAAATTATCCTACAATTTAGAGCCATTTACGTGCAATAAAACAACACTTTACACAAACATGTTGTTAAAACCTTATTGGTTTCCCTATATGTCTAGGATCGAGAGGGTTTAAAGAAATTAAATTAAATTTTAAGAGTGATCAACACACTTATAGACTAGCACATTAACCTAAAAAGGCTAAATGGAGTCTTAATGGAGTAAAATTCCAAGGAAGGATCTTGACGGATTAAGCGGGGTGAACTAGAGGATCCATGTGTAAACCCCAAGCTACTATTCTCATGAGGTGAGAAATAAATTACAAGGCCTGTACAATAGGATTTTTCTTACATTCTATGAATAATACAATTCTGCATGCAATAATGAAGAAAATTTTCACCAATGATAAGAACATATACATGGAGAAATATAAAGCCTACTTAAAAAATTTAAAGAATGAAAAATACTAAAAATCAACAATAAACATACAAAATATTCCGCAATATCTCTTCTTTCAATCCCATAATAGTGTCTCCAAGCCAAAAGTCACATCCAAGACAATTCTCATCGTAAAAATATCATATTTTTCCAAAGTAGCAAGTAAGGAATCAAGTCACACTCTTATTTAGAGACGTTTAATTCGCATGTATCATAATTAATATGAAGTGAGGAAGATAATCCATTTATATGAGCCTTCCTCCACCCACTTTACAAATAAAAATTAACTAAAATCCATAAAATAAAGTTCAATTTTGAGTGTTCCACAAGAAATGGGTTACATGATAACTTCATAGCTTGTAAACAAGAAAAAAATGCCATAAAATCCCACATGTCTAGGAACAAATGCCCCAATTGTGTGATGTAACTCTCCAAATAAGCTCAATGAGCCCTCAAAATGTGTGGAAAGGCGTAAAAGGTGCTCCATACTCCAATAAATTCTCAAGGATCATGTACAAGTCATCAAAAATATCTCCATGCTAAGAGGTCATGCCCAAAAATTTCCCTACATCACCCTCACAAAAGGATAAGGGATGACGTGACATCAGATTTATCAAGTATTGGGGCTCCAAGGTGATGTAAAAGCCTTCCATTGTCATCTCAAGAATGACCATCATCATATATGATTTAAATCAAGTGATGCCGAAGGTTATGTGCAATCCCTCCCTCATTATTTCAAGAATTACCATCATTATCTAGGCTCTAGATCAAGTGATGCCCATGATAATGTGTCAAGTCCAACCTGGGGAAATCCTTGCTCTACTGGGAACATAATTAATATCTCCAATACTAAGCATCATGGGCTCAACATTTTATCATAAAAGAGTTCATTTCAGTGTCAAGTGCCATGTGAGGCTTTCAAATAGCCCAATTTTATGCTCTAAGTAGAAAATTCTGCATCATCAAAACCTGAATTATATATCTCTCTCTCTCTCCACACTAGATAGTATGGCTTCCAATGCTTTATTGATGAGGTAGGGAAATCACCTCAACAATCCTATGATGCTATGATGTGTGCCACCTAAGAAAACATCCTCAATATCAAGTGTAAATCAATCAATAATTTGTTAACTAAGAACATAGATGCATCATAGTGGACCATGCTTAAAGTTATGTACACAACAAATACTTCACAAAAATATCATCATTAAATATCTAACTAGACTGAGTACCATATAAGTGTTCCATCCCTTATGTTTGGGATAACTATGTAGATAACCCTATTAGGTGTTTCCAACCTTGAAAGAGAAGTTATAGATCCTAGGTTAATCCAGCAATCCATAGGTGCAAGTGTATATGGTGAAAAAGGAATGTGAAATAGTTCATGGAAAAATTCCATAGATAAGTGACCAGCTAATGGTTGTCGAACATCCTTGGTGTATATATGTAAGGAGGGAGAAATTATGGAGCCATGATTTACCCTTTTCCTTGGCATACATTTTAAACCCCTCTAGTATGCATTTTACTTCTTTATCTTGATGCTTTGTTATGGGTGCATAACTTAGGTGCCCAAGATTGCATTTGAGATACTTAGAATTTATTACCCCTTAATAAGAGGCAATTTATTTCTCATTAGGTTTTTAAAGATAGAAGGGCTACCTTTAATGTGTAGATCATTAAGGTTTTTTTGAAGTGGATGATGGATAATTATAGGGGTAGAGATCATGCTATGATTTTTCCCATGCGCTAATTTTAGTCCTAACCATATTTTGAATTTTTCTATTTTCTTTTATTGTGACTTTTATTGGTTTTATCTTTCTTTTAGTGCATCAAACTCTTAGGAATTTTTTTCTATCCCAAATGAATGATGAATATGAGAGACTGAAAATATCCATGATTAATGATCACTTGCACAAATAATGGACGTGCAATAGAGGGAATGATGGAAAGTGGTAAGTATGGAATATCATGAGCACACTGATTCAATCAAAGCCTCCCTAATAATGTCCTTCCTATCACCTATTTACTGTGATATATGACATCAAAATGTAAGGGGATATCCCTGATGTGAAGTCCCAATTAGACCTCACACCATTTGGTGTAGGAGTCCCATCCAGCTATACAGTTCGGCCACGATTGGAAATATTTCAAAGATATGCATTGGTTACACACACATAAGAGATCACAACACCTCTTTGTGAAAAAAATATTTAAGCTTTGTGAGACACCCAATGTAAGGTGCACGGGGGAACTTCCATAGTTGGTAAATGAAAATGAGCCTCTGTTTAGAAAAGTAATAGTACTATCCTAAAGGGGGACCTATTAACAAGGATAAAGTCTTGTCGATCACTTGTATATTAGTCCACATAATAAACAACAACCATGAAAGCATAACAACACTTATTGAACAATAACCATAACTAAGCAACAAAATAGTTCATTAAACTTAGTATGTAATTCAAGCAACATATATCACAAACATAACAAGAGTAGTCCTACTTTATCTGTGGTACCTATATGAAGAAGTTTCGACTCATAAATATTGTGATTATGAAGGAAAGATACTAAGTACATTGTTACATAGATGAAACACTATATCCAGTAGTGGAACATGAAGCCACAACTTGCTTCTACAAAGAATGATCTATCTCTTATGCACTACAAGAGAAGCCAAGGAAAGACTCCAAGAATCCAAGCCCTTATCTTGAGTTATGAAGAGATATTTATATCTAATGACAATGAAATTTGGGCTTCCTTATGACTCTTCAACTTATACAAATTTTCATATTCTATACATTAATATTTACATTCCATATGTGGCTATTCACATTCCACATGTGTCTCTTGGACTTCATTACATCCTATTTATTACAAAGGACAAATTACATATGAGACCATGGCTATATAAGGAAAAAATTATAATAGGAAAAAGTAGCATTAGCTTGAAAAATCATTTTCTTCCTCATGGATCTCATTTGTGATGTACGTGTGCGATTCTATGAACTCCGTGGAGATGAATTTGACCCGAACTGACAAGTCCCTTGCATAACACATCTTCATATTCATCTCCAGTGCCTCCATCAATATGGTCTTGGAGATTGACTATACATTATTCCATAGCCATGAGAGTTTCATATGATATTTGACTATTGCGATAACATATTGCAGAATAATGTCTTTGGTGAACTCAAAGACTTCTTGTTCCAATGCTTGCTTGATATTTTATATATACTTCTGGATCTTCCGGAAGATTATTTCTCTTCTCTAATTTCTTCAAGCGATCTTATTGAAGGCATCCCATTTTTATATGCTAGAGACTTGAAACCATTTTGCAGTCGATTATAAGTGAAAATAATGCTAATCGACTATTCGCCAAGATGCATGTAGTTATGATGGTGGAGTCTCAACTGAACTCTGTCTATCTTAGTGACAATCCTATATTTTATTTCAAACTGTGGTAGAGCATACAGATACTTGGTATCCCATTTTTGAAGTTTTTCAATATTTTTTTTTTCCACTTTTATGATTTTTACCACTTCTTGTTCTTTATTCTAAATACCAACAAGAGGAGCCGCCACTTGTTGTATAAGTATCATCTCATCATATAACTATGCCATAGTTTCCTCCATTGGCCCAAGTTCCTCCTGCATGTATGCCTTCCATTTATGGTGCTAAATATCTGCAAAGATAATTGTTGGTTCTCTGGAACAAGGTGTTTCGCCTATTTCTTCACTGCAACAAGTTCTCTTCTTAATCTAGCATTATCATTCAAGAAATATTTAGTGTTTTTTTTTTGTAAATTTAAGCATATTGTATTAGTCTTTTTGTGTAAAATTACAGAGAATCCTGGGAGTCAATGTGACCTCCCGGAGATGCAGCTTTCCATGTACAGATTCGTTTATGAGTGAGGCCGCGTGGCCCGTATACCTTTGCCTGTAGCTCCAAACACGTTGGCGTGCCCAGAAGGTCCGGTCAGCACCGAGTTGCGCCTGCTAAAGATGGTGATTTAGCATTCTGCCCTGCGGAATTTCGTTTCAGAGGCCTGTGTGATGGGATTCTGCCTGAATTTGGTCGGTCCTATAGGCTGCGTTGTTCCTTGGGGCGTGACTTGTTCGTGATTTGGAGTTTGCCATCGATTGAGTTTGCCATGATTTTCCATCGATTGAGTTTGCCATCGATTGAATTTGCCTTGATCTGGAGTTTGCCATCGATTGAGGTTGCCATCGATTGAGTTTGCCATGATTTCCTGGAATAAGGATTCCTTATTGCCTAGGCTTGCATTTGCAGATCCGCTTGTTGGAGATCGTGGCATTTGGCTTTGATTTCTCCCTCCTCCTGATCATGCCAGAGGCTGTGATACTCTGTCAGATTGGAGTCAATCCCTGCATTTGCCAGAGCATCAGCTAATTTGTTCGCTTTCCTTCGAACGGCTTGGAAGGTGATCCCGTTCCTGTTGCAGAGTTGGTTTTGGAGATCTTTGAGTATTGCTGACAGCCTCCAGCTTGGGGTTACTCTGTGCACCTGTGCGCCCATCTGGAGTTTCCTAATCATTCGTATTATTATCTCTGAATCGCCCTCCACTATCAGAGGTGTGAGCCTGTATCTGTTTGCCAGTGTGAGGCCTTGGAGGAGGGCTATGAGTTCTGCAGCGTTGTTGGTATTTACTCCGAGGTTGCCATGGTAGATGAGGTGGATTTCTCCTGTGTGATCCCGTACTGCTCCCCCATAGCCTGCCATGCCCGGGTTTTGTCTTGAAGCCCCATCGAAGTTGAGTTTGAAGGTGTTGAAGGGGGGCAGAGTCCATTTGTCCTGCGCCATTGCGGTTGAGGTCTGGTTCCTTCCAGCAGAGTTGGTCTTTGTTTGTAGATGCAGGATCTGTATTATTCTTGTCTCGTTCGGTGAAGCATTGCCCTCTATCTTCTGAATGCCTTTGGTGTTGACTGTTTCTGTGATGAGCAGTCGAACCTTCCTTTCCAGCATGTGAACTCCTGTAGCTGTGTTTTTGAATATTCTTGCGTTTCGCTCTTTCCATAGGGTCCACACTATTGCGCCCGGAGCTAGATTCCAAGCACTGTTGACCAGGGGGTTGGAGGAGATGGAGGATCTCCACTGGCTTAAGGAAGATTGGATGGAGTTTCTGTCTCTATCTGTCTGACTGAAGACCATGGCCATGTCATCCCATAGGGAGCAAGCCATGGGACAGGTATTGAGCAAGTGATTTAGCGTTTCCGCCCCATTCTCGCATAGCATACATCGAGAAGGGCCAACAAAACCGCGTTTCTGAAGGTTGTCCCATGTGAGAGCCCTGTTGTGCAGGACTAGCCAAGAGAAGAGTGTGATTTTTGGCCAAGTTCCTCTGCTCCACAGGGTTTGCCATTTGTGGTCTGCTTGCTGGTCCGGGGTGGTTGCCAAGAGCTTATAAGCTTCTTTGAGGTTGAATGTGCCTTTGGGATTGCTTCCCCATCTAAGGATGTCCTCTTTGTTGGATCTGAGGATTTTCCTTTTGTCCAAGTCTTGTAGAAAAAGGTCTACAATCCCTGGGCCTGATGGGGTATGCCATTGTTCTCTGGAGAGCCAGTTCTGCCATATGGTTGCTTCGTTTGCCGATTGCCAGTAGTCTGCTATCGTTATCTTGCCTTCCTCCTGCATGGCGCTTTTCAGAGTATGCCAGTCTGGGTGTTCCAAGATTGGGAGTTGCTGCCATGCATCTTCCCATAATAGGGCTGTGTTTCCTTGGTGTACTTCCCAGAAGCTATGCTGCTGAACAATATGTCTATTTTCCCATGCTTTGTTCCATATTGGGGATCCTTGAGTGGTGCCTCTAAGCCGGATGAGGTCTTTATCCCTGATTTGGGTTGTATACTTCGCTTTCCACAGGGCGCCCCAGAGGGAGTCAGGATTTTCAACCCATCTCCACCAGATTTTTGTAGCTACGGCCTTGCTTAATAGCTTAGGGTCTCGGAGGCCCAAACCTCCCTCCATTTTTGGTTTGTAGATGTTTGTCCATTTGAGGAGGGCCCATTTGGATTTCTTAGAGGGTCCATTCCAGAGGAAGGAGCGCTGAATGTTTCGAATGGTCTTGTAAGCTACCTTAGGGGCTGCAAGTGCTGAGAACATGTAGGCTGGCATGGTTTGAAGGATGGACTTTACCAATATCAATCTGCTGGCCATATTTAGAGCTCGGTGGGTCCAGCTGCTTAGCCTGGCTTTCATTTTGTTAATGAGGGCTTCCCAGTTGCTCGATCTATAGGCATGTTCCGAGAGCGGAATGCCAAGGTATTTGGTAGGAAGGGAGTTCTTTTGAATATTTAGAATTCTGCTGAGATTTCTCTGCACAGGAATGGATGTGTTGAAGAAATTTTTTTTGGATTTGGTTAGATTGATTTCCATACCTGAGGCATCCGAGAAGGTTTTTAACACCTTGCTGATGGTTCGAGCTTCCTGTGCTGTGGGGGCTCCCATGAGCATGGTATCGTCAACAAGTTGCTGATGCGTTATAGTGGGTCCCTGGTGTACCGGTTTGATACCTTTGAGCTGGTTCTGCTGCTTTGCCTTGGTCAAGGATCTTCCTAGCCCTTCAGCCATTATGATGAAGAGAAAGGGAGACAGGGGGTCCCCTTGTCTTATGCCTCTGGATGGACTGAAGGGTTGTAGGGGTCCTCCATTAAGCAGGATAGAGAAGAAAGCACCTGAAACTAGTGCCATTATCCAATTTGTCCATAGCTCACTCAAGCCAAAAGCTTGGAGGACTGCCTTCATATATTTCCAGCTGATTCTGTCAAAGGCCTTGGACAGATCAAGCTGAATTAACATACCTGGAGATCTAGTTGTTTTGAGAGAGTGAAAAACTTCCTGGGTAAGGATTATGCTGTCAGTGATCTGCCTTCCTTCGACGTAGCCCGTTTGCTCTTGGGAAATGATTGAGGGGAGGACTGATTTGAGTCTGTCGGCCATCAATTTGGAGAGGATTTTATAGAGGACATTGCAGAGGGCTATGGGGCGGAACTTGTCAGGGGAGTCGGCCTGGTTCGATTTGGGGATTAAGGTAAGGAAAGTAGCATTGATGGCAGGCAGGACTTTCTTGGTTCTGTGAAAGTTTCTGACGAGAACAAAAATATTAGCTTTAATAATGGGCCAGCATGCCTTGAGGAATTCAATTGTAAATCCGTCAGGTCCGGGGGCCTTGTTCGTGGCCATGGAGAAGACGGTTTCTTCAATCTCCTGCTCAGTAAACTCTCTTAGAAGGAGGGTGTTTTGATCCTCTGTAACTAAGCTGGGTATGGCTCCCAAAATTTCCTGAATGGCTTGGGATCGATCTTGAAGAGGCTCTCTGAGAAGAGAGGTGAAATAGGAGTTTAGCTCAGATCCGATGTGATCCTGTGAGAAGACTTGATCGCCATCTGCGGTCTTGAGGGATAGGATGCGATTAAAAGCTATGTTCTATATGGTGGACTTGTGAAAGAAGCTGGTGTTGCGCTCGCCCTGTTTTAACCATTGCACTCTCGATTTCTGTCTCCACAGTATCTCTTCCTGCTTTAATCTTTCTTCCCATTGCCTTTGCATAGTCGATTCTTGAGTGTTGCGCTCCTCAGTGGGCCCTTCTGTGATCAGAGTTTGCTAGAGATTCGCCATTTTTACCTCAAGTTCTCTTTTGGCTTGAAATATGTTGCCAAAGGTATCTTTGTTCCATTGTTTGAGGTTGGTCTTTATAATCTTGAGCTTTTGTTGGAATATGTACATGATGTTGTCGTTTCTTATGGTGGTTTGATTCCACCAGTTTTGTATGTTCTCCATGAACGATGGGTGCTCTGTCCAGAAGGCTTCAAATCTGAAAGGTCTATTTTGGGGTTTATCCAAATTGGTGAAGTGGACCTGCACTGGCCAGTGATCAGATCCTCCTATGGGCAGAATGCTGGCCTCCATGTCTATGTTTTGTAACATAGTGGATTCTGACATGAGGAATCTGTCAAGCCTTGAAGCTATCTGCCGGTTTCCTCCTTGCTTATTGTTCCAGGTGTGTAGACCATTGACGGTGGGGATGTCAATGAGTTTGGAAGCAGCAATAAAATTGTTGAATGCTTTCGAGTCCTTATCTAGTCTTCGTAGGCCTACCTTTCTCTCTGCTAGATTGGTAATCATATTATAGTCTCCTCCTAAAAGCCAGTGATCTGCCCCATGGTGTTGTCTGACCTCATCTAGGTCAAGCAGCATCTCCAGCTTTTCCTGAAGTCGTTGGGGTCCATATACATTGGTAACGCAAATCGATTGCTTTGAGTCAGGCATGTTGAGAATCACCGATAGGGAGTGCTTGGTGGACAGAGCATTTTGTACTATGAATTTTCTTTTGTTCCAGAATGTGATCAACCCTCCTGCTTGCCCGATTGCATCGATGCTAATGCATTGATGACTGTTAGAAACGAGTTTTTTGAGAATTTCCATGCTCTTGGAAGAGCATTTGGATTCTTGCAGTAGGACGATGTCTGGGTGCTGTGAGAATAGGCGGTTTTTCAAGATCCTTCTCTTGGAGGTGCTGTTGAGCCCCCTGATGTTCCAGGTTGTGATTTTCATTGAGCAGTCTTTGGAGCAGAAAGGACCAATGCCTTGATTTTCCCCTCGTTGATTAGGCGTCTGCCCAGCTCTTGTATCTGTTTTCTTGTGGATTTGCGCCCTCTTTTCTTGCCTGGTCCCTGTGGTTTATATTGATCTAGATCCATGTTGGCTTGTATGCCTGTTTTGCTGCTATTTCCCCATTGCCTTTTGGCTGCATTCTGGTTGATGTATTCCAACTGCAAGTAGGCCATTTCTATCTTCTCCAAATGGTCTTGAGGAATGGCATCGAATCCCAATTTAGACCATTGTTCGTTGATCTTTTGAAGATCTAGATCCCCAAGGATCTCCTCCAAAGGGTTGTTTGAGGGGGATGTTGAGGGCTGATCTAAGTGCATTTCTGTGCTCTGCTGGGTTTGCTCAGGGGTTTGGCTGGTGGTAGGCTGTAGGGGAGAGGAGTGCTGTTGGTTTTGCGGTGTTTGGGCAAGGGTTGGGCCAGAGGTTGAGCTCGGAGCTTTGGTGGTAGGAGTGGGTTGGCTTGATTCAGGAAGATCATGATGAATGGGGGCTTGAGGAGCTGATGGGTGCTCCGATGAGTCAAGGTTGCCCAGAATTTCGAAGCTATTTTGCTGTGTGGAGGTCTTATTAGTGGGGGTACTGTTGGTGGGTTGTTTTGGAATCTTTTTGCTTCTCCTTCCTTTAGTCTTTCTTGAGGCTGGGGTAAAGCCAGGTACTGCAGTGGCCGCTTGTTCCTGTTGAGCTTTGGGCTGTGGTTGATTGACAGGGCATCCGTGGCTGAGATGTCCATGCTGGCGGCAGGTTCAGCATCTAAATGGGATGTTTTCATAGTCAATGGTTTGCTTCCAGTGCACTCCTCTGTGGATCAGCTCCATATGGCCTGGGAGGGGTCCTGAAATATCCAGGTAAACACAGATTCTAGCATAAGTAGTGTACATACCTTGTGATGTTAGGTCTGAGGCTTTGATGAAGACTCCCAGCTGGTTTCCAATGGCCTCCAGGATACGTTTGTGCCAGTAATCCACAGGCAGAGAGTGAAGGCGAATCCATACTGGAACTTTTTTGAAGTCCTCCTATTCTGGAGCGAAGTTTGGTCTCCAGTATGTGATGTATAGTCCGGCTGAGTTGTAGAAATATGGTCCTCCGTCGAAGATTCGATCTCTGTCATCCCTGTGGGCGAAGATGACGATGAAAAAGCTCCTCGATCCCAGCTGGAGCTCGAAATCCCCTTTGGGTTTCCATTTCTGGTTTATCCACCAGCATAGAGCCTTTTCGTTCAGTCGGACCCCCATGAATCTGCAGATCAGGGCGTGTTTGCTCATGTGATCTCTGTATTCATCTATGCATGGATCTTCAATGATTAGTCTTGGTATTTCCTTCGAAATGGGCTTGCATGGGGACGATTTTTGCTCGCTGTTTCTATTGGGGATGTGCCCTGCTGACTCAGTTCCATTTGGCTCCGATTCGTGGCTGATGCCTTCAGATCTGGAGTTGGTAGGGAAGCCGGAGGTTCCCACAGGGATGCTGCCAAAAACGAAGGGTGGAAAGGAAGAAGGGGGGGTCGGACCCCCCCCCCCGGTGTTGTGCATGGATCGATTCAGGTGATGGCGCCGTTGCAGAGCTGTCTTGTGGTGGGTGGTGTTGCAGGCAAGCTTGCCGAGCCAGGCTCAGGGTTTTTTCAAGGTTTCAATCCTCTGTCACAGGCCCTTTTCCCGAGTCTGCAGCCTTGTTGAGCTCATTTTCTTGAATTCTCAGAGAGATAACCCAAGAAATATTTAGTGTTGTCCTGTGCTAGAAAAAGAAATATTTTCATCCATGATTTCCTTAGGATTCCTTTTGGTATGGGAAGTTATCACCTTCTCTATAGATACTGAGACTAGGTTCTGAGGATCATTCGAGAAGTGTCTTTGTCTCTACTCACAATCCTCTTTGTGTGTTCATCAACCATGACACTACACACATCCATGACTCTATCTACAGCTAGAGGTGTGATTCCCATTCCCACAAATGGAATATGACCACCTGCAAGAGGAGGTTCTTTCGGAGAACCTAGTTTATCATCCATGGGTTGGATTGTATCCTCCTCCTCCAACTCTTCCTCTATCTTCTAAGTCAACCATTTTCCCTCTAGTCTCTAATCTGTTTCTTCCTCCTGGGATTTCCTTTGTTATTCCTCCTCTATTCTTCTCCTTTCCTCTTCTTCTTCTTATTTCTTATCAAGAAACTCATCTTTCTTACTGTTCTCCTCTTCCTCTACTTCTTTCCTTTCTTGTTCTTCTTGAATAACTCGTGTGTTCAAAGGATCAAATTTCCATTTCCTGCTTCTTTCTCCTATTGAATCATACTTGGTCCTATTCCTAGGAGCTGCGCTCTTTGTTTGAGGGGTTATCTATTATTTCCCCTATACCTACATATCTGGAGTTGGTGGATACTGGGGCGAACGGGTCTGCATTCTTGGATGTGTGTTTATAACTACATTGTACTAGTTCTTCACCTTCTTATCTTCTAATGTAGACATTGATGAATATCCCCAATTGAAATCTATGCTTTCACAATGCTTCTTGCACACTCTCTTGGGACCATATCCATGAAATTATTTAGTTACGAAGTGCAAGCGATCCAAATCTTATATTTCCGTAGCTTCCGTCTAATGGTTCTTTAACTTATATAGTCTGATCCTCAAAGGGAAGGTGGGCTAAGGGGCTTTCTTCCTCCTGTGAAGGACTCCTGACAAATCCTTGTCCAACTGATATGCTACATCCTACATGACCACCTTATTGGTCAAATATCACAACTTGAGACGAGGGGAGATATGACATCCAAAACAATGAATGTATGTGCCCCCATGCAATGCAAACCAATCTGTGATATGTTGTTCACTTGATCGATTATGCAAGGAGGATCGATCTCGAATATCATGTGAAATAAATATAAATAATTTATCAAAGAATCTATCATATAAGCCTCTGAAGCTTGATTCTAACAACACTTTGTAGTGGAAGTAAACTAGAAACTTGTTTCGAGGGGCCACTTCTAGTACATTCCTAGGAAAACATATTATGTAAAAATTCTATCTAAAATAAATGCATACATATAGAATTCAGGTGCCTGATTTCCTTCAAATATGATTTTGTCTGCCCCACATAACACTGCAACTCAAATGATAATATATCTGCCCAATTGAAACTCTTAAAACGGGTAACTATTGTATTGAGCATATATATCTAGTTTTCCTTGAACACCTCAACATTCTTCCGCGCATGCTAAGAAAAACACATGGAAATAAGATACTAATATAAATATTTGAGGTTCATGTTTGGGTAAAATATAGATGGGAAGTGGCTAAAATTAGAAGGCTCTTAATACCAATATTTAATGATGTCACTTGTGTCAATATCGGCCCATCTGATGTAGAAGTCATTGTTTGCATATTTTGTGGACCTAAGCATCTTGTAGTAAGTCTGCATGTATTATCCATAATAGGTGGTGAGCTGACCATCACTTTCACTATGAAGCACAAGATGAGATTCATCTGTGTGTGTAATAATCCACTCAATCACTTTTGCATAGGGGATGACTGGGATATGCATGCGATCCTATGCATCCTAGACTTATTGATATTTATATATTCTTACAAGTGCTCGAAGTTCTTAGCAAAGTGTTTCTACATGAATGTGTCCCTTATGTCTCTTCGTGTGACCTTAGTAGACTTATCAATGAAGCACTTTGTGTCTGCATATATGGGAATGGTTGGCTTGGTAACTTTAAGTACTTCCTCAGTGCTTGCTTCTAAAGCTTATTTGGAGGCCACTTTACCTGTAGCGAGAGGCATGGATCCAACAGATGATGAAAGAGTGACAATACTTAAAACTCAAACACCTATTTGTGGAAGTACACTCATGGTGACAAGATTAGCTTTATGGAATATCCTAACTTTAGTAGTAATATGCTAGCAAATCATATTCAAAGAGCCATTAATGTAACTAAGAATTTAAATATCAATGACGACATATAAATACTCTCATGCGTAATAAAATATGCATGAAAATAAGGAGGGCACACTTTAAAAGCACAAAGGGGGTTCAAGGGTCATTCTAGGGTTTGTAGTGCATTCATGCACTCAAGAAAGAGAAGGAAAACTGTAATATCCCAGATCTGGAATAACACAGTAAGCTTGCTGGAATAACGCACTCCTGGGAGATTGATGTACAGAAATAAGTTTACAAACCTTGGATCCCCTAGATCAGCAGATTTGGAGTCTATATCCACAAGGGGAGAAAAAACAAATCAAACTAGTTGTGGTAAACAGATCTCCCACAACCTAGTCTAGCTGAAAAACACCCTACAAGAGGGGCTGCAGCTATGCACAACAAACTGCTTCAGAAATAACACATTCTTGGAAAGTATGAGTAGGAGGGCACAAAATATGATCAAATTATGAATGTACAACAACAAATTAGAATTATAATGAATCTCTTTCAATATACAGTAGAATACATGAGGCAATAGAGCAAGAAATCCTTAGAAAAGAAAGTTGCAACACATGTATAAATGCAAAAATGGCTCAACAATGTTATTTTAAGGAGTTGCAGTAGCTGAATATTAAAACTCATATCTAGGAAAGATATGTGGACAAAACATCAGATCTATTTCAGATCTGGAAACTAGATAGTTTTCTTTACAAGATCCCCTTGGGGTTTTGACCAAACCATGCATAAATAAGAGTAGATCTGAGTTTTAAGTTGTAGATCTGTAAAATGCTGCAGTAATTTCTGAATATAAAATTACATTACAATAGATCAGATCTAAATAGAACATGGATCAGCAAGCTAATCCATGGATCACCAAAGTGGAAGGAAAAGCCCACCACCAGAGATCTCTCATCAAAACTGTGATCAAAACACCTTGAAGAATCTTATATGAAAATAACACATTTCCTCAATGGAAACAGTGTTGTAGCTTGAATAACATATATGGACAACTACCAAGATACAGATCTAAAGTAGAAACATGAGAGACACTCTTCCAGGAGGTTAAAAGACACATTCCATGAGAAGAGGCTCCCAAAATAAGCTAGATCTCTGCAGATCTAGAATCTCACTTGCTACAGCTTGCAAAAGCAGACAAACCCTCACTGGATCTACACTGTGATTGGAAGTAGAGCTTGGCCTCAAGCTTGATAGTGGGTCAAATTAGCAAATGATCCTCCAAGAATCCTCAAAGGAAGAGGTGAAATCCCTGCATAGGAACTCCAAGTGCTAAGCAGCACAATTCTCTACTAAACAGTAGAGAATAGTATTTGTCTAAGTAGACAAGATACTCAGAAATATAAACAATCAAAAACCTTCTCTTGTTGCCTTTCCCTTCCTTTTATAAGATGAAATCCTTTGCAAACCCTAAACCACCTTGATGAGTTAGCTCCTTTCACATGAGGGGCCTCCTTATAGAACTACTTTGTCCCTGTAGGAGATACATTGAACCTAGACAATGCTGTAGGAGATACATTAAACCTAGACAATGCTGTAGATTTGGTCAAGATTGACCCAGTCTCACAGCTCAAACCCCTTTCACACCTGCAGTTGATTTATTTACATGGCCCTAATTTATCTGTGTTCACATGGGCATTGATTAATTCAGTCTTTTTAGGAGTTTTATATGTCCTTCTTTATTCATTTATTCCTGCAACAGAAAGTAAAACAAAATGAATATTCCTCTTAGCTTAGGCTAAGTAGGAATATTACAGTCCTCCCCTCCAAAATGTTGCTTGTCCTCAAGCAACTGATAGGGTAATAACTGTAGTAATTCTCCTCCTTCATTGATGGCATCATCAAGGATCAAGTCCTCATCATAAGCCAAGTGCTCAACAAGCCAATACATCATGAATTATTCCTCCAAGACCAACATAATATGTGCATAGTCCATCCCTTCAGGAGTGTAAAACTCAATAGAAATAAGCATGGTTGACGCAATGCTACATCTAAAACATGTATCATGAAGTACAGGTAGAAGTTACAAACCATGTGGTACATACACACTTCCCATCCTCTATCCATACAACCCCATAAATAATACAACTATATCATCAAGGTATGGAAGCAAGACTACATATATGCAAACTGAAATCTGAACTTGAGGAGGTGGGTCAACATCCCACATTTGATGCCAGCGCAGTGCACCTCTTGTATTCATTAGATCCAAGTGTGGCAAGTGGCATTTCCACCACACATTTGCTGCATGAGTCACCTTAACATGGCTGAAGGTGTTACTTAAGTTTGGTGCCTTTGGGAAGCACCCATCATGAAAAGGAATCTCCCTTTGCACAATAAGGGAGTGGCCAAGTTCAAAATTTCTATTGGCCCCCAACAAGCTATGAGATCCACATGAACTCTCACTCCTTTTAGGAGTCACATCTTGCAAAAACATGGCAAAGGAATGTAATAGATCAGAAAATACAACTTTCTTGGCATGGTCAAATCCTTTACCATCATAGTCCTTCACACACATGGAGTTGTGCATGAGAATTCCCCTCCTCTCAAGCAAAGGAAGAGCTGGCTGAGATGACTCTTGCAAAGAGTCCATTGGCTGCCCCAGTCCTCCATATCTGTTGCACTCTTGAAAGTGTTGATGTAAGTCCTCTCTCATGCCTTCCCAATCAAAACTCTTTATGATCAGGGAATAGATCTTCATTTAATACATATGGCTGAGGAAGAATTCTTCATATGATCCTTGTAAGATCTTCTTCTTGAGCTTGGAAGCTCTAGCCAAGAAGACCTTACCATGATAATAGATGACTCCCCATTGGACCAAGTAGCCCTCCTCTTGCTTCATGCCATCTAGTATCATACCTATGTGGATATCTTTGGAATACTCTACAAGCAGTTGATATTTCCAATAAAGATCCAAACTGCTCAACAGTGACAGCACTGCTGATACATCCATGGAAGTGCTTGTCATGTTTCTGATTTCATTTTTGACATTACACATGCCAAACTTGTTTTTTGGAAGGCTGATCCTCCCATTCTTCTCCTCTCACAGCACAGATTCAAAAAAGAGAGGGGGTGATAGTGATGCAGGAAGAAGATCCTCCTCATTCTTGGGCTATTTGAAGCCTCCCAGTGCTATAACTTGGTCTTTTATTTCTCCAATCCTTCCTAGATCTAGATTTTGAGAAGCACTTTATGGAGCCTTCCCCAAAAGATCTGAATCTGATGGAATTCCAGGTGGCTTGCCATGAGATAAGAATGTCCCTTGCAGCATCCTCATGAACATGAGAGAAGGAACTGTGAGATCCCTGCCTCCACTATGCAAATCCATCTCTGATGTTTGTGTGGAGGTATTAGGTGAAGGATAAGTGTGCATGCTTTGAATAATTTGTGGTTTCCCATTCTTCAAGTCCACCCACTCCATTTTCAAAGGTAACCTTCCCCAAGGTAATCAACTGTTGGACACCCAAAATGATGTTGGTGTTTGGTATGTCAACTACAAAGAAGTGATCCACCAGAGTGTAGGATCCCATGGTGATAGAGAGTGATGGAAAATATTGCATGCATTGCATGGTCCTATCTCTTGGGACCAAAACAGAAAATACCTCAAAAGTGTCAGTGGGGATTGCCCTTCTTTGCACAAGATGAGCATCAATAAAATTGTGGGTTGCCCCATTGTCAATCAGGATAGATACTCTCTGATTCATGACTGAACCTTGTACTCTTAGGGTCAAGTACTTGGGCACTCCTCTAAAAGATGCAAGAGTCACACTCATTGGAGAAAAGGCTACCTTCCCATCTTTGGATGGTGTTTGATCTTCCTCATCATCATCAGCGTTGTGACCCCTCCTAGGTTCATCATCTTCATCTTCCTCCTCAAGATCTAAGAATACTTCTATGTAGTGTGCTTTCCCTACAGCACATCTATGCCCCAGTGCCCATGACTCTTGGCAAGTGAAACACAGTTTCTTTTTCCTCAATTCCCTTCTGAGATCAATTTAAAGAGGCTAATTCAAGGACCTATCCTTGGGAGGAGCAGCTTTCCCTTCCTTCACCTTAGAAAAGTGAGGGGCCTTGCTTTGGAAAGTTGCCTTTGCTTTTGGCAAGGCATCTTATAGGTCTCTAGCCCTCTCAATGGCATCATGCAAAGTGATCGGCTTGGTAGATTTGACCAACCAATGCAAAGGTTCCTCCAGGCCATCGATGAACATGTAGACTCTCCTTGCTACAGATAGATCAGGGACCATGACTGATAATCTCAGAAACTCAGAGATATAGGTCTCTGCATCCCCTAGTTGCTTCATCTTTGCAAGGCTTATGAAGGGTTCTTCAAGATCCTTCCTATCAAACCTCTCCACCAGTCTTCTAGTAAACTCAGAATAGGTAGTCACATTGTTATGTCCCAATGTAGACAACCCATGGAACTACCAATTGTGTGCTTCACCTTCAAAGTGCAGTGCTGCAATCTTGATGGCTTCAGTCTTAGAGACCTTATTTAGCTGGAAGTAAATATCCAGCTTTTCTACCCATGCCTTGGCAGAACTGGAGGATGATCCATAAAACTTAGGCAAAAAGAATCTGCCCATAGAGTGGTGTCTATCCTGATTATGAAAGAACCCACCATCTCTATACTGCTGCCTTGGTCTTCTTGTGTCCTTGATGTGACAAAATTCTTGGAAACTCAAGTTATCCTTGAATCTCTGACTCTGAGAATCATACTCCACAAAATAATCTTCAAGGGAAGATTTTTCTTATGGTCCTTCATTCTCCACAGCCAAGAAATTAGGCATAGTGGAGCGTTGTGAAGCTTGTGGGGCTTGTGGTAGATTCAGTAGTTGACCAGTCCCATGATGAGACATGTCAGAGCTTTCTCCTAAATGAAATCTCCCAAGAGATTCCGTCATTCTATCCACCCTCATCTCCTTGATCTCTCTGGAAAGATATTGCATGGCCACCAAAAGAGTTCTTGCAAACTCTTCCCCTTCTTTGTCACTTGCAGTCTCAGGGGCTTTACCCTTGTCTTGATCTTCAGTAGTATAATCATACTTCTTATGAATTTGGTTCTGATACCTCTTATCCCTCTTAGTAAGAGGTTCATCTTCTTCTAAATTCAACATGGCTGTGATGCTCCAAGGAAAGCACAGGCTGTGCCAAGAAAGGAGCTCTGATACCACTATAATATCCCAGATCTGGAATAACACAACAATCTTGCTGGAATAACGCACTCCTAGGAAATTGATGTAAAAAAATGAGTTTAAAACCCTTGGATCCCTTATATCAGTAGATCTGGAGTCTAGATCCACAAGGGAGGAAAAACAAATGAAACTAGGTGTGGTAAATAAATCTCCCACAACCTAGTCTAGCTGAAAAACACCCTACAAGAGGGGTTGCAGCTATGCACAACAAACTGCTTCAGAAATAATGCAGTCTTGGACAGTATGAGTAGGAGGGCATAAAATATGATCAAATTATTAATTTACAATAGCAAATCAGAATTATAATGAAGCTCTTTCAATATACAATAGAATACATGAGGCAATAGAGAAAGAAATCCTCAGAAAAGAAAGCTGCAACACATGTATAAATGCAAAAATGGCTCAACAGAATTATTTTAAGGAGCTACAGTAGCTGAATATTACAACACAGATCTAGGACAGATCTGTGGACAAAACATCAGATCTATTTCAGATCTGGAAACTAGATAGTTTTCTTTACAAGATCCCCTTGGGGTTTTGACCAAATCATGCATAAATAAGAGTAGATATGAGTTTTAAGTTACGGATCTGTAAAATGCTACAGTAATTTTTTAATATAAAATTACATTACAATAGATCAGATCTAAATAGAACATGGATCAGCAAGGTAATCCATGGATCACCAAGTGGAAGGCAAAGCCCAGCACCAGAGATCTCTCATCAAAACTGTGATCAAAACACCTTGAAGAATCTTATATGAAAATAATGCAGTTTCTCAATGGAAACAATGATGTGGCTTGAATAACATATATGGCCAACTGCCAAGATACAGATCTAAAGTAGAAACATGAGAGGCACTCTTCCAGGAGGTTAAAAGACACACTTCATGAGAAGAGGCTCCCAAAACAAGCTAAATCTCTGCAGATCTAGAATCCCACTTGCTATAGCTTGCAAAAGCAGACAAACCCTCACTGGATCTGCACTGCAATTGGAAGTAGAGCTTGGCCTCAAGCCTAATAGTGGGTCAAATCAGCAAATGCTCCTCCAAGAATCCTCAAAGGAAGAGGTGAAAACCCTACATAGGAACTCCAAGTGCTAAGCAGCACAATTCTCTAATAAACAACAGAGAATAGTATTTATCTAAGAAGACAAGATACTCAGAATTATTATCAATCAACAACCTTCTCTTGTTTCCTTTCCCTTCCTTTTATAAGATGAAAGCCTTTGCAAACCCTAAACCACCTTGATGAGTTAGCTCCTTTCACATGAGGGGCCTCCTTCTGGAGCTGCGATGTCCCTTTACAAGATACATTGAACCTAGACAGCACAGTAGATTTGGTCAAGGTTGACCCAATCTCACAGCTCAAAACCCTTTCACACCTGCAAGTGATTTATTTACATGGCCCTGATTTATCTGCGTTCACATGGGAATTGATTTATTCAGTCTTTTTAGGAGTTTTACATGTCCTCCTTTATTCATTTATTCCTGCAACAAAAATTAAAAAAAAATGAATATTCCTCTTAGCTTAAGCTAAGTAGGAATATTACAAAAACATTAAGAGTGAAAGGTCACACTCCTAAGAGATGCAGGAGTATGTCTTTCGGAATTTAGGCCTTGAAGCTACACTCATGCACTCAAAGAGATAGAGAGTTTGCACTGACACACTCCGAAGAGACGAAGGAACGAGTCTTCAGACCTTTAGGCCTTCAAGGTGTGCTCATGCACTCAAGGACAAGGAGGGAACACTAATGCATACCAAAGGGATGAAGTAAAAACATTCAAGCCTTCGAGTTGTGATGATGCACTTAAGGAGGGCACATTTATTTGTGATGAAGGAGTGTGCTTAAGAGGTAAACTTGTCTTTTCTAGGTGTAGCTTTCAAATCTGATCGTGCTTCACATTTCAGAAGCGTGATCTGCCAGAGAATGGGTCAAGGGAAAGTCCAACAACAATATTTCATGATAGAAATGATAAGAATAAATATCTAAAAGCTTTTATGAATTTTGTCACAATCATGATTAGAATCTGAAGAGTCAAGGAACATGTAGAGTTTCAATTTGCGACAACAAATTAACACTTGTAAAGGAAATATTGAACAGAAACACGAGTAAATAAAATGAAAAACAATTAAAACCTAGCAAGGAAATAAACATCGACAATGAAAAAATGAAAGGAAATCAATATATTGAACATGAAAAAGTTACTTGTAATACATATCAACGAAGAGTTTCTTGATCCATAGATCTGTGCCCAACCTAGATGAGAATGATTATGAGAAAGAATGATAAGTGTGCTTCTATTTTCTAGGAGCACGCCACATGCAACAAGGAAGCTCACACATGCATTCAAGGAGGGAACATGTCTTCATGCCGATGGAACATGCTTAAGGAGGGCACCCTTTATTATCATGAAGGAGTGCACCCAAGGAGAGTGTTAGTCTCCTATACCAATAGGTGTCATTTTTCATGATTGTCTTGATTGAACTATGGAATATGTTCAAACCTTTTTCTTGAGCAAAGGTGTTCCATATTCTTGAAAAACCAAAAAATCAAACAATTTAAAAAATGTAAAGAGGGTATACCCTAAAAGAAAAATCAAAGGGTAAAAAGAATAAAATGGTCAAAAAAGTGAAAGAAATGAACCCCAAACAAAAAATAGACCAAGGAAAGTGTGCAAATCCAAATGCCACTACTATTTCATTTTTGTAATAAAGCAATTGTGGTGCAGCTTGTCAAACTTTGCCACAATTTATGAAGGGTCAAACTGTTTAAACTTGACTTATTCATATTTCAATTTCATGTTATAGAATAGAGAATAAATATCTAACCAAACAGTTTAATCTTGGCAGATAAGTAGATAGGTAGAGTTATTAAAAGGTGCTCAACAGTTTAATCTGAGCCCTTGGATGTAATAAGGGTAGAAATAGATAGATTATCATGTAAAAAGAAAAGGTTGAAAAGGGTTTGCAAGTCTAAATGCACCCTAATAAAGAAGAGAAAATGGTAGTAGTAGATAGGGTAGGTAGATGGTGTTGCAAAGTTTTATCTGATGAATGATGCTGCTAAATGTTTTTGATCCTTTACTTTATCACAAATACTGCAAGCAGGAAATACACTGGAAAATCACAGCAAGCAAAGTCAAAATCATTAACCTCCCTCATCACTTTCCCCTTAAAAGTTTTACTAATTTCCCCCAAAGTACTAAGGTATTTGGAGATCAAAAGGGCTCAAGGCATTTCCTTGACTTTTGGAGGGACCGGACCCTCGGCCTAATGATTAAAAAATACCTAAGCACTTGAGATAATTCATCATTATAATCATTCATCTTTAACCTTTTCCTAAGTAAAATCTCATTTTGCTTAGGAAAATTATGCAAAATTCCATAAAAATCCCTCAAAATAACTTACTATTCTACGTTTAAGTGTTGAAGATGAGATATTGCAATTTACTTCAGAATTTGTCACTTTCTTAGATGAGCAAAGTGTTTTGAGTTCCCTTCTCCCTTTTTCATATTAATGTTTAACTCTAGTTACTAAATCCCTAGTGAAAATGCCATATCCTAAGTATATAATTCCGTTTAAATTAATATCCCAAAAACCCCTCTATTATGTTTTAACCAAAGTATTTACTTCCCAAATATTCAATAAAAACCCACTATACAAGCCCTTTGGTTAAATATATCCTTATATCATAGTCCCGCCCCTTATGGTAATTAAATAATGTTTATTTATTACCATATAATAAAAACATATACGAAAATTAAACTTTAAACATACGATATATATGTTTAACCCAAAAATATAAATAAAGCCAAAGTTTTAATTCAAACTAAAACTTCGGAAAAACCTCATGCCACCGTGGCTCATCCACCTGGCATCCCACCCGACACTTTAAATGAAGACCCGCGCGCAAAATTCATTTACCCCGACCCTTTATAGTTATGGGATTAATTAGTTATCAGAACTAATTAATAACCTTTTTCCACCAATTATGTGCCACCCGGGATGATTAATTAAACACTAATTAACTCGGGCCTGCACGATAATGCCCCACCATTTCCCAGTACTTTCCACCGTTGGATCGCCCCTCCGCAGATCGACGCTCCACGTCAATTCCGCTACCCATCCTTTGTCAGAGTTTTAACGCGTGGGGGATTGGCGGTATTTGACTAGTCACCCGTCCACGTGTCGATACTCTAATGGAATCGCTGCCCGCTCATCTAATACCACCTTTGTCCATAAGCGGTGCGGGGACTAACCGCTTACCGCCCGGCCCTCCTGTCCCACGTCAACCCGTACCAAAGTGACGTCACTCCTTGAAAAACTAAAACCCCTCTTTTGCCTTTGGAAATAAAACGAATTTTCGCGTTTTTTTGTCATTTTCGTCATTTGAACGCAACTGTGCTTTCCGCTAAAGAATTCGAATTTTCACTAAAATCCACTGTTCCATTCGATTTTGCTCCAGAATTCCGCCAGACATATGTTTAAGAATCCTCCTGTTACCGCCTGTTACCTGTTAAAAGCCAGCTTTCCTCCAAGAACAGGTATTTATCCTATAGCGCTTCGAAACTGCAAAAGAAAATCTGTTTTCCTTGTTTTCCACTGAATTAGTGATTAAATTTTATCACTAAGATCATTCTCTGAGATTTAAGACTGTGAATTATTCCCCTGAACTTGCAATTGTGCCAATTTCCCCATTAAAATTGAAATCACGACCGGCCTGTGAAGAAAAACCAGAAACTTTCGTCTTGAATCCACAAGAACCAAAATGGAAGCCCCGACAGCTTTGAATGTAACTCCACTGAATGCCCCTCACAGAGAGTTGGAATATTTGCCTTTAGTAGATAAAGACTTTCAGATTAAAGACTTAGTGTTTGATGAAAGCCCCCTTCTGAGTTATTGTCACTGCAGAGACAAGTACTCAAAGGGGCAAGATCTCATTGGGTTGTGGGAATCCAATCTCCCGAGATATCTCATCCCCTCAGTCATTTCTTTTCCAAAAATCATCCACTATTGCCATTCTAACTATGATCCCACTCAGAGAGCTGTGATATCCCCTGACCAGAGTGTTCTTTTCCACATTACTCCCCAGACTATCAATGCAATGCTACATTTTGAACCAGGTCAAGAACTAGCACCTTTGTCTATAGAAGCATTGATTGAAAAGTCTAATCAATTGACCCCAGAAAAATTGAAGTCCATTTGCCAGAATTTCATGTTGCCTGAACATCAACCTAAGGGACTTCCTCCCTATGGTTTTTATTTTTTCAATAAATTAGGAAGACTCATCCTAAATTTGATATCTTTTGTCTTGGGTTTCAATACCAGTGAATATGTTGATGAGATAACCCTAGTTTTGCTGTCTATTTTTACTCCTGGGAAACCTCCTGAAGTTAAATATGACTTTGCCTCCTTCATAGCCAATAAGATCCATGATCAGTTCATGAGGCTTGATGATGATAAAGTTTTTAAATATTCCTTAGTTATTTATCATCTCATTATCTTTTATCAATCAGAAAAGTTACCTTTCCCTGTTAAAAATCTTGATGTCAAGGGAAACCCTAGATCAGTTATATTTTGGTCTCCCATAATTCATTCTTCCCATAATTCTCCATATTCCTATACTGAGTTCATCGACCTTTTTGTATATCCTGCAACTACCTTGTTGACATGAATCCCTCCTCCAAGACTCAGTAATGAAATCAAGAAGACCTTGCAGCTTTCCAGGACTTATAAAGTTGGAGATTGGTATTTATACCAAAATCATTCAGTCATCAGAATCTATGGATGTGAATTACATCCATTCAAGTTGCCAAGATATGTGCCCATGAGAATTTTTGCCTTGGAATATTTCAGGCAAATGAATAATTCAGATGTGATGCATTTTTGTAGTGTGAAGAAGAAAGCCCAACTAAGGATCAAAAGTCAATTAGGTCCTTTCATCTGCAACTCTAGGGAGGCCGAGCGAGAAGCAGAAAATATATTACAAAGACATTTCCAAAGAACTTTCCGTTGGGTTCCTTATGATCCATATGGTTTTATTTGTGAAAAAAAAATAAAGAATAAATCATCCCCTTACATACACCACAAGATTCCTGAAATAGAACAATATGCAAATCAAGATGAATGGGTTGAAGGAACACTAGTTGAGGAAGAAAGTGAAGCAGCCAAAATGAACAGAATGATGAAATATCTTGAGAAGAAGTATGACCTAGAATCTTGTGGTCAAGTGCATGTACCTCACATTGGCACTTCTTCAGCAGCAAATCTACAACAGACATTACAGGAAAGTAGTTCACCAGTGGCAGTAGAATCAAAAGGAAAATGAAAGGAACCTGAAATACAGGTCGTTGAAACTTTAGTCATGGCAGAGAAACCTCAAACCTCTAGAGCACCTGATCAAACTCAAGTTTCTCCTACTCAGGTAAAGCATCCACAAGTTTCAGAATTACAAACCCCATCCAATGTGGAAATAGGAAAGAAAAGGCAGGTTCCAGATACTACTCCTCCAAAAGAAACCTCAAAGGTACATCAAGCCAAAAAATAGAAACCAGATCCACTTCCAGATGTGGAAATCATAGATGAGGTGTTTGATGATGGAAGGGAAGACAGTCAACTAACTGGTTCTGTTAGTGTGACCCATACAGAGCAGAAAGGAAAAGCTTCACACAAGCAGTTGAGTACTGAAGTATCCTCCTTTAGGCCACCAAAGACAGATACAGGGGATATAAAAAGAACTTTCATCAATATAAAGGCAAAGAATGATCCATTAAGAATGAAGGTCTATGATCAATACTTGAAAATGGCTCCACATAATCATGAAAGGTTAATGTCAGCATTTGACATTTCACAAGGCAAAATGATGATGAGCCACTTCAAGTCAAAAGTGCCAAAACCCATGTCAGTAGCTGATTATATTAGATCAAATTTTGAGGTCCTGGCAAAGGACATTCATCCTTTAGACCAGATAGAGCTGCATAAACAAACTGGGGAAATGGTGTATTCCACTCTTACCAATAAAGCCATGGCAGCCCTAACGCTGCAAGATTCTTTAAATAACACAAGTGCCCAATTGCAAATTGAGAAGGCCTCTTCTCAGGCCAAAGATAATAGAATAAAGTCTCTAGAAGACATAATCATCAGCTTGGGTCACAACCCCAAAGATATTAAAAGCATTGAGGCATTAATAAAAAAGACAGATGATGACATAGCTGCACTGAGAAAGCAGCTAAAATTGCCAGCCTCAAGGCACCCTCAAACCCAAGAAGTTTTGAAGGAGAGTTCACAAGAAGAGGTAATGGAGTTGCTCTTAAAAGTAACTGAGCGACTAAGTGAAACAGAGAAGGAATTGGAACAAGCTTTACATGAAAAGGAAACCATCAAACAGGCATCAACCACAGAAGCTGCTACAACCACAGGTACTACAACAACAAAGCAACAAACAGAACCGGAATAGGTAAACACTTCTGGTTTGAGTTCTGATGAGTTAATAAAACAAATTGAAAGTCTACAATTAAGAGTCACAGAACTTCAAACCACAAAGTTACAATTAAAAGATTTGGAGCAGAAGTATGATACATCTAAGAAGACAGTTGCTGATAATACCAAGGAAATCAAAAGATTGGACAGATTAGTTAAGGCTTTGGAAAAATATCTTTCACTAGAAAAGCCTATGAAGGAAATAAATGAAATTCTTTGGGGTAATATAATTGAGTTAATAAAAAGTATTTGGCCCTCTATTCAAGCAATTTTTGAACAAAATGACCTGATTAAAGTAGCTCAGGAAGAAATAAACAGAACAAGAGATGAAATAAGAGGTAGACCTGAGCAGGCCAATCAACTTAGTCAATTTTTGAACACCCGAACAAAACAACAGCTTGCAAGACTAGGAATTTAAGACAGGACTGGCACTATTTTGATGATAAAAAGAGTCTTCATCAAAAGAACTTTTATGCAAAATTTAGAAAGGAAGTGTGCAGATATTTTGGATGATATTAATGCTTTCAGAGAAAAATTTCAAGTTTTGTTAGACAGTGGGTTACCCAGTCCAATGCTCTCACAGGACCAAATAATGGAATTGGAAACCTATGTCAAGAAAATAGATATCCATGCTCAAAATACAACTGCTAGTTCTAGCAGTTTGACAGAAACAACGTTGCCAATAGGGAGAAATATTTATGACAGGTTGAAGAACTTATTTCATCTTGAGCATGAAATAAAGTATTTGTTTCCTAATGAGCCCACTTTTTACAAACTCACAGAGGTTGATGAGACATTGAGGAAACTTAAAAGGACTATGATACCAGAAGATCAATGGTGGAATGACCTATTGGAAATTCTATGAAAATTATCTTCAGTATGATAATTTTATCTTTTTACTATTATGTAAAAGATAAAAATGAGCACAGATGAAAGAGTATCAGTTGAACAGGTTAAAGAGTATCCGTAAAGACAAAGAGTATCAAACAAGTAAAGAAATTACTCCAAGGGATAGCACCGAGCCCTATTTCAGCACTTACCTCCAGCACATCAGCAAAATGAGGGAACAGCACATCAGCAGTTACCTATTATTCTATCCACGAGACCATTTGTCTCCTGTTTATTTGTAAATTACTCCTTAGTCACCCTAGATTATTGGCTAGGTTAGAGTGATATTTTTTCAAGTATTTATTGTATAAATAAACCCTCAAAGAGAGTATTGAGGGTGGATTCTATTACTTTGCTGTGACATTTGTGATTTTCGGAATAAAAGCATTTTGGAGAAATTTATTCGTGGCTTACTGGATGACGATTTGAAGCTCAGGACTTTTTGCAGGATTCATGTGTTGGACTGTAGTTCAATAAGTCTTTCTACCCTTTGTCTTAAGTTTTATATCAGTTTATAATATCATTATGTCCATTTCTGAATAATTTACATAAAGGATTGAATCATAATTTACTTAATTGTACTCTGATTTCAGATGTGATTGTTCTTAATGTTTTCCTCTAAATTGGTTATAAGCATGAATTCTTAAATGCTCTTGCTTTGCTAATTTAAACATTGTTGATTACTATAATAAAGAATTCTTCATTGCTCTTTGTTTGTAGTCATCTCATTTCTTTCTTTTGAACATGGTGAAAGATTCTTAGCTGCCTTTCATCCCTTCAAAAAATCATCCCATCCACTTTAAATTTTAAGGATTGTTCTCTGTCTAGCTACCTTGCCCTGTAAAGCCATCTTGTGTGTAGAATAGAAATCCAGTAAAGCCATCCTTTTGACTCCATAGCCCAATGGACTGAAAACTTTCAACCTTGCCCTTAGTTTGTGGATTCCACCATTTTTCAAACAAACTCTTGGATCTATAACTAGCCTAAAACCTTCTAAGAACAAAGATAAATTATAAAGAGAGAGCCCTCTCTGGATGTAGATTGGCTAGATTCTGCATCTGAAGGTTGGTTTGTGGTTACCTCGGGTATACTTTCCTTTTCCACAACTTCAAGGAAAACCTGAGTGATAACAGAGAGAACACGTATTCAGCCCGAAGGAGTGCACACACCATAAGAGAAATTCTTCATCAACTTGAAGTGCACTTTTTCCTTAAAGGGCATTTCTTGATTTTGTTTTCTTTTTGTGTGCTTTTGAGTTCTTTTCGAGTGTTGCATGGAAAAAACACTAGTTTCTAAGTCAATAAAAGTCATAAGTTCACCTAATCATGAACAAGATAACAAAAGTGCTTCTAATGGTTAGATAATGACACTTAGGAAACATTGACTTAGGAGGATGTGACACTAGGAGAAAACATGAGAATAACAAAAAAAACAATGTGATGACACTAAGGGGCTTGAAATGACAATTCATGTAGGCTCCAAAATTGACATAGGGAAACATTTTGGAGGGTTGTTGTCGCAACGAAAACATAACCCTAATGCCTTAGAGCGGGTACACTAGGCTAGGATCAAATACTAACCACCTCAGTGAAGTGACAAAACAAGAATAAAATTGATATATTTTAAATATCTGGATCACCCCTTGATTCATATTAGTATGCCCCTGAAAAAATAAAAAGCACATGATTTCAAAATGTTTAAAATACCTAACAATGGATGACCCACCTTCCTTTAAGGAGTAATTCCAGATGGGAGAAATAAATCTAACCGAAGCATATATATCTGGAGGGTCAATGGCATCATGTTAATTACTAATCAATAGGTTTTTTGGCTCGCTGGTTTTCCAAGGAGGAGAAAATATTCTATTCTGGATTACCCACCTTTTGGAGGGTAAAAGGACCTATATTAGAGCACCTAAATCAACCATATTAGAATATCTAACCAATCACAAGTACACTTTGAAAATTTTTCAAGGTCCATAAGTATTTCATCATCAAAATTTGGTTTCAATATTTCATATATGTAGTATTTATCTTTATGAACCATAAATTAGTCAAGAATAATTAGACTATCTCTCAAAGATATGCTCAAATGATAAACTAAATATAAATAGCCTACGAACATGTTTTGGAACATTTAGTACAGAACAATATAAAGGTGGAAAAATGTACCTTCTAAGTATATAACTTTGGATGCACTTGTTGGAGCCCTAGAGTCATACTACACTATGTTATAAATGTAGAGCCCAGGAACATCTAAGTGTGATCTTATTCACTTCTATGTTTGTAAGATATTTTATTTAAATCAACATATATGGCCATATATTGGCATCTAGTTTTATATAATTTGTTTTCATATCCCTTTTAATTTGATGTTCTAGCTCATGGTTCTTGATATAAGAATTGGTTAAAGGTGTACATGACTCAAAATGCAAGAAAATAAGACTGTGTATTTAAATCATTCTTGTAAATGTGTGTTTGTAAAATGTCTATGTAATTATGTTTTGAACTTAATTAAAGCTACAAATTTTGTAAATGAGGTTCAAATTTCACACACTTTATTCTCCTATTAGGTGTGACAAGAAAATAAAACATCATGAAAAACTAATGACATCCACTAAATAAAATCCCTGTGTATATGTAAATCTCTGTGCAAAGTAAAATTCTCTGTAATAAATGCACATGACTGAACCAGGTAGCATTAATATCACCATAACATTGATATTTAATTCATCTTTCACATTTAACATTCATGATTTGTTCTTGGAAGAAATTTCATAAAATATGCATGAATAATTTTCAAATTTAGCTCTTATTTGTGTCAAATTGAAAATCTGTTTGGGAATCAAGGTTAAGGGAAAAACTAGTAGAAATTAAATGTAGTTGTTGGGATGCATTTACACCGATCCTAATTTGGATCATTCATAACCCTTGGGTTTGACATGAAGAGTTTCAAAATATGAACGATGGATGAGAGATGGAGAACAAGCCCTCACCAATTTAAATGAGCAATTAAGAATTCCTTTAAATCAATTAAGACCTAATGGGAAACTGAGCAATTAATAGTTCAACCACTAGAATACACAAAATTTTCAAATTTACTATTTCTTGCAAAAACCTTGTAAGAAATTTCAAATAAGTAAAAATACTCTTAAGAATACCTTGAAATATGTTGCAAAAAAAAATAAACAATCATTGCTTGAGTTAACCATTCCCATACAATTCATACACAGTTCACATAAAAAATCATGTTGACAACCTAAAATTCCATGAAAATTGCATAAAAGTTTATTCACAAGTAGTAAACCTCAAAATATGACACGGGTCTAAGAAAATACATGATAAGAAGGTATATACAACACAATAGGTATTTCAAAATTATTCCTTAGAATAGCTTCAAAACCTCCCAACAATTCACCAAAACTTTTGACAGCGTTTCTCCTATAACTAAGATTTCTCCCCCTTTAAAATTAAGAAAATGAGGCCTATATGTAGGCACTCAAGAAATTTATTCTCACCCTAAACTACTAGTGGTATTGGAAAAACCACCAATTTTTGTTACAAAATTCCTCGTTGTACTGTAATGAACTTATTCTATAAGTTTATTGAATGATACGCTAGCTTTGGGGTGGGCCCCTTCAGATTTGGCTTTAATAGTTCTTTGTACTCTCTCTCTTGGGTGGGCCTTAGGCCTTTCCTATCTCCTTCTAGGTGTTTCCTTCGTCGGGTGCTATAGTGGGCATGCTACTAACGATGCTAAAACTCTTGCCTAGTGCCGAGTCTGTGCCTGCTCTTGCTGACATTTATTTTGACTTCGTTGCGAGCTACTTTCGAATGACTTATTTATACACATATAGTATGTTATTACATTATGTTTCCTACTATAACATCACACGCTTGTGCCTCTGCTAGTATCCCTTCCATATTCATGATTGGATGATTGTGTACTCTCCCTTTCTCCTTGAAAAGATCCGTTGGTATGAAAAAAAGCTCAAAATGTTCTTTATATAGGTCCAAAATTCACTTCTCTCACGGTGTATGTTTTTCTCCTTCAAAGTCATTTTGATCCTCCTCAATGACCTTCAATCCATTTATAAAAGGCTCTTTGGGGTACAAGTTTTCATGTTCATCAAATAATGATAAGAAACTATTTATGTATAGCTTATCACATTTACTTTTAAATCGATGTATTTCCCAGGTCATTTTTTTTCCTTCTCCTCTATCTATGCTACCAGATCATGCTTGCTTTTTAGTTGAATAACCCCAACTACTAAATGAGAATGATTGATGTTGGCCCTTATAACTTATTCTTTGGTCAAATGATTAAAGAATTCTATGAATATCTTAACTTTATGTGAGGTCTTCCCTGTTATGAAACCAGCTCCAAAAATAGAAGAAAAGAGAGATCAACACCTTAGAAATCACCCACTTCAAGGGGGAAACCTTCTTTACATTACATAATTGAAATTCTTGGATGATAAAAATGACAAAGCCTTCTTTCTATATATAGAATTCCATGTGGTCAAAATATAATCCTAGCCGACCTAACAATAATAATGTAAGGGCACAATAATAACAATATGGAGGTTACAGGTGTACAACAGTAACAATAAGGGGGCTACACTAGTAATATAGGGACCTAACATGCCCCTCTCCTTCAAAAAAGTATTGTCCTTGACACTTGAGTAGCTATAGATGTTTCTGGTATAAAATTTTCATCCTCCCATGTAGAATCTTCAGTGGGTAAGTTCTTCCACTTGATGAGATACTATGAAATTGATCGATTTCATAGTTGTCGGTTTATTGTTTCCGTGACTACTTAAGGTTCCAATATTATTTTTCCTTCCTCTTCGAGTTCTGGAAATATTGTTTGAACTGGAATTTTGTCACCTATAACCTTGTTTAAGCATGAAACATGGAAAACTGGATGCACTACAGACGAAGTAGGAAGCTCCAACTTTTATGCCATAGTACCAATATTTTGCAACACCTTGTAAGGACCATAGTACTTTGGTGATAATTATTATCCTTCTTAGCTTACTTGAGGGACATTTTTTTGTATGGTTGTAGCTGTAAAAATGTCCAGTCTCCTACATCAAAACTTCTCTCGCCACGATGTTGTTCTGCCTGTTGTTTCATTCGATTTCGTGCCAAATTTATGTTATCCTCTAAGAGTTAGAGAACTTGTTTTTGATGCTCAATGTGATATTATCCTGCTTGAGCCTTATAATTTTCTCTTAAATTCGATGTGATGGATGGTGGATGATATCCATAAAGTTCCATAAATGGGGTTATTTTTGCTGCAGTATGGAAGGAAGTGTTATACCACCATTCGGTCAGAGGTAACCACTTGACCCATTGTGTTTGTTTATCAGATACAAAACAACGAAGATGTCCTTCCAGAAATGTGTTCACTATCTTAGTTTTCCCATTGAATTGAGGATGATAAGATGAGCTATGAGCTAGTTGAGAACCCAAACAAGAAAATTATTTTGTCCAAAAATTTCTAGTAAAATTGGGATATCTGTCGCTTACAATAATCTTTGGGTTTCCATGTAGGTTTTGAATTGTTTCCATAAATGCAGTAGCAGATGTAATTGCTTGAAATGGATGATATAATGCACAAAAGTGTGCATACTTGGTAATTCTATCAACTAGCACCATGATAACACTCTTTCCTTGTTAGATCCCTATATTACTAGTATAGTCCCTTATTGTTGTTAGTGTAACCCCCTTATTGTTACTATTGTACCCCTGTAACCCCCATATTGTTATTATTGTGCCTTTAAATTATTATTGTTAGGTCTGCAAGGATTACATTGTGGCCCCACTAGGATTACATTATGGCCCCATGGACTCCTATATATAGAAAGGAGGTTTTGTAATTTGTATGATCCAAGAATTTTTCATTCATGTAATGTATTGGAGGTTTCCCCCTCGAAGTGGCTTATTTATAAGGCGTTGATATCTCTTTTATTTTATTTTTGGAGCTGGCTTCACAACATTTGGTATCAGAGGTTTGGATTCTAGGGTTTTGCTGCTCCAAACATGTCATCGTGGAATTTTAGCTATAACGTTTTTTCTAAGAAGGTTCAGAATCTGAAATTTTTAGAGCGTGAAGCTGAAATCCTGAGGAAATTTGTTGCAAAATTTCAGAGCTTGGTTCACAATGTTTTTAGAGATATGATGTATGGAAGGTAGTGTTTTTTCAGGCTCCTGAATTTCATCTCAAAGAGGTGATCGTGGGAAAATCTTCATAACTCTCTCTCTGAGCATCAGATTGGAGTGTTGTAAAAAGTGGTTGAAATTACATAGACTTTGGTTTCTTTTCTATCAATTTCAAAGCTAAAAGATGAAACAGTGACATGTGGCAAGTCGTACAAGTTCTCTCTACTGAACCAGTCCATAATTAGGTCATTGTGGGAGATTGGACATAAATTTTCCTTGGAGAATCCAAATCAAGTTAGACCTATGGTGTTTGAAAGATAATTCAGAAGGCTACCTCAGTACCCAATTTCAGATGTTGAAGAGCCACAATAACAGAGATAATCCAATTTCAATATCGAGCTCCTCAAAAGCAAGAGAAAGCTGTGTATTTTTTTTTTCCTGAATTGCAAAAGTCTTGTTTGAAGAATCAATTTGAATTGATTCCAAGGGCATATTATAGAATAGATATCAGTATTGGGTTCTAAAAAATTCCCTGTAAAAATAATTCAACACCCATTAAGCCTTCATAAGGCTCTACTATGACTCATGAAGATGAAGAATTGCAACATGATCTTTCAAAATTACAAGAGCAAGTGCACCAAATTTCGCTCTTGCAAAGAGCAACAAAAAATGAAATGGAAGTTTTGAAGAAAGGCATGGAAGAGAAGATGGATGGTTTGAAGAATAATATGGATGGTTGAAAGAAAGGTGTGGAATCTAAGATAGATGGCATGGAAGCTGGCATGGAATCTAAGATGGATGACATGGAAGCTAAGATCGATGAAAAAATGAAAGACAACATGGAAAACATGAAGAATGATCTAAAAGTAGAAATGGAAGGTTTGACAAAGTTGATACAAGAAAATTTTCCTAATGGTGAAAAGATAGTAGAGGAAACTCATGATGAGAAAAAAATAAATGTTAATCGTGACTTCATAAACTCTAATGTTGGCAGGAAGAACCACCATATTCCAAAAAAGGATATGAGGAAGTTTGATGGAAACGATCCTGTAACATAGATACTACAAATGGAGCAATATTTTGATCTCCATAATGTGCAAAACACACAAAAGGTACACATTGCAACTTTACATTCAGAACAAAATACATTTGTATGGTATTGATGGCTTTGCTCCCATAAAAAAATTGTCACTTGGTCAATTTTTACGAATGAAATGATAGCACATTATGAGGATACAAAGAGAAAAACCTTCTTTATCCAATTGATAAATCTCAAACAAAAGGGTTTAGTGGGTGAGCACATTGAGGACTTCCAAAAATTGAATATAAGGGTAACTGATATTCCAGAGGAACACAAGATTGATCTCTTCATAGGTACTTTAAAGGATAACATCCAACATGAAGTTCGCGTTTTCGAACCTGATTCATTGGAGAAGGCATTCAGGTTGGCAAGAAAAATTGAATGTAAAATTATGGCGACAAGGAAGCATACCACTCACTTCTATAAAGAAGGAAGTGTTGCTACACCTAGATTTCCACAACCTACAAGGGACAACTGCCCACCTATTGGAAAGAAAAAATGAAGAACTATCTGAGGATGGTAGCAAATAAATAGAGTCATAAGTGGCAAGGAAAAATTATTTGTAGTTTTGAAGGAAGAAAATGGACAAAGAGGATAGACTGGAATGACCCCTGAAGAGGGAAGAAATGATTCTAACCATATCATGTAGCTAAAACAATGAGAATTACCATCTCAAACTTGAGGAGATAGAAGGACATCAAGAGAAAAAGGTAAATGGTATTGATTGATTAGAATTTGCCTCTGGTCAAATTTTATTCATTGTAAGAACAACCATAAGGTTGCAATTTGTTTTACTATACAAACATTGAAGATATAGTGATGGTTTCAAATGGAGGAACTATAATTTTCTCTGGAAAATGCCATAATATCAAGATAACCATGGGGGAATATGTATTGAATAGTCCAATGCTTTCCATTCCTATGGGAGGTGGTGATGTTGTACTAGGAGTACAATGGTTACAATCTTTGGGGACGGTAGCTTTTAATTTTCAAGAACTTTTCTTGAAATTTTTTTCAGAAGGAAAGGAAGTCGAATTACGGGGTATTGAAGGGAATCCAGGAAGGATAATAAGCTCTAATGTCATGACAAAGCTTCTAAAGAAATAAAAACGAGGCGTAATTGCACAATTATGCTCACTAGAAGTTCCGACATCAAAATCATCTATTTCTGCAGATCTCCAACAAGTCTTGGACAATCATTCCAAGGTGTTTGAAACTCTGAAAGGACTCCCACCTATTCGTGATCATGATCATGCTATTCATTTGATTCCGGGAAGTGTTCCTCCAAACATCAGGCCTTATAGATATCCTTACTTCCAAAAGAGCGAAATTGAACGTATGATTGCAGAAATGTTAGAGGCGGGTATAATTCAACCCAGTCAAAGTTCTTTCTCTGCTCCTGTAGTATTGGTACACAAGAAGGATGGATCATGGCGAATGTGTCCGGATTATAGGGAGCTCAATAAGCTCACCATTAAAGATAAATTTCCCATTCCTGTGATTGATGAATTACATGGAGCAGTTTATTTTACCAAGTTGGATCTTTGTTCTGATATCATCAAATTAGACTGAAGACTGAAGATATTCCAAAAATAGCATTTCGAACTCATGAGGGTCATTATGAATTTTTGGTCATGCCTTTTGGCCTTACCAATGCACCTTCTACATTTCAAGGGTTGATGAATTCCTTTTTCAAACCCTTCCTTAGAAAATTTGTGCTAGTATTTTTTGATGATATACTAATCTACAGCAGGTCTTGGAAGGATCATGTTGAACATGTTGACAGGGTGCTCAAACTATTGCGGGAGAAACAATTATATGCAAAAACATCCAAATGTTTCTTTGGAGTACAAGAGGTGGAATATCTGGGTCATATTGTATCTCACGAGGGTGTTAAGGTAGACCCTAACAAAATTAAAGCCATTAAGGAATGGAAAGTCCCCACAACCATAAAGTAGTTGCGAGGATTTCTTGGGTTAACAAGGTATTATCGCAAGTTTGTTAAGAATTATGGGAGAATAGTAGCACCTCTAACAACATTATTGAAGAAAGATGCATTTTCATGGACTCCTGAAGCAACTAAGGCCTTTGAACATCTTAAAGAGGCAATGTGCCTAGCACCGGTCTTAGCTACGCCAGACTTCACAAAAACCTTTATTGTGGAATGTGATGCCTCAGGAAATGGAATTGGTGCAGTTTTAATGCAGGAAGGAAGACCCATTGCTTTTGAAAGTTGTCCAATCAAAGGAAAGTATTTGCAGAAACCTATTTATGAGAAGGAAATGTTAGCAATACTGCATGCACTAAAGAAATGGTGAACTTACCTAATGGGAAGACACTTCAAGGTAAAAACTGATCATGATAGTCTTAATCACTTTTCGAAACATAGAATATCTTTAGAAGAGCAGCAAAAATGGGTCACAAAGATGTTGGGTTATGACTTTGAAATAATCTACAAAAAAGGGAAGCTTAATGTTGTTGCAGATGCACTCTCAAGAAAGAATGAAGAGGTGGAAGCATTGCTTTGTGCCATTTCTATTATCCAAACAGATTGGATAACTGATGCAAGAGATGAATGGAAGAAGGACAAATAAGTATGGACACTCATTCAAAATTTTCAGCAATATCCTAGTACATCTGATACATTTAGTTGGAAAAATGATTCTTTATGGTACAAAGATCGCTTATATCTTTGTAAGAATTGGCAACTAAAACAAAAGATTCTTTTGGAATTGCACACTTCTTCTTTAGGAGGACACTCAGGATTTTTAAAAACTTACCACAGGGTGAAGAAAGAATTATTTTGGGATGGCCTTAAATCTAATATTCAAAATTTTGTGGTGGAATGTTTGGTTTTCCAGTAGAATAAAGTTGAGACAATTAAGACCTCGGGACTTCTACAACCTTTATCCATTCCAAGTCAACGTTGGGAGGAGATTTCAATGGATTTTATCACAAGTTTACCTAAGTCCAAAGGAAAGAGTGTCATCATGGTGGTAGTTGATAGACTTACCATGTATGCACACTTTTGTGCATTATCTCATCCATTTAAAGAAAGTACAGTTGCTACTACATTTATGGACACAATTCAAAAGCTAGATGGAAACCCAAGGGTTATTGTGAGCAACAGAGATCCCATTTTTACTGGAAATTTTTGGACGAAGTTATTTTCTTGTTTGGGTACTCAATTAGCTCATAGCTCATCTTATCATCCTCAATCTGATGGTCAAACTGAGATAGTAAATCAATGTTTGGAAGGATATCTTCGTTGTTTTGTATCTGATAAAAAAACATAATGGGTCAAGTGGTTACCTCTCACTGAATGGTGGTATACCACTTCCTTCCATACTGCAGCAAAAATGACCCCATTTATGGCACTTTATCGCTATAATCCACCATCCATCACCTCATCTTTAAGGTAAAATTCGAAGGTTCAAGCAGTGGAAGATCACATTGAGCATCAACAAGAAGTTCTCCAACTCTTAAAGGATAACCTGAATTTGGCACAAAATCGAATGAAACAATAGGCAGATCAACATCGCAGGGAGAGAAGCTTTGATGAAGGATACTGGGTATTTTTATGGCTACAGCCATACAAAAAAATTTCCCTCAAGCAAGCTACGAAGGATAATAAATTATCACCAAAGTACTATTGTCTTTACAAGGTGTTTCAAAAGATTGGTACTATGGCATACAAATTGGAGCTTCCTTCTTCTTCACGAGTGCATCCAGTTTTCCATGTTTCATGCTTAAATAAGGTTATAGGTGAAAATCTTCCAGTTCAAACAATATTGCCAGAACTTGATGAGGAAGGAAAAATCATATTGGAACCTGAAGCAGTCACGGAAATAAGAACTCGACAGCTACAAAATCGATCAATTTCAGAGTATCTCATCAAGTGGAAGCACTTACCCAATGAATATTCTACATGGGAGGATGAGAATATTATAAAGAAGCACTCAGAGCTACTCAAGCGTTGAGGAAAACACTTTTTTGAAGGAGAGGGGCATGTTAGGTCCTTATATTACTAGTATAGTCCCTTATTGTTGTTAGTGTAACCCCCTTATTGTTATTATTGTACCCCTGTAACCCCCATATTGTTATTATTGTGCCCTTAAATTATTATTGTTAAGTCGGCTAGGATTACATTGTGGCCCCACTAGGATTACATGGTGGTCCCATGGACTCCTATATATATAAAGGAGGTTTTGTAATTTGTATGATCCAAGAATTGTTCATTCATGTAATGTATTGGAGGTTTCCCCCTCGAAGTGGCTTATTTCTAAGGCGTTGATATCTCTTTTCTTCTATTTTTGGAGATAGCTTCACAACATTCCTTTGGACTTACGTAAACCTGTGATAAAATCCATTGAAATCTCCTCCCAATGTTGACTTGGAATGGATAAAGGTTGTAGAATATCTAGGGTCTCAATTGTCTCAACTTTATTTTGTTGGCAAACCAAACATTCCACCACAAAATTTTGAATATCAGATTTAAGGCCATCCCCAAAAAATCTTTCTTCACCCTGTGGTAAGTTTTTAAAAATCCTGAGTGTCCTCCTAAGGGAGAAGTGTGCAATTCCAAAACAATATTTTGTTTTAGTTGGGAATTATTACAAAGATATAAGCGATCTTTGTACCATAAGGAATCATTTTTCCAACTAAATGTATTAGATGTTCTAGGATATTGCTGAAAATTTTGAATGAGTGTCCACACTTCCTCGTACTTTTTCCATTCATCCCTTTCTTCAGCTATCCAATCTAGTTGGATAATATAAATGGCACAAAGCAATGCTTCCACCTCTTCATCCTTTATTGAGAGTCCATCTGCAACAAAATTTAACTTCCATTTTTTGTAGATGATTTCAAAGTCATAACCCAATATATTTTTGACCCATTTTTACTTCTCTTCTAAAGATAGTCTTTGTTCCAAAAAGTATTTAAGACTATCATGACCAGTTTTTACCTTGAAGTGTCTTTCCATTAGGTAAGGTCGCCATTTATTTAGCACATGTAGTATTGCCAATGTTGGACACCTAATCCTATAGGGGTAGGTGTGGAAGCTGAATGTAAAAAATGAGTCCAAGTGACTTTGGAATGTGGAATCCAAGAATCACACCATTGTATTATAAATATACATCATATTAATGGTAATAGCAACTCACGCCTATTTTCTCACTTGTGTGTGTTTCTCCAATACCTATGTTTAACATGGTATCAGGGCCATGATGAGTGGCCTTCTTCCTTATTGTGTATAGGTTTTCTACCTTGTCTTGAATAGTGCTGGTCTTTGTGCTTGCGATCGTGCTAGTATCTCCTCCCTCCTAACCATCTGTCAGATTCCTCACTCCTTTCTATGTATTATCATTCCTGCCATCCTGTCCATGCATTAGAGCTAAAATCAAGGCCTGAAAAATATGAATACGCTTCCCATAACATCCTTAATATATTGGTACTACAATCAAGTCTTTCTCTTTTCTACTATGTCCCTCCTATAGCAGTGTTACCTCAAACAGTGGATGGAATACCCTGCTCTATGAAATTCCCTCTTCTCATCTCTTCTGTGCCTCCCTCTATATTTTCAACAGCTGATGTCTTCTTGCAAAGCTCTTGGAGCCCTATAGGGATACTTTCATACTCATCCTTCTATTGAGAATGTAAGTTAGGAAGCCAAATTTGAGATTCCCAATAGGAACTAAAGAGAAATGCAAAGTGATGGAGAAAATAAATATTACACCATTTTTGTTCCACCGATAACCCTGTGATGAAGTTGAAAGCAACTAGAAGTGGAACATGGAAAGAATCATTTGCACATTTGAATCTCTTTGTTCAAACTCTTGCATTCAATATCAACTTGAAACTCGCAGGAAGTATCAGATACTCTGTTGCTGTGGGAGCATCGTTTCTCTTTCGCTTATTTTAGTCATCGCGTTCGTGATTCTGGTGCTCACCGAGTTCAAGGAACGAGATCCCAAGGTGACTGTGAACTTTGTGGCTCTCGACCACTTTGAGTTAAAATTCGATGCCATGTAGCTCAAACTTGACTTCAATGTTAGCCTTGATCTAAATTTGTCTATTGAGAATCCGAACAAGGTGAGCTTCAAATTCAGAAACAATGCCACACACATTATGTTACAATCAGCAAAGGCTTTGGAGCATAGAGCGTTACAGTCAGTGAATAATATGAATGATCCCATCAGTTGATATCCCTTACGGTACACCCTATCTTGGTAATAAAACACTCAGCCTTCACCTCCCAGTTGTATCACACTTCCTCCACCATGCTAATAAAACCACTCAGCCTTCTCCATACACCTCCTCCATACAATATGCTCCTCCATGTCAGCTCTCTGCCCATCACTGCTTGGCCTCCATTACCTTTTGTCTCCATCGGCTGTTGCAATTGACTTCTCTCCCTCCACCCAGCCTATGATGCCTCTAAGCCTGCACCCTCACACACCCTTCAACACCTCCTCCCTCCTCAACTCGCCCCTCCATATCCATGCAGTCGCCATGTGTAATTATTGGGGATTCACAAACAGCATTTAATCCAACAATGTAAAGAAGAAATCGTTGAGAGTTGTATGTCATATGGGTTGATTAAATCATGAATCAAAGTTTAAAATTTTCATTGATTCTAATTTCTATATGGTGGAGTTCAAGTGTTTAAGGGTGCCATCAAACACTCTCGAAGGCTTAGATGATTGAATGATGTGTGCTGGGTTTGATTTAGATAACTTTAAGTAATGGTTCATTTCATATGAGTTTGACCAAAAGTTTGTGTCAGTTTGGACCATATTTTTTACTCGTGCACTCTCATATATTTCATGGTTCACAAGCTGATAAGAAAGGAAAACATGTTTGTGACTCTCCCATTTCAGTATCGCATGAGAGGTCCCCCCCTGTATGACCCTATGCCTTCGTTTTCATGTTAGTAGTTGTAGTCATATTAGTATTTGAATGCAAGATGAATAAGGGGAAGAATCTCGGTCTTCTTCAAGAAAAAATTGACTCCTATTTCCAAGCACCAGCGTATTAGGATCAGATGTATGTATGGTATTAATGGTAGATGTTGAGAAAGAGTGATTTGTGCCAAGAAACCACTCACATGTTCTACTTTGAATATTTACTCTTTTTGGAGGAGAGTTTAGTTATTACATATTTATTAGACATTGTAATGTGTGCATTGTCCTTTTTTCGTCTATACAAGATCTAGATGTTGAAGGGATAAAAATAGTTTGGTTGTATGAAGCAGTGAGTATTGCTCATTGGAGGTTCATTCTCTACAAAATAGAGTTGTTGGTATAAAACATTTCTTTGAAGAGGAGAGAAATCATTAGTATTTTTCACCTTAAAGGGATATTGCACAAATTTTTTTTGTTTCACATTTACAAAAATATTTGGCAGTGACATTGTATTGTACTGACATTGTGAGTGGGTACTGCTTCTTAGTTCATAGTTGCAGTTAGTGTTTGAAGTGTAACTTTGAGTTGTTGAGAAAAATGGATAAAATCAATGATGCATTAGATTTGTTTAATAACCTCATTCATTCCACTGTTCATGATAAGGTAAAAATGAGCTAGAACACTCTTTTTAATATTCAAACTTGCTTGCAAGATGCACAAGACAAGATTTAGTTTTTGCAGTTGGAGTCTCAGCTTCAGCAAGATGAGCTTCAACAAAAGAATCATCATTAAGAACCTATTTTTGTTCAGAACATTGAAAGAGACTCCCACAATAAGCAAGTCAATAATGTTGTGACTGATTCACATTCAGTGCCTAGGTCAACAACATATTTGTATGCAGATGTAGAAGCTTGGGTTCTACCACCCAAGCCCATCATTAGAGCTTGGGAAGAGCTTGTCCACAACAAGCACAAAACTGGTCTTGGATATGACAAGGAGTTGTCCTTTCATATTCCAACTACTCCAAGCCCATCAAATTTCAGAGTGCCAGATTTCTTCATGACAATTTACCTTCAGTTGTTCCAGATCTTGCTCCTCTTCCATAGCAACAACAAAAAATTGTAAAATGCCAACACTATGATCGAGTTGGCCATATGAAAGATCACTGTTTTGATCTTCACCCTTGCAATCACTGTGGTCGATACACTGATTCTTCACACAAATGCTTTAGAAACAAGCCTCCTGCAAGAACAAATATTCATCTTGGATGGATCGCTTCTTGGAAATGGGCATCAACAACCAAGAATATGTTTAAGTCACATGTTAGGACTTGTTATAGAATATTGAAAAATCTTGCAGTTGAGTTTTCACCATCATCTCACCTTGTACCTGACAGGGGGAAAACGGTGGCCATCTATAAGCTTCAAAGCCACTTCAAGTGAGCCTAAGCCACAACCTCTCAGAGTTGTAGCCAAAGACATAACACTTCAAGCGAGCCTAGGCCACAAGCTGTCATTCCAAATTCAGAGTTGTAGTCAGAGACATGGATGCCCATGAGCATTCCTTTGGTTGATGGACAACCTTAAACCATCCATGTGAGGTTGATATCTTCCTCTTCAAAGAATCTGGGACACTTCCTCTACCAGAATACTTTAGCTTCTTGCCAGCTTTGGTAGAGTTTCGGGAAATGCATTAAGCATTCCAGTGTTGGTATTCATCCTTAAAAACCATCACAGTTTTTAGACCTCCCTTCGTCTAGGTTGAAGGTCTCCCTCTTCAAATATGAGGGACACTTCCTCTAACAGAAGACCTCATCTTCTTGCCATATTTGGAAGAGTTTCAAGAACTGCACTAAGCGTTCCAGTGTTGGTGGTCATCCTTAAACCACCTCTTTATGCCAAGATTTATTCAAAGATCTGATTCATCCTAAGTGCTACCATGCATACGTTACATATTTGTATTACAACTCTCTTCTTGGACTCACACATACCCCTTAAGATTAAGGGGGGGAATGTTGGAAACCTAATCCTATATGGGCAGGTGTGGAAGTCGAATGGACAAAAGGAGTCCAAGTGACATTGGAATGTGGAATCCAAGAGTCACACCATTGTATTATAAATATACATCATATTAATGGTAATAGAAACTCACACCTATTTTCCTACTTGTGGGTGTGTCTCCAATACCTATGTTTAACAGCCAACATTTCCTTCTCATAAATAGCTTTCTGTAAATAACTTCCTTTGATTGGATGACTTTAAAAAGAAATGGGTCCTCCCTCTTACATTAAAACAACACCAATTCCATTTCCTGAGGCATCACATTCCACAATAAAGGTTTTTGTGAAGTCTGGTGTAGCTAAGACTGGTGCTAGGCACATTTCCTCTTTAAGATGTTCAAATGCCTTAGTTGCTTCAGGAGTCAATGAAAATGCATCTTTCTTTGATAATGTTGATAGAGGTGATGCTATTATCCCATAATTCTTAAAAAACTTGTGATAATACCCTGTTAACCCGAGAAATCCTTGCAACTTATTTATGGTTGTGGGGACTTTCCATTCCTTAATGGATTTAATTTTGTTAGGGTCTACCTTAACACCCTCATGAGATATAATATGCCCCAGATATTCCACCTCTTATACTCCAAAGAAACGTTTGGACGTTTTTACATATAATTGTTTCTCCTCCAACAGTTTGAGCACCCTATCAACATGTTCAACATGATCCTTCCAAGACCTGTTGTAGATTAGTATATCATAAAAAAAAACTAACACAAATTTTCTAAGGAAGGGTTTGAAAATGCAATTCATCAACCCTTGAAATGTAGAAGGTGCATTGGTAAGGCCAAAAGGCATGACCAAATATTCATAATAACCCTCATGAATTCGAAATATTGTTTTCAAAATATCTTTAGTCTTCATTCTAATTTGATGATATCCTGAACAGAGATCCAACTTGGTAAAATAAATTGCTCCATGTAATTCATCCAATAATTCATCAATCACAGGAATGGGAAATTAATATTTAATAGTGAGCTTATTGAATTCCTTATAATCTGTACACATGCGCCATGATCCATCCTTCTTTTGCACCAATACTACTGGAGCAGAGAAAGAACTTTGAATCAGTAGAATTATACCAACCTCTAACATTTCTGCAATCATACATTCATTTTCACTCTTTTGGACATAAGGATATCTGTAAGGCCTAATGTTTGGAGGAACACTTCCTAGAATCATATGAATAGCATGATTATGATCACGAATAGGTGGGAGTACTTTTGGTGTTTCAAACACCTTTGAATGTTTTTCCAAGACTTTTTGGAGATGTGGATAAATAGATGATTTTTATGTTGGAACTTCTAGTGAGCATAATTGTGCAGTTACACCTCATTGTTCTTTCTTCAGAATATTTTTCATGGCATTAGAGCTTATTATCTTTCCCAAATTCCCTGCGATACCCCGTAATTCAAATTCCTTTCCTTCCGAAAAAAATTCAAGAAAATTTCTTGAAAATTAAAAGCTACCGTCCCCAAAGAATTTAACCATTGTACTCCTAGTACAACATCAACACGTCCCATTGGAATGGAAAAAATTGGACTATTCAATACATATTACCCCATGGTTAGCTTGATATTGTGGCATTTTCCAGAGCAATTTATAGTTCCTTCATTTGAAACCATCACTTGACATTTTGGTGCTGGGTATAGGAAGCAATTCAATTCCTTGGCTGCCTTACAATGAATATAATTATGGGTAGTACTTGAGACAATAAACACTATTACCTTTTTCTTCTTAATATTTCCTTCTATCTTGAGAGTTTGAGGAGTGGTAATTCTTGCCAATGCATTACAGGATATGGTCAGACTCATTTCTTCTTTCTCTAGGGCTAGTTCCTGGTGTATATCCTCTTCTTTTGAAGTTTCTTGTTCATTTTCTCCCCCCTCTTCACAATCTATGTAAAATAATTTCTTCTCAGCACACTTATGACCTTTAGTGTATTTGCTATCATAATTGTAGCAAATCCCTTTTTCCCTTTTTTCTTCCAATTGTTGTGGTGTCAACCTTGTAGGTTGTGGAAGTCTAGGAGTAGCAACACTTCCATCTTTATAGATGTGAGTGGTAGGTTTCCTTGTCGCTATAATTTTACATTCAATTTTTCTTGCCAGCCTGAATGCCTTCTCCAATGAATCAGGTTCCCAAAGGTGAACCTCATGTTGGATATTATCCTTTAAAGTCCCTATGAAGACATCGATCTCGTGTTCCTCTGGAATATCAGCTACCCTTATATTCAATTTTTGGAAGTCATCAATGTGCTTCACCACTGAACCCTTTTTTTCTAGATTTATTAATTGGCTAAAGAAGGTGTTTCTCTTTGTATCCTCATAATTTTCTATCATTTCCTCCGTAAAAATTTACCAAGTGACAATTTTTTTATGGGATCAAAGCCATTGATACCATACAAATGTATTTTGTTCTAGATATAAAGTTCTAAGGCATACCTTTTTTTTGTTTTTCTCATTATTGAGATCAAAATATTGCTCCATTTGTAGTATGCATGTTACAAGATCCTTGCCATCAAACTTCCTCATATCAATATTTGGAATATGGTGGGTCTTCAATCCAACATTAGAGTTTATGAGATCACTATTAACATTTATTTTTTTCTCATCATGAGTTTCCTCTACTATCTTTTCTACATTAGGGAAAATTTCTTGTATCAACTTTGTGAAACCTTCCATGTCTGCTTTTATATCATTCTTCATGTATTCCATGTTGTCTTTCTTTTTTTCATCCATCTTAGCTTTGATTCCATCCATCTTAGCTTCCATGACATTCTTCAAACCATCCATATTAGCTTCCACACCTTTCTTCAAACCATCCATCCTAGCTTCCATGCCTTTCTTCAAAACTTCAATTTCATTATTTGTTTCTCTTTGCGAGAGCGAAATTTGGTGCACTTGTTCTTGTAATTTTGATATATCATGTTGCACTTCTTCCTCTTCATGAGTCATAGTAGAGTATTATGATTGATGAATGGGTGTTGAATTATTTTTATGGGGATTTTTAGAACCCAATATTGATATCTATGCTTAAATATGCCCTTGGAATCACTTCAAATTGATTTTTCAAACAAGACTTTGAAAAACAAAATACACACCTTTTTCTTTCTTTTGAGGAGCTCGATATTGAAACTGGATTATCTTTGTGATTTCAGATCTTAAATATTTGAAATTTGATTCAATAGTAGCCCTATGAATCTTCTTTCTAATGCCACAGGTCTAACCTGATTTGGATTCTGAAAGACAGAGTTATGCCCAATATCCCACTATGACCTAATTATGAATTGGTTCAGTAGAGAAAACTTGTACGTCATGCCATGTGTCACTGTTTCCTCTTTTGGCTCTGAAATGGATACATGGGAAACTAAAGTCCATGTGACTTGGCCACTAATTACAAAATTTCAATCTGATGCTCAGAGAGAGAGTTATGATGATTTTCCCACGGTCACCTCTTTGAGATGTAATTTAGGAGCCTGAAAAAAACCTAACTTCCACCGATCATATCTTCGAAAATATTGCGAATCAAGATCGAAAATTTTTATACGATGTTCCTCAATATTTTTTCTTCTCATGGAAAAACTTTTAGCTTCTGAACATTCATAGAAACAACTTTATAGAAAAAATTCCATGATGTCTTGTTTGGAGCAGTGAAACCCTAGAATCCAAAGCTCTGATACAAAATGTTATGAAACCAGCTCCAAAAATAGAAGAAAAGAGAGATCAACACCTTAGAAATCAGCCACTTCTAGGGGAAAACCTCTTTTACATTACATAAATGAACAATTATTGGATGATACAAATGAAAAAACATCCTTTCAATATATAGGAGTCCATGGGGTCACAATATAATCGTAACCGACCTAACAATAATAATGTAAGGGCACAATAATAAAAATATGGGGATTACAGGGGTACAAAAATAACAATAAGGGGGCTACAATAACAACAATAAGGGACTACGCTAGTAATATAGGGACCTAACATTCCCAATGTTTCCTTTGAGCATATATATATCTCTTTGTGTGCTACCTTGACAATCTCAATATTCTCTTGCATCAAGTCCAAATGACCCTAATGTTTATCCAATAGCCTTATGATTTTTTCCCAAATTATATTCTTAGTTGTTTTGAAAGAGATTTCATTGGATTTTTTTCCTCCTTTAAGTACTATTTGAATTTACAATTTTCTGATGTATTCCTTTGTCCGACGAAATTCCATCACAGTTGCTTCTAGCTTCTATTCCATATTTCAATATGAAGGTTGTGACTCCCTAACGTTCTCTTGCATGGTCCAATTTTTCACTTTATTGGACATATCATGAATGAAATTTCTCAGTTCAGATGCTGACATGAGTGGATCTCGAGCATTGGCGCTTGCCGCGAGACAACTTGTCTCTTTGTCCTTTCCTTCCACTTCTGCACTGCTCCTTGTGGACGTGGAAGCTATTTGAAAAGACAACATATTTGGTCAGTTTGGTTAGTTTATGAGTAGAGTAATGGGTTAGGGAGAGACTCGAGGTGTCAGAAATAGCAAATGACAAGATGCCACATGTCGTAGAAAAAGAGGGATAACTTGGTGCAAGTTAATTTTAAACCTTTAGCATAAGAATACAATAGCATGAAGAGGACTAACTGATTTAGGGTTTTAGAGATCAGGTGACCTTTTATTAGGAGGTCAGAAGGTTATTTTCAGCTAAATATTGCATCAAAGGAGTTCAATTCACAATAATTATAAGATATTTATGTTCAAGAGGTGGTTTTTATTCAAGAGGAGCATGCGTTTCTCCTCAAGGCGAGACTAAGGTTTAACGTGAGCTGAATTTTCTCAAATTATGGCATATGTAGCCTTCAACAGGGGTGTTCATCGACCACATTGGAATTGCAGTTTGAATTCATGCAGTTTGAGCTTTGAAACTTGCCAACTTTAGTAGTTTACATATTATATGTGCTCGGGTTAGAGTGGATGCGAGTGGTACAATTTACCAAAAATGGACCTCTGGTAAGTTTTTAAAGTAGTTAGTTCCTTACATGTGTGAGGTTTTCTTTGGGTAGGAAGGTTGGAATGATGTCATGAAAACGTCATGAGGACATGGCTGGATGGTGCATTCTGAATCAATAGGTGTGGCATCTCAGGTGACGGGAGACTGGAAAAATGGCAAATGTGATGGGATATGTGACTAGGTACACAGTGATTTAGTCAGTGTTTAAGGGAATGATCTGTGGTAGGGTGATGTGGATTTCCATGTGTCATCCTTCTACACAATGGAGGAAATGATTTTTGGAGATTTGGTTCACGTGAAAAATGTATGAGGAGGAAACACATAACATCTACCACACCCCTTCATGGTGTTATCATTCATTTCACTTTATCAGGAGGATCTTTGAAGATCATCGAATGAATGGTTACTGCCACCATTGGATCTGCTGGTGAGTAGGTTAATGCAGGGGTCCAGTGATGTTAGGATGACTCCTGTCTAAGGTGGTACCAAGCTGCATGAATGATGAATGGACTGGTGGATTAATGATGTGGCGAGTGATAGGTATGAAACATGGAAGGTGTTGGAGCAGGGTTCCCTCAGGCACAATTTCCAATGATATTTTTTGTATGTTTGTATGTGCACACTGCACATATGTAGTCAAAGGCATTTTGCCCAAATTTTGGACATAATTAAGCTTATATGTAAACTATGGGTCTCAAAACATGGTTTGAGACCATAGTATCTACAGGTTAGGTGTACTATAAATAGACAGATTTTGTCTAAGTCAAGTAAGGATTAAGCTAAGTGAAGTTAAGAGTTATTGATAGCAATTTTGTGTCTGTGAGGGTTTTGGGTTGGGTAAAAGGCTCCCGCTAGCTATGTGCGCGGAGACCTAGTCTTGGTTGTGTGCATAAGGGATTCTAAGGGTTTGAGGGAAAGCTGATGTATTGAAAGATTTGAAGGATTAATAGAAGGAATAGTTTTGGTGCATTCTCTAAGTTATGCGCATATTTTTTTTTTTGATTTGATGAGATCACACTGTCTGTTTACTTATTGATTAATGTGCGTAGTTAATTGATATTTTTGTGCATAAATATTGATGTCTGCTAAGTATTACATTGATTAGATCGAGATCTGGTTTTTATTTTTTATATGCGCTAAGTAAAGACAAACTTTTCTATATTGTTCTATTGATTTGTAATTCTGATATAAACTGACTGCGCACATCTGTGGAAGATCACTTATGGTTTTTCCAAGGACCACTTCATTAAATTATCTCTTAGGGTGCGGAAACTAAGTTCCAACACCCCCCATATTGTTTCAAGTGAGACTTTGGTCTGCACAAGTAGATCATTGCCGAAATGGCCAGTAGTTGGAGGGTTTGTTGGTCTATCCATAAACTCTGAACCTGGGTCAAGACCCCTCAAGCCAATAAATGGTTCTGTTGTTGGAATCAGGATCATCATTGTGAGGGAGATTTGATGTTGTGGCCTTCGTCACGCAATGAATTACAAGACTGGTTGGATAGAAAGATCCTTGAATTTGCGCGGCAAGAGAATAAAAGTTGTAAATTGTCCGACAAATAGTGGGTACATAAGTATATTTTTATCGAAGTGCATGAAATTTTCTTTTGTTCCTTTGAGCACTAACTTCAAGAGTGGCTATCATGCTTAGCTAAGTTCCATCACTACATAAAAGACGGTGTAGTCACTGAGTGGACTCCTGAATTGATCCAGCAAGTAGAGAAATTTGATAATAAGATTACTTGCATGGTAGATCATTGGATCGATCACCTTATTGACAGATTTGTGATTGAATTTTCTATTGACTAATTTTTGTCCTATTATAAAGAGGAAAGGATGTTTTCCAAGGGTCCTAAAGGTAAGTTTATGTGCTCATTGAAATTATTACTGAAAATTCTATTGTGTGAACGTGGTTGTCTGTACGAACATACTGCTTGAATGGATCAAAGAGTATAGGCTACGCACAGTGGAAGCATTTACTGAGAAGACTCTGAAGAAGTCCTTTATATCCCTTTGAAGTCTAGATCTGATAGTGAACTTGAACCAGAGACTAACTCTGAAGAATAAAGCTTGTCACCTCAGAAGCCCTTGAATCTATTTCCCACTCCATCCACTCCACTTCTGAGCTCACATCAAATATCACCTACCCCACCATGCAGTCCATCTCCACCTCCACCTCCACCCCCTCCTAAAGTAGATATGGATGGATGCATGAATTTACCTAATTTTAGAAGAAATGGAAATGAGGACACTAATCACTTCTAGTTTGTAATTGAGGCCGTATGGCAGACTCAACAAGTAAACAATATTGATATCATAAAAGCGAAGATGGCTACTGCATTTCAAGATTGCGCATTAGACTGGTACATTAGGTATGCGCAAGAAAACACTAATGCTACTCTGGAAGCAATCAAAGCCACCCTAAAAGAGCAGTTTAAGAAGCCTAAGTCATAGGTGCAGTTGGTGACGGTGATGAAGGATATCCTTCAAGAACCTAATGAATCTATATGGGAGGTTGATCAAAGATTGAAGCAAATTACCATCAGAGATGGTGGAATTGTGATCGATAATACTTAGCATAAATAATGGTTCATTGCTATGTTTCTCCCACATCTATGCTAGCCATTAGGTCATAAAAATATTGCAACAGAAGTTGAAGCTGTAGAAGTTGCAATGAAACTAAAGACTACCCCAATACCTATTGCGTTGGGAACTCAAAATATTCAGGATCAGCTGGAAGAAATGCATCTAGAAATTCAAAGTTTGCGCTAAGACAAATGCAAGGAGGTTTGTGCAGAAGTATGGTGTGTAAAATGCAAAGCCTTTGGTCATCATAAATACTAGTGTACTATTTTTAGCAATTATCTAAATGCTGGAGGTCCTATTCCCTTGAAAAGACCTATATGGTGTACTATATGTCAAATTTTTGGACTACATGATACAAATTATTTCCCAAGGGTTGGAAAATATCAACCTAAGTTACAACAACCATTTTGCAAGTTCTGCTCGTCATTAGGGCATGATGAGGAACACTGTTGGAACCATGATATGATGTTGGATAAAGATGAGATATATTGAATGTAGGTTGAGCCTACATCACCATCATCCCCCTCTAGGCATGGAGGATTCCAAGGCAGAGGAAGAGGTCGCGAAGGTGGATCAGCTGGTAGAGGAAGAGGATAAGAGATTTTTTATAACTGCGGTGATGCTGATCATTATGCACGTGACTGTCCAAATCTAGCAAGATAGTCCTGCAGGTACTGTAGACAACTGGATCATGTTATAGAAGATTGTCCTCTCTTGATTGCTAAAATGCAGGAAAATAAGACCCCAATGTCGAATCTACAAATGGTTCGCACTGAGACTCAGGAATGAGATCCTTATGTGAATGTAGTTACCAGGAGTGGCGTAGCTACCAATGAAGATAAAGGGAAGCAATCTTCCACTGATGTATGGATCCAAAAAGCACCTGAAGCCACAGAAGACCTTAATCTTCAGCACACAAAAGAAACCTTTATTGAAGCAAGGAAGGAATTCATAGCAAGAGATACTTCAACAAGTGGTAGAAAAATGAAGGGAGCTAAAGGAAAATAAGAGATTAAGAAATTTGAACAAGCATGTATAAAATTGATGTGCAATGAAAAGGCTATTGAAAATTTGCATGAATTGATAAATAATTGTATAGAAAAAAACATCCTTTGGTAGAACAACCTACAGTCAAAAAAATCTATAAGAAAAATAAGAGAACAGGTAAAGAGACGCATCTGACTGCGCAGATCAGTGATTATGAAATGGACCAAGTAATTCTAGATTTGGGATCAGATGCTAATGTTATACCTAAACAAACCTAGCAATGCATGGGAGAACTGAAGTTGGAATGGTCCACTATCCAACTGCGCATGACTAACCAGCAGAAGATCATTCCCTTAGGGATATTGTCAAAATTTGTGGTCAATATAGGAGGTAAGGTATTGGAAGATTTTGAAGTCATACAGATTGTATATGATACTGATCCCCATCCTAAACTGCTAGGATTGGATTAGGCCATTAACATGGATGGTGTTATCAATTTGAAGAAAGGGAGGATGGAATTTGAGAATAATGGGGTTAGGGTCATCATTCCTTTGGACCCTACAGAAGGTCAAAGGTATACTGAACCTGTACATGCTGAGGATGATATTGATAAAATCTATAAGCTAAATTTTCACGCAGAAGACTGGATTAATACGACAGCAAATGGGAATCTTAAATGGGACAACGATAGTTCTTTCTTTTTAGAATCTGATGAGGAACAAGAGAATTGGCATAAACAACTTCATGAGGTGTCTGCACTGCACTATAATCATGTGACCCACGCTCTGCGTTGCATAACATCTGAGGTAAGTGATTTCCCACATTATGATGTCTCAACTAATGTTAACATGTTCTTGGGTGAACTGGAAAGGATTGTGGAAGCAGAAAATAGGTTCCATGCTTTGGATCTTGGCTTGTGCGCTACTCCAGCAATATGGTGGGAAACACATAAGGAGAATATGGGATATTGGGAGGAATATGCACAGATGATGCAACTATGATTTGAACACCCGTAATTAAAGAAGAGGACTTATACTTTTTCAAGAATTAGGGGAATTTTGAGGTATAAAATGGGCCTCCTAAGGAAATTATAAAATAATATTGGAAATAATAAAATAATATTAGATTACATCATCAAAATTTAGAGGGAAAAAAGAAAAAAACTACTTTTTCAACTCGTATTTTCAACTTATCTCCCTATTGGTTACTCAAATTTTGAGCAGGAACACTCATTGGATGCAGAATTTGATTCCTCATAAAAGGAGTACCCATGCTCCATAGTTCGATGGACCTTGGTACACAAAAATGATAAATACATGAAAAATGTAATTGCAATCATGTTTTTTCATACATTTCTCATTTTTCGTGTAGCAGGTTCTATCAAAAGTATTCAACATGGGTACTCCTTTGATGAGGATTTAAATTTTGCATCCAACGAGTACTCCCACTCGAAATTTGAGTAAAAACTTAGAGAGATAATTTGAAAATACAAGTTGAAAAAGTAGTTTTATTATTTTATTATTTTTTAATATTTTTATTTTTTTACCCCAAAAGTGGTGAATCATCCCCCATGGTTGACATCATCAACTTGAATCCTATTGGTTATTATAAAGTTTATATTGGTTGTACATTTCTTAGGAGGCCATTTTAGACCTCAAAAGTTCTCTAATGGAGGATCCGCGCAAACATCTAGCCAAATGGAATCGGGAATGGGGTGTAGAACCAAGGCATGAAAGGGTTCACATGTTTATTCATACATTGGGAAAAGTGCCAACTGAATGGTACTTGGAAAAAGAGCTGCACAAAGGTACTAACAATTATTTTGTGCTGGTAGACATTTTTATTATTATATTTAGCACTGAAAGTGGGTTTGATATTATTGGTGAAGCTTTGATCATTAATGCACCAATAAGGGAGACAGTGCATTTTCGACACTTGGCACTAGTAGAAGTTGGAGAACCGCACGTGCTCATGGGATCCTCCATCCCCTCGAATTTCAGACAAATGTGCTCCATGTTGAGCCTTGTGGGATACTACAAAAAGAGCATTCCCTAGTATGAATTAATAATTGTGCCCATGACCAGATTACTCAGAAGAGGTGTGAAATTCTGTTGGGATGATGAATGTCAGAGAAGTTTGGAGTTACTAAGGGATATGACAGATACTACACTATATGCTTTGAACTACCTAGTCAACAAGCTTGTGTTGGGGGGGACGACATGCAGAGGGTTATCCTTTGTTGTGGATTATATGCACAGTAGGGTGTGGCACACACACGATGTTTGCGGCAGGAGATTGACTAGTGCGCAGAGGTGTCAAAACCTAGTCGTTGGATCAGTAAAACTAAATAAGACAAAATTATTACCATTTTTAGGAGCATCCAAGTTGCATTTAATGAGGGTATTTTTCCAGATTTGGGACCATTTTTTAGTAATAGAACCTCATTAATGCCGAAGGAGTAATTGTAGATGCGCCACAAGTATAAATATGACCCCTGGGATCGTAATAGTTCCCTTTGCATCATAAGAGATTTTTATTCTTTGAGTTCTTTATTTTTCTTTTCCTTTTTTGTGTCTATGTCAGGATTGGATCCTGTGTTTGAGGAAACATTGGGCCAAGATGGTTTAGGATATGTAATTCAGAGGAGAATGATAGCCACCAGACCTAGAGAAGAACTTGCTGCACAGGAGGTTCTTGTGGTAGAGACCCTTGCACCATCAAAAGAATATAAGGGACAAACATTAGGGACGTGCAAGTCCCTGAGAGAAAAGACCCACAAACCATGCCATTTTGTCAGAGAAAATATGAATAAAACTATGCCTAAACTATCAGAGACTATTGAAAAATGGGATGATGATGTAGTAGAGGTAGCCCCCTTCTCGCAGCTACCCAGTTATATTGCGCCACACAAAACTACCATTAAGGTGCCGAAGGATGTGGATAAGGTGCGCGCAAGTATCCAAGCACCCTGATCCCATAGAATAGCCCAATGGAGGGGGATATGTTTGCTAAAATCCCACAACAGTGATTTGATGACTAGGACATCGTAGACGTTGAAAAGTTTCCCGAGCTCGCACCAGAGCTCTATCTTGATCTAGTTCCATATGCAAGAGGTCTAGTATGCCTCGAACCAAAAAGGGAAATACTAAGTCTTCACAAGGCATGCCGCCTCAATCTATTACAGATCCCTCATTTTGGGTGCAACCCCATTAATGATGTTTGCGTGAGACAATTGTTAGCATTGGTGCATGACGATGCGCTCTGGTTGGGAGAGTGCATCTGAATTGATGCATAACTCATTCACAGAATCATGGGATTACCAAATAAGGGGGCTGACCCTATAGCCAATTTCGGAGGGAAAGCATAGGAGAAAGTGATGGTAGGAAAAATATGATGTTACAAACAAATATCTAGGATTCGTGGCAGACAAGATTATTGACCCTTTCGTCCATTTAGGCACGATAATCTTGGCTTGCAAGATGATGTGCAAGTGTCGGCCAAATAAAGTCATATAAAATTGGTGCGCGTATCTCTGCAAGGAGTTTCTTGAAAACGTGTGTGAAGTCTAGGAGAGGGAAAGAACTTTCATTATTCTTGGCTCTTGTTGTTAATCGCACTCATTGGGTGGAAAACCCCTAAAGATACCCAATTCCCTAAACTTGTAGAGCTGATGTGTGAAGTTGCGTGCTACGCAATGCTCTGGAACTGCTCTGACCCAGTGCGAGTAAAATAAAACAAGATCTTTTGGGTCCTATATGATGCAATGCTATACCAAGCAATCCATTCAAAGCCACGCCTGTCACCCACTCTGATGACCAATACAATATGGTAGCTAACTTGAAGGCTACATTTCACAATATCCACATCTACGCGAAATGCATTGTGGAGAACGTATGGAATGAGTTGCCTTGGTTGGTGACTAAAGATGATTTGATCAGTCACAAAAGACTATCCACTAGTTTGGTTTAATCCACCAACTCAGCCACGCAACCCAATAGGTAAATCCATGGAGAAGACCACTAAAAATCCTGTTGAAACTATACCACCAACTGTCACTGAAAAACCTAGTGAGAAGGAGCCTTCCCCGACAACAACACGAGAAATTGTTGATAACACAGTGCCAGAAAAAAATGGCTCCGAGCCTAGGGAAGTTGAAGCAGAAATATCAAAAGGCACAAAACACAGTGCATAGCCCATGGTTGGGTCGCGAAAGAAGCATAAGGGGTCTAAACAAACAAGACAGGAGGCATTGACACTTATAGAGGATGATATCAATGAGATCGCAAATACAGTCACCTCAGCATAGGAAGATCGATGGATGGAAATGGAGGGCCAATATAAATTAGCATTCGATATTTTATAGGTTTGCCTACAAGAATTGAAAATGCAAGCGATCTAGATCCATGCAGACATGATTCAAGCGAGTTGGACGAGTGCGCTTGTTACCAGCACACAACCTTTGGACGTATTCTTGCCACCTTACGGAGAAGGGTGATTTTTTCATATTCCCCTGCCAGCAATCCAAATGGACGTGAGGCAACACACTCCATTTATTGGTACATGTGATGTTCATGCTAACCTTGTCATGTTTCCTGCAAGAAAACTCCATCTACTACACTCAGTTGTTGCTGATCAGCTCTAGTACCACAAATCAAACACGCATACATAGACCAAGGATTCATAGAAGTAGGCTACCCAAGCACATAAGTAGCAGTGGTAGGCTAAAGAAACATATCAAGAAGCATAGGCCCAATGCATTGCACTGGAAGCCAAGATCAACCAATTAAGCCGACATATTCCAGCGGTCGTGACCACAACTACACCCATAGAGAAGTTGGATGGCTTAGTTTCTGTGATCAAGGCTACACGTGTAGAAGCTCACACCATTGGAGCTAAATATGAGCAGCAAATCGTGGACCTATAGACCAAGTTGTAGTCAGAGACAACGTCCAAGGTCCGTGTAAAGAGAGAAGTAGTGGTTAAGCAGGCCCAAGATAGTATCGCCACTGCAGTCACTCAGTGTGACCAGTCTCTCAATGAGGCCATGGACATTTGGGCCTCTATCCAAAATGATTTGGTCATGTAGTAGTGGTGCGGCACACTCAACACAAAGGAAAAATTTTTTGAATAAATCTGCATAGTAGCACCCACATTGGTGATCACACAAATACTTGCTTGACGACAAGAAGGTTGCAGACTCTAGGCAGAAATTTCATACTTTCGCTGCAAGGAGCATGTGCTCAAAGAACGAATGCAACCATTGGTAGAGGAAGCACTGCAACTCTCTCAGACGCTGGACAACACACTTAAGATAATTCAAGAGACCCAGTGCAATGTGGAGATGTCCGTTGAAGGGCCTACGACAGATAAGATGGTTTAGCAAGTGCATGGTGCAACATCGTAGTGCCTTGAGTTAGTGCTCCTTATCCAGACTTCTGTGAAGACACTTAAAGACAAAACCAAGGAGATAGTAGTAGCGCCTTAGTGACTCAGGAAGAGTCACATTTTTGTGTTGGGGCCTGTTGGAGAGGGGTCCCCTGAGGCACAAGTTCCAACATTCTTTTCTTGTATGTTTGTATGTGTGCACTGCGTAGATGTAGTCAAAAGGATTTTTCCCCAATTTTGGACATAATCTTAAATGTAAACTATGGGTCTCAAGCCATGGTTTGAGATCATAGTTTCTGCGTGCTAGGTGTACTATAAATAGATAGAGTTTTTCTAAGTCAATTAAGGATTAAGATAAGTGAAGTTAAGAGATATTTATAGCATTTTTGGGTCTGTAAGGGTTTTGGGTTGGGTAAAAGGCTCATGTTGGTTGTGTGCATGGAGACCTGGTCCTGGTTGTGTGTAGAATCCACTAGCTGTGTACACGGAAGAAATTGTAAGGTTTTTGTAAGGGTTTTGAAGGAAAGCTGATGTATTGACAGATCTGAAGGATTAATAGAAGGAACAATTTTGGTGAATTCTCTATGTTATGCGCATATTCACTGTTTATGCTTTGATAAGGTCGCACACTCTATTTACTTATTGATGAATTCACATATCTAATTGATATGTTTCTGCATGAATATTGACATCTGCTAAGTATTACATTGATTAGATCAAGATCTGGTTCTAATTTGTTATTTGCGCTAAGTATATACAAGAATTTCTATATTGTTCTTTTGATCTTTAATTTTGTTATAAAATTACTGTGCACATTTTTGGAAGATCACTTAGGGTTTTCTCGAGGACCGCTTCATTAAATTATCTCTTAGGGTGCGGAAACCCGGTTCCAACACCCCCCCATTCTGCTTTGGGTGAGACTTTGTTCTGCGGAAGCAGATCATTTCTGAAAGGGTACGTAGTTATAGGGTTTTTTGGTTTATACATAAACTCCAAACCTGGATCAGGACCCCTCAAGCCAACAACAATTTACATGGAGCTACTAGTTGAGCGTATAGAGGAGACACATGGAGGGTGACTTGGCAAGTGGCCGGGTGATCCGAATGGAAAATGGCATCCACCCATGGTGTTCATCCACCCATGTTATCCATCCACCCATGGTATTGTAAATGTAATCAACCCATGGTATTTATTTGGAGATGGTATTGTAATTGACATCTGTCCATGATATTCATTCACCCATGGTATGTATCCACCCATGGTATTCATCCACACATGGAATTTACCCATGGTATTGTAAGTGGTATCTACCCATGGTATTGACCCATGGTATCCACCTATGGTATCTACCCATGGTATTGTAACTCAAAAAAAGTCTATAAATAACAAGCCTCACTTTGTAAAAGGACAAATTATCCACCACAATGTAGCTTCTACAGCTATTCTCTTTTTTAATTAAACAAGTTTCTTAGTAGTTTTATTTGTTGTGTTTTTTTTTCTTTTTTCTGGCATTCTAATTTTGCAGATCTTGTGAGATCCATTTCAAATTTTTATATCTTGAGGGCCTCACCCTAAGATCCAGATCAGTGGTATTAGATTCAGGTTACGAATCCATGGGAATGAGGGTTTGAAGCATATTTCAGTTTCAATGTTTTGCAAAAATCTTTAGCAAACTCCATGAATTTTTTGAGCGGAAAGTTTGAAGATCAGATCTGAATTTTTTGGGAAAAATTTTACAAAAAAGAGACCATATCTAGATTCCTTACGAAAAAATACACATATTCAAAAAAAAATCATCTGAATTGGAGTTCGGATGAAGGAGATATTGCTCATTCAAAATCAATAATGTTGCAGCAATTTTTCTGGCAATAATTCATGGACGGCGACTCTCTTGTCATTTATTGTAGTTTTAAGTGAAAAATTTCAGATAAATGGTTACATATTTGAGCTCCCCTTGAAAAATCACCTGATTTCAAAAAAAACATCGTTCGAATTGGAGTCCGGCTGAGGGAGTTATCGTTGATTTAAAATATTTTCAGAAATTTTTTCACGGCGGGACAGTTCCTGTGCGAATTTGAGGTCTAGAGTTTCCATATAGAAATTTCAAACACATGAGAAGATGTAGAATGATAATTTCATCTCCAAAAATAGTTTATAATAAATATTCTAAGTTATATTGACCAAGTTATGCTCATTTTAAATATGGAGCAGCATTCGGAGCGGGTTCCCTTTGGAGATGTGCCCTCCCATCCCACTTTAGTAGGCACCTGCTTCACATTCATCAGTTTCAGCATAGAAGTATTCGACTTGGGTTATTTGGAGATGTGCCCTCCCACCCCAAGCTATGTAGGCACCTGCTAGTTCATCAAGAATCATGATCACAGTTATGGGTCAACCGCACAAAATCCTTCTCATCGAAGTCCATTTGCTAGGTTGCACACTGTTAGTATCATAGTTGGTAACAATCATTATAGGGTATCTCTATCCTTGAATCTTCATTTTCTATAGTTCTGGGTCATCCACAAACCCACACTTCATCAAATTCCATTTTCTAGATCGCACATTCTCAATATCACAATTGGTCATAAGCATTACAGGGTATCTCTATACTCGGATCTTCGTTCATCATGGTTATGGGTTAGCTACACAAAACCCTTCTTTTCGGTGGCTCTTCATATTCAAAAAAGGCTTCTCAGGAGGGAACTTCATGCAATGGGGATCATTGCTTCTTGAGGAGGGAGGAATTATCCAAATGGAAAATGTCATCCACCCATGGTGTTCATCTACCCATGTTATCCATCCACCCATGGAATTTACCCATGGTATTGTAAGTGGAATCAACCCATGGTATTTATTCAGCTATGGTATTGTAATTGACATCTATCCATGATATTCATTCACCCATGGTATTCATCCACACATGGAGTTTACCCATGGTATTGTAAGTGGTATCTACCCATGGTATCCACCTATGGTATCTACCCATGGTATTGTAACTCAAAAAAAGGCTATAAATAACAAGCCTCACTTTGCAAAAGGACAAATTTTCCACCACAATGTAGCTTCTACAACTATTCTCTGTTTTAATAAAACAAGTTGCTTTGTAGTTTTTTTTTTTTTTTTTTCTTCCATTCTAATTTTCCAGATCTTGTGAGATCCATTTCAACTTTTTAGATCTTGGGGACCTCAACCCAAGATCCGGAAGAGACACGTGGTGGTGTATTGTAGGGTCGGGACCACGATATATGAAAGTTGCAGAGGCATTTGGGAGGAATATAGAGCTGATGCATGACCTCTTCTACATCTCCCTTTAGAATTATCACCCATGCATCTTCACGGCATAGAGCACTATTGACCATTGGAATAATGGTCATTTTGGCTATTGCATTTTGGTGATGAGAAAATTTTTCGATTGTCTCGCTCGTTCTCTCTGGCGTGATTCACTCCTGCATCCCGCTTCCACATGTGGCGTTCCCACACTATGTGTGCCTACTGGTGCTAGACACTAAGAGTTTGTGTTATGAATCATGTCAGTGCCATTGACATCGACTGAAGGAAAGTACTGAAACCTATGAATGACAGTGTCCGGTGGGAATTGGACCAAAAATAGGCTCCTTGTGCCTCCTGGATTCCAAATTTTGCAATGATATTTCTTTTTAACACCAACATCGAATACATGGGGGATAACAGGGACTTAAATTTTGTTGAGAAATTGCAGTTCTAGTCCCTTCTATCATTGTGTTGTGGATTTTTCTTGATTCTAGCATTTATGTCTTCTTATGAATTTATTGGAAATTAAAATTGCAATCTTGTGCATAACACTAAAATTAACACCCACACACACACACACACACATAGATATATATATATTTAGGATAGGGTTGTAATGTTCAAGTGAAGAAAATATTTAGGAATCTGCCATTGATAGGTTTCCCAAAGAAATCTCCATCAAGTATTTATAGATAATAATTATTGTTGTACAGAAGGTACTGCACCATAAACAGGCCAATCCATATATTATCAAACTTTCCATGCTTTCCTTTATCAGCTTGGATTGAGTTCCATTTCAGTACCAAATATCCAACTTTCATGTCTCGTTCCTTTTCTCTTTTATCAAATGTAGCCTTCATTTTTCACTGGTGGGTTTCAACTTTACTCAAGGCGTCTTCTCTTCGCTATTGAACTTCTATCGTCTAATAGATCCTCTTCTGGATTGGGCTGATATATGGTACCTCATCCTGTAACAATTTCATCATTGGCATGGTGAGATTCATGGGGGAAATGATGTATGTTCCATATACCAACTGATAAAGTGAGGTGTCAATATCTCTTTTGGTACTGATTTTGTCTACCCATAGTGCATACTTGATATTTTCATCCCAATTCTTATTTTTTTTATCTAGCATCCTCTTAATGATACTTATAAAATTCTTATTTGATTATTATTCCAATACATTCCCTTGAGGATAATATGCCATGGAATGCACCAAAGTTATGCTATAATCATGATAGAACTACTTCATATTAAATGATTTGAATGCCTAAGAATTTTTTGTCACAAGCCTTCTAAAAGATTTGAATCTAGAGAGAATGTTGTCTTCCAAGAAAGCTGTGATTATATTGTCATCATTCTTGTGGGTTGGAATATATTCTACCCACTTGGTGAAGTAGACTATGGCTATGAGAATGTGGTTGTGTTTCCCACTTGAATTCAGATGTATCTCTCCAATGAAATCCCATTTCTACTGTTGAAAAGTAGCTTAAACTTTGATTGATTTCAATGGTAGAGATCAGATCTTTTGTTTCTGTGTGAAAATTTGACAGTTAGGACAAGCCCAAACAACAAAATTTGTACCTTTGGACACGGAAGGCCAATAATATCCACCTCTCAATATTTTGTAGGCTATAACCATCTAGGCTTGATGTCCTCCACATGCGCCCAAAATTATGAGATGATATATGATTCTTGGTCTTCAATAAAACAAGTAAGAAGGATTCTAGTAGGATATTTCGAATACAAAACTTCATCCAAAATGTATTATTTGATTTCTTTTAACTTTAGAGATCTGCATTTTTCCTTAGGTAGTTCAGGAGAACATTCCAACTTCTATAGGAAGAATATGATATCTTGATAATAGGGAGAATTTTGAAATTTTTAGATGTCCTTCAGGAAGGGTTCTTGTGGATTTCTTCCTATTGGAATGAGAGGTTCTTACAAATTCTGTCTTCTAGGATGAAGAGGTACTTATGGATTCTTTTCATCGGAAGAAGGATGTTCTTGTGGATTCTCCTCACTGTAAATATTGCAAAAAATTTCATTAGTGCATATTTCTATCACAACATGATTAGACATGATGAGTAAACTGGCTAACCCTTGGCCCTTGAAAATATTAGTGGGTTTGATTTCCAAGTCATAATCTTGCAACTTTTCTATCCAGATTCCTTGTGTGCCATCACAATCAGGAGGTGTAAGTATGTCTTTAACTATTATGGATGGAACACATGTTATTACTTTAGAATGTAAGACACATTTTCTAAATTCTTTGAATGCCCTTATCATAGCATAACTCTACTTCTCCAAAATAATGTACTTCAATTGTGCATCCCTCAAGGCATGGTTGAATAATGCTATAGGTTGGTCATATCCTTCTTCATTTTTATGTAATAGCACAGTGGAAATAGTGTGTTCGGAAGCAAAGGAGAAAATTTGGAATTCCTTTGAAAAAGCAGGACTTGTTAGGACCAGAGCTTCCATCATGGATTTCTTTACTTTTTTGAATTATTCCCATGTTTCTGGAGTCCATCTTACATCATTTCTCTTTATGAGCATGCCTTTTATATGCTTCATGATCTTCACAAAGTTTTCAATCAACCTGTGTAGGACGTTGATCTTTCCCAAGAATAATTGGACTTCTTTCTTGTCTCGGGAGAGGCCAATATATGATATAGCTTCTACTCATTTTGGATCAATTATGACACCTTATTTTGAGACGATGTGTCCCAAATATTTTCTTTTGAAATTGACTGAGAATTTAACCCTTTTTTCGTTGAAATTTCTACAAGTTTAGAAAAATAGATTTACTTGAAGCCGTGGGGTAAAAAACCTATATACAATGACCATTTTGTGTAATAAGAGTATGCATTTTAAATTTGAAAACCATGCATACATTTTAATAATTTGCAGTATAGCCATATTTTTAAAAAAGTCCTGTAACGAACTTGGAATTGCAAATGATAAGAGTTTTTATGCGACTTTAATGACACATTTTTCATTATTGAAATAGCTCAATGGATTTATTATGAGAAATAATACAAGTATTTTGATGGAAAGGGGTTTAAGGAACATAGGAATATTATATAAGGCATGGGTGAAACCTATATTTTGCATGCATTAGATAATACCACAAAAATATGCGACAACTGAATGGTGGCACAAAGGTTTCATGCCTTGGATGAACATTGACAAAAAATGACAAAGAGAATTTTGGCCCTTCCCATTTCGAATACAGTGTGGCTCAAAAGATGGTTGAACTATGATTGTATGGGAAAGTGGATAATATACCCTTTACTTCATGTATTCGAAATGCAGTCAAATGAGAAAAATAATAATGTCTATGGTAATCAAGAGCTTGCGAAGGGAATTCAACAACTAGAGGCAAGACAACTAGATGTTGAAAAACATATGAAATGCACAATTAACCTTGTGCTTACCTATGCAATTCCAAACTTGAAAAAACTACCCTTCCAAAACTTCACTCCGAGCTAATAGTTCAACTCATGTAACTGAGATATTCCCAATATCAAAACCCTTGAGCAAAAATCAATTTTAAGAATAACAAAAAGTGCCTTTTAGCTGGAAGAGTGAGCGAAATTCACAGTGGAAGAGAAAGGTGGGTTTCTCATGTGAGCATTAAAATAGATGAATAATTTTCATTCATCAAATTTTTGCATTAAAGATTGAATGTAAATTCCCTCTAGAAATTAAACAAACACAAGTACAACTCATCATAAATGCAATCCAATTGTCAAATGAACAAGAAATGAAATGAACACATTACCCAAATGAAACACAACACAATAGTAATTGACTTAATATAAAGTTCCCACATAGAAAACAATTTGTGTTAAAATTTGTTGTTTAACCTTTAATTAGTAGAAATAATGTTACATGCGAAGGTTGGTAATAAAGAAAAGAGTCATATGTTATATATCATGTGAAATATACAATGGTTGCAATGCATAGTATTTTATATATGAACATATAATAAACAATCTTTTCAATATTCAAAATTCTTTGAAGAAGACTTTAGCATTGAGGCATATCGTAAACATACATATATTGAACCATTTAATTTTCTATCCTTGGGTGTTACACGATGTAAAAATCGCAATAAAATTTTCCAAAACAATAGTAAATGATAACATAACAACAATGCTTTCATTGTAGCCTTGTACCATATCTGTGCCAACATATCAATATTGTAAGCATAATAACCTGTGTACATTTATTATAATGTGAACATCATTTAGGAAATAACATGTGTGCAATGCATATAAGAAAAATATAAGTAGAAAATGGCTTTGTAGTCCTCCCCATCAGGTCGTGATAGAGAAAAGCATTAGTAGAACAGGTCACTAGTGGTCAGATATGGATGACAAGCAAGATGGAGGCATGTAAGAGTGTGGCATATCACAAATCTAAAGGGTCAAATTTTGGTATCAACATCTAGCGATTCCATAGGAAAGTATAGGTAGCTATATTGAACTCAAGATATATGGATTTGAAAAGTTGAAAATAAGCAAAATTACTCAATTTCCCTCCCCCTCACATGAAATTTTTTGAAGGAACACTCCACTAGGATCGTCACTCTCAGGACACATCCCTTAGGGAAACCTTTTCTAGAGCAGGGGGAGGAAAATAAGGATAATTTCGTTTGTTCTGATGGAGTGAGCTACTATATATTTATTCAAGCTTGAAATCATGTAATGTTAAAATTTTGCAGTAATACCTCTGAAATTCTTCGTCCTTCGAGAGGGTCAAAGCAAGTGGAAACTATTTTTTTTTAAGTCAAGTTTCTCAGAGAAAGTAATATTTGAAATTTTTTATGCGTCAATGGAAAACCGACATATAAAATGTAGAAAGAAAATAACATCATGAAAGAGGCATCAAAGTGAAATGAAAGATAAACAAACAAAACCCCCCAAAAAAGGAAAACAAGAACTAAGACCAAAATAGTTTCATGGTTGAACAAATCCCTCAACAAGATCTAAAAAATGCTTAAGATAAGACCCATTGGTCGGGTAAGATAACAATCTACCATTGTCATCCTTCTCCAAATAGGAATTGGCTCCCATTTTAGCAACAATTTCATATGGGTGCATCCACAATGTCTGGAACTTTGCATCTTTACATTTTTATACATGAGAAAAATCCCATAAAATAACCTTTTGACCAATTTCAAAGACAAAATGCTTGGATTTTTTTATCATGATCTTTTTTAACAATATTTTATCTTTTGAGGACTTTATCAAAAGGTTTGGTTCTTTTCTCATGTAGGGATGAGAGTGTATGATACCTATTGATCAAATCAAATTCTTTGAATTCCTTAGTTTGTAAAATAAGGTAGAGAGAAGTTAATTGTAATTCAACTGGAATGACAACTTCTTGTCCATAAACTAGTTGAAAGGGGGTGGCACCAATAATCACTTTATTGGTAGTGTGATTTTCCCATAGGGATCTGAAAAGTAGGTCATCCTATTTCTTAGGATTATATGAGATTATTCTTTTGATAATTATAATAAGCTTTTTATTTGTTCACTCAACCAAACCGTTTCCTTGAGGGTAGTAAGTGGATGAAAATGTATGATTTATAGAGTATTTTCCATAGAAAAGTGCAAATTTGGCATATATAAAAGCAGGCCCATTATCAGAAACTATATGGATGGGTATGCCAAGTATAGGAATCAAAATTTCTTCAAGGAACATAATTAATTTCTCATTAGTGGCCCTTTCTAAGAAAATTTCTTGAGACCATTTCGAGAAATAATATTTTGTGGTTAGAATACAAGTGTGGCTAGATGAAGAATATAGATTGATTGGCCCTATAAATTCAAGTCCAGATTTTGTAAAGGGAAAAGTGGCAATGATAGGCTCTATAGGAATGGATGAATATTGTAATTTTCTAGTAGCACGTTGATATTCACTACAATATATAACAAATATGAAAGTGTCTTTAAAGAGTTGTGACAAATAATACCCAGTTACTATGATCTTATAAGTGGTGGCTCTTGTAGAAAAATGACCACCAACATGATCTGAGCATTCACATGAACGATGTAGAGATTTCAAAACATGGTTTGTGGATTCATAATTTATACATCTAAGGAGCATCCCATCAATTGATTTTCGAAATAAGATATTGCCTACAAATACAAATTTTGATGCTTCAAGCCTCAATTTCAAATTCTATACTTTGATCAAGTTTTCTGGGAATATATGGTGAGTCAAAAATAAAATGACATTATGATATCATAGATGTAAATGAAGATCATATTTATTATTATGTATAAAAAAATTGAACAACAAAATGTTGACTTTGTAATTCAAGATCATGAGTTTGCTCTAAATGTTGTGTAAGATGGAGGGATAAATATTGACCCTTAATAGTTGTAGTAGTGAATATGGTGAGATTGGGTTCCTAGATGTTAGTTAGCCAATGAGTGAATTTTCCAAATATCAAATTTTGAGAACGAAAGAATTTTACAGGTGGCAAAGGAGTCCTTACCTCAGTATGCATTCCAAGGATAAAATGTCTAAAATTTTAAACAATATTAACAAGAGAGTAAGCATGTTTCTCAATCAAAGGGTATTTCATAGCATAAATAGAAAATCTATAGCTAGAAAATTCTATGGTTCACTCCAGTCCTTGATGGTTTTTCTGCATTAAGATCACAAAAATTGCTTCCTTTGTAGCATTGGTATATAATATGATCACATATTTAAACAAATCAGGGATACCTATGGCTAGGGTTGTTGAAATAACAACCTTGATATGTTGGAAGGCTTATTGAGTAGAATAATTCCATTTGAAAGATTGGTTGTTCTTTATTAAACTATGAATTGGCTTGACAATTTAAGAAAAAATTGGAATAAGCGCCTTGTAAAAATTATCTTTACCATAAAGGATTGTACATCCTTTTAAGATGTAGGAGGAGAAATATCCTAAGTGGAAGACACTCGGTCATGATCTATGCTTATTCCATAATCAAATATAATATGTCCATGTAATTTACCTGATTTGGCACCGAAAATGGATTTTGTAAGATTTAATGATATTCAGTGTTTTCTGCAAAGAGTGAAAACCCTTGAAACATGGTTAAAGTGGGAAATATGATTTTTAGAACAAACAATAAAATCATCTAAATATAATTGAATAATTTTTCCAAGTAATTCATCAAAGGAAATGTTCATATCCCTCTGAAATGTGGCTCCGGTGTTAGTGATACCAAAAATAATGCGATGAAAAGTGAAAGTTCCCCACTTAGTGGTAAAATTTGTCTTATGCTTTTCATAGTACTAAAAAAATTCTTGCAAAATTAGTTTTGTATTAAGAAGGGGGAAGTTATACTTCACACTATCCTTATTTAATCATCGAAAATCGATACAAGAAAATTCTGCCATTTTTCTTTTGAACTGGGACTAAATTAGCTACCCATTCATCATATTTGATAGGATAAATGATACGGGAAAAACTATTTTTTTCTAGTTCAGTTTTGATGGTCACTTATAAGGTTAGATTGAAAGGCCTTTGTCTTTGTCTAACCGGTGAGAAATTAGGTTTGATAGGTATGTCACGAGAAATCAGACTAGGATCAAATCCCCTTAAGTCATTATATGACCATGCAACAATATTAGAAAGTTTTCAAAAAATATTAACAAATTTACCAATTTCTTCCTGAGTACACGATTAAAAAACATGCAACATTTTAGGATCATCATCAATTCCAATGTTCACTTTTATGGTTTTATCAATAGTTTTAGGAAATGATTTTTTGTATGAAGGAATTTCAGTTGCATCAGTAAGTGAGAATACATATTCTAGGGGGATTTATCCCTTGGGATGCTTTTTATAATCAATATCAATGGTTTTAGATGATTCCTTGCTATAATTTGTGAGAAAATTCAAAATATCTTGGTCATCATCAAATACTTGCCAATATTTTTCATTATCAAGGAGATGGGGTCTATACAATGTCACTACAATGAAATCAAGTTTGTTCATTGAATCAAAATATCTATGCCTTGAAACATACATTTCCAAATGATCATCAATGGAATTCATGCTTTGGTTTATGTGAGTAATATTAAAACTCTTAAGTTTTGAGATTGCTTCTGAAGGAAGGATTGTATAATGCCTCATCAACTTGTTTGAAGGGGTGTATATTCTTTTCATTAGATTGACAGCTAATCCAAAATATCCAAAAATAGAAATATTTTGAATTACATGCAAGGAGGCATTATTCAACCCAAGTAATAGAGCTTCAAACTATGCTACATTATGTGTACATGGAGATTTAAATGATATGAATAAGAATATGATTTTCCAACTTTTTTTATATAATAATACCAACCCCATTACCTTATTGTGACGATGCCCCATCGAAAAACATATTCCAAATTAGATCTGATCTAGGGAGGGGTAACATTAGTGACATTTTGGTGATTCATTTCCTAAGTTGATTGAAAATTGAATAAATTACAAGGTCTTCTTTGATACACTTGATTGAGGGTTGGGGAATATTTTGAATATAAGGAACTATTTTGTCTTCCCTATATACAATTATATTTTTTTGACCTCTAGGAACGATGAGATGAGAACCATCCATGGAGCACATCACTCAAATATTGCTATTCTCTACCAAGAATGATTGAATAATTACCAAATAGCATATCAATAACTTGAACATTACAAGTCAAACTAATCTCAGGGTGATAATGCTGCTATTCTATACCAAGAATGATTGAATAATTACCAAATAGCATATCGATAACTTGAACATTACAAGTCAAACTGGTCTTAGGGTGATAACGCAATACTAATGTAAGATTTTATTTTTCTCCAATAGTGGTATGTTTTTGTTGGTTACATGCTAACATATTCCTTGGAATTTTAGTTGAACAAGAAAGCCCTAGTTCTTCCATTATAGTTTTGGAGATAACATTTGGACAAGAACCCCCATTTATAAGACATTGATGAACTATCTTATCAAATATTTTCATATAAACATAAAAGGGTGGGTTCTTAGGATGTCTGGAATTCGTCACCACTTCAAATTCCAGATCTTGGGAAAACTCACTATCATATTCTAACTCAGTGATGGATATTGATAGAAAAAGGCAATTTTTGTTGTCTTTCAATACTTTTTCTTTAGATTTGTAATCTTCTCGGTGGTTTGAGCTAAATTAATAAGTGTTGCATTATCTTTGATCTTAGAAAAATATTCTATGATGTTGTATTTTCTAGTAGTATTGAACAAATTATCATTTTATTTCGCAGGGTTGTTGTCTTTGATGTAAAAGTAGATTTCTTTGAATCAAAAGTGTGATTAGAGGGATTTTTTTGAGATTTTTTTTTATAATTTTGAGTATGAGTATTTAAAATATTTACATCACATCTATCCCACTAGATTATTTACGGTAGGATTCAAAGGTGATGGAGTTGATTTTTTTCCAAAAAATATTTCCTTGATTTCTTTCATAATTTCACAGGTCCTCACATCATGATTGACCTCAGAAATTACACCAAGGATGGTTTAATATGAGAGTTCATGTAGCAACTAAAATAGGAGAAGGTTGAGGGATGGACGCAAGTGAAGATTGAGAAGATGGAGGTACAACCTTGCGCTCAAATGAGATCATACAATTATTCATATCTTACATTAATTGTAAGATCAAAGTCATTTTAGGGTTCTTGTTGGGTTCATTCAAAGGAATACCAATTCTCAAGCTCTAATCCTCATATTCTAGACAAGCTTGTAAGGAAGTGTCCAGATCATTGAAATTATTTTCTTCAATTCGATTCCTATAGAGAGGAGGAATGATATTATAATAATGGATCATGGCAGCCTAACTATGAGGTCTGATAAAATCAGGAATTTTATTATAAAGTTTGGTAAACTTGAGGTTAAAGCTATGATGGTTTGTCCAGGCTTGAAAATCAAATGATTGTATTCCTTGAACCAATCAACAAGACTTTGTTGTTGCCCAAAAGTATATTTGAACCAATATGTAATATTCCCAAATGGGGAAATCAGAAATACATGCACAGAAAATGAATTTTTAGAAATCTATGCTATAATACATCATAGCAGCCCATGGATCCATTGGTTTATTCATTATAGGAACCAAATCCAAGAGGAGATCAGAAACAAATCCTTATATATGGGTTAAACAAGTCTCCCACACCCAGAATAGCCCAAAACAATACAAACCCCAAAACTACTACAACACAGAAATAATGCAACAAGTGATAGCACAATCTAATGAGGGTTTATACTTATAAATTATAGAGACAAATAGATCTTCTCATATATTAATCAATAATGCTCAAAAACTGAGATCTAGTCTCCTTAATACAAATCCAAGAGAACCCGGGAAGGGTTTTTGGAAATACACCCAAATACAAATGGTGATCTATAGCCCTAGGACTGAAGAGTCACTGCAAATTGAAGCTCCTAAAGATAGAAGGTTGAAATAATATAGATCTGATGTATATCTAATCAAAGGTATCCTCCAATGAAAGGTTGAACCCTTCAATCACAGGAAAACACTCTAAAAGAGCCACAAGATCTGTCACTGAAGTTTCCCTCCAAAATAACGCAATTCCAGACTGAAACTACATTGTAAATGATGATAATAGATTGGCCTAATGCCAAATATCTGAAATTTTCTCAAGAACCCTCCAAACGGATCTCCCAAGAGAAGGAATCCTTCCTCCTATGAAACTAGCTCAGAAAGTGGGTCTCTTAACCCTCCACTCCAACACCATGAAAAAAAACACAATATTCTACAGAAACTGTGTTGTAGCTGAAGAATGAAGCTTGGCCAGAATGTCAGATGTGTGCAATAATAGATCGGGTCTCTCCCAAGAGCTACTCAAAGGGAAGAGATGGAATTCCTAAACAGGAATACCTTGTGCTAAATAGCACCAGCAATCTTAGCTAAACAACTGAAGAGAGAAAAAGTCTAAACAGACATATCAAAATAATATTCATAAGATAACCCCATATTACTTCCATCCTCTTCCTTATAAACAAAGTGAGCCTTCTCACCTTGGATCCCACTCATTAGGGTTTCCACCATCACATAATCAATCTCCCTCCAAAACTGTGCTGTCACATCATTAATGCCACTCCTCCTTAACAACGCTATTTGATTTGGTCAAATTTGACCCCTTCAACCTGCTCCAGCCCCTTTTCACACCTAAGGGTCTTCAATCCAACTTTTATATAGCTCTCTAAACTAATCCAAATTCATATTGAGCTATCTTTATTGATGATCCACTCCTCCCCCATTAGTGTTGTTGACTTGGTCAAGCTTGACTTTATCCACATGCATTAGCCCTTGTTCACACATGAGGGTTCTATATACAGTTATTATCATGATCCCTTTTCACATCAAGAGGGATTTTATGCCTATTTTAGATATGTATGGGCCTCATTAGCCATTTATTCATCTAACTAGGTGCTAAGAGAAAAATTAATAATCCTATTAGTTGCATGCTAATTTAGGAATATTACACAATAAGCCAATTCAACCTAGGTAGAGAAGGCTTTAGGAGGAAAATCATAGAAATTATATGCATCTTTTCCTTTTAGAGTATTAAAAAAGAGTCTCATGTAGACATCTTGTGTGCTCGCCCTTATATTTTTGCAAGAATTCAAAAAGACACTTAGGTGCTCTTTAATAGTGTGGGTTCCATCGCTAAAAAGCTTAGCCAAGTTATCTTTGAACTTAGGTAGACGAGTTACCATAGGAGGTAAATTTAGCGGAGATGGTGCATGCCAAGGAGTTACATTTAAATCTTCTTCAAATTCAAAAGATATTTTTTTTAATTATCTTGTTAGGATCATTAGGATGTGAAGTAGGTTGATACTTACTAAAAATACCCCTAAAAGGAGGGGTGACAATTTTAATAGGAGGAACAAAAACTGGAATTTGATTGATGAAAGAAGTGTTAGATTTAGATAAGGATATTCTGAGAGAACTCTTGAGAGTTTTTAAAATTTTACTTGTACCTCTAATAACTCATAAAGAGTCAAATTGAAGAGATATTCTTCTTAAACGACGATATTGACGAGTAGTTTCAAATGGTTGATGAGTAGATCTAGATTGTCGAGGAGTTTCAACGTTATCATGAGAAGATCAAGAGGAGAGAGAAGGATTGTGAATCTATTAATCAAGAGGATGAATTATTACAAGATGATGTACCAATTGTTAGTCTGAAATTTCAATATCACAAGAGATAGTTGTCCAAAATATTTAAAGTTCTTGAAATTTTTTTGCAGTTTCAATAACAATACTAAGCAGATCAACAAAAGTACTGTTATTATTAATTTTTTATGGAAATAATTAGGTTGAAATAAAATAGGTCGAGTCATTTATTATTTCAAATTCCATCTACCTATTCAAGAAATGACAATATTTCATAAAGATATCTTACTAAAAAAGTAGTAAATGAAAATAACTGACCTTGATTGAAATATTTTGTGATATTTCCTTAGCTATGGATAACAATGACAGAGTTATATCATCATGATCATTTCTTAGACTAAAGGTATGAATTTTGGTCATTAAGCTTATCAAATAACAATAGTGAACAAGCAGCAATATAAATAGCAGATAGAAGTAAAAAGAAAATAAAGAAAACCCAATAAACCAAAACAAATCAACAAACTGGGAAGTAAAATCATTCACTCACCAATATGGTCGCCAGAAAAGATGTTGATAATTTTTTTGGCAAAAACTAGACAACAACCCTCGAATCGTTAGGATGGCTAGGCCAAGGATATGGGAATATAACCTAGTTTACAAGCCAATTTAATATGATACAACTTCAAATTATAAATATAAAAGAAAGAAATAAAAATAAAAATAGAAACTCTAATTTGAAAGTCAAATCTAAATTTTACAATATGTTCAACAAGTAAGTCATTAAAAAGAACAGTGATCATTAACATGTATTGTAAGTCAGAATCACAAACAAATATTCAATATTAAACATATACAAAATAAAATAACCATTTCCCATTAAAATGATACTTCATAAGAAAAGAAATTGTAATATATAGTGCAAAAATGACTATTATCAAGAATAGTAAAATGTGAGAACAATGATTAAGGATTAAGATGGTAAGAACAACAAATGATTCCTCATTGATATCATAAAAATAATGTTCAGATAAAGTATCCACAAACTTGATAGATTCAAGTATGCTCAAGGAAACTTATTTGATAAATTACCTCATTTTACAAGACCATGTGGTCAAATTCTATCAGATAAAATGACTTAATAAAAAAAATATCGCTATAGCAAGATCAAAGTGGTATGTCCAAAGACTAGTATGTTACTACACAAAGAGTAAACATTAGCATTGAAAAAAACAGTAAGCTTCAATCTTCAGTAACTTAAATCAAATATACCTTTCAAAAAATAATTATTATAAACCTCTGTTGGTGTTGCTACTTAAAAAAACCCACTTGTGGCATAGCCAAAATATATTTCTCTCTGTTGTATGCTTTAGCTTATAGCCTTGAATTTCTAGGAATTATGTAGTTGTTATGTTTATTTAACTAATCAAGATTAATTAATTTGAAGGTGGGACTAATAGGTGGGCATCTAAAAGGTAGGGAATGGCACAAAGAGGGTGGGGGGAGGAGGGGGGGCACATCCATCTATGTATTAGCCATGAAAAAATATCTCAAATGAACCATCATCAACTTATGTAAATAAGTGAGCATCACATAAATGGTTATGCTCATGTGGGTTTTGGATAGGCTCCCAACCATATTTTTCATTTCCAGTTGAAATAACATGTGCAGGTTCTGGAATCTCTCGAATGTTGGGATGGGACTAGATTGAGGGAGCTGAGTTATTATTCTAAACCAGAGGAATGTGTTGATATGCATCTTAATCTCAAGTGTATGAAAAAGGATAACTTTAGCTGTGCATAACAAAAAACCCTAACAGAAAAGATGGATACCAATATCTTTAGATCTGCAATTAGTTGACCAAGATAAATGCTGCAAATTCTAGATCTATGCATTAAAATACATTAAGTAGTAAATAAAAGAAAGAGTTTCTCCATCCATCCAATAGACAAGACAAGATTGTTTTAAAGAATTTTTTTTGTATTTTTGACACCTGGCAAGGGAACATAGAAATATGTTACCAGTCCCCCTCAATGGGATGGGTTCTTGTAATTCCTCAGCACTTCATATCTAAAATCTCTCTGTCTTGATGGTGTAGAAAACCCAGAAAAAATGGAACTCAAAGGGAGCTCACAAGAAAAATGGTAGCAAAATATGAAAATGATGGTGGATCAAAGTCAGACCAAAAGTATAGCTCCAGAGTTATCTTTAGGCAACAAAAGGTAGTGAATGAATGTAAAAATCCTTCTATTTATAACAAAATATTTAGTTAGTCTAGATATTGGTGCATAATTAAAATATTATTAACCAAATCAAGATCCAACTTTTATGGAATATTTTATTATATTTGTTGGAGGGAAAAAGAATTTGACTTTGGTTAAATCCCTTTATTTGTAAATAATAAATAAATAAATGATTTATTTATTATTTTAAGGATGTGGTTGAGTAATATTCAAATAAATAATGATTTATTTAATTATTTATAAATGATTTAGTCAAATTTAACAAGGAATATTATTTAAGTAGGGTTTAAATAATTATTCCTAGAAAATAATAATATAAATAATGATTTAACTAATTAATTTTCCTATTTTGGGTTAAATATGACCAGGAATATTAATTAAATTGTTGTTTAATTAATTATTCCTTGAGGAAAACCAAAAAATATGGATTTATTCAATATTTCTTCATGGGGTTTCATGTTTAGACCATAAACAACTTAATAAATGTGGTTTACAAAGTTATTTTTCATAGTGAAAGAAACTTTACCTAGGGTAAAATTGGTCTTACATGGTGTACTTTGGTCCATCTAATAGTAACAGGTTAGAGGACCAAAAAATGGTGTAACAGATTGCCCCCCAACGTGCGAGCTTTAGGAGATAATGTTAGGTTAGTTGGATATTCTGAAGATGTCAAAGGATATAGACTTCTTCAACCAAAATCCAAAAATATTATCATTAGAAGAGATGTAAAGTTTGATGAAAATATATCGGCCTGCGAGCCTAGTTCGGCGGGTGTGCCACCTTTGGCCTGTGAGCCTGATTCAGAATATGTGCCACCTCTCTCTCTCTCTCTTCTATTTTTAATAGCATTCCTTCTAGTTCAGATGATGAAAGTGAGGATGACAATCCTCCTCCAGCTCGTGAAATTGTTCCTTATACTCCATCGCTTCCAAGATGGGTCCACTCTACTCGGGATGTAGCAGGTTCTCTTGTAGGTGACCTTGTCGATCGACGATGTACACATTCTAAGTTCGAAAGAGCTTCTTCCTTATTGGCTCAAGTTCCAGAAAAACTTGATCCAAAAACCTTTGAAGAAGCCTCCGGTCATCTAGATTTGGATGAAGCTATGAATGAAGAGTATCGTTCCTTATTGGAAAACAATACTTGGGATCTTCTTCCTCTTCCAAAAGGAAGAAAACTTGTCATATGCAGATGGGTTTACAAAAAAAAGTTTGGACCAGATGGAAAAGTGTATAGACATAAAGATCATCTTGTTGCTAAAGCATTTTCACAAGTTGAAGGCATTGAATATACTGAAACCTTCTCCCCTGTTGCCAAAATGAATTCTATCCACTTTGTTCTTTCCCTTGCCGCCTTGTTTAAATGGGAATTCCATCAGATGGATGTTAAATCTGCCTTCTTACATGGATATTTGCATGAAGAAATATACATGGAACAACCACCTGGCTTTGTCCAAAAATACTCCAGCCTTGTTTGTCACCTTAGGAAGTCTCTCTATGGTCTCAAACAAGCTCCTCGAGCTTGGTATGCCAAAATGGATAGATTTCTCTTAGATAATGGCTTTTCTAGGTGTCATTTTGACAACACTGTCTACACTAAGAACGTGGGTAATTACTTCACCATCCTTGTTCTTTATGTTGATGATCTTATCCTTACTAGTAGTAATCCAAACCATATAAAACATGTGAAGTCTAGCCTCAAAAAGAAGTTTGAAATGACAGACTTAGGACACTTGCATTATTTCCTTGGTCTTCAAGTCTTGCAAACCAAGGAAGGCATTACCCTCTCTCAGTCCAAGTATACCTATGATCTTCTACACCACTTTCACATGGTAGACTGTAAGCTTGCCCCTTCTCCCTTTCAGTCTAGAGTCAAGCTTTCAGTCAACTATACTACCCTTGAATTTTATGCTACCTTATACCGTCAACTTGTTGGTAAAATTTTGTATCTAACCCATACCCATCCTAACCTTTCCTTTTTCATTGGTCCTGTCGCTCGGTTTATGCACCAACCTCATGAAAGTCACTGGAAAGTAGCTAAAAGAATACTTCGATATATTTGAGGTACAATTTAGTTTGGGATTCATCATAGTGTAGGAGCATCTCCCTTGTTGATTGGTTTCACTGATTCTGATTGGGCTGGTGACCCTGATGATCAGAAGTCCACTTCAGGATATGTATTCATTCTTGGTTTAGGACCTATTACTTGGTCCTCTAAGAACAAAAGTGCCATCTCCCTTTCTTTAGCAGAAGCAGAGTATCGTGGTGCAGTTGAAGCCAGCAAGGAAGTCATGTGGCTTCATCAGATCTTGTCTAAATTTGGTCTTCATCAGCAGCATCCAACTACACTTTGGTGTGATAATCAGAGTGCCATTCAGCTATGTAAAGATCCATTTTAGCATCAGCGTATGAAACACATTGAACTCCACATACACTTCATCAGAAAGCTCATTCATGATCGTGTTCTTGAAGTGTAGAATTGTCCGACCAATGATCAAGTAGTTGATATCTTTATGAAGGCTCTCACAGAAGTGAATTTTACCAAACTTCGATCCATGCTTGGAGTTCATGAAAGTTTTCATTAAGGGGGGATAGGCTCTAATGCCTCCTTCCTTCTCCTATTGTGTCACTTTTGTAAATCCTCCAATCCTATCCCAATTTGTTCTTAAGGGGGGATGTTAGGATATTTCGACACATAGGAAATAGGATCCTTTTGTGTCACCTTTGTAAATCCTTCAATCCTATCCCAAGTTGTTCTTAAGGGGTGATGTTAGGATATTCCGACACATAGGAAATAGTTAAGAATAACTTAGTCTAGTGTAGAGTTAGGTAAAGTGTGTTTCTTTACCATGTACATTTGTAACTTATAATCCGACGGTCATGATTTGTAGTGATCTGACGGTTATATCCCACCTTGGTATTAATGGCACTTGATCCATGGCTTAGTACCGGATTGGTCCATGATCTCTATTTAAAGAGCATGGAGGGTCATTTTTTATGTAATTGTTTATGAGAGAAACATATGTAACTTTTCTTTTATATTAATAAATTCCCTGAAGTGGCCGTGTTGGCTCAGGGTGTGGAATGTTTCCCTCTTTGAGGGTTTTAACCACGTGATTATACTGGTGTACTAATTTTTCATCTGTTTGTGAGCGGTGACCTTTGGTTCTTGATCTACGGAACTTACCCTGTAAATTCCTACAGCTAATCATATGACTAAAGTACGTTGTAAGAACTCAATCACTAGCCACCGAAGGGGAAGTCAGAGAGAGAGAGAAATATAAGGTAGACCAAAGCGGTAGAGGACTAGACCCTAAAGAGGTGAGACTTACAGGTGTGACATGTCTCTTTTATGAGTGATTACCTGTGCTATAAGTGGCAGGGGAGGCATACCTATGCCCTCCAAGAAAAAGTACAAAGAATAATTCGTCCAGTAAACAAGGGACTGAACTATATAATACATGCTGGCATAAACATGAGCCAGATAAAAATATGATAATGAATCCCACATACATATTATGCTTGGGATAACAACAAGGACTTATACAATAATATCTGAGTACATGAGATATAAATACAACCAAAGTGCCCCTGTAAATAGGAAAGGACTCTGAAAATCTGACTGATACATCCAAACAAAATGGTGCTGCAAGTGGCTGAGGCCAACATCATCAAATCGATGGAGCTGCATCAAAGGTTGTAATGAAGAGGTCATCCGGGCATGTGGGGGGCTACTGGAAGGGCCACCCCTTCATGAGGTCTGAAACATATCACACACACCCCGGGAATCACCGTTCCAATCTACTGCATCACTGAATAATCAAGTATATGGATCTCGATCATGCTGTAAGGAGATGGAGCTAAGAAAAAATCAAGTCAAAGGGCTATAAGGAGTCCCTTTTCCTAATCCGAGGCACCGAACAGGAGTGGAAGCTAGAACCAAGGTACATCACCCTCTAGACCTGTCTTCTAGAATGAATAAGCTGATGTCGACAGAAGGAGGTCCGCCATAGGTGAGGCAATAAGGGATCATCAACTAAGGCACGAGATAAAATAGTAGAGTGACTAACATAATGACACCAGGGATGATGATGAAATGGGGGGTACCGAGTAGCAAATGAACGACTTCCCTTGTTAGAGCATAAAGGGCATGGATGACCTGGCAGCAACTGAAACAATATCAAATGGGATAGGGGATAGTAGGAATGAAGGCCATTGTGGGCGACATGAGAGAGTGTCCAAGCAATGAAGGATGGAGGACTATAGCAGGATACAAAGGGACTCGAGATAGACTCCATGAAAGTGATGATTACTCAACTCGGATGCTCTAAACAAGGGCGACTCGATGACGCTGCCACACAGAAAAGGTCCGGTGGGGACCATAAAAGCATGAGTACAAGATGGTTACTCATGACGAAAATCGACACGAGCATGAACAAGTATGGAGGCAAAGTGGTGCCCCAAGTACAAGTGTTGCAGGTGAAGAAATTCGATTTTGCGAAGTGGTGAAGTGACCCGTCTTGGACAAAATATGTTGTGGTAAAGTATCAAATGACAAAAAACTAATAGATACCCATTTGAGGGCTCGATGAGAGCTTTCCAACGGTACAAAGGGTTTGTCAAACTGAGCTATGGTTTGGCTGCAGCAAGCGAAAGAAAAATTAGGGGTTTCTCTTTTAATAAGGCAATTTCCCTCCAAATTCACTCATTTGCAAGTGTAGCTCTGGTGAATGTAGAGAGGAGAGAAGTCACTAGATGTTGTGGCGATTGTAGCGAACAAACCGACTGTTGGAATTGAGATCCATCAGTTGCAGGTAAGAGGCCTAACCATACTCTTTCATTTAAGTGGATTGAAGGTTCAGTTTCGACACCCAGAGCTCATGAACAGGCCAGGTCATACTTTTTGGGGTCTATTCTGCGACGTGGGTAGCAGGTACTGGGAAAAAAACTATGACCTATCCCAGGAAATAACCTGAAAAGTGCGACTTGTTAGAGAAAGGGGGTTTTAGTGTTGTTTTTTGGCTGAGATTTGGGATTTTTATGGTTGAGGGGCATTGGTTCCCCCAAGCATGTTCTGGCTATGCCAAAATGTATTTAGAACAAGGGGAATCTAAGCACATTTTTATGATGTGATGCACCATTTGTTTTCGTTATGGTTATGCAGTTCGAGAAAGGGAATGGAGGATTACAAATCTCTTTTGGTACTGCATATATGAAGCAAATGGACTAAGTTTCTAGGTTGCCATACATGGTGTCATTATCCCAAAGAGAGGATTTGGAGATAACGAACTAGTGCTCTCCTAGAAAACCCATATGTTGGTCAACAACAATGTCTAGGGGACTGGGTTGCTGATGTAAGATGAAGGAATGATGAGGGGTATCATCCCTAGAGTTATTTGAAGTGATATGGGACTCTATAGGTTCTTATAAATGGGGAATAATAATGGTACTAGAGTCGACACGACCAAATACACTAGGAGAGTTGTTGAGAATTACTTCTCCTAGACTCTTAAATATGGGTTCCCCCTTACCCAAACATTGGGTGTCAATGTAATGACCACAAGGTGTATGTGGATCAAATGCATGGGTTCAATGTAAGGGGGGATAGATAAATTCAGGGGTGGTGATGGCTTCCATAGTGTCGTCATCGTAATAGAAGATGGGGTGACTGGTGGAAGAAAACCAGTTGACACGAAGAAGCTACTGGACTCATCACCATGAGAAGAAAGGTTCACATGCGCATCGTCACAAGGGGTGACAGAAAAGCAAGTAGATGAAGGATCTACCAATGTTGAGCCCAAGCTGATTACTGAAGGGAGGTCAGGTGAAACAGAAGGGGAAGGCCCAAGGGTGTCTTCCACTGAAGATCTCATAAATGATGATAGGTAGTGGATAGTGGCCGAAGACTCTGTAATTTCGACATCCGAAGGGGGAATGTCAATGAGATTGGATGTGACCTCTGGTTCTACTAAAGAAAAATGTGCAAATAAGGGAGCGGTGGACTCATTGCGCTTTGCCTTGAATTAGCAAACTGCTGCTAGAGAGGTGCGGAAGTCCTTGAGGCGGGGACAGAGGTGGGTATAATGTCCATGGAGATTATTGGGCCCAAATTAAGGTATGTTATCACCCTGTAAGTACTTCAAATTATGTTATAATTTCGGGGTAATTCCTCTTCATATTAACAATGAAGAGAATAAAAGATTATGAAAATGAGAACAATTAGACTAATGATGAAAAGGACTTTTTTGTAACAGAAAATTGACTTCTATTATCTCCGCATGCAGGAAGGCAGAATGGTTGGACCAATAGGAAACGAAAGCTAACCAACAGATGCAAACATATGAGATCCCAGTAACTCCCAACGGCCGGAAGAAGGCAGATAGACGAATTCGAGTCCAAGAACTCAAACGACATCCATGCGCAGTGAACTGTCGTTTGGGAAATGCTTTTGCATTTTTGAAATCGCCTTTAAAATGGAAAAGGAAGGATGAGAAGGGGAGTTAGAGAAAGGATAGGAAATTCATTCTGTAATCCACGCATCAGAAACAGTCGGTCTAATTGTATTTTTGTAACATCACTGGATGTAATATGTAATATAGAGCTTTAAACAATAATCTTTTGAAGTTTTTACTGCGCTAGGGCTTCTGGTGGTCTGGGCCCAACCTCTGGAAGTTCCACACAAGTTTTCATACTCTGTGTAGTTGCAGAACTAATGCTTAAGTATCTGATGTAGTTGTAAAGTATATTTCCATTCAATAAAGTTATAGTTCTCTTTCTTCAGGATTGTTAGAAATCATGTTCTTGAATTAGGACAATCGCAATCATATTTTCTGACTTATGGAAATATTTCATTATCAGTAGATAGTCCCAATTCTTTTAATACCATTTCATTTGAGTTACAGATCGTAGAATAAGTTGATTTCGATGTTATCTGTCTTTGTGAATTGCATTCTTCTTTTAGCATAACGAAGCATTCAACCATCGATCAATGTTGATTAATTAAGTCATAAAGAGAATTCCATTGCAAAATTACTTAAATAATTGTTGTATGATTTATTTAAATTTCTTCAGTTATATTGTTGTTCCATTATTTCTCAGTTAGTTATAATGTCGTTCCATTACTGCTCAGCTAGTTATACTGATGTTCCACTACTGCTCAGTTTGCTAGACTGTTGATTCAATTCAATTCCATTACTGTTCAACTTAGTTAGACTGTTGTTCCATTCAATTCCATTGTTGTTCAGTTTATTTAGGCCGTTGTTTAATTCAATTCAATTGTTGCTTGATTTCTCTAGATTGCTATTTAGTTTAGTTAGACTACTATTTATTTCAATTATATAACTTCTCAATCTTAGGTTAACAATCAATCCAAGCCACCCCTCGTAGGATAAGAAAACTTAGGAAGTTAGCAAATTCTTCCTCATAAGTGACAAGGAATAACTATTAGATGACCTAACTCGCATATATTGTGCCAACACTCTTGAAATAAGTAGACTTACCACAGGTTGATAATTAAATGAGAAAGCACTAGAGTTGTCAATAAAAATCCACCTCTTTGAGCACCAACATTTTGGCGCCATTGCGGAGGAGAGTGTTAAGAGTCATCTCCTTTATTCATCTTTCTCCATTTTTGTGAATAATTGGGTATTGAAAACGAGAGGTAAGAACCTGTGTACTGGCAAGCAACATGCTTTCCCTCTAGCCCTCTTACCAGCAAGTCATGTAAAGAACCATAGGATAGGTGCTCTTGTTTTATGTCTAGGAAGAAAAATATAAAAACAATCCGAAATCATTCACAACCATCCTCACAATCCAAAGGACCGGTGATCCTTGGAAGAACAACATATATAGAAGAAATCATTAAGAAAGCTGAATCTCAGGCATTTATAGGACCCAAAACTGTTTCCATTCAAAGTCCTAATACACTCCCTCAGGCGGCAGCCTCACCATCTGTAGCCTATGCTGAGATTCACTGCGAGACAGAGGGGTCTAAGCAAAGCCTGCAAACTACCATTCATATAGGCACTGGCCCTTCAAAAGAGGGAGGCTTTTGCAACCTCAAGAAGGAGGGGAAGAAAATAGTGGAGGAATTCACATAGCAATATCAAAACCTAAGTCCCCTAAAGTAGTGATCAAAACAGAAGTACTTAGGATCCCAGATCAGGGAAGTGTTGTAAATCCCCCACCGTATTCACCTCCCAAGCCTATTATAATCACTCCTCTAGATCAAGAAGTTCCGAAAGATTTCTGGCACCTCTTTGATTAGATGGAAAATAATCAAAATTAGGATCAGAGGCAGACATCAACATTAGAATACCCTATTTTTTATCATGCTGCCAATGCCCCTATGAAATCCATTCCCTTGCACAACATCCCCACCTTTCATGGATTAACCACAGAAGATCATGATGCATTCCTATTTGAATTTGATGTCTTATGTAGAGGATATGACTACACCACTGATCCCCAGAAACTAAAACTATTTCCCTCTACATTAAAAGGAACTGTGCTCCAGTGGTTCATGGGATTAGGAGGGGGAACTATAAACAACTGGGACCAAATGAAGAATATTTTTCTTTCCAAATACCAAGACTATTGTCGAACCCGAGATCTAAAAGATGAAATATTCAACATGTCTACAAAAGACAATGAAACATTAGAAGAATATGTAGAAATATTTCAATACAATTTACAAAGATTCCCATATACCACGCTATCCAAGGACATTTTTAAAGCCACGATTCTTAAATGGATGAAGGAAGAATGGGTTGAGATGCTTAACATAATGGGGACGGGAGATATTTACCAGGAAGAATACGATGAGATTATTTCCTTATGTATTATATGCTCGCGGGGTAGCTCAAGCAATAGACCTATTGGGTGTGATTCTATGAAGAAAGATCTTAAGTAGACCAATGGAAATGTAACCAGAGCAAAATTTGGAAATCTGTTAGAAAATTTCAAAACTAACATCCTGGGTACTTTGACAACACAACTTGATGTTTTACAAGCCAAACAGAAACAAGCTATAGCAGAACAAAACCTGGCCATCTTTTGCCCAAGATGTTGGAAGAAGCACAACCAGAGGGAATGTCCTTTAGACATGGTTAAGACTTGTGCTATTTGCATTAAGGATCATACCACGGACCAGTGTCCTTCACTTCCTGGGCTGAAATCCATCTACAAGGAAGCATAAGAAGAAACAGAGCCAGTCTATTTAATGAATCAACATCGGCAATGGCAAGCACGACTTGGCATACCGCAAGACCTGCCTCAATACTTTCAATCTTCGTAGTTTAGCAAGAAAAACTCTGCAACAACTTGGCAGACTCAAAACCCTTTCCCAACTTGGCCAAACCAAGCGTTTTCTATGCCACCATGGCCTACACAACCTCCACCAGGGAGTAATTGGCAGAACTTTCCTTTCTCTCCCCCTTATTGGCAGAATGTCCCATATCAAAGCCAATGGCCAAACCCCCCTACTCAAAACACCAATTGGAATTGGCAACAACCCATGGGAATGGCCAATCTACCGATAGGAGCAACGACCCAAAATCAACCTACGTTTCCAGCTCCCTACCCAGTTCAGCATAACCAGCAGCCTGCCATATGCCCTCAATTTCCAGCCCAACCCAATCCTAATCCAAATAACACACCGGTTCAACTAATTCAAATCATAGAAAATCCAAAACCCAATGCCGAACATAAATAGTGCAAATAATTGAGGTTAAGATTAGGACATACCATCTTACCTATAGAAGCCACAACTCCACCTCAGTCCCAAGTTGAAACCTCAACAGAACCTAGCTTAATGAATATAACAGAAATAGGTAAAGATAAGGAAACAATTGATCAACAAAGACCTGAAGAACTTAGGGTGACTCTGCCTCCATTTCTTGAAATATTAAATCTACCCAGGCCTATAATCACTCCAAATTTTGACATACTAGGGGAATTAAGAAACCTTTGTATCAAAATTCCTCTTCTCCAGGCCATCTAAGACATTCCCATCTATGCAAAGACAATCAAAGAATTATGTGAAAAAAAACAAGTCAAGAAAACATAGGCTGCACCCACCGTTCATGTGGTAGGAACGCTATCTGACTTGTTGTTAGGTAGGGAATCACCTGTGAAATATGAAGACCCAGGAAACACCATTGTAACTCTGCAAATCTATGGTCACTCATTTCCAAACACATTGGTTGACCTCGGGGAAGCCATTAACATCCTAACTACTGGAGCCTGTGAAAAACTGGGCATATCAGCTTTAAAACCTATGGCCAATCTTCTGGAACTAGTTGACAGATCTGTTATTAGACCAGAAGGTATAGTGTAAGACATCATGGTCTCTGTGGACTCATGGGAATACCCAGCTGATTTTTTAGTCAGTAATACAAAAAATAAGATGGAAGGCACCCATTGATTCTTGGGTGACCTTGGCTAGCCACAACAGATGCTTACATAGGCTTTCGAGCAGGTAGCGTGACTATCATTAGAGGAGATTCTATAAAAAATATCATTATTTATCCACCTGCCAAACCAAGCTTGCCCACGGTAAAAATTCATAAACATCTAGATACATATTGGGAGCAAAACATCTGTCCACCTCTGACACTAGTAGAAGCTCTCAAATTCAAGGATCAACTGAAGATAATGTAATCAATAATTTTATGAATCAATCATCCATGCCTAAAAATCTGAAATGCCAAATGTTGAAAGCAGTCCTCGAACATGAAGATCAAGAGGATCCTGTGACAGACTTCGAGACTCAACATATCTCCACAACCGCTATTCATAACAGCATACCTATTGAGATTGAGCCAGGAAAGGTCCTGAATATTAATGGTAGTTTGGATGACAACCAAAAATAGAAACTCATAAAAGTCCTCCGGAAGCACCAAGGTGCATTTGCGTGGGACTACCAAGACATGAAGGGTTTGGACCCATAACTATGCATGCACCACATCTATACTGATAGGGAAACATGCCCCATTAGACAACCCCAATGAAGATTAAACCCGCACTTAAAAGAGATTGTAAAAGAGGAGCTGCAAAAACTGTTAGATGTAAATTTCATTTATCCTATTCTAGACAACAAATGGGTCTCCCCTCTGGTAGTCATCCCTAAAAAGAATGGGAAGTGGAGAATCTGCATAGATTACAGAGAATTAAATAAGGCAACAGATAAAGACTATTTCCCCCTCCCCTTCATTGACCAAGTCCTTGATACATTGGTTGGGAAACATTTCTTCTCCTTTCTTGAAAGATTAAGTGGATACAATCAAATCCAATAGCTCCTGAAGACCAAGATAAGACAACCTTTACCTGCCCGTGGGGCACTTTTGCTTACAGAGTTTTACTGTTTGGACTATGTAACGCCCCAACGACATTTTAGAGAGCCATAATTAGCATTTTCTTTGACTTAATAAATGAAGGACTTGAAATCTATATGGATGATTGTTGGCTCAAGGGGTCCTGACCCAAGTTTGGAGTTCAAAGTTTTCCAACAAACCCCTATACTACTGGCCCTTTCGGCAGTGACCTAATTGTGTAGGTCAAAGTCTCACCTGAAGTAGTATGGGTGGGTGCTGGAACCAGGTTTTCTCACCTTGAGAAAGGATAGGTAATGCAGGCAGAGCTACGCCCTACCTCGAGATGTCCAGATCTTCTTGCAGGGCTGATAGGTCCCTTTAATTATGCTACAGTGCTCAAAAATCAAGATAATAGCTCAATATTGCATAAACAGAACAACACAGATCTAGATGCAGTAGAACACTTAGACACAAATTTTGTAGCTAAATTCAGAATACGCATAACGCAGCAATTACCAACAATTCGCATAAACAGTACACATAGATTCAGTCCTCAACAACCTTTCTTATTCATCAATTCATCAATTCCCTCTTACAATACCCTTCCCAGCTTGCGAACATAGCAGTAGGGTCCGCACATAGCAGGACTCTGGATCTCCATGCACACAACCAGCAGGAGTCCTCCCCAAAAAACCCACATAGACTTATTAAACCACCATTCGCATCAATAGATCTTTATTTTTCTGCCTTATAATTCAAAATGTTCCTCTATTTATAACAATCTAGCCTGAACTTTCCTATGGTCTGCAACTCATGGTTTTCGGACCCCTGGTGTACCCTTTTACCCATTACAATGCTTTCAAGGCTTTGACCCACCCCAAAACCCCTACGCTAGACTAAATATAATACAAAATACATAAACTTGGACCAGTTTTGCAGCTCGTAGGAGACCCTATTCCAACAGTCCCCAACACAATATTGTGACTCGTCCCGAGTCAGTGTGGCCATTGATCTGCTAATCACCCCTGGAACTATTTTATGACCAGCATGTGTATCCCACTTGTGCATCCACATCCCATCCCAGGTGGGCCAATCTTGCCTGATCCAATTATTCCGGCCATATAGTCATTTAGCCCGGTATGGTTTGAGCTAACTACCATTGACATAGCCTGGTAACATGTCACTGCGCGGGGTAGCTAGTTAGACTTCTCCATCAGTCGCGATTTCCTTAATGGTGTAGGGACCAAGCCAGTGCTGTCAGAATTTCCCTAGGTGTTTCACAAATTGGCTATCGTATAAGAGGACGAGGTCACCTACTACGAATGTCTTTTGGAAAATATGTCGATCATGCCAGGATTTATCGCGAGCCTTCTGAACCTGCTGATGAAAGTTAGCAATAAACTGATCTTCCTCTAATGCCATAAGCTGCACAAGGCATTCCTCAATTATATAAGGTTCTGCCATATCTTTAAATGTTGCGATACATAGGCTAGGAACAACATATTCCATTGGCATAATGGCCTCCTTCTTGTACACCATTCAAAGGGGGTCCTTCCTGTTAAATTCTTGCAGGTCATTCGGTAGGCCCACAAAACAGATGGGATGCGTACATCCCAGTCACTACGATCAGCATTGTAGACCTTTGTCAATGCTTGCTCTAGGATTTTTTTGAAATCCTTGACTTCCCCATTTGCCTGTGGATGGTATGGTGTACTTTTCGCGTGATGGATCTGGAATTCCTCATTCAGGGCTTGTATCATTTCATTCACAAAGTGCATGTCTCTGTCGCTCATTAGGATCTTTGGGTAGTGAAGCCTAGTTAGGATCTGTTCAAAGATGAAATGTGCAGTAGTATCCACAGTAAAATCCTTAACTTCTTGCGCTTCAGCCCATCGAGTGACACAGTTAGTGGCAGTAATAATGTAGCGCGCACCTGTCTTCTTTCCTGGCGAATTTATGGGTCCCAAAAAATCAATGGCCCATTTTTCAAAGGCCTGCAAAGCCATTTGAGGTTGTAATGGCATCTCATGTCTGCGTGAGGGTCGTCCCATCTTCTGGTACGTATCATATGATTTACAATAGGTGTGAGAATCCTGATGCAGGGCAGGCCACCATAACCCAGCTCTTAAGATCTTTTGGGCCATTGCTCTGCCTGCATAATGGCCGCGTGCGATGCCTTCATGTGCCTCCACCAAAATGGCCTACCGTTCATGTTCCAAGATGTATCTGCATAGTATTTCATTAGCACCTAGCTTGTATAACTGGCCGGTGATGATAGTCAAGTCTGCCTTCCGAGTAACCAACTCCTTCTTCTGCTGTACCGAATATTTTGCGGGGGCTACACCTGTAGTTAGGAACTGAATGATATCAGCAAAGTGGGCGTCAACAACCTTAATGTTGAATAGCTACACATCTGGTAATCTTTCATCCAAGTTAGTGGGTTCTTCCCCTGTCTCAATATGGGATAGATGATCCGGACCTGCATTTAGCCTTCCGAGCTTGACGATGATCTCAAAATCATATTCTTGAAATAGCAACAGCCAGTGGGAAATCTTCCCCCCCAACATAGGCTTGTTGAAAATGTATTTCAAAGCTGAATGATTAGTGAACATCTTAAAGTGTTTGCCCAATAGATAGTGTCGATATTTCTGTAATGCATACACCATGGCTAGTCCCTCTCATTCAGTGGTGGAGTAGTTGCGCTCTGCGCCCAAGAGTTTTCAACTTTGCAAAGGCAACCGGATGATCAATTTCTCCCTCTCTAGGTTGAGTTAGGAGAGCACCCAAGGCGATGCCTGATGCATCCACATGTACATTAAATTCCTTCGACCAATCAGGAAATATTAGTATGGGTGCAGAGATCATCTTCTCCTTAAGTAGCTCAAAACTCTTTTGACATTCATCATTCCAGAAAAAGGAAACATCCTTTTTAGGAAATTTTTCCATGGGTGTTGTGATCAATGCATACCCCTGAATGAATTTCCTGTAATAGCCAATGTGTCCAAGAATAGAACACAGTTGTTTCTCTGTTTTTCGGACTGCAGGGTTTATAATTACGGCTACCTTCGCAGGATCAACCATTAGTCCTCGTCGGCAAACTATGTGTTCAAGCAGGATTTCGAAAGGTACGCAGAAGATACACTTCTTGATATTCAAGGAAATATGGTGCTTTCAGCATGCGTCCAACATTAATCACAGGTTAGAGACGTGCTCTTTTACCAAGTCGAATACCATCCAGTCATTGAAATAAACCTCTAGGAACTTATGGATAAACTCCCTGAATACATCAACTACTACCCGAGAGAAGATAGTGGGTGTGTTCTTGAGACCAAAGGGCAGGACCGTATACTAAAAGGACCCCCATTTTGTGGCGAATGTAGTCTTACTGCGATCTTCATGTGAAATTCGGATCTAATGATACCTTAAGAACCCATCAGTGAAGGAATAAGCTTCCTGCCTACCCATGCTATCAAGGATTTCATTCGAGAAGGGCGTAGGGAAAGGGTCATGGATACATGTGTCATTTAACTTGCATAGGTCCACGCAGATGTGTATCTCCCCCTTCATTTATTTTCCTGGATAACCATCAGGCTTACCCAATCCGACTGTTACACCATTTCAATTATGCCTCCCGCAAGCATCTTATCCAGTTCTTCTTTGACCTTCTGCTTATATTTAGGGTTCAGACGGTAAGGCCGCTGCTTTACGATGCACACCTCTAGTTTCAGAGTGATGTGCATAACACCTAGGTCCCCTGTGATTCCTTTGAGCTCGGAGAACTTTGTTGGAAATAAGTCCTGATATTCTGTAAGTAGCTCTGCAATTTTACCGATAGTTCCTTTGTCCCAATAATCCCCAATTTTAGCCAACTTAGGATGTTCTTCCATCCCGATATTAACTTCTCGTAGGTTGAGAGGTTGATTCACATCAATATTCTGTAGCGAGGGTCCAATGACGATGCGTTCTCCCTTGGATTCTAGGATAGAGATGTTCTGAGGATTGTCTTCCTCTTCTATCGCTAAACTTTGGCAGTGAATTATGTCTTGCATTTGCGCTTCCCATGTCAGGATCGCTAGTGTGGCGTGATGGTGAAAGTCATTAAATACAAAAGCATCGATGTCCTGCAGAGCTTCGTCAAGCTCCTCCGTCCCCCTAATTAGTCTGAACGTTCCTATAAAGTCATATTTTAGTATGTCCGAGTGGCAGGTGCATTGATGTAGCTCCACATATAAGTACCATGCGATGGGGATAGGGCCCAAGGCATGAATAAATAGATGAACCCACTCTTTTGTAGTCTGATCGGAACATTTTTCCATATAGGTGAGTAGATGCGCGGGAGGATCTCCAGGTCCGAGGAATATCTTGGTACACATGTTAGCTAGGGGTGAAAACCGTAGGATCATCATAGCCCAACATGTTTCCTAGTCCTAGAATGCTTCTTTGTGGGTGTCCCACCAGTGTGTAGGCATCCCAACCATAGCTAGATTAAGGGCCTAGATCCATCGTTCTCGTGGAACCGTGGCTTCTAGCATTCTTAGGAATTCTTGGACGCTACCAGACTCATCAAAATGACGTAGATCTCTTACCTCTGACGAAATGTAGCAGAGGTCTCTTACGATCTGAGGGCATCATGATACCGAAACATCATGCAGCCAGTTTTTCCAATTCTCCATTTCCTCGTTAGATTTAGAGAATACTCACTGTCTACTTCCCAGCAGAGTACCCCTTCCGCCATGGGATTGATCCAATCCTCATTTTGCACAGTCAACTTGTAGATGTGATCTAATTCTTTGTTACCGCACTAGCTCTGTGTAGCATTCTCCTTCCGTAGGATCTAATGGTACTGTCACCCTCATTCCATTATTTTCAAATACCATGCTTATTTTCCTCAGGTTGACAATACCACCCATATCTATGGCCCAGTCGAGTCCTAAAAGCACAGGGTACGGGTCTGCATCTTCTACAATCTGAATTACTTCGAAATCAGCCTGGGCCTTGACCCTAGCGATATCTACCATGAGTTTTGATAGTCTTCCCAGAGGTATAATATTCTGTTGGTTGGCCATACGCAGTTGAATATTGGACCACTCCAATTTGGGTTCTCCCATTCACTGCCAAGTTTTCTTGGGTAGCACATTTGCATCTGACGCTAAGTCTAAGACAACCTGATCCATGTCATAATTACCAATTTGGGTAGTTAATCTCATCTCCCTACTGGTACATTTCCTATATCCGCCCAACTTGTATATGTCCCAAACTTCTGGAGATAGGGGGGGCTACCTTACATAGCCATCTATTACTTCCTGAAGGTTTTCTTCGGCCCGCGGGTGGCATAATAGCTTCATACACGCCTACAAGAAGGGTCTTACCTCGTCATCCGCTTCTAGGTGCGTAGGTGTCTGCATAGTCCACCGAGTAGAGTTTTTGGTCTTAGTATTGTCCAGGTGGATTATTTCTTGTCCTGGTTCATGGTCCAACCCTTCTTTGTGGTCAGATGCTTGTTGGCTCGGAAGACCAACGGACGCAAACATATGAGATCTTAGTAACTCCCAGCAGCTGGCAGAAGGCAGACAGATGAATTCGAGTCCAAGAACTCAAACGATAGCCATGCACAGTGGGCTATCATTTGGGAAACACTTTCTCATTTTTGAAATTTCCTTTAAAAGGGCGAAGGATGGACGAGAAGGGGACTCGGAGAAGGGATAGGAAATTCATTATGTAATCAACGCATCAGAAACATGCGGTCTAATTATATTTCTGTAACATCATTGGATGTAATATAGAGCTTTGAACAATAATCTTTTGAATTTTTTACTGCACTAGGGCTTTTGGTGGTCTGGGCCCAACCTCTGGAAGTTACATGCAAGCTTTCATACTCTGTGTAGTTGCAGAACCAATGCTTAAGTATCTGATGTAGTTGTAAAGTATATTTCCATTCAATAAAGTTATATTTCTCTTTCTTTAGGATTGTTAGAAATCACGTTCTTGAATTAGGAAAATCGCAATCGAATTTTCTGACTTATAGCAATATTTCATTATCAGTAGATAGTCCAAATTCTTTTAATACCATTGCATTTGAGTTACAGATCGTAGAATAAGCTGATTTCGATGTTATCTGTCTTTATGAATTGCATTCTTCTTGTAGCATAACGAAGCGTTCAACCATCGATCAATGTTGATTAATTAAGTCATAAAGACAATTCCATTGCAAAATTACCTAAATAATTGTTGTATGATTTATTTAAATCACTTTAGTTATACTTTTGTTCCATTATTTCTCAGTTAGTTATACTGTCGTTCCATTACTGCTCAGCTAGTTATACTGTTGTTCCATTACTGCTCAATTAGCTAGACTGCTGATTCAATTCAATTCCATTACTGTTTAACTTAGTTAGACTGTTGTTCCATTCAATTCCATTGCTGTTCAGTTTATTTAGACTGTTGTTTAATTCAATTCAATTGATGCTTTATTTCTCTAGATTTTTGTTCAGTTTAGTTAGATTGCTGTTTAATTCAATTAGATAACTGCTCAATCTTGATGCTCAATATTAGGTTAACAATCAATCCAAGCCACCCCTCGTAGGATAAGAAAACTTAGAAAGTTAGCGAATTTTTCCTCATAAGTGACAAGGAATAAATATTAGACGACTTGAATTGCATATATTGTGCCAACACTCTTTAAATAAGAAGACTTACCCCATGTTGATAATTAAATGAGAAAGCACTAGAGTTGTCAATAAAAAGCCACCTCTTTGAGCACCAACAGAGATCACAAAAAGCACAGGGGTGGTTGGTGTGAAGAGTCTTGGGGTTCTTGGCTGTAGTTGAAGAAGGAACATAGGCTTTTGGGACTGTAGAATCAGGGAGCGTGACATTAACCATGGGCTTGAGATGAGGCAATTCAGGATAATTATGGGTGGCATGACCGACAACATTACACAAAGCACATAGAGGTGTACACTTTGGAGGCTGAGGAGGAGCAGGGTTAGTTGGGGCAGCCTTGTCTTTTGGTGCTTTCTTGCAAGCTTTTCCCCCTTTACATGAAGCTGTCACAATAGGAGGAGGTTCCTGTTGAGGTGGCTGAGGCACGAGAGCAGAGGTAGGGGTCATGGGGACCGATTGGACCAGGGTGAAAGTAAGATAAGGTTTGAGTTGACCAGGTGGGGTAACAGCTGGGGGATCGATGTACCAGACGGGAATCCCCAGGGTCAGGTTAGGGAGGGATAGGGTAGCCATAATAGGTACCGAGAACACTCCAGGAGGGGAAGCTAGGAATGATATCTGAACGAAGGGGTGATGGCTAGGTGGGATAGCTCTGAGATGGTTAAGGCCTAAAGGAACCATTCTAGGAGGGTGGAGAGGCTCATGGATACTAGCTGCAGGTGAAGGGCCAAGAGGAGGGGGTATAGAAGGTTGAATCTAAGGTCTAGGAATAGGTTGCGGAGGGTGGGGCCGCTGACTAGCCGAAGCGGGCCGCTTGAGGGAAGCCCGAGACAATTGCATCATGCAAACATTCGATGAGTTGGGATCAAAGACATGAGGAGGAAGACCATGGAATGAAGTAAGAAAAGAGGATTCATTGTAGACTCTGAGTGAGACACTAGTTAAGGGGTCGACGGTTTGCTTATTGGCCACCGAAGATATGATGGACTCAGGGGAGGTCTGAGACTTCGGTTCGTAAGATGTCAACTGGTCAATGGTGACTATCTTTCCATTATGGGGAAAGGACATCTTGCGGTGAACCACATATGGGACAACAAAAATCACATAGGTGTAGCTATGACGCAACAAAATGTTGTAATCTAAGGGGGCATCAATGACTTCGACGCCAACGCAAACAGTCTTGCCCGCAAGAGTAATAGGAAAATTATGGAACATGCCAATGGGCTTGGAGGAGTGACCATCCCACGCTCGGAGAGTGATAGTGGAAGGGTCCAACTCAGGTGATCCGAGTTGCTTCCAAACCGAAGTGGACATCACACAAGTGGATGCCCCCTCATCAATGATACAATGGGAAACATTGGCATTCTGGATCTTGACTGGGATTTGGAAGGCGACGGAAGTAGGAAGAGGAGGATGTTCTCACCGGTGAACATCGAAGATGATCAAGTGATCATATAAAGGATCTACAACACCCATGGCAGATAGTAGAGATTTTCATTGTGAAGGGAACAACTGGAGGAGTTCCAGGGTTGAGATGGCAACAAGAGATTTCCCCAAATCATCTACTATACGATACGAATTGGCAGTTTTTCCAGAAGTATCATTTCAGCGTAATGGTCCCTTAGGGATCTTGGTATGAACCTCCACCTTAGGATGAGGGATCTGCAAAGGACCATTATTTTTTGAAAGAGGCTCTATAGAACCTGAAGTAGGGGACTTGGGGATAGACGTAGTGGGATAATTTTTGTACTGACGAGATGGAGTCTGAAGGTTGAGGTCAACGGTAATGGGTTGGTTAGATTTCATCATGAGAATATGGTAATCATAGGTACCAGATGGGGGAGGTTGAGTGGCCTCCTGACCTTCAGGTGGTTGGGTAGCCACAAATCCTTGCTGAGGGAAAGGATTAGTAAACACAGTCGGCTGACTAGGCATAGCATTGGGAGGGACGAAAGGAGAGGCTTGTTGTCCCCGCGATTCTACTTGAGTCTCCCACATCTACTGCATCTATGGTAAAAGAGGACAGTCATGAGTATAATGATCATAAACACTGCAACATGAATAAGGCTTATTCATGCAAACAGGCCTGTCCTACTTGGGCTGAGTGCCCTATTGCTGGTTAGCAGTGTTAGGTGCCTTACCTTAGGGATTAGGTCCAGGATTGTTGAGGGAAAATTGATTTTGAGTGCCTTTCATCTTCTTTTTGGAGGTAGGAGGATTAGTCACACCCTGTTGTGCATAGACCTGCCCCTGAGGGGGTGGTGGCTACTGTTGCGGGGGTTGATAAGGTAAGGGAGGTGGAGGCACTAATGCTGGAGGAGATGGAGCACCAGGCTAGGGATATGGATAATAAGGAGGTTCGGTAACATTTTGGTAAACAAGATGTTGGGAAAAAGGAGGAGGCATGCCGTATCCTGGATACATGGTATCGCGAGGGGGAAAAGTGTTGGAGGTGCTGGCCCCTCCCTGAGGGAAACCATATCCAATGGGAGGCTGAATGTATGGATACCATCGATGGAATGAGATGCCCCTGGTGTGTTGGCACCACCGGGTCTAAGAAGATCAGGTAGATTGGTATAAACATAACCCGACTGAGCGTAGATCAGGTCATATTTTAAGGCAAATTTGGAGAGCATATTCTTCGGTTTGACGGAAATTTGATGCAACATCTTTGCCGATAGCAGGGAAAAGAGATCTAAGGAACCAGTCCATGTAGACACGGTCTTTGAAGGTAGGGTGTAAATTTATGTAGATGTTTTATGTTTGATGCAAATTTACTTTTTACTACAGCAATCACATAAACAATCAAGTAAAACGCTGATAGAACATACCAGTGGATCTACAAAAGAAAAACCAGAAACATACAAATGTGGTGGTGCATTGCGGCGGTCAACTTGATGCTTCAACCAGGAATGTGTCCTTTGTCATCCAACCCAACATGTGTCACAACAGTCCTCAAAACAGCCACACGGTCAACTCAAAGTCGACCCTAGAAAATTCAATGTTGTCTAGAAAAGTCAACACAAGACAACAACAAGAAAGTCAACATAGCTCGGTCTTCAGTCAACCTTTTCACCTTGATTATTGTGCCAATATGTACGGCCTTCCAAAATCGAATTCTCCACCAAAATTCAGCCTCTTTGGACCATGTGTTGACCAAAGTCAACACTGGTCAAACTTGCGTGGAATCCCTAGTTGCAGTAAATTCGTCCAAACCCTAGCTGCAGTAAATTCATCCTTCTTTCCCATGTGTGAACCGAAACTACTTCCAAGGAGCTCATACTAAATCAGAAGAGGAGATGATGTGTGAGGATGAGATGAGTGAAAAAGTCCTCCAACGTTGACTCTATTTATATCAATCATCGAGGTGTCTGACACATCTACTAGGGGTGTAAAACCTTAAGGCCGACCTGCACATATTTGAAATTATTAAAAATAAATTCAAAATAAATGTTCTTCTCATTAGATTAATATCACTTTTAGATCGATCTTACACCTCTCCAAAAGAGGAACCCAATAAAAATATTGGTATCTTCATCTGAGCATCACCACATGGAGTTTGGACCTCGTTGTTCAATTTTAACACTCCCTCTCAACTAGGGAGAACTTCATCCACTTGTGCAATCAAACATCGTGCATCATCCTGCCGTAACTTTCTTTTTTGGCCTCTTTATTTCAGAACAGAAGTGGGTCAGTCACAAAGACATCATTCCCCGGTTGACAGATTCAGCCTAGAGGTCCGAAACCTCTATCAGACTCACAAAGAGTCTCATACCAACCCAAAGTTAGTTTACTTAACCCGAAGTCAGTTGGAGGTCCAAAGCCTCACTATACTTGATCCCGGATCAAGTGGTTGGACCGTCCCATCCTAGATAGAGATTATGACAATCTCTAATGTGTCCATGAGTCTTTTCTACTAGTCTCTAGCTTTTTCCACCTCATTGGCCAAATGAGAGGTACTTCCCATGAGCCCTGAACTCAATGGGTAGGATGCATATTGGGCATATATAATGAGAGGTGAACTAACTCAATAATCACAATGGTGGGGCCCAAGCATGCCAACAAGGTTGGGCAAGCCTAGCCTTGTGGTTTTTTATAACTCCAAGAAGCTATCCCCAAAGCCCCCCAGAGCTCCTAGAGCTCATTGTCCAACAGGGCCCACATCATAGGGTCATTCCACGATACCAAGACTCTCACGAAAGGTTAGGAACTTGACCTTCCCCAGGGGCTTAGTGATAATATCCACAACTTGCTCATCAGTTCCTATATGATCGAGCCTTACGACGCCTCACTATACCATATCTCGGATAAAGTGGTACCTGATATCAATATGCTTGGATAGATCATGGAGCATTGGATTCTCAGACAAGCGAATTCCACTATGGTTATCATAGAGTATCACGGTGGTATCTAGCACATGTCCGAACAGCTCACTAAATAGATTTCACAACCAAACTGCTTCACAACAGGCCATACTTGATGTAATGTATTCAGCCTTGGCAGTGCTCAAAGCCACCGACTTCTTCTTCCTGCTCATCCATGAGATCGAAGCAGAACCAAGATTGAAGCAACATCCAATGTGCTCTTACGATCCACCACACTTCCAACCCAATTGGCATCAGTATATCCAAGGAGTGTCACGCTCCTGGTAGTGTATCTCAGCCCATGGTTTATCGTGCCCCGAATATATCTCAAAATATTATTGGCACCAACCCAGTGAAAGTGATGAGGCTCAACCATCTGTTGACTCAAAGTGTTCACTGGAAAACATAAATTTGGACGGATGTTAACTAAGAACATCAGGGCCCCTACAAGTTGACGATACTCAGTAGGATTTTCCAATACAGGCCTAGCAGCATTTCCACTCAAATTCTTGAAGTTGAGCTCCATCGGTGTCGACACAGACTTGGAGTCCACCATACTAAATATTTCTAGAAGCTTCACAATGTATTTTCATTGAGAAAGGAAAATCTCGCAAGGTCTCTGCCAGACCTTCAAGCCTAGGAAATAGTGCATTAGTCCTATATCCTTCATTTCAAACTCAGCAGCAAGCTCCCTCTTGCACTGATGACTGAGAGGGTCAACACCTGTCAGGAAGAGGTCATCCACATATAGCACCAGAATGAGAGGCTTCCCCTTGACAACCTTGAAGTAAAGGTTCTGATCAACATTACTTCAAGTGAAGCCCAGCTTCATCAAGTAGCTATCTATCCTCTCGTACCAAGCTCTGGGTGCTTGCTTCAGCCCATAGAGGGCTTTCTTCAACCTTCAGACATGGATGTCCCGATCCTGGACTTCGAACCCGAGAGGTTGCTCCACATATACCTCTTCCTTTATCGCACCATGCAGAAATGCGGTCTTCACATCCATCTGATGAAGACTCCATCATTGCGTAGCAGCAAGGGCTATAATAGATCTAATGGTGGTATATTAGGCCACATGTGCAAATATGTCATCATAATCTATGCATTCCTTTTGAGAGAATACATAGGCAACGAATCTTGCCTTGAAATTTTCAGCACTTCCATCAGATCCATGCTTGATCTTGTAAAGCCATTTCGAGGTGAAAACTTCTTTGTCCTTCGATCTTGGAACCACATCCTAGAAATCATTCTTCATTATGGGTCATACTCTTCATGCATAGCATCCTTCTAGACTTGATGCTTTACGACTTCCTCAAAATATCCAGGCTCGGATTGTACAATATTACTCATGGTTGCTAGATACCCTTGGTATCTACTCAGCTTCTTGCTTTCACGAAATGTCCCCCTTGGGGCCGCATGCCCCTCAGCATCCTCTAGAGTATCCCAGAGCCATGATGGTCTCTTTCCCAGTGAAGGAGGTGGATCAATCGGGTCCATTGGTCCGTCAACATAAGGAATCATTTCATCCTTCAGTTCCTCTTGATTTCCAAGCCTTGCTTCATGATCTTCCTCAGATTTCAGAAGATTGACTACTTTCCTCAGGGAAGTATCTTCGTCAAAGGTGACATCATGGCATATCTCCACTTCCCTTTAACCATGCACATAGACTCTACAGGCCTTCGAAGTTTCACTATAGCCCAAAAACATTCCTTTCTTCCAAGAAGCATCCAACTTGCTTCTCTTTTATTTCAACACATGAAAGTAAACAGGACATCCAAAAACTCTAAAATGTGAGACATTAGGTTTCTTACCAGAGAAAACATACTTGAGAGTTTTTGATTCTAGAGTAGAATGCAGGAATTGGTTTTGTATGTACACATCAGTGTTCGCAGCTTCTCCCCACAGAAACTTTGGTAGACCTTGGTCACAAAGCATGGCATGGGCAGCTTCCACAATGGTCCTATTCTTTCATTCAAAAACACCATTTTGCTCAGGATTATAGACAGTTGTGGTCTCCCTCTTAATTCCAACTTCTCTGCAAAATTCCTTGAACTCATGTGTCTCATATTCAGTGCCATTATCAGTGCTCAAAATCTTGATCTTCTTCCATGTCATATTATCCACCAAGGCTTTGAAGGTATGGAACCACATGAAAGCCTCATCCTTCTTCTTTAAGAAGTATATCCAGGTTTTGAGAGAGAATTCATCTATGAATGTCATATAATATGAACATCCTCCCAAGGATGTTATGAGCAGAATACCAGATAGATCTGAATGGATCAATTGCAAGACATCAGATGTATTTGTGACACTTGAGGGGAAAGGTCCCCTTATATGATTTCCTTCGTCACAACCCTTACATAAACCTTCATGATTATTTGAAAACTTGGGCATCCCTTTCACCACCTTCCTTGCTTCGGGAATGGCTTTGTAGTGAAGGTGTCCAAACCTTCGGTGCCATAGTTCATTCTTTCGGATAGTATCACATGTCATTGCTCCCAGAGGACTTCCTCCAACCTGGTAGAGTGTATCAACTCTAAACCTAATCGTGATAGATTCCTTGAAGCTTTTCCTTCACATGAGCACCTTTCCATCAGTGAATGCCACATTGAAACCTTTGTCTTCCTTGGCCGATATAGACACAAGGTTCTTCTTCAAATTTGGTACATAGAGTACATCCTGCAAGTGGAGGACTTGACCTTGAGACAAATGGAGGGTCACAGTCCCTGTCCCTTTTACGGGATATGTGGCATTATCTCCAAGGATAATTTCCAGATTAGTATCCTTCTCAACCATATCAGAGAGTGCTTCCTTGAACCTAGTGATGTGCCTTGAGGCACCACTATCTATCAACCAGACATCCATAGTGTCAGGTGGAGATGCAACAGAGAGGGCAGATACAAGAATGTATTCATTTCTTTTATCAACAACATGTGATTCCTCATACCTGGAGTTTCTTAACCTTTTGAAAGGTTGATCATTTCCGTGGGAGGGAGCCTTCCTCTTTCCCTTGGACCTGGTGTTCGTTTGATTTCCATTCCTCCAATTGTTATTTTTGTCATCACCATCGGGAGAATCCTTCTTGAAAGGACATTCTCTAGCATAGTGACGAAGCCTATGAAAAGTGAAGCACTTGCCCTTCTTTCCTTGGGCCTCTGCTTTTCCTTTGTTCTTTGGGCCATAGAATTATTTTTTCTAGAATGAGCAGCATATGCAACATTTCTTTCATTTCCATACTCCTTCATTCTTGATTCTTCTTGAATGCATCTTGACAGTACTTTGTTAAAGTCATGTATCACATTATTATTTAGAATGGTAGTGTTGAACACATGCCATTCAGATGAGAGCCCTCCATGTGCGGTGAGTACCATCTCTCGATCGGCTATTGTCTCCCCAATAGCCAGAATATTGTTCCTGATTTCAATCAGCTTTAGAAAATATGATTGGATAGGCTCATCCTTTCCTTTCTTCAGATTCTTCAATTGATTCTTGAAGAATATTACTTGATTCGCATTGTTGGCCTTGAATATGAGGATCAATTTATCATACATATTTTTTGATGTGCCCAACTCAGAGATGTAGGCCATTGGGATTTTATGAATGGATTCCCTGATCATCAGCTTTGCTTTGATCTCCCCCTTATTGTACTTTGTTTTGGCAGTAGCAGTAGCAGTGGATGGAGGTTCTTGGATTTTACCCTGCACATAGTCCATGACATCTTGGTCTTCCAATTTGAAATCCAATACCATCTTCCAAGAATGGAAGTCATCCTTCCCAGTCAATTTTTCATCCTCCTTAAAGCCATAGTTTGTGGAACCCATTCTCCTCTTCGATGATTGCTACAAATAGGGCTTGTCTTCACCTCATCTCTGATACCATGTAAATTTATGTAGATGTTCTATGCTTGATGCAACTTTACTTTCTACTATAGCAATCACATAAAAAATCAAGTATAATGTTGATAGAACATACCAGTGGATCTACAGAAGACAAACCAGAAACAGAAAAATGTTGTGGTGCATTATGGTGGTCAACAGGATGCTTCAACCAGCAAAGTCTACTTGGTCAGCCAACCCCGCATGTGTCACAACAGTCCTCAAAATAGCCACATGGTCAACTCAAAGTCAACCCTAGAAAAGTCAATGTTATCCAAAAAAGTCAATGCAGGACAATAGTAGAAAATTCAACACAGCTCAATCTTCGGTCAACCTTTTTACCTCGATTCTTGTGCCAATATGTACGATCTTCCAAAATCGAAGTCTCCACCAAAATTCAGCCTCTTTGGACCATGGGTTGACTAAATTCAACACTAGTCAAAATCATGTGGAAACCTTAGCTGTAGTAAATTCATCCAAACCCTAGTTGCAGTAAATCTATCCTTCTTTCTCATGTGTGAACTGAAACTGCTTCCAAGGAGCTTGTACTAAATCAGAAGAGGAGATGATGTGTGAGGATGAGATGAGTGAAAATGTCCTCCAACGTTGACTTTATTTATATCAACCACTGAGGTGTGTCACACATTTGTTGGGGGTGTAAAACCTTAAGGCCAACCTGCATATATTTGAAATTATTAAAAATAAGTTCAAAATAAATGTTCTACTCATCGGATTAAGATCAATTTTAGATCGATCTTACACCTCTTCGAAAGAGGAACCCAATAAAAATATTGGTATCTTCATAGGGGCTCGACATAGGCTCTTTCTTCTCTGCCATTCCAGGACATGATCGGATAGGCGGGTCGTAGACAATTGATGGAAAGAAGTCAAAAGTTCGGTACTAGTGTCATAACGAAGGGGAAGCTGGAAATAAGATAGAAAAGATCGGGCAAGAGTCGCAAAGGTGGTATGATAGGATGAGGCTTGATCAACATACCACTTAGAAGCTTCACCAGTAAGCATACGTTGGAACAACCTAAGACAGACAGAGTCATCGGTAATGGATTTAGACGAACACCACATGTGGAAAGATCGAGCATGGTTTGTAGGATCTTCTCCAGCGAGACCTTCCAAATTGGGTATGTTGGAAGGGAGCTTGGTTGGCATAGCAGGCCAACCAGTGTCATGGCGTATATGGTCATTGATCAACTAGTTGAAATCGGGAATTCTGAGGCCTACCATATAGGGGAGCAAGGGAGCAGCCGGGGTAGTTCCTGTTGCGGTCCCGCTAGTAGTATTCCCAGCAATAGGGCCAGGGCTACCACCAGCATTAGGTCCTGAACCAGACATGGTGAAGGTGACAGGGGGAGAACCGGGGGTGGAACCAGAAGGGGAACCCAATGAACTAGAAGAGGAGTCAGAGTGCGAACTCGGTGGAGGACTAACTCAAATCCGACACGGAGGAGTAAGTCTTCCTACCGGAAACTAAGGATGAAGGCCAAGAATTCTCCAAGATAAACGCCTTGGAGGCACAATGATTAAGGCACAAACACGACACAAAGGGAAGAGTGACCAAAAAGGGTGAGGAGGTGTAAGATCAACTGATTACAATGTCAAGACAAGGGAAGAGAGGTGCAGGGTCAATTAATTACAATGTTAAAGTCTTTCCCTGACGGTGATAACCAGGCTCTTCTTCACTTAGGGTGTGTGTGTTAGGTGTGTAAATTTTAATTTTTAAACCCAGAAGTTTGTAGAGAAAAATAAAAGTGTGTTGTATAACTATAAATAAACCTTCAGATAACAGTATATGAAACTGGAATAACAGAAAATAAACAGTTGATTATGCATTAATCTAAACCTAAGGAGGCGGGCCTCTCAATAACTAGTATGTAGGTGGGTAAAAATATAGTCAAAACACACCAAAATATCCAATAGATCTAAAGTCAGGAGGGACAATGATCTAAAGATTAGATCTACTAGAAATAGGTGCAGAACAACAACAAAAAATCATAGTAAAAATTGTTGTAAATGAGGTGAAAAAGGCTACAACCTGGAGGGAAATGGAGGGGACCCTAGAGGAAGACCCAAACAAAACTAAAGGAGGTGTTTTGAATGGATAAATAACCAATCTGAAGTGGATCTGAAGGTAAGGGATCAGATCTGAAAATGGCTAAACACACTGAAATTTCAGACGACCCGCAGTAGCTAAAACTCTTCCTCGAAAGGTGGAGGGTATTGAAGCCCTAGAGGACTAGGTTCCCACTTTGATGAGAAAAAAAGAAAAATTATAGGTCCAAAATGGGCAAAGACAAAGGTTAGACAACCCTTAACGAAGAGCCAAACAAACCTAGAAAATTCTCGGAAAAATTCCCACAAAAAGTTTAGGTCGCAGTTTCTGACTTGTTTTCAGGAGAGGTCGCAAGTTTTGGCCTGTTTTTTGTGCCCTGGATGTTCAGGTTGCAGGTTTTGGCCCAAAAATTGTGACCTACACTTCCGACACTCTCAAGAGCAGGTTTCAGAAAAAAATTTCGTCTCAGTTGCGGTTGTTTCCTGTCACCTGCGCAATAGGTCCGAAAATACACAGAAGTTAGAATTTTCCATGTTTTAGGGTTTTATAGGTTAAAAAAAAATCAAGAAAAGAGAAACAAGAAGCTAAAGATAAATCCTAGGGTTTGAAGCAGCTGGATATGCAAGGATCTGAAAAACGACAGAGGTCGTAATCGTAAACTCTTGTGGAGTCGCCAGTTGTTAGTATGAATCTTAATCGCAAGTGTACGAAAAAGGCTCACTTTAGCCATGCATAACAAACAACCCTAATAGCAAAGATGGCTGCCAATATATTTAGATCTACAATTAGTTGACCAAGATAAATGCTGCAAAATCTAGTTCTATGCATTAAAAGACATTGAGTAGTAAATAAAAGCAAGAGTTTCTCCATGCATCCAATAGACAAGACAAGATTGTTTTAAAGAATTTTTTTTTTGTATTTTTGACACCTGGGAAGGGACAATAGAAAGATGTTACTAGTCCCCCTCAATGGGATGGGTTCTTATGAGTCCTCAGCATTTCATATCTAAAATCTCTCTCTCTTAATGGTGTAGAAAACCTAAACAAAAATGGAACTCAAAGGGAGCTCACAAGAAAAATGGTAGAAAAATATGACAATGATGGTGGATTAAAGTCAGACCAAAAGTGTAGATCTAGAGTGATCTTTAGGCAACAAAAAGCAGTGAATGAATGGAAAAACCCTTCTATTTATAAAAAAATATTTAGTTATTCTAGGTATTGGTGCATAGTTAAAATATTATTAACCAAATCAAGATCCAACTTTTATGGAATATTTTATTATATTTGTTGGAGGGAAAAAGAATTTGACTTTGGTCAAATCCCTTTATTTGTAAATAATAAATAAATAAATGATTTATTTATTATTTTAAGGATGTAGTTGAGTAATAATCAAATAAATAATGATTTATTTAATTATTTATCAATGATTTAGTCAAATTTAACAAGGAATATTATTTAAATAATGTTAAATAATTATTCCTAGAAAATAATAAGATAAATAATGATTTATCTAATTATTATTCTTGTTTTGGGTTATTTATGACCAGGAATATTAATTAAACTGTTTTTTAACTAATTATTCCTTTAGGAAAACCAAACGAATATGGATTCATTCGATATTTCCTCATGGGGTTTCCTATTTAGACCATAAACAACTTAATAAATGTGGTTTACTAAGTTATTTTTCATAGTGAAAGCAATTTTACTTAGGGTAAAATTGGTATTACATGATGTACTTTGGTCCATCTAATAGTAATAGGTTAGATAACCAAAAAATGGTGTAACAAAATGCACGATATATTAGGAGACCATAAATTGAGGTGACCAGTGGTGGTAAGTTGGTGAAATTCATTAGAATCAACATTAAAATGAACAAAAAAATATATTATTTTGTTCCTTCCAGAACCCCACCAACCTGGTAGCTTTTTCGTCCTTCCTCTACCCTTGCCTACATCTCGTGATCTCAAATTCATTATTAAAATATCCAATTTAAAACTTAAATGATAAAACAGAAAGAAAAACAACTACACATTTCCATTTTGAATTGTTATAGATTCAAAATGTTAAACTAAGGCTAATTAATATTTCTTGCTTGTAGTACAAGGAATTGAGACAGGTTGAAATGATGGGATTTTGAGGGAGAATGGAATGGTATGGACTCATAATGAATTAAAAGAAAAAAAAGATATATACATGAAACTTGTAATGATAGTGTTAATAACCCATTATAATTTAAAATGACATGCGAGGGTTTAGATTAGGTTTTAGTAGCTATAGAATGGAGTTATGGAACAGAGGAATGGGATTCCCTTTGAAAAAAAATAAATTAGAAATTTAGAGTCGAATGAAGTTTTCTTCCTATTTTATTTTTAACTAATGGTGAATTTGACCGTTTTTTCCTTGAAATTACTACAAGTCTGGATGAATACATTTACTTGAAGAAGTGGGGTAAAATACATGTATACAGTGACCATTTTGTGTGAGAAGAGTATGCATTTTAATTTAGAAAACTCTGAATACATTTTAATAATTTGAAGTATAGCCATATTTTAATACAAGACCTATAAAAAACTCTGAATTCAAATGATAAGGGTTTGTATGTGACTCGAATGACAAATTTCTCATCACTGTTGTAGCTCAAGTGATTTATGATGGGAAAGCATGTAAGTATTTCAATGATAAGGGGTTTTAAGAACATGTGAATATTATATAAGGCATGAGTGAAACCCAAATTTTTCTTGTGTTAGCTAATCTCACTAAAATATGTGACAGATGAATGGTGGCTTAAGGGTTTCATGCCTTGGATGAATATTGACAGGAATTTACAAAGACGGTTTTGGGCCTTCCCATTTCAAATACAACATGGCTCACAAGATGGTATAATTGATATTAAATGGAAAAGGAGATAATATGCCCTTTGCTGCATTATTCTAAATGCAATCAATTAAGAATAAAAAATAATGGCTATGGTAATCAAGTTTTAGCAAAGGAATTTTGACAAGTAGAGGAAAGACAACTAGTCATCGAAAAACATATGAACTACGCAATTAACCTTGTGCTTACCTTTATAACCTTTAATCGCCTGACAAATGATTTTTATGCGAAGGTAGGCAACATACCAGTGATGCATATGTCATATATCACATGAAATATACAATGGTTGCAATGCAAACATGGAAAATTTTAAGGATGGAAAATTATCTTGAAGTTTAAAAACATTGAAAAATCTCACTAGTCCCTAATATGCAAACTATAAAAATTTTATTGATGTATTTGTAAAATTATTCAAATTTATAATCATTTTATATATTCTCTCTATATAATGTTGGTGATTTTTAAGGTAAAATAATTTTATATTGTAAAATTTTGGCAAATCATTTTTATAAAATTTGAAAATGGCGAAATATGTTTTTGAAAAATCATGGAAATTAGCCCAACTATGAATATTAGCCCCTAAATTTTTCCATGAATACATATAATATTGTATGTCAAAATTTATATTAACCAATATTTTCAACATTAAAAATTCTTTGAAGCAGACTTTAGCATTGAGGCATATTGTAAACATACATATATATAACCATTGCATTTTCCATCCATGGGTGTTACATGATGTGGAGATCCCAAAACATTTTTCTAAAACCATAGAAAATTACAACAAACAATAAATGTTTTCATTGTGGAATTGTACCATATCTGTGCCAACATATCAATATTGTGAGCATAATAATCTTTGGACATTTATTATATTGTGAGGATCATATAAGACGTAACATGTGTGTGATGCATATAAGCAAAATATATGTAAAAAATGGATTTTTGGTCCTCACCATCCAGTTGTGACAGTGAAAAACATTAGTAGAATAGGTCACTAGTGGTCAAAGAGAGGGATGAACAATAAATACTGAGGCAAGTAAGAGTTTGTGGAATATCACAAATCTAAAGGGTCAAAATTTGGTATCAACATGGTCCAGTTTTTTGTTATGGATAATTGTCCTTGAAAGAACACTGATTCAGGTTCTTGAAATACACATAGAGTTTGATGTATCCATTATTTTTTCTAACTAGTACCATGTTCACCACTCATTTTTATTATCTCAGTGGTACGATAATATTTCCTTCCAACAACTTTATGATCTCCTTCTCTATTATTGGCTACAAAACTGGTTTGAACCTCCTAAGTTTCTGCACAAAATGCTTAGCATTTTCTTTCAACAATAGCTATGTTGTATAATAGAAGTATCGTAAGTTTTAAAATATGCATAACTCAATGAAAAAACATCTTTAGATTTCTTGAATAAATCAACGTAGCTATTTTTGCATGTAGGTTCTAAAGACTTAACAAGTTTTTATCTTTTGCGAGTTCTCTTTCGTGCCAAGGTTGTGCTCCTCAACTTTTTTATCTACAGACCAAAAAATAGGCTTGGTAGGTACATCATTGTGGTAAAAAATATGCTTGAGTGGGACCAATCATTTTGGTATGAAATTATTCATGTGTTGGATCTCTTTATGACCTCCAATTTGATTTAGAAACATGTTACTTTTGTCTTTCAAATCTTCTTCTTCTTGATTGATTTCAGGTATTGCTCCTTCAAAGTCGATATCAATGGCATAAACTTTTCCACCAATTCAAGGAATATTCTTATTTGTTGGTCATATTAAAAAAGTTTCCAATGTTTGACATTGTTTGGAATGGAAGGCCTATACCACATTTCTACTTCATATTTTATTTTTGGTTCAGGAGTCAGTATGCAAGTACTTTTCGCTATCGTTAGAGCATCTTCACGTTCATTATCTTCTCTACTCACAATTGTAAAGTTAAAAGCATCAAAATATTTTTCAATAATATCCCACACTGCATTCAATATGATCTCATTCAGAGGTTTTTAGTGGTGTATACATTTATTACTTATAGGACTGCTAACTCTGAATCCCCAAATGTTACAAGGTTATTCACTCCCATTTCTTGGGTCATCATAGAATCAATGCGTCATACTTAGGAATGTTATTGGTGGCATCAAATTCTAGTTTAAAGGAAAGTGAAATATTATGCCCTGTGGGAGGTATTAGGATCACTCTGAGTCTTATTCCTTCTCGGTAATATGCTTCATTGAAGAAAAAATTCTACACTAAATTTATTTTTTGTGTTTTTTCTGACATAATAGGGGTTAATCCCATCTCAATCATGGCTCCAAGGCTTACTGATATTCTATAGAAACCCATGGAATATTCTACAACATAAGCTGACAAGTTTTATAATTCCTTGCATTTCTTATGATGTACATGAGTTTTGATTCTCGATATAGTATTTGTAATTAATCTCCAAATATTGGTATGGTGGTATATGATAGATCCATTTGTAAGGCACTACCTAAATTTACAGCCTAATACCTAGAAAGAAACATGCCATATGAAGCTGGAATATTGACCACTATTATGTCCATGGCTAAACTCTCTTTTAGTATTTGAGTAAGGGATACCACTAAATCCTTAATGAGTCCAAGACATTTCACTCTTCGAGAATCAATGGAGTAGAGATCGTGATATGATTTAGTGATGTCGAATCATAATTTCACCATGATTATTTGGGAATGCGGTTGTGAGATGCCCCTAAGTCTAACCTAAACTTGTGCAATAGCTTATTGTAAGCATTCAAAGTGATGTAGAAAGTAGGAATATTGTCATCTTTTTCTTCTATGAAAGGTACACAATCCACATGAGGTCAGTAGTATTGTATGTTTATAGTATCATTATGGGAGTTTTTATTCAAAGGGGTTAGAAGTTTCTATATAAGTAGTTGATATGTCGAGTTTTGTGCTAAATATAATAAAGGAATGGGGACTTTGATCTTTCTAAACTCTTGTTCAAGGATGAAACGCATGACTACACTTCATTCAAACTCCTTGGTTGGCTGAGTTGCTAAATTTGGTGGAATAGTTTCTCTTGACTCCTTAGGTTCCTGAGTCAAGATCAGAATTGGATCTTGAACATTCTTTCCTTTCTTATATGCAAACCCTTATGCTTTCTTTAATACTTTAAAAGGTGGAACACTATTCTCTTGACTGGGCTTGGGAGCATGTGATGCTACAAGTGGATTATTCTAATGACTCGCACATGTGGGTCTACCTAGTCTGGGTCGCAGGTCATAATTCTTCTTATTTCTTCCATCACAGAGCAAGTAATCCTCTGAGATTGGGATGATTAGATCTCATAGTAATTTTATTCTTCATAATCATATGGTGTATAGTTTTATTGCATTGTGATAGAGTTTGTGTAATTAGCTTCAGTGATGTAGAGAATGGGATTTTGATATACTACCCAATTTATATCTTCATCTTGCATGTACTTATCAAGGTATTCGTCAGTTTGCAAATTCGGATCCCTCATCATGGGAGGTTGTATTCTTGCTTGGTCCTTCAGCCTCGATCTTGGTAATTTTGTTTGATAGGCTTCTGATCAATCTATTCATTTCCTCAATCCCATCTTTGAATGTGTCTTTAGTGTACGTAGGATGATTATGTTCCTCTTTCATTTTATTTTTTACTCTGTCTTTGTTTCCTCCTGTATCCCTTTCAACGTCATGATTCTCATTTGTAACTTCCACTCTTCTCAATTTTCCCGTTGTGGTTAGGTTTCCCTCAATCTTAGCTACGTATGATTTCATGTCAAGCTGGTTTCTAGGTCATCTTTCTCTGAGCATGATAGAGAATTTTGGTTCAAACACAACTACATAGTCAACCATGGTAGCGATGGGAGTAGCTTAAATCTCATTCAGGATATTTTTATAGATATTATTGAATATCTTCATGAATTCCTATCCATTTTCGGATGAATTCTTATTCACTGCCAAAAATTCTATGAGATAGTATTGAAAGTCCTTTTTCTCACCCCATTGGGTGTGAAATATTCTTTGCAATTCGTCTCAAGAATGCAATGAGATAATGGGAATATTACAGAACCATATTCTCATGTCCCCTTGAAGGGTTTGGATGAATAGTTTCATGAACACATCCTTGACTTCTACCATGAAGTTGACTGCGGTGTCTTGGAATGCATTGATATGCTTCTCAACGATCCCTTTCTTTTTGCTCCTAAACCTTGGTAACAACTTGAAGTAATTAAGAAACGATTGTTTGAAAGGGTGGAGATGAAATGTTGGTTATTTGAATTCCCTAGGTTTTATCTTTAATTTTTTGTTATGTTGATTTGATATGTACAAAAAATGCTCAGGGTCAAAGATAAGAGTTGTGAGATTCTTATCAGGGTAACTCTATGTGTTTCTTCTTGATGAAGCCATAGTATGAACGTGTATATTATGGAATGTGCATTAAAATGACGAGATGCAGTCGACACAGTTATATACAATAAGTGAAATATATACAAGGAACATATTAAGGTTACGATTGGTTGGTTTGTCTTGTAACAAGTGGTGAGTATGATGACTATTACTTATTTGTGAGTAATGAAAATTTTGAAATATGGAGTCGCGAGGTGGAAGAAACAACAAATGATTTCATATTTTGTCCACCGCAAAAATCTGAATAAGTTTCATTCTTCCTAGGGAACTAATTCAAATCGATCTTTGGCAACAATGATACACGATGTTGGGGCCCTAGAGTCACACTATGTTGTGTTGTAATGCAGAGCTTAGGGACATCTAAATGTGATCTTATTCACTGCTATGTTTGTAAGATATTCTATTTAACTTATCATATATGGCCATCTATTGGTATTTAGTGTTATCTAATGTTTTTTCATGGTCCTTTGACTTTAATGTTCTAGCTTATGGTTCTTTATATAAGAATTGGTCAAAGGTGTAGATGAATCGAAATGAAATCAAATAAGACTGTATATTTAAATTGTTCTTGTAAATGTGTGTTTATAAAATGACTGTGTAATATTGTTTTGAAATTAATTAAAATTACAGATTTTGTAAATGAGGTTCAAAATTCATGCACTTTATTTTCTCCTATAAGGCATCACAAGAAAATAAAACAACATGAATAATTCACAACAGCCACTAAATAAAATCCCTGTGGAGATTTAAATCTCTATACAAATTAAATTTATTTGTAATAAATGCAAATTAATGAACCAAAAAAAATTAATATCACCATACCATTGAGAATTAATTCATCATTCACATTTAACATTCATAATATGTTCTTGGAAGAAAGTGCCTAAAATATGCATGAATAATTTTCAAATTTAGCTTGGATTTGTGTTAAATTGAAAATATGTTTGAGAATCAATGTTAAGGGAAAAACTATTAGACATTAAATGCATTTAATAGGTTACATTTCCATTGGTCCTAATTTGGAGCATTCATAACCACTACGTTTGACATGAAAAGCTTTAAAATATGAAATATGGATGAGGGGTGGAGAAAAATCCCTCATCAACGTAAATGAGAATTTAATAATTCCTTTAAATCAGTTAAAACCTAATGGGTAGATGAAAAATTAAGAATTCAACCATTAGAATACATAGACTTTTGAAAATTACCATTTATTACAAAACCCTTGTAAGAAATATCAAAGAAGTCAAGATACTCTTCAAACTTCCTTGACAGATTTTTCAAAACGAAAATAAACCATCATATTCATGCCATAATTTATTTCAGTTAACTATTCCCATAGAATTCATACACAATTTACATATTATATCATTTCACAACTTAAGATGCCATGAAAATTGAATAAAATTGTATTCACATGTAGCAAAGATCAAAATATGACATAGGTGTGAGAAGATACATGATAATGTTAGGTAAACATGACTCAGGGTAGAGTCAATGTGGACTAGGGTAAACAGTGGTGGTTTTGGGGCACATGGTTTTGTGCACCCATTGTTTTCAGCCCATAGTATTGCATGTAATGGAGCCTATAAAAGGCTGGGAAGACTTCATTGTAAGGAAGGCCTGGAGGTGAGCGGTGAAGGCTCACTTGGCCGGATTGGCCACGGTTTTGGCCAATGCTAATGAAATTTCATTAGGATGGGTTTTCCCCGGAGTTTGGGGTTTTTCCCGGTTAAACATTTGTGTTTATGTTAATGATTTGTTGCTGACCTTTTATGCTTATTTCTCTGTGAAAATTCTTTATTGTTTCTGCTGTGCTTAATTTTTAACAAGTCGTATCGGAGAAATTAGGTTGAGTCTGTGTGCGGTCTAAGTACCGTTGATTTGTTTTGCAATCGGAAGGAAGAGCCGGAGTGTTGAAGGAGGATTGTTGTGCGCAGATGATAAGGTTGTTGAATCTGTAAGGGATGAGTCAGTGAGCCATCAGATCTGCGTGGTTGTGTGGAGCTTGTGTTAGCGTTGACAGCAATCAGCACAACCGTGGACTGTGACTGTGAGATCGTGCTGAGACTTGCATGAAGACTGTGTGTAATGCATAGACCTCATCTGCACTATCATCGATCTTCACAATTCTACGTTGTTGATTAACAATTGGTGATTTACCATTGCTTATAAGTGTCAATGATGAATGGAAGCTAGAGGTCAGCTCACTGCTGCGTGCGATTGTGTCCAAGAGCTGTGATATGGCTGTGTCCGAGAGCTGCCAGTCGACAGAGTCATTGCTGTGAAACCGAGTTTGGAGATTGTGTGAATCCATGGGATGGTCGAATTAGTTCATGGAAATTGCCGTGTGAGATCGTCTATGTGAAAGCCAAAGCAGATCTGCGTGGTGGAGACCAGATATGCTGATCTCAGTGGAAAACAAGGCTGTCGTTGATCTGTTTGGATCGTGGCTTTGGCTGTGAAACGGCGTTGTAAAGTCTGAGACTACCGACAGCTGTGAGCGCAGACCGGAGCTGCATTTTTTACATGCATCGTAACTGTGATGCCGTGACAGCGGGACTGTGGAGAAGTCATTGATCAGCGTGGATGAGGCAGTTTGCGTGAAGGCTGAAGGTCGTTTGACCTGCATGTGAAGCTGTCAGCTGTAGGCCGAGTTGTTTGTTGGTGGAGAGTCGATAAGATCAGATTGACATCTCTGTGTTTCGAGTTTGCTGCAGTGAAAGAAGACAAGAACTGTTTTTTCGTTCTAAGTGGATCGTGGCTCTATGGGCGCAGAACATATTTGCTATTGCTCTGCGTGGACCGTGAGACCAGAGCCTCTGTGGTTTTGCGTGGAACGGATCAGGTAGCGTGGAACAGTGATTTGATGCACGAATCATGCTTTTCGCTAGGTTTGAAAGTTCTACGATGCTGTTATCAAATTTGCAAAAGCTCAGGTAGCTGCAACAACCTAATGAATTTGAATCAGTCAATTGAAGATATGCACGATATTCGTTGATAGGATTCAACACGGACTCGTGCATTAAGGAAGAGCAGTTGGGGCTCGAAGGAGGTTGAACTACGTGGCCGGTTGAGTGCGTGAAATGGAGCTTGAATTTCGCATGAGCTGGAGGTTCAAAAGCGCCATAAGCTGAACGCAGTCGTGGTAGCAGAGGATCTAAGAGATCCGAGCCCTGGGGCCATTATGGAGGTAGGCATGAATTAATCCACTTCGTGTGAATGGATGAATGTGTTATCGGCACTAACTGATTTGGATGGAATGCTAACCGCATGGTAGCCCCTGAATCGGAAGGAATCATGATTCATTTGGATCCAAGCCAAGGGTCAATGCATTCGCTTAAAAGCCAGAGAGAAATGCTAGATTCATGCATAAATCAAGCTTTGGATGACACCTGTAGGCATTGGAAGAAAAGCCATGCGATGGAGCTATGGAAATAAGGCACAAATAGAGTTGAACATCAGCGTCAATGAAAATGACGATGATGTTCTGGTAATTTCTCAATGTGTAAGTAAAGGGCTTCATCGTGGAAGGTGGAGGAGATAGCATGTGGCGGAGAAGGAATTGAATGCATGTAATAAATGAATAGCAATGAGGGTAGAGAATGGTCATACAAAGAATAGCAACAATGAAACAAAAAAAAATAAAAAAATTATTATAATGGAGTTAATTTCACATGTAAATGGGCATACTGCTGTAAGACCTGGTATGGCATGCGTACCCCTGGGTAAATCACTGGTAAAGTCTGGGTTAGACCTAGGTGATAGGGGGGATGTCAAGTTAACAATTACTCTGGGTAAAAATTTGAGGGGGGAAGAGCTAGAGTGAGCGGAGTTGTCTCACTTAGCAGGTTTGGCTGGATTTAGTCAAGAAGCCCCAAGTCAAGTTTAAGGGGGGAATTGTTAGGTAAACATGACTCGGAGTAGAGTCAATGTGGACTAGGGTAAACAGTGGTGGTTTTGGGGCACATGGTTTTGTGCACCCATAGTTTTCAGCCTATGGTATTGCATGTAATGGAGCCTATAAAAGGCTGGGAAGACTTCATTGTAAGGAAGGCCTGGAGGTGAGCGGTGAAGGCTCACTTGGCCAGATTGGCCAGGGTTTTGGCCAATGCTAATGAAATTTCATTAGGATGGGTTTTCCCCGGAGTTTGGGGTTTTTCCCGGTTAAACATTTGTGTTTATGTTAATGATTTGTTGCTGACCTTTTATGCTTATTTCTCTGTGCAAATTCTTTATTGTTTCTGCTGTGCTTTATTTTTTAACAGATAAGAAGGTACAAAGAGTATAAGAATTACTGCAAAATTCTTCCATAGAATACCTTCAAAACCTCCCAATAATTAACCAAAAAATTTGACATAGCTTCCCCTAAAACAAAGATTTATCCCATTTAAAATTTGCAAACCTGAGGCTTATATATAGGCACTCAATAACTTGGACCTCAACCCAAACCACTAGTGGTATATGAAGAACCACCAATATTTGTTACAAAATTTCTAGTTGTACTATAACTAACTTCTTCTAGAAGTTTGTTGAAGGATCTGCTAGCTTTGGGGTGGGCCCCTTCAAATTTGACTTTAATAATTCTTTGGCCTCTCTCTTCGCTGGGTGTTGAGCCTTTTCTCTCTCTTTTTGGGTGTTTTCCGGGCTGGGCACTATAGTGGGTTCACTGCCGATGGTGACGACACTCTTTTCGATGGTGCCAAACTTGTGCCTACGCTTGCTAACGTTTCTTTTCACTCCATTGCGAGTTCCTTTCGAATAACTAATCTATGCATGCCCTTTATGTTATTACATTCTTTTGATAATATAACATCACATGCCTACGCATCTTCTATTACCCCTTATATAGTCATGATGGCCTGGAAATCTACTCTCCCTTGCTCCTTGAAATTTCCCTTTAGTATGAACAAAATATCAAAAAGTTCTTTATACAGGTCCACAATTCATTTCTCTCATGGTGTATTTTTTTACCCTTAAAATTCATTTTTATCCTCCTCGATACCCTTAAAGCCATTTATAAAATGCTTTTCGGGGTACAGGTTTCCATTTTCATCAAATAAAAATGGGAAACTCTTTTTGTATAACTTCTCACATTTACTTTTAAATCCACGTATTTCTCGAGTCATGTTTGATGCCTTTTCCTCTATCTGTGCTACCAAATCATGCTTCTTTTTTAGTTGAATAGCCCTGGCTAATAAACAAGAATGATTGATGTTGGACCTTATAACCTCTTCTTTGGTTAAATTATTAAGGAAGTCTATGACTAATCTGGCTTTATGTGAGGTCTTCCCAATGTTTCCTTTGAGCATATCTATCTGTTTGTGTGCTACCTTGACAATATCATTCTTCTCCTGCATCAAATCCAAATGAACCAAATTCTTATCCACTAACCTTATGATATTTTCAAAAATGATCTTATAGGATATTTTGAAAGAGATTTTGTTGGATTTTTATCTTCCTTGAAGCACTAGCTGAATTTATAATTTTCAGATGTATTCATTTTCCTGACAAATTTCTACCTCAATTGCTTCCAAATTCTATTCCATATTTAAAAATGAAGTTTTTGACTCCCCGATGTTCTCTTGCATGGTCCAAGAGTTCACTTGCTTAGCCATATCAAGAAATAACTTTCTCAGTTCAGATGTTGACATCAGTGGACCTCGGGCATTGGCGCTTGCATCGAGACAACTAATCTCTTTGCCCTTTCCTTCCATTTCTACAATGCTAATTATGGATGGGGAAGCTATTTGATAGGAAAATATATTGGGGTAGTGTGATCAGTCAATGAGATAAGTAAGCGACTGGGGAGAATCTCAAGGTGTCATAAACAGTGAACGATAGGATGTCGTGTGTCACAGAACAAGAAGGATAACTTGGTAAGAAGGCATTTTAAACCTTTAACGTAAGAATATTATAACATGAAGAGGAATAATTTTTTAGGGGTTTGGAGATCGAGTAACCTAATTTTAGTAGATAAGAAGGTTATTTTCAACTAAATAATGCATCAAATAAAGTCAATTTACTAGGACTAGAGGATATTTACATTCAGGAAGAGGTTTTTCTGCGATAAGAGAGAGCTTTTATCCTCAAGGCGATTCCAAGTTTTAATATGAGCTTGATTTTCTCAAATTTTGATGTATGTATCCTTAAAAAAGAGTGCTCATTGACCACACTCGACTTGCAGTTTGAATTCATGAAGTTTGAGCTTGGAAACTTTCCAAATAGGGAAAACCAACAAGATTGTTTACTCAAAACTAAAGATAAACAACATGAAAATGGATAACATGAGTAAATATTTAATACAATACTAAATATATAAGTTATTCTTGGTACGTACCTTTGGAAATGGGGTGTTTTAAGATTTTTTTTTGGTTATCTTTATATTGCAGATCTAAAATATGTAGAAAAAAATAGGACAACAATAAGGAAATCCCTTTATAGGGACACCCAAAAGTACTATACACTCTAGATTGATCATATAGAGGTGGGGAATCTAGGACATAAAAAATACGTTAAATTAGTCTTTCATAAGATTTATATCTACAATTAAATAGAAAATTATAGGGGTTTTTGTATTTTTATATAAGAATATGATTGTTGAGATATGCTTAGCCATAACTTTACATCTCAAGTTACAACAAATTCGTTGTAACTTCCTCTTCGCTCTCACACAATTCCTCTCTTTATCTCACAGAGAATTATACACAGTTGTAATACAATTCCCTCATATAAACCAATGGTTTCCTTTTAAGTAAAAAAAAAACCCTAAATTAAAATAACTTCTACCGTCATATATTTCACTTAATGAATGGCCCATATTTATTATGAAATTATATATTTTACAAGGAATTTTTTTATATAATTTTTTATTTAAGGGAGTTTCCCCCAAAAATTTTTCAAGGGGGGCTAGGTAGTTTCCACCACCCACCTTAGACCCCCCCGCCCCCCCTACCCCCCACAGTAGCCCTCCTAGTGCGGGGGAGTCCCCCCACACCCCCACGTCAGGGCTTGGCATCCAATCACGAGTAAAAAAAAACCTTTGAATTAGAAAGATAATCAAGCTCCACGCCCAATATTACTACCACAATTTGATCTAATCATTGTTGAAAAATCAAGAAACGAAAATGTTGTTGCAAATTTTTTGTCTAGACTAACCTTGTCTTCATAGGATGAAGAGATGGTTTACGACCAACTCCCTAATGAGCAGCTTTTTCCATATCATTGTTGTCTCCATTGTTTGTCGACATTAAAGACTTCTTAGTTGTTAGCAAATTTCCCTCTCATTCATCTTCAAAGGAGAAAAGAAATATTTTTGGGAAGAGTTCTCCTTATACTTGGATTGGGGATTTGGGGCATGATCAAATTCCAAGGATATGTGTAAGGTAAGATGAGGTTTATAACATTATCTTAGCCTATCATGATGGGCCTTATGGGGCCATTTTGTTGCTAAGAGGAAAAAATACAAGATTCTTTAGGTAGGATACTACTGGCCTACTCGTCATTGAAATTCCCAGAGATACACTTCATAATGTGATGAATGTTAGAGGATGGGGAAACCCACTAAGAGGGGTGAGATTCCTTTACAAACTCAAGTGATTTTTGAGCCATTTGAGAAGTGGGGCATGGACTTCATTGGCCCTATTGATCCTCTTTACATAGAAAAGAAGTAGTACATCATTGTGTGAATGGACTATTTCACCATGTTGGCTAAGGTGAAAGCAATCAAGGTAGCATAAAACAAAAGTTAACATACTTATTAAGGGAAAACAACTTCTGCAAATTTGGTTTCCCAAGAAAACTGGTGACAAACCAAGGTTCTCATTTCAGTTCCAATATGATAGAGGGGATTATGAGGCAGATTTGTCATACATGGGAAATCTACCCCATATCACCCTAAGAAAAAATGGGCAAGTGGAGGTGATTAATAAAACACTAGAAAGCACTTTCACTAAGTTAGTTAGCAACAGTAGGAAATATTGGGCAGAAAGGTTTGTTGAGGCCACTTGGGCCTACAACACCACTTGGAAAACCACTACTAGGTTCACCCCCTTTGAGTTGGCATATGGAAATAAATTCCTACTATCCATTTAGTTTGAGTACAATATACTAATAATGGTAGCACAACGTGGCATGGATCTCACCAAGGCACAAGAAGAGATGTTTTAACAACTAAATGCACTTAATGAGCTTAGGCTGAAGGATTTAATGCACAGTGAAGTGGTTCGACTACAAAGGAAATTCTGGCATGATGAACACATTAAGACTAGAGCCTTCTAAGAGGGGGATTAGGCCCGCTTGTCTAACTCTAGGTTCAAATATTTTAAAGGAAAGCTAATGACTATATGATTGGGACCTTTTCTAGTTAAAAATTTCCATGATAATGGCTTAGTTTAGATCAGGACAATTGACGAAGATAAGATCTCACTTCTAGTGTAGAAATATGGTGATAAAATTTCAACTTCTCAAGAAGTTTAATCTAAAATCAAGAGACACAATTCTATTCTACTGCTCTACGGAATTCAATTCACAATTTAGAAAAAAATCACACATATGAAATAAGAAAAACCACACATGCACAATATTTTATAGGGGAACCCAACTGGGAAAAACCCCTCAATCTTGTTTACATTAACCAGATGAATGGAGATTGTAGTGACAATTTCTTACCTCCTTTGAGTAAAACCTGCCAGTGAATAACCTATCTCTCTGCTCACGGAGAAGCTCAGACCTGGACTTAGTCAAGTTCTTCATTTTCTTGAGTCATTATTTACTTGGGTAGTTCCTAAATCATTATTCCCTATTTCTTTAGAATTTTCCTCCAATTTATTGCACAATTCCCCATGGTTTATCACATGGTTTCATGCAACACCTGTACACTCCATAATAGTCTACAACTGATGTTACACTACCTTGGAATCTCTGTAAGATCTTGGGAACTTGAATTCTTGGCCTGCAATAGCTATATGGAGTTGATTGATCAGTTAACTGGATGATCACTGAGTTAGATTGTTGTCCCACTACACAACTGACCTTCCACTAGTTCTATCAACAGTTGGAACTAGTTTCACTAAATCCAAATGGAAATAGCTATCCTCGATTGCTATAAATTAGCAATCACACATTCTTAACTAATATCCAAGTCCTATAACTCAAATTTACTGAGTAAACTGAGTGACACAAGTCATGTCACGCAAGTTAACTACCTCCATGTTGTCTGTTGATGTGGAAATTTTGAATTTACTCAATTTTACCAAGGCAAAATCAAATTGAGCTTTCTTGCTACATTTTTTCAACATCTAGTGAATGGCTACAGATTAAATTTCTACAGGAATCCCCTCTCAAGGGATGATTTTTATAATTCAATAACCAAAGGGTTGAATTTGATTAAGAGTGTCAAAGCTACCAATCAATTCAGCCTCTAATGAATAATAATAATAATAATAATAATAATAATAATAAAATAAAAAGAGAAAGAAAAACCTAGGTTGTTATAGGTCAATTTGGGCATCATCTCCATGACCTGGTTAAACTTTACATCATCTCAAGGACCAATGAAATAGGGTCTATCATCCCCTTACATTTCAGTTGTTATATGCCCTAAGAGAATAACAATTCTTTCATGGCTTATATTGTAATATTTCCAAGGTTTGAAGTATATTTTATATCACTTATGAACTCACTAGCACTGCCTCTAAAGGGAGTAACTATGTTTCATATGCAACATCCTCCATTCAAGGGTGCAATGCAATGCACTTCTTGACATTCAAGAGTGCATGGGTCACCTAGGAGCGGAATTCATATTGTTCCAGGAATCTCCACATGGCTAGTGCCTTCTAGAAGAGTCCATATGCGTCAAACTTCGAATCCAAGTGTCCATCTAACACCTCTGAACTTGGGAACATGTCTTGCCTATTATTAGAAAGTCATTCATTGAGAAAATATCATCAGTTTCCCTATAAATTTAGCACAGATCCTAGTGCTAGGGAAGGAAGAATTTTGGTAAAGAAATGATGTTGGATTCTCATTTGAGAGAGTGAAAGTAATGATATTCTACTGGAGTGATGTTGGATGTGATGAGGCTGGGATGAAGTTGGAGCTGGTGGCATCAAATCGATCATTGGTTGTAACCTCCCCCTTCTACTCTTTAATAAAGATTGTGTTCATTTTCCCATATATGTATCTCCTTATGTTTATATTTATCATGTAATGGATTCTAGAATGATATATATGTTTCACATCTAATCGATTTGAGTGATTAAGATAAGTAGGCATCTGTATATTGCAATATGTTTGTTGTTCTATGTTTATACTTGCATGAATCAATTTGGCGATCTAAGTTAGATTAAAGGCGACAACAAAAGAGACTGAAGGAGAAGGAGAAGCGCTTGGATTACAAGTAGGTTCTTCTATCATTCTGTGTGTCTACTTATTTTAGAGAAAGTGACAGCAAATTCATTCATCTGTTGTTCTAAGTTCCTGGCACCACACTTAGGGAATTTGATCTATCCTTAGATCAAAATTCTGCATAACAAATTGGCAAATCCACTGGGGAATTTCCTATCATTCCTGGTGTTTTTGCCTCTGTTAATCCTTATCAGTAGCATCTACTTTAATTTATTATACTTTTGAATGAACGAATTGCATTAGAAGTGTGTTTTGTAGCTTGAATTTTCAATCACTGATGTGCCCAACGCATTGTTGGTCAAGATACAATGCACTGTAGTGCATTGTCGCCCACTCAGGGGTGCACTTCAACGCACTATCTCCCCTTAGAGACTGCGTTACCCCCCATAGCCAACCAAATTCCATTCAAATTTGTCATTTCTATCATTCTCAGCAATTTTTTTGTTGTATTCTCAACTTTTTGATACCTCTTAGAGACCAGTGAATTTACCTGATTCTTCCTCCTTTTAAAAGTAAATTTGTTCAATGTCTCTTTAATGTTTTTCTTTATCATTAGAAAATAAAATCCAAAGTATTTTATTTATGCATTAGATCCATTTGTTTTCATAAAGGAAATTGTTGTAAAATTCTTCGTTTCCTATAGGAAAAATTGTAGTTCCATTCTTCGTTTTTCATAAAAGAGAAATTGTTGTTAAATTCCTCGTTTCTCAAAGAGAAAACAGTTTTTGTTGATTTGATGCATATAGTTTCCTTTCTTGCATTCACATTAAGGGATCTGAAAAGAAAAACATGCATGTGAATATAGTGAATTGTGTGTGTTTCATAGGCACAAGTTAGGAAAGTTGCATTTTAGTTTGTTCTCTTTGTTGTTTGCTCTAAAAATTGATTTTTCTTTCCCTTAGTAGCTAGGATTTTCATTGAAGAAACTAAAATTAAAAGGTTTTCTTATCATTTTAGTTTATATTTTTAGGAATTTCCATCACATCACGCGGTGAACCTCAAAGAATTTTTTTTTAAACAATATCAACTTAAAATTTACATCGATTTACCTAAGAAATCATTGGAACCATAACGATAAAATTTAGAAGGTCTAGGCTAGAGATGTGTTCTGGCGTCGGTAAACATAGCAGTTGTCATTAACTTATTTTCAATACATTCCGAGTGTGATACCTCACTCCACGTACGTAAGTATATTGGAGCGCTTCCATGTACCTTTAGGTATATAGGGCGGTGTTCTAGTACAAAAAATATAAGGGGGTGATCTCACTGTGTGGTTTCGCATTAGAAAGTGCTAATACAGACTTGGGACTCCACGTACCTTCGGGTGTATTTGGGAGGAAACATTTAGGTTGCTATCCATCCACAGTGAACCGAGCTAGCTGCCTTGTAACTTGTGATACACCAAACACAACATTCAGGGAGATTGTCTTCCCTTACTTCCTGGTTCGCTAGGAGGTATTTTGCAGTTCACGATTACTTGGTAAACCTTTTGCCTATAATTACCCTTTTATTTTGTTTATTTGTTTTTGGTCATAAAACAAATCAATCATCGTGGAAGAAGAGCATCCCTTTCCCCATCATTCGCGTAGAATAGCACTAAAACCACCTTTACCACCGAAATCCATTTCTGGTCGACGAAGGTGACATCGCTCTTCCGAAACTAGTATTATTAGTACCTCTGGTGTGAAATCATCCTCACATATACCAAAGTCAGCTCAAGTTGTTTCTATAAATCTCAGTTCATATACTATTGTCGAGACGTTAGTCCTCTCAGCTACCTGTGGTGACGATTCATCCAATCAGTGAGACCATACCTCCCGAACCCAATGTTGTTCAAATAGAAGTTGATCCAGATCCTGTCACTTTTTTTCTAGAACATCTAAATCCCGAAGCCAAAAAACTGAAATTTGTTCCTGTATCGGTCGCCCCACAATTTTTTGTAGCCATTGAGTCTCCCATATCGCACAATCAACTTCCTGAAATATAATTTGGGCCTGACGGTGAAATCCTTCCACCTTGTTTAATTTCGATTGAAGAAATACCAAAAGAAAAAACATCTTTAACTCAAACTCATTTTTGGGGGGAGATTTACCTGTACGAGTATTTTCCTCAATCACCTTCCTCTGCTTTTGTTGATCCTCTGTCTATTCGAATTCCCATAAATCTAGTTGGGTATACATTTGGTCGAATAACCATGCTTGAGCCAACATCTTCGACTGGACCATCTGTTCTAGTTGCAACAAATCCTTCTCTTGTTACCCCGTTTATTTTCACAAATTCACCAGAGTCACATCTATATGGTGGCCCTTCTGTCCCACCTGGTTACCAATATTTATTTGGAACCTTCTCTAGTGCATCCTCAAACCCATGGACTTCACCAACGTCATCATCTGGTATTCTAACTGGTAAATATATAGTGAGTAATGAATGGCTTGATCCTTTATATACATCATCAGGGCAATATCAAGCTGGTCCATCTGGGTACATTCCATCAAGTACAATTTCGAGTGGAATCCCTGCATTTGGAGAACAATATTTACCATCTTATTATACTCCTCATGCTGGGGTGCAACATATGGTCACCCATATTGACAGTACTCCATTTTTATTTGGTCATCCAAATGTCAGAATTAATATTTGCCAGTGGTATCCTACTCTACCCATCCATCCACAAACGGTTGTACACTAGTATCAACTGGTTCAACATGTTTTACCCACAACAACTCCGCTTGTTAATACATATTTACCCATGTGACAAACTCAAACTATTGTACCTCAACTGTCTCAGGTGGGTCCTTTAACCCAATACCCTCAAGTATTGGGCCCTCAAACTCCAACTCCTTCAGCTGGTTTACAACAACCACCTGTATCCAGAATTATTTATTCACAAGCTAGATTACCATATTATGGGACGTCGCAACCACAGGCATGTTATACCTATTTTCAACTAAATCTAAGCTATCCTAGTTTTTGTTATACTATTGGTGGACAGACCCCTTGGTAGCCACAAGCGCAAATGCCACAACCTTCATTTCAACAGGTAGGATACCCAGTTTTTTGTCAATATAATCCTCAAGCGGTTTCTTTTCAAAACAACCCCTATCTGGGTTACCAGCAACATATTCCTTATGCTGGTGCTCAATGGCCTGTTGCCCAAGAAGTTCCATCATACCCTGGCTATGCTCAACCTAAATTAAATCGACAGTTGCCTTTTGTTACAAATTTAGAGTTACCATATTTAAATCAGCTCGCTAATGATCCAATCAATTACGCTCCTTGGTGGCCGATGATACTTCATAAATTACCCTTGGATATTCCTAAGTTCAATGGAAACCCTGGGGAAGACCCGTCAATGCATTTCATGACTTATCATTTGTGGTTTTCATTTAACTCCCTAAATGATGACTATGTTTGAGTATGTCTTTTCTAGCGTAAGCTCACTATTCTGGCTGCAAAATGGTACATTGATTTACCGAGAGCTTCATTTGATAATTTCACTTTCCTATCTACTATCTTTTGTACCCACTTCCAGTTACCCATATGATATGAAACTGGAATAGAACTCTTGACTAGTTTTAAACATACTAATGCTACTCACATTTCTGATCATATTCGTGAGTGGCATCGTCATCGTAGAATGGTTAAGACATTTGTTCCTGATCAACTCCTTGATGAGTGGTTCATTAATTCCCTATTACCATCTATAACTAAGGATGTTTCTAAGGGTGGCGTCGTCACTGAAGAGTAGGTCATTTCTTGTCCCAATATTTAGACTTCATTTACACTCAGTCTGGCATGCTCTATGAGAAAATTCCCAATGCCCCGTGATCTAATTTTACTATTCCTCCTCCATCTAAGGACTCCATGTTGGATATGGTATGATCGGTACTATAAGCACACATCAATCTACTACATCTAATCCTTCGCCTTCTTCTGAAATCCATGTTGTTTCATCTAACAAGGGAAAAAGTGATAAGTAACTTGGAAGTAAGAAAAAAGGGGAAATCAAAGAAAAATCAAACTTCTACCCGGGAGGAAAGATCATCTGATCAATCATCTGGAAATCAGAAACCTCGTTACCCTTCCATAATTTGTAATGAGGAACACTTTGTTCAATACTATCCTCACCATGTCGAAGTCTCAAAATTGGTTAAGACCTTGCATTCATCTGTTGTGTTAATAGATCCATTTCCAAATCCGGACACAAATTTGGTTGCTACAGATCCAACTTCTAGTTCCCAAGTGCTTATGTTGTCTGTCACGAAGCCATCGAATGATGTTTTGGTGTCAATGTGTAATGAATATTATGGTAGTCATGCTACTAATCAACCTACTACCTCGACCATGAATCCATCTACGAAATCGATACCACCCATTGCTATTCCTAAATTGACAATAAAGCCACCAAAGGGAGTCATTCATAAATCAACATTTAATCCTCGAGCCTGAGCTGCTCAAAATTTTAATATAGTTGAAGATTTGGCTCAATCCCCTTCATCTATGTCAGCGCTTGAGGTGCTTCAAAATTTTTCCTCCTAGAAACAAGCTTTGTTGTCGAAAATTGGTGGAATTGATCCGATAGATTCCAATCTTGTGGTCTTTAATCATACGAGCTATGTGTTGCAATTACCAGTAGAATTCACATTCTCCATCCACGTAAATGTTCTCAATCACCTTGTTCATCGTAATATTATTTACGAGGGATCATCTACTTGCATTATGTCTCTAAACTGCTAGAAGTCACTTGGCTCACTGTGCCTATCTCAATCACCTACGACGTTGAAAGCTTTTGACGGACATACATATAAGCCTTTCGGTATTATCAATAACCTGCATGTTGAACTAGGGGGGAAAACAGTAAATGTTGAAGTTTAAGGTCGTTGACAGACCCCTTGATTACAACATTTTACTTCGAAGTCCATGCATATATGCTATGACTGTGATCATTTCTACATATTTTAGAATGATCACCTTTCCACATAAAGGTGTTATCACAGTCATGAATCAAATCTCCTTCTTTGCCTTAGTTCCCAGGTAACTGGAAGCGTTCCGTTAGTGTGGTAATCTTAAAGGATTCTACTCTCATGGGAACCTTTGCATTATCGCCACATTTGACGTCAGCAGAAATTGAAAACATAGAGACCTACTACATGATATCTTCAACTCCATTTGGCTTAAGGAAGATTATAGGTGATTCTAAAGTTGTTACATTGGATGAGTTCCTACTACCTAGCCCCATTGAGCTGGCATAGAAATCAATCTACATGTCTTGGGTGGTGAATCTGAAATCATCCTCGTCAGTCATTTGGGTTCATCTTTCATTAGATTTTGGTACTACATCTCATCCTTTTTCCTCAACTTTCTTGACAGATGAGAACATTGTGGAATCCATGATGCTAATAGGAGAACCATGGGAAGATCATCATCATCACTCCCATCTTTAGGATTAAAAAGAAGATAATCTTATTGAACTATATCACCCATTGATCAAAATAATCTTTTCGAATTTTTTTCCTATAATGCAATCGAATCTGAGTGAAATTTATCAAATATTGAAGAAACCATTTTTATCGATATTTCGACCAAACCTAGCATTGTATAAAATATTCATGTCGGCGTGACTTGTTCTCCATCAAAACTAGAAACATATCACTCTCTCTTTTGTGAATTTCGTGATGTATTTTCTTGGTCTTACGAGGAAATGCCAGACATAGATACTAGTATCATTGAACACACTATTAATATGTACCCTGATGTCAAGACGGTATGTCAATTCCTTCATCCTGTTAATCCGAAGAAGGTGGCTACCATTAAATAATAAGTTGAAAAACTTTTTCGTGCTGGTTTTATTTACCCTGTACCGCTTACTGAGTGCGTTTCCAACATTGTTCCTATTATGAAAAAACAAGGGACCATCAGAGTGTGCATCGATTATCGGGATGCCAATCTTTTTGGTCCAAAAGACAACTATCCCACTCCCTTTATTGACCAGATTATTAATGATTGTGCTGGATGTGAAATATTTTCGTTCATGGATGAATTTTTTTGCTACAATCAAATTAATATCTACCCAGAGGACCAATATATGACAACGTTCATCTGTCCTTGGGGCACATTCGCTTATCGAAAACTCCCGTTTGGTTTAAATAATGTCAGGGAAACTTTTCAAAGAGAAACAGATTATGCTTTCAATGACATCAAGAACATTGTTCAACCCTAACTAGACGATTTACCCGTGCATTCACGAAACCATACTAATCACCCGATGCATTTGAGAGCTCTCTTTTTATGCTGTTGACACTACAAAATATGCCTCAATCCACATAAATGTGTAATTTGTGTTGGTTCTGGTCGTTTTCTAGTATTTTTTTATCTCAAAAGAAGGAATTCAAATTGACCCACTGAAGGTCCAGGCCATTCTTGATTTTCCTGCGCCATCAAAATTTTCTTTAGTTACAAAAAATTCAGGGAAAGGCTAACTTCCTAAGGAGGTTCATACCCAACTACGCCGAAATGGCTAAAGGATTTACTTAACTCTTTAAAAAGGGGATTCCCTTCCATTGGGATAAGGTTGCACAATATTATTTTGATGATGTCAAGGATACTCTTGTCTGGGCATCATTAATGTACCCCCCCAACTATCAGAGTGATTATTTCTTATATATCGCCACGACTGATATGACCATTTCTATGGTATTGGTCCAAGTAGAAAATGGGATAGAACATCTGATCTATTATTTTAGTCGTAATCTCAATTATACAGAAGTGAGGTATTCATACGTAGAAAATCTTGCATTGGCGGTTGTCCAAGCTGTCCTAATATTTTTCCACTATATCCTATTTCGGAACACCATTGTCATTTTGGATTGCAACCCCATGACTTAAATCTTATCACGTCAATTACTGGGGGGGAAGTATTCAAAATGGATTGTCATTTTGAAGGAGTTTTATTTGGAATTCATCAAATCCCAATTCAAAGAAGTATTTAGTATTGGTTGAGCTTCTCTATGACCTTCCCTATGATAGTACTGCTATTACATCGGAACCATCTATTCCTGATGAGTCTCTGTTTCTGATCAGATTGTCTAATACTTGGTATGGGGATTTTATCATTTATCTCCAAAACTAAAATTTTTGGCCTGAAACCTCTTACTCTGACCATCAACGTATTTGATACCAAGCCAAAGATTATCTGATCGTCGGTGATACACTTTATCGTCATGGTGTCGATACAATTTTAAGAAGGTGCCTCACTCATGAGGAGGCCGAAAAGGTTTTAAATAATTGTGATGCTAGAGCTTGTGGTGGAAACTTGTCTGGATACGCTACTGTGTAGAATATACTCTACGTCGGTTACTTTTAGCCTACCATATTTCATGAACACATCCTTTTGGTCAAAATTTTTCATGTGTGCGAGATATTTGATCATAAAATCCGCAAAATGCTAGCATCAATGCATCTTTTTGTCTCTGTGAGACCATTTTCAAAATGAGGCATTGACTTCATAACCTATAATCCTCATTTGTCCAGGGGGCATGGTTATATTATTGTCACAGTAGACTACTTTACCAAGTGGGCCGAAACGATGCTTACATTCAACAACATAGGATAAACAACTACATTTTTTTTCTTTAATCATGTCATTTCATGGTTTGGTGTTCGACAAGCTATAGTCACAGATCATGTTTCACATTTTTGTAATCATATGATGAATGAGTTGACTGCCAAATTAGGACTATCCCATGATAGTTCTACTCCTTATTAACCACAATCAAATGGACAAGTTGAGGTTATTAACAAGATTCTTAAACGAATGCTTCAATGAATGATAGGAATTCATAAATGAAATTGGAATTTAATCTTGTACTCGTCTTTGTGAGCATACCGAACCTTGGTGAGAAACAAAACTAGATTCACCCCCTTTCAATTGGTGTATGGTCTAGAAGCTATCTTTCCAATTTAATGTGAAATACCATCATTAAAACTCACATCAACTTGTTACCTGACACCTCTGCTGAAGAAGCGGGTCCTTTTAACCTCATCCATCTTGATGAAATGCATCGTGAAGCCCAATTGGCCAACAAAGAGCATAAGAGATGTATAAAGGCGCAATACGAAAAGCATGTCTAGCCTTGCATCTTCTCAAAGGGTGACCTGGTCCTTATTTATGATCAGGAATCTGATGTAATAGGTACAGGGAAATTTGAGCCATTATGGCATGGCCCCTATATTTTCAAAAGAGTTGTTGCTAAGGGTGCCTATGAGTTGGTAGATTACGATGGAATTTCGTTGGCACAACCCTGAAATGGGTTGTATATTAAACTTTACTATGCTTAAACATGAGCATAGTATACTATTGTATTATGTTGTAAATATGATGTTGATTTTCATTTACTGTCTTAGTTCGCTTTTCTAGAGTTTTCTTGAAGTTAGTAATCCACTTTACATTTCGTCGCAGATGTGTAAATCATTGGAACCATTCATTGGGTATGATGATGGTGCTAGTTGTAGTACGTAGAATCTATCCTCTGCAGCATGGGCCATTTTCATTCCGAACGACGAGTTAGTGATTTTTCAAGGGATTTGTATCGTTCAATACAAAAAATATCTCTGAGTATAACGCATTGGTCGAACTTCTCTCTGATGCCATTTCATTTGGTATTAACTGCATCATTATTAGGTTAGACTCACAACTTGTGGTACTGCAAATTACTAGTGTTTATACTGTTAGAAATCCAACATTGCATCCTATGTTCCTAAGAGTTCGACTTTTAGAAAGACATTTTTATTTCATTCAATATCAACACATTTCCAGAAACTTGAACACATTAACTGATTCTTTAGCGAATTATGTTATAAATATACATTTGCAACACATGTAAAGATACATTCACATAATTGAATAGGACTATGCAATAAACATAGGAAAACACTTAAAACAAATAGATAGATAGTTATAGGTTTTTACAAAATTTGTGCCCAAGAGACATTGGCCATCTGACCTCAAAATGTATGCAACATGTCAAAAGTAAACTAGTGGTGCTCATGATAACATGCTACTGATCTAGCTATCCTACGTAGTAACTGCATCCAACGGTTAGGAATGCCAATAGTATGGTGTTATAATCGCATGGGTAACTCTTCGATATGGAAATATGCAATCCTGAAGGTCAACCCTTGTATGTCTTGCTGAAGCTCAACAAGAGTCTCAACCATATCCAAATCCTAAAGGACTGCTTTCCTGACATCCCTCTGTGTTGGCTCATTCACTCCTTGCTCTGGATTTCCCACAGGTCAAACTTGACCTACATCTGCATACATCAACACTTTAGTTTAGTCTTGGGAAAAAATAAAAATACAAAAACATGTAAAAACCTTAGAAAAATAAAAAAACATGGTCAAAACATTCTTACCAATTGCACCCCATTGAGCGCCTTTTGGTAAAACTGAATCTGGATCTCCTTGGAAGTTGACGCCTGCAAATGCATAGTCATCAATGGTGACAATCTGTCACCTGAACTAACAAAAGAATGCAGTCGAGAACACTATGTTCAATCGACCAACATGTCTAGCCATCAATTCTACCCATCTTTGCATCCTTGGATCTCTAGGGTTATATATATCCAACATCACATGCTGAGGCTGCATCAATGGAATATGCTCTAAGGAAAAATAAATGAGGATCGAACTATAGTTGAAAATTTTCTTCCTTCCTCCATTTTCCTTGCTCAGTTGTTCTTTCATTTGAGAGAGTACAACTTCATCCCAATTGAAAACTATTGGTTCCAAGAACTCTAGTGCATACTACATGTAAGATATGTTTGCTACATGTAGTGTAGTGGTACCAGCAAGCTTTGATATCATGAATAATATGGTTCTCAATGGAAAACCACAAATGTCGCGAATGTTTATTTTCCCATCCTTGCTAGGTTCTTCCCCTAGATTCCAATACTACAATATATAATCTCTCATTGTCTCTCCTCTGAGAGCATACCCTGAGAGAGAAATGGGTAGGCCTTTCCTTGACAATCTTGTGAGAAAATAGATATCCTCCACTAATATTGGGACCACTTTGTCCCCAATATGAAATGCCTCAATTGTTGGATCCCATGAATGAACAAGGAAATATAATAGTTCCATCTGTTGCCTCATACCTGATAGTTTAAAGTACTCAGAAACCCGTAGTCTCTAAGGGCTCTTACAGTACCCGGATCATTTAGGGAAATCATGTTTTTTTCCTCATGTTCTTTTTCCCTCCAAGTAATTGTCATTTTCGTCCATTGAAATCCTAAAACAGAACCATAAGACTCATAAGGACCCATTTCATGCAAAAAATCAGGCAAAATTTGGGCACACTACAAAGAACAAAAATGTGAATTGTGCCCAACGCACCCCTAGTCAAGGGAAAATGCATTGCAAGTCGATAGTGCCTTCAATTCCAGTGCACTACAATGCACCTTTAGACATTCGAGGGTGCGTTGCCCTGTTTGCAAAATAAATTTACCCTAAGGGGCCCAAATCCCTAAAAAATTGCAATGAAATGAAACAAAAAGACTACTGAAGGAAAGAGGAGGTTGATAACACGAACCTAAATCAAACAGTGAGAAAAACCGTCCACAGAATCGATCGAAATCAACATCTGAAGTTCGGGGGCCAAAACAGGTTCAAAGCTCCAAAATGAAAACGGTAACTTTCAAATGGTAAAAATGAATAGTAAAACTCTTTTAATTAGTCATTTGATTATTTGCAAATCATATTTATTGTTGTGACTATGGTTTTATTCATTTTTTATCATCAAAAAAGTATTTTTAATCCATTTGATGTTGTTTTGAATAGGTTTACAACTGATATAGCAAATTATTTGTGCACACTTATTTCAAGAATGATTTTACCACAAAGCATACTTTTATCCTTATTTTTCAAGCTTTAAAACGAAAAAAGACTTAAAGCACACTTTTTTCTCTTTTTTGAGCTTCGATAATAGCGAAAAATGAACCCTTGGAGTCTTCTTTTAGCTCTTTTCAGACTCTGATAATGTGAAAATATTTCAAAGCACTTATCTTTTCGAGCTCGTAAAATAAAACGAAACATATACTTAATATAAGTTTAACCCTTTTCCAAACTGAGATAGATTATTTACGAAAAAGGAAAACCTTAGTCGAACATGGCTAGGAGGTTCTCTCAGATATCATTTTACACTTTTTCGGAACTGAGCGACAAATTTATGAAAAAGGACTCATGGAGTTTTCTTTTTTCCTCTTTTTCAAACTCTCTAAATATGAAAAAGGACCAAGTTGTCATTGTCATTAGGCTTGTTAAAACATAAAATAGTGACGGGCTTGTCAATCATAGAAAGAATCGAGTTACATTTATTGCTAGACTCATTAAATTATTAATTAGAGATGCATATTCACTCGAAGGGTTGAATTATAGATCAAGCATATGTTATCCTCCTTAATATTGTTAAAAAATAAAGAGGTATTAGTCGAAAAATTACTGGGGAAAATTTTGGAAAGTGAATAGAACTTTTATGGTAGCACGTTACTCTTGAACATGACACTTCACTCCATCATCGTGACTCTTTGGGTTGGGTAATCTTCTTGACGGTTCATTCATACATATGGTTCATCATGCCTTCACTTAGGTTTTGGTTCAATGCTTCCAACTTATCTTAGTGTCGTCGATATCTTCAAGATAAGTCATCTAGTGAATACTCATCCTTTTGCAATACTCATAAACCTTCATTTTCATGACAGTCATACCTGAATATTGCTATATCAAGTCACATTTTGTCTCTAAAATCAATATCTCCTGTTTTGTGATAAAGTGGCTTCCTGTCAACATCAAATCATCAACCAGGAATTTTACTTAGAAACATCATCTTCCACTACCATGAGGCTTGTTACATCATTGACAAAATCCTTGCTTCCGAACCTTTGACCGAAATATTTTGTTTGGAGTTTGACATCAAATCATCTATTCACGCCTTGCAAAATGTACTGCAGTACCTTGAGAAAAATTATCATCAATGGTGGTTCTCTCGCATTTATTAATAGCTCACATCATTGGCTAGTAATAAAACGATGTCTTACCATGTTCGACTGCAAATCATATATTCGCGTGGCTAGAATTGTACCCGAATAATCAAGTGAATGAGATAAGAAGACCCCATATCTAGTTTCATTCATGCGGTCTGTGATTTTAGGATTGTTGTACACATCATCTGTATGGTGACCTTACATACAAATCTTCATTCGAACATGGGCCTATATCTATAGGCATGTATGTATTGGGCAACATTCTAGGTAGACGACTTTCTACACTATGTACATGTTATTAGATAGTTTATGTGTTGAGCATGGAAATGCATCCCTTAGAAATTCGTGATTAAGATGAATATATCATGATGTAATGTATTGTAATATTGATGTAGGTCTCCACTCTGCTTCAGTTCCAACTCATCACATCATAAAGCATCTCATTCAAAAATATTATTATTATTTCGACTTCATGCTTTAAGGGGTAGTTGTATAGGTCAATTTGGGCATCACCCCCCATGATCTGTTCTAACTGGACATCATCCCTAGGACCAATGAAATAGGGTCTATCATCCCCTTACATTTCAGTTGCTACATGCCCTAAGAGAAGAACAATTCATTCATGGCTTCTATTGTGAGATTTCCATTAGGGGAATTTTGAAGTCTTAAATGGTCCTCCTAAGGAAATTATAAAATAATAGTGGAAATAATAAAATAATTTTTGATAACATCATCAAATTTTAGAGGGAAAATATAAAAAATTACTTTTTCAACTCATATTTTGAACTTATATCCCCAAGGCTTTACTCAAATTTTGAGTAGGAATACTTGTTGGATGCAAAATTTAATTACCCATCCAAGGAGTACCCATGTTGCATACTTTGTATGGACTTTACTAAACAAAAAATGAGAAATACATGAAAACATGATTGCAATCACATTTTTTCATGTATTTCTCATTTTTCGCGTAGCAGGTTCCATCAAAATTATGTAACATGGGTACTCCTTGGATGAGGAATTAAATTTTGCATCCAACGAGTACTCCCACTCGAAATTTGAGTAAACCCTTAGGGAGATAAGTTGAAAATACAAGTTGAAAAAGTAGCTTTATTATTTTATTATTTTTTAATATTTTAATTTTTTACTCCAAAAATGGTGATTCATCCCCTGTGGTTGACATCATCATCTTGAATCCTATTGGTTCTCATAAAGTTTATTTTGGTTGTACAATTTTCTTAGGAGGCCCATTTTAAACCTCAAAATTACCCTAATGCAAGGTTTGAAGTATATGTTCTATCACTTATGAACTTAACAACGCTACCTTTAAAGGGACTAACTATGTTGCATATGCAACATCCTCTATTCAAGGGTGCACTACAATTCTCTTCTTGACATTCAAGAGTGCGTTGGTCACCTAGGAGCGAAATTCTCATTGTTCCAGGAATCTCCACATGGCCAGTGCCTTCTAGAAGAGTCCATATGTGTCAAACCTCGAATTCAAGTGTCCATCTAACACCTCTGAACTTGGGAACATGTCTTGCCTATTATTAGAGCGTCATTCATTGAGAAACTGCCATCAATTTTCCTATAAATTGAGCACAAATCCTAGTGCTAGGGAAGGAAGAATTTTGGTAAAAAAATGTTGTTGGATTCTCATTTGAGAGAGTGAAAGTACTGATATGTTGCTGGTGTGATGTTGAATGTGATGAGGTTGGGATGAAGTTGGAGCTGGTTGCATCAAATCAATCATTGGTTGTAACTTCCCCCTTCTACTCTTTAATAAATATTGTTGTTCATTTTACCATATATGTATCTCTTTATGTTTCTACTTCTCATGTAATGGATTACTGAATGATATATATGTTTCACATCTAATCGATTTGAGTGATTAAAATAAGTAGGCATCTGTATATTGCAATATGTTTGTTTTTCTCAGTTTATGCTTGCAGGAATCAATTTGGCGATCTAATTTGGATTAAAGGTGACAACAAAAGCAACAGAAGGAGAAGGAGAAGAGCTTAGATTACAAGTAGGTTCTTCTATAATTCTGTGTGTATGCTTATTTTAGAGAAAGTGATAGAAAAGTCTTTCATTTGTTGTTCTAAGTGCCTAGCACCAAACTTAGGGAATTTTATTTATCCTTAGACCACAATTCTGCATAACATAGGCGAAAACCTCCCTTGACGCACTTGAGGTAGGATCATTTTCTGAAACCCTTCCTCAAGAAGGATATGACCATTAGAGAAAAAAAAATATAAGCATTAAAATATCCCCAGGTGAAAACCCCCCTTCAGGCACCTAGTGCAGACCCTCTAGAGTTAAAAACTTCCATGAGGAAACCAGTGGGCCTCAAAATAATAAAGAATGAAAAATAAGAAAGAAAAAAACAAATATGATGAAAAAAAATTATTTTTTACTCACTCTGATCAAATGTGTACATGCAACATAAAATCAACAACAAGACAAACAAGCTAGCTTGCAATAACAAGCACACTCAATGTGAGAAAAACAAGGAAGCTTATATACAAACTTTTCATTTATTCCCACACCATTCATAAGCTTCACCCATCATTCTTTGGTATTTCCCATTTTTTTTCCTCGCCATTCTCAGTTATTGCAGGAAGACCCCATGTTGCTACATGATGCCATAGAATGAATAGAAAGGAAACATGACTGAAGTTTTCTTCAGCTACAAGTGAGAGGAAGGTACCTAGGGCTCCCTAACATCCATACACTTCATCAACACTTGTCACCTTCCATTTATCCCTTCACTATATCTCAATGTCCATTCACAACAACCCAACGTTTCCACTTTCCCCTATCAGTCATAAGTAGAAACCTCTCCATCACCACCAACAACATCCTTTGAATTATAAAAATTTTGTGAAGGCTCTAGTAAGAAAATTAATGAGTTCAGGGAGGTTCTATGACTGGTATAGGAAACACACAGCCCCATAGCAGCCTTCAAAATCCCTACAGTCCCATGTCTCCATCATGTTTTAAAAAGAGAAATAGATTACACCATGTACGAAGGGAAATAAAATCAGTCCTAAGTAGTTATAAGATCCTTTGTAGGCTGCTACAATATCTCCTTTCCACCTACAACACAATACCTCAATCACCTACAAAAAAATCATATAGAGAAAAAGTAACAACACTAACAAGTTTCTAAAAAGAAAGCAGAGGCATCAAAACCCCTAGAAAAGATATCAAAAGGAGCTAAAATCTTCAGTAGAATCCTTAAAGGTAGCATCAACCTCTACACTAGTATCATCCATGACACCTACAATAAACACTAAAAGTAAGGCAAAGATATGCATGTCTCAAACATCACCCTTCGAACCTATTCTAGGTTGAGAAAACATTAAAAGCGTAAGGAAATGTTTTTATATATAGGTTTTTCTAGCAGGAAATCCTTGTCCATGTCTATTATTGAACTTAAATTTTCCTCCAAAGACACCCACACGTGTCTAAGAAGAACAAGACAAAAAAAGGGAAAGGCTCAAGAGGGTGGGTCGATAGCACTTACTCATTGAGGAACATGGAGCATGACAAGGTAGGTGGGGATTATCTCACCATTGCACACTAAGACCATAATATCACATCATCCTAACAAATGAGCACCTAAGGCATGGCCCTTTGAGACTATTGTGCATGTAAATCTGTTTTAAAACTCCAATCAGACCACACCATTTCTACAAAAGATCAACTTAGATAAAAATATTACAAGACAGTCCACTACGAGAACCTATGAGAATCTACAATAGAATGACAGAGAACTACATTTTTTCCCTAGAAAAATAATCAAGGCCTAGAGAAGCAAAGGAAATATTTAGATGAAATGTAAATCAAAATTTCTTCCCTTACATTCGGCATAAGTGTTCCAAAAACATCTGAATTATCATAAAGAAACGCTCTAAATTTTGTATTAAAAATTCCAATCGGTGTGCTGGTTGGATGGTCAAAGTATTTCCTTTAGACTATGCTGTATCAAATAAGGGATGGTTACATAATGTGATTTCAATTTCCCAATCTTGAATAAAAATTGTCAACTTTTCTCTGCTACAAAATTTCCCACTGTACACGAAACGCTATTCTCCTGTAGCAGTAGAATACCAATATCCCCATTCCTTTCTCCATTTTGTTAGAATTATAATAGGCCATGGAAGGAGGATTTAATAGGAAAGATCTAATAGACACCTCAAGAATCCATCAAAGCCCTGAAGTCAGATTCATTTTTGAAAGTTGTCATTGGCTAGGATGTTTTGAGAAGTTGAAGGGATGATGAAGCTGCTACGGGATTTGCCTCAAATCTCTAACAATAATAAGGGAATGAGATGATTATTATGGTTAGAGGCCTTATTATATATCTAAATGAGGATATCATTATTATTTTCACTACTCTTCCTAGGGGAGTCAAATGGAGTAAGGAGGAGAGGCCTGAGGTAGTCAGTGTTAAGAAAATATTTTTCTCCAAAATTTACAACCTATGGAGGATAAGAATGGAGTGATAAGATAAATCCTACCACATCCATGGGATGAGGTGGCTCACCATATCCTCAAGTACATTTCTTGTGAGGGAAGTCTCAACATCATTTACTCCTATTATTTTATGCTACTCTAGCAATTAAGGTTTCAATTGGACTTACCTTCCTAAGAGAGACTCAATATCCCACACTTTCTCCTTCAGTCCTTGAAGAATATGATCACAATAGTAAAAAGGGGAAATAATAACTATCTATTTCACCATCGGTATGATTATACTAATAGTTCTAAATACCGTGGAGCACCTACAAAACCCTATCTTCTGGACTGACTTCAATGATATGGATAGGGAATCTTTCTTAGAGACCTAATTAGAACCTAAAATAGTGTTAGAGGAGAAAAACAAAGAAGATGAAACTGAGGTAGGGGCAGAAGAAGAAGTTGAGATAGAAATAGAAGAAGAAACAAATGAAGAACTAGAGGAAAATATAGAGAAAGAGGTACAAGAATAGGAAGAGGTACAAATTTAACTAGAAACAATCATAGAGATAATTGAGACAGGGTTGGCCAAGTTACATTTAGTAGAATCAGAGGCTCAATATATACTAGCACCAAAGGCAGTATCTCAAAAGCCTAAGGAGGATATTAAGACATCAACAATACCAACAAAGAAGAGGAAAAATGGGGAAAATGAGGACCTTGTAGAAGAGAACCTAGAAGAAGAAGTTGTTACTAATTCAACATCCCTGAGCACCCCAACAAAGTCCAAAGTGTGAAAACTAGGAGAACCTCCTATTTATTTTAGGGGAAGGAAAATAAATAGAATAAATATCATTGGAAAACTTCATCCACCATTTCCCACTCCGATTACCATTGAAGAGTCACCTAACCTTAATAAGGAAGAACCTCGAGAGGAAGAAGAACAAAAATTAATGATAACTTCCACATCACTTAAAGGGAAAGTACTACACACTCATCTAGAATGGAAAATCATTGAAGATACAATATTTCCATAACAAACCACAATGCAACAAGAGAAAGTTGTAGAGCTACAAGAGTAGAATACAAAGCTATAAGAGAGTACTACAAAACCACAAGATTAGGATACAAAGCCACAAGAACTAGAAGCTTAACAAAACTCTCTTTTTATTACTCTCAGATTGAGGCAGGGAAGGTGCTCCCTATCCATCTTACACTAGTCCTATTCCTTGAGCCTAAGGAAGAGAGGTGTAGAACTTATAGGTGGATGTAGATTAGAAAACCGAAAGGGGTTTATCATTAGGGGAATTTTGAGGTCCAAAATGGGCCTCCTAAGAAAAATGTACAGACAAAATAAAATTTATAAGAACCAATAGGAATCAAATGTTAGGATATTCTGACACATAGGAAATAGTTAAGAATAACTTAGTCTAGTGTAGAGTTAGGTAAAGTGTGTTTCTTTACCATGTACATTTGTAACCTGTAATCCAACGGTCACGATATGTAGTGATTTGACAGTTATCTCTCACCTCGGTATTAACGACACTTGATCTGTGGCTTAGCACCCGATTGGTCCATGATCTCTATTTAAAGAGCATGGAGGGTCATTTTTCCAGTAACTATTTATGAGAGAAACGTATGTAACTTTTCTTTTTATATTAATAAATTCCCTAAAGTGGTTGCGTTGGCTCAGGGCGTGGACTGTTTCCCTCTTTGAGGGTTTTAACCACGTGATTATACTGGTGTATTGATTTTTGATCTGTTTATGAGCAGCGACCTTTGGTTCTTGATCTACGAAACTTAATCTGTAAATTCCTACATGGTATCAAAGCTATTTTGAGGGCCGCATCCATTGTTGATCAATATCTGAAGCCGGTTTGACTGCATGTGAATGCCATTTTGTAGATCTACTATTTTTGAACTTTTTTTGGCTTGGAGAACTACTCAGTTGTGTCTGGAGCATCTGTTACAATGAGGAATGCCTTTCGTTTCATGTGAAAGGGTTTCTGGCTGCCCAAGTTATGTTAGTTTAGATCTGGAGGTATAAAACATCTATTTTGCAGTTATATTTTTTAATAATTCTGCTTATTTCATTTTTTTTCCTATATTAAGGTTTTATTTCTTTGCCGAATCTATACCCTCTTCTCTGTGTATGCTCTTGGTTGTGCGCCCCATGCGATCTTGGCAAATCAGAAACAAGAAAAATGGATTTTTTTTGCTATGTATGCTCTTTCCCCGCGTCTTTGTGCGATCTCGAGAAATCAAAAATAGTAAAAAAGTGATAGTTGCTGGTAAGGCTAACCGAGATTCTAACATTCTACCGCAAGGCTTTGCATTTCATTTTTTTTCTCATTTTTTGTGCAGGAAAAGGCACGAACACCTCCAATAATAATAATCATCCCCCCTTCCTCCTTTCTAAAATAACATAATCCTTTTACTATCTCACTTGGTGAGGGGTTAGTTTATGAGAATAGAGGTCTTGGGTTCAAGTCTCCTTTTCAAAGCTTCTTTTGCAAAAAAAAAATTTCAAAGGGGCAGAATTATTTTTTAAAAACCTGCACTTCATCCCGTTCTCGCAACTATTCAGCATCTACAACTCAGATTTTGGAAAAGGCATAACTTTTTCATCCGGAAGCCGTTTTTCGAGATGTTTTTTTTTAAACAACCTATTTTTTTGAGATATTTCCATTGGAGTAGTTATTTTCAGCTTTTCTCAGCTTCATTTAAAAAAATAAATAAATAAATGGAAAGTGCATGCCCAGTTATTCTTAACAGCACCAACTATTACCAATGGCTACCTCACATGGTAGATATAATTAGAAGTAAATGTCTTTATAGAATAGCCACAGGACAAGAAACTAAACCTTCCGATGATGATAAAGCTGCTAAATGAGAAAATAAACAAGATCAAGCATGATGGTTGATAGAAATTTCCATCTCAAGATCTTCGATTTCATATCCTTGACATTGACACCCCTGATGAGGCCCTGGAAAAGCTAAAAACTGTTTTTGGCGTTCAAAATCAAATCTGGGCCCACCAACTTGAAAATGAGTTGCTTACTTTGGACCCCAATATTTTCTCCTCCATTGAAGATTTTTTGTCCAAATTTAAGACCCTCCGAATTCTTTTAGAAGGTTGTAAGATCAAAAAGGAAGATAGTAGCCTCATATATTGCATTCTTGCTAAGCTTGGTCCCGCATACTCTATATTTGTTTCTGCCTTCCATTCCACTAGAGAAGCCATCATTTCTTCAGGAACCACCTACAAGAATCCCTCTTTTGATGCCTTTTGTGATTCTTTGATAAGAGAACAAGAAAAAAATTTATACCTTGGTCTTATCACTGCTGGAAACGCTTCTAAGAAAGCCTTAGCAGCCAAAAATCAATCATATCAAAAGAATCCCAAGAAGCAGTATCCAAAAAAATATGGTCCTAAACCAAAGAAGGGCCCTAAGAAATTTCAGCCACAAACTGAAAAATCAAATCACCAAAATAATAAGGCAAATCAAAACAAAGGGAATAAGACAGAGAGACATTGCAACTTTTGCAACCGAGACGGCCATATAGAGTCCAAATGTTTTAAGAATATGGAAGCCTTAGAAGCAGCAATGAAGAAGCACAACATCAATTTGGAGCACTCTTCACCTTCATCTTCAGGCATGGCACTTTCTGCTTCTGGTTGTCAAGCATCAAGATCTGGTTATGCATTAAATGTATCTTCTTCTTCTCCTTCTCATGAGTGGCTCACTGATTCTGGAGCTTCTTACCACATGGCTAAAAATAAATCCATGTTTTCTTCCTTAAATGATTGTAACACCAAACATATTTATGTTGGTGATGATAGATATCTTAGTGTTGTAGGATCTGGAACCATTCATCTAGATAATGGTCAGTTTAATGATGTACTATGTGTTCCTACCTTGTCATGCAACCTTCTATCTGTTTATCAGATAACTCATTCAGGTGAAGGGAAAATAGTAGAATTCTCACCTCATGATGTTGTAGTCAAGGACCTCAAATATCCTAAACATATTTTAGCTACCGGAATTGTTGATGATTCCACAAGGTTGTATAAGTTTGAAAACTTTGGGTCATCATCTCTTCCCTCAGTTTTTGTTGCTCATAAGGATGATGTGAGCAAACTTTGGCATGAGCGATTTGGTCACTTAAACTATTGCTCTCTTCAAATTCTATGTAAGGAAAATATGGTGATGGGCCTTCCTATGGTATCTTGCCGAGATGGTGTTTGCTCCGATGTGTACTCGGAAAACATCATCAGGACATTTTTGACAAACGTGCCTCTTGGCACGCTTCAGCCCCTTTGCAGCTTGTGCACAGTGATTTATGTGGTCCACTTCCTATTGTTTCTTTCTTTGGTTGCAAGTACTTCTTAACTTTCATTGATGATTTTTCCAGACGCACTTGGGTATATTTATTAAAACTCAAAAGTGAATTTTTTAACATGTTCTTGGCCTTCAAGGCCTTTGTTGAGAAACAATCTGGACATCAAATTCTTAAGTTAAGATCAGAAAATGGCGGAGAATATGTTAACAACAAATTTATCAATTTCTGCACTGAGCATGGCATTCAATTGCAACATACTGTTCCATATACTCCACAACAAAATGGTGTAGCTGAAAGGAAGAATCACACCTTAAAAGAAATGGATAATTGTATTCTTCAATCTAAAGGACTTGGTCTCAGTTTTTGGGCAAAAGCCATTAATTGTGCAAATTACATAGTAAATCGCACTCCTACTAAGGTTTTAAAGAATATAACTCTAGAAGAAGCTTGGAGCTCAATCAAACCAGATGTAAGTCACTTTCATGTTTTTGGAAGTGATGCTTGGGCCCATATTCCAAATGCGAAACATAAAGCCTTAGAACCTAAGAGTGAAAAATATATTTTTGTTGGATATTATGAAGATGTCAAAGGATATAGACTTCTTCAACCAAAATCCAAAAATATTATCATTAGAAGAGATGTAAAGTTTGATGAAAATATATCGGCCTCCGAGCCTAGTTCGGTGGGTGTGCCACCTTTGGCCTGTGAGCCTGATTCGACATATGTGCCACCTCTCTCTCTCTCTCTCTTCTATTTTTAATAGCATTCCTTCTAGTTCAAATTATGATAGCGAGGATGAAAATACTCATCCATCTCATGCAATTGTTCCTTATACTCCACTGCTTCCAATATGGGTCCGCTCTACTCGGAATGCAGCAGGTTCTCTTGCAGGTGACCCTGCTGATCGACGATGTACACGTTCTCAGTTCGAAAGAGCTTCTTCCTTATTGGATCAAGTTCCAGAAATCTTTGAAGAAGCCTCCAGTCATCCAGATTGGGATGAAGCTATGAATGAAGAGTATTGTTCCTTATTGGCAAACAATACTTTGGATCTTTTTCCTCTTCCAAAAGGTAGAAAACTTGTCAGATGCAGATGGGTTTACAAAGCAAAGTTTGGACCAGATGGAAAAGTGGATAGACGTAAATCTTGTCTTATCACTAAAGTTTTTTCACAAGTTGAAGGCATTGACTATACTGAAACCTTCTCCCCTGTTGCCAAAATGAATTCTATCCGCCTTGTTCTTTCCCTTGCTACCTCCTTTAAATGGGAAGTCCATGTTATAGCATCATTTCTCACCTTGACATGATTTATGATTGCTTCATGGCTTTATGGGCACCCATTCCTACAGACTTGGACAAATTCACTTAAAAACAGTGGAAAATCCTCCATACGCGACTATGCCCGTGTTTTTCCGCGTGTATACGCGAGTACGGCTAGACTTTTCCGCGTATGCCATTTTAATGATTAAAAAATATATAAAAATCCCTAATTTCGCGCTGGGTTGATGGTTACTCAGGTAGTTCAACCACCCCAGCCCGTGGCCAACTGTTTCCAACTGCTGAAACTACTTGGAGGGACTATAAAAGACCTCATATGTATGGCCTAAGGGAGAGAGAGAAAGTATTGATATTATACTCTGTTGGTTCCCTATCCAAGTCTGATTCCCCGTGCCTCCTGCACTTTCCCAGTTCATTTAAGGAAACCCTTGTTTCCTTGAGATACACATCCCTTTATATGTTATCTCGTATGCACCTGTTTGGAAGGAGTCTTAGCGAGGCAAGGGCTGGACGGATCCGGACGACGGTCTGCGAAGGCCTTGGAAGGATCGGGTGATCTCTCCACTTAATTTTGTACGTACTATTTTATAATACAGAAGTATCATGCTGTTCCCGAAATAAACGTGTTAGTGTATGCTTTAATGTATGAATAATATTTGTTATACAAGCATTCATTATGATTTATTTAATGTTTTATATGAATCACACTAACATATAGAGTAGAAATATACTGTACAACTTGTCCTTTGTGATGGTTTCTTCTTGCATTTCAGGTTAAGGAGGAAGGACGGTTGCAGGGAGTTTGAACTCCACGTGGATCTACTTCAAACGTAGGACCAACGGGTAAACCTCTCATTCTGCTCTATGTAGTTTTTATGAATGTGCATGATCGTGTGGGTCTCTGTTAAGTAGTACGCCCATGCTCTGTGGAGGTTGAATCCCAACCAACCTCTAGGGTGTTAATTCCCCGAAACAGAACTGGCGACTCCGCTGGGGATCACATTTTTGTGATTCTCCTGTTGGGTTGTTTCAGCTGTTTGGTAGGTTGCCAACAGTTTTTTCTGTCTTTTACAGTCCAGTTTGCTTTCTTGCAGTCAGTCTGAAGCTTTGATATCTTTCCCAGGCTTGTAATTTTTATTTTTCATTATCTTTCTTTGTATACGCCTTTTTTCTTGCACACAGTCACGTATACCCGCGAGTTTGTGTAGAAGGAACCGCGTATACGCGAGTTTCCCTCAACACAGACGCGTATACACGCCTGTTGCATAACTGCAAGGTCGCGTATACCTAGGATGAATTTGAAATTTTAAGATTCTGGTGTTTTTGGTCTTTTCTGGTTGTGGAGGCCTGTGTCTGCAGAGTCTCTATACTTACTGGAGTGTGACAGAAGTGGTTTCAAGTCTTGTTTCTCTTTCGTTTGTCCGAAAACTGATCTTTTTGGCGAACTGTTCTTGTTGGTACAAGCACTCCTGGATTGAGTTCCAAGATCGCTTTCTGAGTGTTCTTGGCTGTTCTGATTTACCAGAATAGAGAGCTTCTGCTCACTGACTCACTCCTATCTTTGTGTTGTGCTTTGCATTGCGTTCTTTGCTTTGTTTTCGATTGGTTTTCTTGAGTTTCATAAGCTAGGGTTTTGTTGCAATTTTCGAAGAACTTTTCTTGTTTCTTTGGAGTTTTGTGTTGCAACGAATTTGCACTATTTCTCTTGGCTGTTTGATTGAGTTTTAGTCTTCCATTGCTCTTATTGATCTTGCTATCATTAGCTTTATAAGGTTTGGGGGCATAGTTGAAGTTTATGCTTGAAATTCGGTCTCGTTTTGGCTTGGATTGGGATAGTTGTTCTTGGTTTTTTTGAAGCTCTTGTTTTATAAAACTAAAAAGCCCAAAAACATTTGTTTTGCTTTTTGTTTTTGCATATCAAAAACTCAAAAAACATTGTTTCTTGTTTTTGTTTTTGTTGTTGCGTTTTCATTTTCGTTTGGCTTCATCTTTTGAGACGTTAGTGAAGTTTCTTGCTTCTAGTTTTCAGCTTGATTTTGAGGAGAGGTTGTCTTTTGATTTCTTCTTCTTCTTGTTGAGTATTTTGGTGTCTTATATTAAGAGTTCTTGTTTGCAAGAATTGGCTTTCTGGATATCAAAAAGATGAGTTAAAACTGAAGGATCCTTTTGGGAAATTTCATCTTGTTTCAAGGGACTTTTTACATCTTAGAATTTACATGCTAGTGGTTATTTGCATTAAGTGCATTGAATCATTTAGTTAGCTTCTTAGTTTTTGTGAGTGTGAGTTTGTAATTCGAAAAGAAAAATACATTTTTTAGTCTCGTAGAACTTACATAGAAATTGCTCTTCATCGAAAGACAAAGAAATGCATGTGCATGTAGTCAGGTTTTTATTAATTTCTTTTGCGTCAGAACATCATTGGTTTCAACTCCATATCCTTGTGACTTAATACAACAGCCCTTAAAACAAGCGATTTAATCTAAAATCAACTAGCAAAGTTTTATTAAGTGTCAATCACCAACTAGCTAGGTTGTAGGGCCTTGGAATAGGTGAGAGGAGAGTTAACTCTCCAAGGCCGCTCAAACAAACATAGAAGTTGATTAATTGAGCGAAATCCAACTCCGTGAGGTGGACTGGGAAAGCTCTCATCCGAGAGTCGAGCGCGAGGGGAAGTGAAGGTTAAGAAGAGGGATACCCCCCCTCCGATTAGCTGAATCTAACCTCAAGACCGTTCCGCCCAGCTTCTGATACGGATTGGTGTCCATAGTTGCTGTTCCTAGGTTCCACACAGGTGACTGCGGGGGGGAATACCCGTGGTACCTGAGGCGGACGTCGCATCACTTCCAGCAGTACTTCTGGGGGGTGCCCTTGCGAAGCTTGGGTGCTTGAGCCGGCAAAGGCTGTTGTTAGGAGGTCGGCGTAACTGTTTCTGATACCTTCGCTAGTTGTTATGGGCCCTAATCATCCCAGACTGCTTTCGGAAGGTCCTATACTTCGCTTTCCTGTATTTTGGTGTCCGGTCCTCATCACCCGGAGCGGAAATACTTGGAGGCTGTTTGCTTGCTGTTTCTCAGGGTTTTTGATTTTAGTGAGTGCTCTTTGCTCCTATTTTGCCTAGCTTTTCACTTTTCTTGAGTCTAATATAATAAATTTGTAAAAGTGGCTGATCAAGCGCCTCGACGTTCGAGGAGAGTCCGGGGGTTATCTCCCGAGAGTTGAGAGCCTTCTTCGAGAAGGCGTAGGAGCGATCTAGCAGGTGGTTTTCACCCTGTAGAGTCTGACGCTGTGGAGAGAGATCCTCCACTTAGGTCTGAAGGTTTCGTTGCTGATTCCGGTGTCGGTTACGAGAGGAGCGTTCCGCTCACCTCGAGAGTATTGTTTCCTCAGGAGGAAGATTTTCAGATAGAAGATATACCTGAGCCTGCAGCTACAGGTCCATCTCCTCTTCCTCTTGATCATCCGTTTGTTATTCAGTACGTCGGACCGGAGTCTGAGAGACCGCCGGATCTTCCATATCTTTCTTATCTTTCGATAGCCACGAATGGGAACGCGGCTTCTACCGTGAGTGCTGCGGGCATTCAGACCCCTGCTTCTGTCGAGGCAGGGGGCACTCTTGCTCTATCTTCGAGTGCTTCTAGCACTGCTATGTTTGGCTCTGGGTTCACCCAAGCATATGCTTCTCAATCTGGTCCCTTTGTTTCAGGGATGTCCATTGCTGGAAATCCCTCTTTTTCCTTTACCGCCGGTGCAGTTGGATCTACGCCCATGTCCAACATGGCTAGTGGATCAGCTTCTTTTCAGGGTTTCCCCTTTGGGACTGGGCATATTCCTAGTCCCAATCCTTCTTTAGGGTCGTTTCCTTTTACGTCCCAGACCCAAAGTTTCAATCCTTGGGCTCAGGGGCCAAGTTCGACTGCTTTTATGGGGTGGAATCCTATGTTTGCAACGTCGGGAGCAGGGAATCAGTTCATCGCGAGTCATCCAGGGAATGCTTCTTTCCCTGCATCGAGTGCTTATCAGTCTTTTTCCACTTTATCTAATGCATGGAACCCCTATCAGGGGCTTTCCTCTTCAGTCAATACTTCAGCGGGGGGAACTAGCCTGGGTTATGGTAACTCGGCGTGGGGAGGAGGTTCTTCTCCGTTTTCTACGGGTCATTTCTGGCAGCCTGGTGCCTCATCAAATCCAGGCTATTCTTTTCAGAATGTGGGAAATCCATCCCATCAAGGATGGAATTCTCAGGCTCCGCCGCGATTACCATTTCTGGCAACGTTAAACTTGCCAGATTTGGCGAAGTTAACTAATGACCCGATTCGGTATAGTCCGGGGTGGCCTCCGGTTCCAACCAAACTTCCTTCAGACATTCCTAAGTTTGAAGGTAAGAATGGTGAAGATCCGGCGGACCACGTCACCACATTCCACTTATGGTGCTCATCGAACTCTCTGATCGATGACTCGATTAGATTGAGATTATTTCAGCGCACCTTAACTGGAAATGCCACCAAATGGTATATAGAGCTCACTGGGGGCAGTTTCGCCACATTTGGAGAACTGGCTGTCACTTTTCTTAACCATTTTCAGTTGCCCGTCAGATATGAGGCTGGGACCGAACTCCTGGCTAATTTTAAGCAGGATGAGGCAACTCACATTTATGATCATATTCAGGAATGGAGGAGAAGGAAGAGGCTTATCAAAGCCCATATTCCAGGTGAGTTCCTTCTCGAGTGGTTTTTGAAATCGCTTCAGTCAGATATTTCAAAGGATGTATCCATGTCGGGGGTATATTCCGAGGAGCAGGCCATCTTTAGGGCCCAGCAGTTAGAGTTGATCTATTCTCAGTCTGGCATGCTTTACAAGTATTTGCCTAATGCTCCTCGCTCCAAATTGGATCTATCGAAACCCAAACCTGGTCCGCATGGTGACGGACTTGTCGGATCGGTCGGTAGTAGTGCAGCCAGCCTGCTTTCTCAATTACAGCAGTTGTCTTTACAATCTGCTCCTTCTAGTCAGGCTGTGCCTGCTGATTCTTCACCTTCCCAGTCTTTGTCCATTAATGCTGTCCAATCTTCTGAACCCAAAGGAAATCAACAGTCCGATGGGAAGAAGAAGGGACGTAATAACAAGAAGAAGGGCAAGAATGGGAAGGGAAATGCAAATAAGACTAACGAGCGTGTTGGTGAAGGGAAAAAGGAGAAAAAGAAAGTTAAGTTTCCGTGCAAGCTTTGTGCTGGAGACCATCTCACGCATCTTTGCCCGAAAATTCAGGATGCTCAGCGCCTGTTATCTCAGCAAGGTTCTTCTAGTTCCCAGGCTGTGCTAACAAACCCTTTTCCCCAAGGGCAGCAATTAATTGCTGGCGCAAATCAAAATCCTGGGGCTTCCTCTGGAGGTCCTCAGGAAGGGGAAATTCCATCGAATATCTTTATGATGAGTGCTCACGTGGATGTCGCTACGAGATCCCGTGATTATGGCGGAGAGGAATCTTCAAAAGCTAAGGAAGTTCCTGATGCTACTGAGCCGCTTCACATCACGAAGCCAACTGTTGAGTCTATGCCTCGGATGCCAAAAGCATCTTCTAAGCGGTCAACGATTAATCCGAACGTGAGGGCTGCCCAGAACTACTCGATTGTAGAAGATCTGGCGCAGAGTCCTTGTGCTATGTCAGCTTTAGAGGTACTCCGGTCTTGTCCGGCTCAGCGCAGTGCTTTGCTCACTGCCATTGGGGCTATTGATCCGAAAAATTCTCTTCTGATTACTTTTGATATGAATAATTTTAAGAAGAGACTTCCTCATCATATGGCCTTCCATATTAAATCATCGTATCGGAAGACTAATATCTTTCGCACGGTTGTTGATGTGGGTGCTTCTACTTGCGTGATGTCTCTCGCATGCTGGAAGACACTTGGATCTCCCAAAGCTGTTCCATCTAGCACTATTCTTACTGCATTCGATGGTCATTCTCATAGGCCCCATGGTATTGTCTCGGCTTTGCCCATCTGTGTTGGGGGCAAAACCGTTAACATAGAGGTTGAGGTAGTAGATGCAGCCTTGGACTACAACCTTCTGTTGGGGAGGAACTGGATATATGATATGGATGCTATTGCATCCTCACTATTTCGAATAGTATGTTTCCCCCACGAAGGGAGGATAGTCACGGTGGATCAACTGGACTGTCCTCCTATAGACCTGGATGTGCCTCCTGACTCATCTGTTCCTAAGTTGGATAATACCAAGGCGCCTATCGAGAATTTAGGAGTGGGAATGTATTCTTCCCTGATGGGTTCTTTTGATCTTCCTCCTCCTAAGGTGTCTATTAATGCTATTTCATCCTCCAAGGCTCCCCTTCAAAGAGAGTTCTTTCGAACTCATTATTTTTCGGACCCTTGGACCTTACCTTCCCCAACTGCCACTTTGGAGGAAGGGCGAGTGGGTGGAATGGCATTCCCGATTTCTGCAGCTGAGATTGCATATCAGTCTGTTGTTGACACTGCAGAGTCTGATCCAGCTCCTCTTTCGCCGGAAGAGTTGGATGGTGATGTGGCTCCGGCTTGGACGCTTACTTCTTCTTCTGCCCGGGATTGTCTAGATACCACTCTTCCATCTGAAGAGGCCATCCTGGAAGCAATGACAGGTATAGAGAGACCGTGGGATGACTTGCATCATCGGTCTTACTTCCTACCTGACTTGAGCGAAATCGAAGCTAGTTTTCCAAGTCCTCAGTCTCCTGGACCTGTTCACCCAGTCTTGAGCCCCTTAGCACCAGCACAGGTTTATGCTGAAGGGAACATGGCTGTGATCTCTCCGACTATCCCGGTGAACATCTCCGGGAATCCCAACATTATTGAGAACGTTTTCATTGGAGCTGAATGTTCCCGTGAAGAAGTTCAAATCTATACCGAGCTCTTCAAAGAGTATAGGGATGTTTTTGCTTGGTCTTATGAGGAAATGCCTGGCATAGACCCATCTATCGTCCAGCATGAGATCGAGACGTATGAAAACGCTAAGCCGGTCAGGCAAAAACTTCGTCCGGTTAATCCTAGGAAGGCAGCAGCTATCAAAGCTGAAGTTGAAAAGCTGCTTAAGGCGGGATTCATTTTCCCGGTTCCTCTGACTGAATGGGTTTCAAACCCCGTTCCTGTTGATAAAAAGCAAGGAACAATTCGAGTGTGCATCGATTTCAGAGACCTGAATAAGGCGTGTCCTAAAGATAATTACCCCACACCCTTCATTGATCAGATTATTGACGAGTGTGCCGGTAACGAAATTTTCTCCTTCATGGACGGTTTTTCTGGTTATAATCAAATTACTATCCGTCCAGAAGATCAACATAAGACCGCATTTATTTGTCCCTGGGGTACGTTTGCATATAAGAAAATGCCTTTTGGTCTTAAAAATGTTGGAGCTACTTTTCAGCGGGCCATGTCTTATGCCTTCCACGACATCAAGAAAATTATTGAGGCATACTTAGATGATCTAGTTGCTCATTCTCGAAAGAGGATGGATCATCCAAGTCACCTCCGGCAAATATTTGAAAGATGTCGTTTTTATAAAATTCGTTTGAATCCGAACATGTGCGTTTTCGCGGTAACATCCGGTCGGCTGTTGGGATTTATCGTGTCTAGGGAAGGGATAAGGGTAGATCCCTTCAAGGTTGAGGTAATACTTCGGTTGCCTCCCCCGTCTTCAATCCGTCAGCTTCAAAGTCTCCAAGGGAAGTCTAACTTTCTTCGGAGGTTTATCGTTAACTATGCTGAGATTACAAAGGGATATATGAGATTGTTGAAGAAAGGAGTTCCTTTTCTTTGGGACGACTATGCTCAACGCTCATTCGATGCCTTGAAAAAGGCATTGACCTCTGCTCCTTTACTGAGTCCACCCGATTATAGGAGATTTTCTTTTGTATCTCGCTATAGCAGAATCTACCATTGGTATGGTTCGGTTTCAGGAGGATGATCTCGGTTGAGCATGTTATGTACTACCTTACCGAGGATCGGTAGGACCCGAATCGCGATACACCCCGATAGAAAAATTAGCCTAAGCAAAGAAATTATGCCGTGGAAATACTCCGGCATTATATTATTCTTCGCAAAACTTGGTGTCTTGGCATAAAATGCCGCTAATCCATTTTTCACACCGTTGTGCGAGTGATTGGGGGCAAATATAATAGATGGATTGTGATATTATAGGAATTCGATCTAGAGTTCATGTCTGCCAAATCCAAGAAGTCATTAGTCTTTGCGAAATTGATCTCCGAGTTGCCTTGTGGGGAGGAGATGATTTATGATGAGTCCTTTCCGGACGAGCACTTGTTTTTAATCTCTCCACAAGATCCTTGGTATGGGGATATCATTGTGTATCTCCAGACTGCGAAGTTTTCCTCTTCTTTTTCGAAAGATGAGAGCGTCGTGCTTGCCACTTAGCTAAAAGTTATCTGATTATTGGTGATGCTTTGTACCGTCGAGGGGTTGATTCAACTAAGACGTCGCTTAACTTTCGAAGAAGCCAGGCTGGGGCTCAATGATTCTCAAAGGGAGCCTGTGGGGGTCACGATCGTGGCTTGCGCGAGCCTTAAGATTTTGCGTGGCCGGCTACTGCCCCTCGATTTTCAAAGATCGTATTGAATCGGTCAAGAAGTGTCATCTCTTGTCGTGTGTATACTCGAAAATGCGCGCTCATCCACTCCGCTTTTATTTTCCAAATAAGTATCGTTGAACCTTCACAAAGTGGGGTATGGATTATACTACTTGTAACCCGCCTTCGGCAAAAGGTCAGGCACATTATCGTAGCAGTCGACTACTTTACGAAGTGGGTCGAGGCTATGCCTACTTTTTGGGAACGATGGTGAGACTGCAGCTCTTTTCTTCTTCAACCAGGTTATCGCTCGTTTCGGTATACCTAGAGAGATTGTCCCTAACCATGGCAGTCACTTTCATAACAGTATGATGGCTGAGTTGGCTCTTAAATTGGGTTTCTGGCAAGAGCATTCATCTCCATATTATCCTCAGGCCAATGGGCAAGTGGAAGCCGTAACAAGTCCTTGAAGACAATTCTTCAACGGACGATTGATAAACACAGATCCAACTGCACATTATGCTATATTCCGCACTCGGCATACAGGACGCCGGGGCGAACCGGTGAATCGGCTTTACTCCGTTTCACTTAGTCCACGGGGTGGAATCCGTATTTCCCATTGAATGCGAGATTCCTTCCCTTAAATTAGCTGTTGAGCTTCTTCCTGACACTTCTAGTCTGGCAGAGCGGCTTCTTCATCTGGAACATCTTGATGAGCAGCGTCGAGATGCCGCCACGTTTAATGAAGCGCATAAAAACCGAGTCAAAGTTCAGTATGATAAGGCGGTTAAGCCTAGGGTCTTTTCCGAAGGTGACCTTGTTTTGCTCTATGCCCAAGAAAGCTGCCTTGGGGGCAGGAAAGTTTAAATCGATGTGGTATGTGGCCCCTATATCGTCAAAAAGGTCCTAAGAAAGGACATATACCTTGCTTGACTTCGAAGGAAAGAGCTGCGCCTGAGCCTCAAATGGGCTCTATCTGAAGAAGTATTATGCCTAGGTTTTGGCCCTGCATTTTGCTTTGTATATAGTAGGTTTTTTGCTTTGTACATATCTCTGTTTGATTTTCGATTTTTGATGAGATGGTGATGTTTTTTTATCCGCTTGGCGTGCTGTGTTGATGTCATGATTCATTTTGGTTTCGCCGATGGTGTGCAAGATAACACCCTAACTTAGTTTCCAAGTTTGGTGTTTGTTTATCCTTCCGGCTACCGTTGGTATCAAGAGGGTCCGCATTGTCCCGCGTCTACCAACGTGAAAGGCATCACACCGTAATTCATCTACTCTCGGAGGCAATATCTTTGGGTGTTGATTCGTTGGTATTTTTCTTGGATTCCCAGCTGGTGGTGTCGCAGTTGAACAACACTTATCGGGTACGAGATCCAATTTTATTATGATTGTTCTTGAGGGTACGTTTGTCACAAAGGTCATTTCAATTTTTAACACTCATTCATATTCCTCGGGCTGACAATTGGTTTGCTGACTCATTAGCTAATCAAGCATTGGATTGGCACATTAATCATTCAATACAATAAAATCTTAATCATAAAAAACATCATACATTTGATACATTTATCACATCACATCAAAAATCGCTGTATATAGATCATCACTATGTCAAAAAACTTTACAAAATTTTGGATCCATCAATGCCGTACAAAACTTGGGCTTATGCCCCATCATGTTCAAGCCAAAAATAATATACAGTCATCTAATATGTAAAATCTCGTCTACTTCCGAGGACCCCGCCTTAAGTTGCCTCCTGATGTTACATCACCGCAAGGGCTGTCACCCAAGGAACGCCTAACCTGGGCCCCGGGTACTTCCTACAACCCGTTCGGGATTCGCTCGCAAGTCTCACAACAAATGAGGGATTTAAGGCCGGGACAGAAGAAGCTCGCACGGGGTTCGGAATCACTTGGTTGACCATTGCTCGCTTACCTTCATGTATTTGTGACGTGCTAGGCCCTCGTAGATCTAATCAATCTTAATATCTGAAACATGATCATTTTTTGTCAGTCATTATGAATCCAATCCAAAAACATGTTTGTTTTTTCATTTTTCATACATATTTGAAAAAACCAAAAAAAATCATATAAGTTAAAAATTTTGAAAAAACTTACCGACTGCTCCCCATGCTGCACCGGGTGGAAGTACTAGATCTAGATCTCCTCGGAAATCCATCCCGGCATAGGGATAGTCATCTACTGCGATGATCTGTTCTCTCCACCATAAGAAGAACTCATCATCCCGGGTAGTTCGGGGTACCTCGCTGCCCCCCAGTCTCTTCATCATGCCCCATTTCAACGGCGATTCTGGGTCCCGAGGGCCGCCGATAGTTGAGATGACTTTGGGTCTCAAAGCCGAACTCTCTCGAAGAAGAATGTTGTCAAAATGGTCCCATAGCCAAAGTTTTTTGTCTTTGTTTGGCGAATGGAGGTCAGCTGTTGTTTCATGTTCTGTAGCAGGGCAGTGCACCAATCGTAGACGTGAATCAAACACTCTACAGCTATACTCATTTGCGTCCTGGACACCTGATGTAGTGAGGCAGATCCTGCCACTCTACCGATGGTGAATAGGAGGATCTTTATGTGCAAGTCCCTGATATCTCTGATTGCAATCTGTGTGCCAACTTTCTTGGAATTTTCTACGCAATAGATTTGGACATAGTCCTCCACGGTTAACCCTCCCAGGGGCTTTCCGTGCAGATCCACTGGGTCTCCCCTCCTGGAGAGTCCAGTGATGAAGTATATATCTTCCACTTCTATGCGTAGTGGCATTTGATCAATGATGAAGCAATTCTGATCTGGCTCCCAGTAATTTACCAGCATTTCAAGCAATCTCACATTACTTTTCATATTGGGCATTTTGAAAAATTTGAATAATCCACAATTTCGGAGGACATTTTGTGCCGCGCGATCCTGCATGACCTCTTGGTCTATTGCGTTGTGCTCACGTTCCCTCCAAGAGATAGTCATCCTGAAAAATTTAAATCCACCTTCTTACGTGGAGATTTGCATGAAGAAATCTACATGGAACAACCCCCTGGCTTTAGCCAAAAATACTCCAGCCTTGTTTGTCACCTTAGGAAGTATCTCTATGGTCTCAAACAAAATCCTCGGGCTTGGTATGCCAAAATGTATAGATTTCTCTTAGATTATGGTTTTTCTAGGTGTCATTCTGACAACACTGTCTACACCAAGAAGGTGGGTAATTCCTTCACCATCCTTGTTCTTTATGTTGATATCCCAAAATGGGTATGCAACAATACATGAACACAATAATGAAAGAGAAGTGATACATCAACACATAAAATTTAAGAAGGTCCAAATAGCCATCATAGCAGCAAATTTATACAAATCCTTGAGGAAATAATCACTCAAGTCAAGCAAAACAAGCCTCAAGAGAACATGTACATGGAAAATGAAGATCACTGCTATATAGAAAATGCCCAAGGCTATGACAATGCAGTTTTATTTGAGAGAACTGCTACTGGAATATGTCAATACATAGATATGGAAATATACAACTCATACAATTTTTGGAGTGAAGATCTAAACTCCCAAATACAATTTCAAGCCAATCCTAGAAGGATTTCCTAAAATATGCAAAATGGTAAAAATGTCGGAGTGCAGCCCTAGGGCTGAGTAGTAGCTACAACTCAAGAACTGGATGGATATGGCTGAAGATGATACATAAGATGAATAAACCTCGTCCAATGGATCTTCCAAGTGAAAGGCTAATCCTAACACTAAAGATCTCACCCTCCAACACACACTACAACCCTCACTACAAATGCTCACTGAAAATAACGCAGTCAAGGAGAGGGACTGCATTGTAAGAGATAGAAAATGGGTTGGCCAAGTGCCGAGATCTGAAATATGCTCCAAAAGTTTCCTCACTGATCTCCCAAAGGAAAGAAAGCTTCCTCCTTTGAAAAACAAAATCTGGAAGTGGTGTTTGCTAACACTGGAAAATTGTACAGCAGAAGATGGCATCAATTAATGTCGAGCCTAGTCATTTATAGGACAGGAATACATTATGGAATCAAGAAGTATTTAAAATCTCTAAGTTTTTGAGAAAATTAGATCTAAAATAGTCATAAATTCTCAAATGCACGCTTTATCCTTTGAAAAGAGCGCCTTCTATGCGCACTAGAGCCCGATAAGCACGCATTCATGGAAGTAGAAAAAAGTCACTTTCCAGGACCAGAAGCAAGCAAAGGACAATTTCTCCTTATGTGAAAGCCACCTAAGGATAGCACCAACACCTTCTTAGACATGATGTGAGCCCACAAAAGCATATTTGAGCACACAATGGAATCACACCTCTCCCTTGGGTCACCATCCATCATGTACCAAGGGAGGGAAGGAGGATTTGAAACTCACCTATATAAACCCACCAAGAGATGAAAAAATGGTGATCACAAGGTTATTCTAGCCAAAGTTTCCCAAGCAACACTAGCATTGTGTGTGACCCAGATTTGGAGCTAAAGAGGACTCAATATTTGGCCACCCAACATCTTAGTCCACCACAGTAGAGAGAGAGAGAGAGTTAGACTGCATCAGAGGCAGAAATTGAAAGACAAACATCCTTACATCGAGACCTAGAGCCATTGCCTAGGGGCCCTTTGGCAAGTGGGTAAGATTTTATTTTATTTCGAACATTGAATAAGAAGAGGCCATCGAGCCATCGTTTGCATTATTACTATTTGGAACTCTCTATATAGCTTCTATTGTGTTTTTAGTTTTTGTTTTTTAACTAGAGCATACTTCAACATATTATTTCATTTAACTTTTATTCTTTTGAGCTCCCCCCACATACTTCATAAAACCAATAGTTTAGAGAGTAGACCACACTCTCTAAGCTCATGTGATTTCATACACCCGTGTGTCGAATCCACCACAATAGGATTGGCGACTCCACTGACGTGTTTCAAGTTTATGTGGTTGTGCCATCTTTTGCAGGAGACCCTTTGTCTATGCCGGATTGGAGCTGACAGTCCTCTAACCCATCTTGTAGTCCCTAGACTCACTGAGGTGACAGACTGAAGAAGGAAGCTCCTAATATTTTACTTGCAGGATTTTTGCACGCAGTTTTTTCACACAAAGGCGCATTGCGTGTGTTCAGGGGTGACCTATGCGCAGGAAGGCGCACATGTCAAGGGTTTTTACGCGCAAATTGCAGAGATATTTTTTTCTCCCTATTTTCTGCATTTTTTCTACTTGTAAGTGTGTTGGGTAGCCCCTAATATATCTGCCAACACCTGTGTTGATACCCCACAGCTTTTGAGAACTCATTTTTTGCTACTTTTGTAGGAATTTAGTTAGTTTTCATTTAAGTTGGTTTTTGCAAAAAGTGTTCACATAGTTTAAGTAGGGGGAAAATTAACCATTTCTTTCCAAAAAATTTATGCTTTTTGCACATTCTGGTATGCACACTTAGCTTAAATAGTCCAATTAAGTGGCTCATGACCACACATACATAAGCTAGTGTAGAAATTGTTTAGTTTAAATTTCAATTTTTTCATTTAGGAAATTGTGGGACTAGGATTGAATCACCAATTAGAGCAAGTAATCTCTGCTATCTTTGCACCATTTGGTGACCCTAGACAAGCATATGAACACTCTACATTTGTGATTCGCCATCTCCCTTTAGTCACTCAGATAGACTAACTAGGAGGTTTTGGAAGCGACCCATTATCCGCAAATTCTTTACATTTGAGCAAGGAACAACGTCACATAGTTTAACTAGGGGACTTTTGTAAAGGATCACCGATATCCATATGTTCAAATTATGAGATTTTTCACCATACGCTCACACACATTCACCCACTAAGAAAATAAAGCCACCTAAAAGTAACTTAAACCAACTCACTAAATTCTCCCCACAGGGGCCAAAAGAGAAATTATAGATTAAGTTAGGATCAAGTGGGTAGGCATCCAATGAGCCACCTTGATCACACTTCACATTGAAACATATAAGTTGTGTTTTTAGGGAGCTTTAAAATCCACCTATCATCCCATGGAAAAGAAAACCCGAGCACAGCATAGACCTGATTTAGAGGGGGTTAGGCTTAGGCACAGTGCGTGCGGTATTAGTTGGGGCTACCTGACCCGGCTGATACTCAGTATTGTTAGCTGACTACCAAGAATCCCAAGACTCCAACGCTCACATGGGAAGGTGGTTCTTAGTGGCCAAAACTAAGGCATCCTTTACCCTATAGGTGACAGTGCAGGAAAGTGCCAAACCCTCTACCCTTATCTTGGTTGATTCTCTTCGGCTACCTAGGGGTGTCGCCAGCTCTTACGGGACATTGTGCCAGCACTCACAAGAAATCCTCTCAAGGCCCAGTTACTTTTGAGTGTGTGAGGACGTATTAAGTCTTCTAGGATTTTGAGTATCATGCGCAAATGAAAAAAACCATTTTTTGCTTGATCAATCACATAGACTAAGTTAAAGGAAAATTCATTTCATTTTCTCTTTGTTTTATGTATGTGGCCATAAATTTTTCGTGATCACAGACTCGATCCCCTCAATTTTTTTTTTCCAAAAACTAACCTATTCGACACCCAAATGGTTCCAACGGAACCTCATCGGTCCAGGCATCTTTTGGACCTGCCCCCATTATCGAGAGGGGTTCTAGGTCTTTCGTTGTTTAGGCGTCAAAGACGGAATGTTGCCATAGTGGTTGGTTCCTCCTTTCTAGGAGCAACCTTAGTTGGGAGCCCTAGTTCGTCTCCCAACACCACACCACACACCACTCCCCCCTCATCCAAAGGGGGGCAAAGGAGTGCATCCCATATAGGAAGCCAGCTGAATTCACAACAGGGTATGCCATAGACTAACCCTTGTTCTAACCAGAACCTCATGTCTTCACACGTTGGCATGGTGTCAACCTCCCAGTCACCCTTCTTAGTAGCATTAAATCTACCAGATTTGAGCAAGCTCACTACTGACCCCATCGCACATAACCCCAATTGGCCTCCCATGCCCACGAAGCTCCCTTCAGACATACCAAAGTTTGAAGGCAAGTAAGCAGAAGACCCAGGAAATCATTTAATGACCTTTCACCTATGGTGCTCATCGAATAGAATCATAGACAATACTATTCGATTGAGGTTGTTTCAATGCACTCTTACAGGAGTGGCCGTGAAATGGTACGTAGAGCAACCCCCTACTTCACATAGAACCTTTAGTGCCTTTGCTACCACATTCCTCGCATACTTTCAGTTACCCATTCACCACGATTCGGGAATGGAGTTACTGAATCATTTTAGGCAATCCCCCTCTACCCATATTTCAGAACATCTCCATGAGTGGAGACAGCACCATGGCTTATGCAAAGCTCAACTCGACGACTGAGTCCTTTTATATTTATTCTTGAAACCTCTAACAACGAAGATTTCAAAGGATGTGGTGCAACGTGTTAACTATATCAGACCCCAGCTAAGTTTTTGGCGAGCCATCCCGTGCTTACCTTCCAAGTTTCCCTCCTTTCGCTTTGAAAAGCCTTTTATTGCCTATCATTCAAAAACCACATTTCAAATGGTCAAAACCCACAATTGAAAATATAAAAGTTTGGCACCTTTCAGCCTTTGCCCTCCCCGCCATCTCTCTACTTAACCCAGGAACTAAACCATACGCTAGACCCAAAAACGCTTTCCATATATGCCCATCGGGTGTGCCTCTAGCCATCCGATTAAACGCAGATCAACGCATCGTATCCATTTGCTCTTGTGGTCCCCACGCCCGCGCCCATTACAAAATCCACCCGGTTTCCATCGCACAGCCTTTGGAGGGCAGGCGGTATTCCGCTAAACGCAGCGATTCCATTGAACGATGGACACGCGTCCCAGTGTACGCCGGCAATACCACCCCCTATTGCACATTATCTTCCAGTCAAAGTCGTAGTGCGATATTGATAATAACCATCCAATCTTGAGAGCTCAATCTAATGGCTATCATTCTCCGGAGTTGTACGAATTCTAGTTCCCGTGTAAAGTGTCCCGGGTCCACCATTTCATTTCTCTACAGCTCATTCCCAACCGTGGATCCCATTATGAAATCGTGCGGCCCAGATCGTTCAGTCAACTAATTTTTGACCAGGTCTCCCTCCATGTCATTGTTCCACGCGTCAATCACTCTACTCCCCCACCATTCATATGCTCCATACATATATTATGTTTTGGTGTTTCACGTAGAAATCTCTGATCAGTCCAACCGCCATCGTCCCGCTGTGTTTTCACCGCCACCGTCCATTCTCCCACCATGTTATTACACCGCTTCATCACATGACTATCTCCATTGCATTACCACCCACGTGCATTTGTTTTCCTAACAGGTTTGTGGATTTTTGCAGGGTTTCTAATGACAAAGAATGATCATAATTTGCAGCCTCAATTAAATAGGTTGAATGCACCCCAAAGGATCATTCAGCAGGTACAGAATTGTGGAACAAATATCTGGGAAAATATGCGGATAATACTTTTATTTAAGGAAGTAGGATGGGTATTTATCAAACCCCGCAGAGAAATTCAAAGAGGGCAGGTTCTAGTAGATGAAAAAATTAATGATGCCATAAAGAATACCAGCAGAGGATTAAGGAATTCAACGTCCGATGCCGAAGATTTTAAATGGAAATCTAGCATTCAGAAGGCAAAGAGTACAAGTGCATAAAAATCATATCCTCCATCATTTACTTCACGGAGCAGCCACAGAGTACCTGCAGCATCCCAAAGCCGTCACATAGTATGGGCACGAATATTTCCACCATTTTGCTCAAATTAAGCAAATTAAATGTTCTCAACTACTTCTTTTATGAGGGTTTTCTTCTTCACCTTTTATAAAAACCCAGAAGAAAGACATTGTAAGGGTTCCAGACTTTTATCATAGAATTGTGCAGTGAAAGGAATTTTTTTGCTATACATGTTGTAAAAGCTCTTGTATGAAGGCTCGGTGCCCATAGGGTCTCAATGAGGAGGAGTTCTATCTATTTTAGAGGATTCTAGTCTTTGGTATTTCACAGTATGTAACCTTTTCTTATGTGTTTAATACAATATCTCATTGCATCCATATTTCCTGTATCATGTTTTGGAATGCGAGTGGCTCACTGATTTTTGGTATGGATTCATCCTAGTCGATGCCCATGCTGGGATCAGTCAAGTGCTTTAAATATGGCTCATGCATGATATACTGTTCCATATTCATTTCATTCATATTTCTGCTATACTAATTTCTTTGGGAGGGTGCTTTTAAAACGCCATTGTCATATATGGATTCTTAGATTGGTAAGCCCATGTATGGTCCTGTTGTGTATCTGGGTATCAATCCAAAGTTAACTAGTATCTTCTCAGTATTTCTTTCACCGCATACACCTTATGATATTTGATTTCCGTGACATATTATTTGAATTAGCCCTCTTTACAGTAAATTGTCTCTTAACTGTCCGATGCCTTTTATATTAGAGCTTTGCATCTTGTCTCTGCACCATGACTTTCCTTGCAATGCTTTCTGAGGGTCTTTGTTCCATCTGAATCAACATTTCCCTTCTACAGAAGATAGAAAGTGAGCTGAAGCTGACTACTTCACACATTACATTATACACTCCTTGCTATGCTAAGATGTCCTAGGCATTGGTCTATAGCAACTCTAGGCTGTCTCTAGGAGTGACAACATATGTCGACAACATCTTTCTGGCGCCGTTGCCGAGGAAGAATTTAAGAATATCAATTTCCCTGGGCCTCGACGTATCATATTCACTCTCTAATCGGGTGAGCACGGAGAGTTGAAGAGTTGTGAATTCCTCACCTTGGCTACTCCACGATCGTTTATTTGATAAATCTATTTGTAGTCCTGGCTCCTCGAAAGCCACATTTGAGGTCAGATACATTTAAATCAACGACATCCTTTGTGTCTGACCTGGAAAAGATCATACATAGAAGAGGTTGGAAAGAAAGGCAATCGGTCTGTCCTGAGATCCCTGAATTTTCTGTAGAAGATTATCCATCCTCTTCTTCTCAATAAATCCAAGTATAAAATCCCGACCCCACTATGGGAGATACATAATACTACTCAGATAGTTCACCCCGAGGAGGTATTAGAATTGAAGACACCCTTCACCCTTCTCCTGAAGCTGAGGAAGTTAAATAAGTCACAGAAGTAGCTGCTGTTAACTGTGAGCTATTTCCATCCACACCTCAGGCTGTTGTACAATATATTCCCATTGTTATCCATACTCTAATTCCATCGCCTCCTCTTCCTCCATTTGTACACCAGATTTTTGCACAACCCCCACCTCCTCCAATGGCTAATGTTCCAGCTTTTTTGTTAAACAAATATTCTCCCCTAGCATTACCTCAAGTGCTGAATGATATGCCACAGGATTATTTGAAGATCTTGTCCAGATTCACTGGGGAAAATGAGATTGATGCTTAGAAACATCTTGAAACTTTCTACTCTTTTGCAGAGAACTTTAATGTAGAACATTTGGATGTGGTCTTAAGACTATTTGTCCAATCTCTGGATGGTGAAGCCAGAAAATGGTTCAAAACATTAGGAAACCATTCCATAGCCACTTGGGACGATATGGAAAATACCTTCCTCAGGAAATGGGGAGAAAAGAGAGATCATGGACAATGTCTTACTGAGTTCAATACACTCAAGAAGAAACATAATGAAGGGGTGTCAGAATTTATCAAAAGATTTAATAAGTTATATCTAAACCTTCCTGCTGATATGAAGCCTCATCAAAATGCTGCCAAAGTTGTTTTCATAGCAGCCTTTGACTCAGATTTTGGTTTCTCTCTCAGGGAGAGAAAGCCTGCCACCCTAGATGATGCTCAGTCAGATGCTCTTGAGTTGGAAGCGAATTTCACTTCCACTGGAAAATTAAGAGGGAAATATCATGTGCAAAAGGGTACCTAACATGGTTTTTAATTATGTTTTTGTGTTTTCTATTTGATCTAGATTTTGTTCATACAGCTACGGAAACTTGCCACTTTCCGCAGCTGCTGCAACTTTCCGCAGCTATTTTGTGGAATTATATGCTACAGGTGTCTACAAGGGAAACGAGCCACATGGGCAGGCTAGGAATGACGAGGACATGGTTCATGTCCTATTGGTTCAAGTAAACTCGTCCAAAGAAGCCGCGGTCAAAGCCATCCACGTGGAAGTCAACTATGGAGTTTCATGTCGGCTGGACTCTGTTTCGTGGCAAATAAACATCCATACGGCCGTTTCTAAGCTTGCGGAGGTTAAATCGACATATGTGCAGAGTTCTGGAGTTGAATTGAAGCATCCACCTTCCGTAGATTCACTTTCCAACACGGCCATACTCCTATATCCGTGGCTGTAGTGGTCTACGTGCTCACTGTCATCATGAACTTTAGGAAACAGTTACAGTTTGCTGTTATATATAGAGCGTTTGCATACGCACGTAGAGTTAGTTGATCATTGTTAGTTGATAGTTGATGTGCGTACTCTGTTATGTTTGCTTTGTAGTGATTACGCTGCCTTGAGCCGTAATACTACCAGTTTGTAATGAACTGCTTTTTAATGTGAAAAGACTCTGTTTTCAACTTAATTCGTGTTTGAGGATCGTTACCAAAGCTGTGTAGAGGGCCCCTGCTCAGCCAAGGTTCTGTGTATTAATGTATATATTTCTCATTTCATTTCTTTAAAAATTCATTGTATCATAATCCATCATATGTTCATATTTTGTAGTTGTTTCATTTCTGTTCATACATTTCCATAATTTCCATTTCATTTCTGTCATTCATGTTTTTATGATTGTTAATCACTGATCAGTTTTCTTGTGCAGGTTTTAGGTAGACAGCCCGGGCATTTTCATAGTATTTTGGCTAATGATATGAAACTAACATTATTCTGCTGCTAGTTTTTCTTTTCATAGCTTTTGTTTAACTTCAGTTTTGCTTTGAACATTTCAGTTTTGTTTATCTGATTCAGTAGTTAAATTTAAATATATTAAGCTGCTCATAGTGTCTTCAGTTGCCTCCGAAAGCCACAGCTGGACTGATGGTGAGGGACTGCATTATGAAATGTGTAGTTTAGTATTAGTTTCTTTTCTGCAAATTTAGATATATTAAGCTGCTCATAGCGTCTTCAGTTGCCTCCGAAAGCCACAGCTGGACTGATGGTGAGGGACTGCAATATGAAATGTGTAGTTTAGTATTAGTTTCTTTTCTGCAAATTTAGATATATTAAATCATATATGACATCTTCAGTTGCCTCCGAAAGCCACAGCTGGACTGATGGCGAGGGATTGAATCATGTGTGTATGGTTTAGTATTAGTTTACTTTCTGCGAATTAAATATCAGTTACACAAGTTGTTTATGATTACTTCCGCAAGTCATAGCTGGTCTAATGATGAAGGGTCCGAAAATGAATTGATGTAATCTGATTTAGATTTATTTTGTTGCAATTTTGAATTTCCATAAGCGTAGTTTCTTTTGTGTTCAGTTGGCAGCAAGAATAGTTTGGTTTTCATGTTCACTAGTTTCATGTTTTGATTCATTAGATTAGCATCACCTTTTCATTTCAGCAGTACACTTTTACTTTCTTTCAAGTCTTGTCATTGTAATTTCAATTTGCTTTTAAAGTTTCAAGATTGGTAAATCATTATAGGGGATATCACTTCCTTGAACAAATATAACCAAACTTGTTTTTTTTCATTTTAGAATTTCCATTTCACCTTAGAAAGACCAAAAACGACAAAAAGTTAAGAAAGAGGTTATCTTGCACATATAGTGCGCCGCACTTCATCAGCTTACGATTCCCGGATTGACAAATTAAATGCAGCAATTTAGGACACACTAAATTGACCAAACATTTTGGCGCCGTTGCCGGGGAAGTGTAACTAGGTAGCCAATTTCTTAAAAAAAAAAACATAAAATCATAAAAGAAGGGAAAACTTGATAACTTCTTGAAGTATGCTCTCCTCTTGCACCTAGTGTGATCTGGAGGATCAGAAAAGAGAATTATTGGTTTAGTAATTTCTTAAGTATGCTCTCTTCTTGCACCTAGTGTGATCTGGAAGATCAGAAAGAGAATTATTAGCCCAACTTTTTTAAAAAAATAAATAAAAAAATGACATGCATAGAGCAAGAGATTCTAGGGGAAGGCTTATAGCTAAAGCCAAGAGTTCGATTTTCACAACTCCATCTTCTTCAAGGCATAGACCAGATTCACCACCATCTACCCCTAGCCTTAAGATTTTTGGAAGTCAAGGAACAGCTGAATTAGAGGATTCTCTTATACCACCTACTAAAACCCATTTAGAAAACAAAGAGACTTTCTCTCATCCTTCCTTGGTAGAAGAACTAGAGGACTATAAGGACTCTAAAGAAACTATCATGGCAGAGGAAGTAATAAATAGAGGTGGAGGTAGAAGAGAAGGAGATAATGAAGATAACAATGGTGAAGGAAATAACGGTAGAAATAGGGACAATTTTCTTGGATTCCCTATAGTTGATGAGGAAACTCATGCAACAATGAAAAATATCTCACCATCTGTTCTTCCTAACTTTTATGGATTACGAAGTGAGGATCCTGAAACATTTTTGTTTGAGTTTGAAGTAGTGTGCCGAACTTATGACTATATGGAAGATTCTCAAAAACTCAAACTGTTTCCTTCAACATTGAAGGGATCTGCTTTGAAATGGTTCATGGGATTAGCCACTCAATCTATCAAGACTTGGAATGATATGAAACAAACATTTTTGGATAGATACTTGGACTATTGTATGCCCACCAATCACAAGGATGAGGTATTCAAAATGATGCAAAAAGAAGATGAAAATTTGGAAGACTTAATTGAAAGATTTCAATGCAACTTGAAAAGAGCAAAGATGAGCAACTTAGATAATGAAACCTTGAAAGCCCTCCTATTAAAAGCCATTAGAGATGAATGGATAGACATTTTAAACATGATGGGGAAAGGAGACATTTCTCAACTTCCATTTCGTGATATAACAGAACTATGTATCCATCTCTCAAGGGGAAAATCTAAAACTGGAAAAGGGCCTAGGGATTCTTCTCTTATTAGGGCTAACAAATCTGCAACTGGATCAGTAAGTAGGGCAGAGATTGGTAATATGCTTTATGAGTTTAAAACTGATATCTTAGGGAGTCTTAGTGAACAACTATACACCCTTAAAATCCAAAACAAGCAGAAAGCAGAAACAGATGCTTTAGCCATCTTTTGCCCGAAATGTAGAAAGAAACATGCTTTAAGGGAATGTCCCTTGGATGCAAAAGTTGTAGAAACATGTATGATTTGCTCAGAAAATCATGAGATAAAGGATTGTCCTTCAATCCCTGGACTCAAAGCTGTTTTTCAAGAAGATCCAAATTCAGTAGAATCTCTCTGTTTTGTCGCAAGGAGACCTTGGCAGGGACAAAAATCTCAAGGGTTTAATAACCCTATGAATCTTCAAACCCCACCAAATTGGAATCCTTGGCAACAACCTTGGCCCCAACATCAAAATTCATATCAGCCATGGGTACAAGGGATGCAAAATCCTTATGGGAGATTTGCTCAATTTTATCAATATCCTCCATCTTTTCAAAATCAACAAGCTCCTCAATTTCCAAGCCAAAATCCACAACAACTTTCATTGCCATTTCCACAACAACAACCTTCTCAACAAAATACAAATCCTCAACTCATGCTCCCATACCAGCAGAAGACAAATCAACTTCCAGCTCAGCCATTGCCAAATCCTAACAATAAGAATCCTCAAACTACTTATATGGTAGAAGGACAACAATTTTCTACCTATATGATTGTTCCTCTCAACGATGTACAACTCAGATCTGGTAGAGTTTTAGAAAAACCTTCTATAGACATTCAAGAGCAAGATACCTCTGAGGAGGACTCTCTTCAAGTCAATAAGGGTTCTGAGGAAGAATCTCTTCAAAATTTAAAAATTCAAAAAGAAAAAGAAAAGCTAACATCCACAACTCCTATAGTTGAGCAACCTGTATCTTCATCTACACCTCCTTTCCCGGAAAGACTACAAATTGATAAGGGGGTGGAAAAACAAATCTTGTTGCCTAACTATGACTTTCTGGATGAATTGAAGAATGTTTGTATCAAGATTCCATTGCTACAAGCCATTCGAGAAATTCCTATTCTAGCAAAAACCATAAAGGAGTTGAGTTTCAAAAGACCCGGAAGGAAGCTAAAGGACACAAGAAGAATCCACCTGGTAGGAAAGATTGCAGACATTATGATGGGAAAAATTACCATGCAGAAGTATGTAGATCCAGGAAGTCCAATTGTCGAGACACATATAAATGGGATAGAAATTCCAAACACATTGATTGACTTAGGGGCTGCTATCAACATTATGAGTAGACAGACTATGGAACAGTTAAAACTTCCTAACCTTTTTTTTACACCTACTTTATTGCAACTTGCAGATCGATCGGTTATTAAACCAGATGGTGTATTAGAAGATATTTCAGTCTCCTTAGATTCTTGGGAATATCCACTAGACTTTATGATTTTGACTCCCAAAAGTAATCTAGGAGGACATCCAATTATCTTAGGAAGACCTTGGCTGGCCACAGCTGATGCTTTTATTAGTTGTAGATCTGGAGACATGTACATTTCTAATGGTAATTTGACAAAGAAATTCAATTTGTATCCTCCCGCAAGAGCAATTACAGAAATAGGAGATAATGAATGGGTCGATGATGAGAACACTATACAACCTGTCTTTACCATTTCTGACATTAGTGAGGATAGTCAAATTCTGAACACATTAGAAAATTTTGAGATAACTTCAGAATATGACCCCACACAATTTCAGTTGGAATCTGACATAGAATATTTATCATCAAGACAAATGTCTCTCTACTCTATGGAAGAATTTGGTAATTCTTCTATTGAGATTTTTCCAGAAAAGACATTGAATATCAATAAACATCTGGAGAAGTCACAACAAGAAGAACTAACCAGAATCTTGCAAAAACATTCTACTGCATTTGCATGGGAGTATACTGACATGAAGGTTATTGATCCTAAGACTTGCATCCATCATATCTATATTGAGGAAAACAGTAGACCAATCAGACAACCTCAAAGAAGGATGAATCCAAATCTTAGGGAGATAGTGAAAGAAGAGCTCCAAAAACTACTCAATGTAAACTTCATTTATCCAATTTCGGATAGCCGATGGGTTTCTCCTCTGGTTATAGTACCTAAAAATAATGGTAAATGGAGGGTATGCATTGATTACAGGGAATTGAACAAAGCAACTTTGAAGGATCACTTTCCTTTGCCTTTTATTGATCAGGTATTAGATACATTAGCAGGTAAAAAGTACTTTTCATTTTTGGATGGTTTTAGTGGCTATAATCAAATTCGGGTAGCACCTGAAGATCAAGATAAGACCACATTTACTTGTCCATGGGGAACTTTTGCCTACCGAGTGCTTCCTTTTGGGTTATGTAATGCACCTGCAACATTCCAAAGAGCAGTACTAGGAATTTTTTCTAATCTAATCCATGATTGTGTAGAGGTTTATATGGATGATTTTACAGTTTATGGTAATTCATTTGAAGAGGCATTAGAAAATTTGGAAAAATTTCTTATAAGATGTAAAGAAACAAACCTTTCATTAAACCATGAAAAATGCTTTATGATGTTTACTGAAGGGATTGTTTTAGGACATCATATTTCAGGAGATGGGATTAAGGTTGATAGATCAAAAGTTGAAGTCATCTCCAAGTTACCTATTCCAAATTGTCAAAGAGATGTTAGAAATTTTCTAGGATTTACTGGTTACTATAGAAGATTTATAGAAAACTTCACTAAAATAGCATCTCCACTCTTCAAATTGCTTACAAAAGACTGTGAATTTAAATGGGATCCTGATTGTCAATCGGCTTTTGAAACTTTGAAAACAAGAATATCTGAAGCACCTATCTTGAGGGGACCAAATTGGAAACTCCCTTTTCATATTTCTACGGATGCTTCAGATACAGCTCTTGGAGCTGTGTTGGGTCAAAAAGATTTAATTCCTTATGCCATTTATTACACCAGTAAAAATTTGACTCCCACAGAGTTGAACTATACTGTGACTGAAAAAGAGTTCTTAGTTGTTGTTCATGCAATTAATAAGTTTAGACATTACATAACATGCTATGAAACTTTTATTCATACTGACCATTATGCAATTAGATATTTAATGAACAAACCTGTTACTAATGGCAGAGTGACAAGATGGCTTTTACTTTTGCAAGAATTCAATATTACTGTGTTGGATAGACCGGGAAAACAGAATACAGTAGCTGATTTCTTGTCTAGAATTCAAAATACTAAAGAAGATTCTCCTGTAGAAGATAAGTTTCCTGATGAATATTTGTTTGCAGTCACTATTAAGACCCCTTGGTATGCAGATATTGCTAACTATTTGGTTACAGGGAAACTACCTTCACATTTATTTCCAAGAGAAAAACGAAAAATTATTCAGGAGAGTTCAAGATATTCATGGTTTTCTAACGAATTGTTTAAAACAGGGCCAGATCTTGTGATCAGAAGATGTGTCAGGGAAGATGAAATGCCTGATATTCTTAAGGCATGTCATGATGAACCATGCGGCGGACACTATGCGGACAAAAGGACGGCCTATAAAATCCTTTCCTTGGGATATTATTGGCCTTCTCTCTTCAAAGATGCAAAACAATATGTCAAAAGGTGTGATAGCTGCCAAAGAGTAGGGAAACCTACCCTTTCAAATTAAATGCCATTGCAAACACAGGTACTCATTGAACCCTTTGAAAAATGGGCTTTAGATTTCATTGGACCTATTAATCCACCATCTAAGCAAAAGAAGTATATATTGGTTTGCACTGATTATGTTACTAAATGGGTAGAAGCTAAAGCATTAGTATATGCTACTGAAAATTCAGTTGTTCATTTTCTTTATGAGGATATTTTTACTCGCTTTGGTGTTCCAAGAGAAATTGTAACAGATCAGGGGAGCCAATTCACATCAAATTTGGTGGAGAAGTTGATGGAAGAATACAAAATCAAGCACAAAAAATCTACTCCTTACCATCCACAAGAAAATGGTCAAGTGGAGTCCACAAACAAAGTTCTTGAAAGTATCATCACCAAAACTGTTCATCTACATAGAAGAGATTGGGCAGAAAGGCTTCCAGAAGCCTTGTGGGCCTACAGAACTACATGGAGGAATACAATAGGACATTCTCACTATGAACTTGTTTATGGGAAAGAAGTCTTGCTCCCCATTGAGTTCCAAGTCAAGACCTTCAAGATAGCAGTTCAGTTGGGGATGGACTTATCAGAAGCCCAAAAGCATAGAATGGAGCAGTTGAATGAGCTAGATGAGATCAGACAAGAAGCAATTCTAAGAACTGATCTAGTTCAATATCGAAGAACTAAATGGCATGACAAATATATCAAAGAGAAGAAGTTTCAAGAAGGAGATTGGGCATTGTTATTTGACTCCAAGTTTAAAGATTTTCAAGGGAAATTTCAGACTCATTGGCTTGGGCCATATGAGATTGACAATATCTTTAGCAATGGAGCTGTAAGAATCAAGACCATTGATGAGTTTCAAACTCCTCTTATTGTGAATGGCCATAGATTGAAAGTTTATCATAAGCCACTCTCTAAGGAGGATTTTGTCAAGTTGTTTCAAGAAAGTTCTGCAATCAGGCTGGTACAGAAGAATTCTTCTTCTCCACCAGCCTAGCTTTTGTTTTTCAAGTTATAAAAAAAAAAAAAAAAAAAAACAAAAAAAATGGTATAAGCCTGAAAACCAATCATTGATTGGTAGTCTTATACAGAAAATATGGGGTGAAAATCAGGGACACCTGACACTCTATATTTTCCAAAAAAAATCTGTCTTTCATTTCATTTCATCTCACCACCCACTCCATTTCATTCCACTTCATTTCATTTCATTTCATTTCATTTCACTTCATTTCACTTCATTTCATCCATTCCATCAATAAAAATCTTTTTATGACCATTTCCACCTGGTCATTTGTCATTTTTTCATTTCTATTTCAGCCAAGTAATAGCTGTGTCAGTTTCCGCAGCTGACATCTGTTTCCGCAGCTGACTCCAGTTTCCGCAGCCAGAAGCAGATTCTGCGGCTACTACTACTCTGTTTTCAAAAAGAATGTACAGTTAGTTGTTATTTTCATAAATTATGAAATAAAATGCAGGAGAGGATCAATGGGACATTCAAGACACTAATGAAGATCAATCAGTTGAAGACCAAGGGCAAAAGCAAGGATTCCAAAGGTATGAATAAATTTTATTTCAAATAGTATCGAAAAACACATTTTTATATAATTTTAAACCATGAGCTCTACCCATTACGCGCAATAATTATATTGACAGTTCCGTAATTTGTCACGATCTCCATGTTATCCTCTTGCATTTATTCATAAACGGTTTCATCATTGAAATTCCGATTCTCACTCATGTTCCAATATCCCACCGGAGATAATTAGACGTATTTGAGTTGACAAAGGACTCTTACAAGCCGCATAACTTCATAACCGCTGATTGAAACGTGTTCATATTTATTACACAGCCACCAAAATTCAAAACGCGGCTGAATGCATTATACTTTGTTAACCTCTTTGTCGTGTCTCTGTCGTGTTTACAAAACCCCACTCTACTCATTCTCACTCCCTGTTTCACTCCATTCCGTTCCTTTTGCTCACTCTCACTCCCGTATATATACCCACAGTCTTACTCCATTCTGTTTATGGTACCCATTTCCATTGTATGATAACATCCCCACAGTATTGTGCTCAATCCTGTGTATTCCATCGTTCCATTTCCACTTAAACCCTCACAGAGGCAAGTCTGTGAAGCACAGAGAAGTAAAATGGGAAAATTATTAAGGGCAGAGCCGGAAGGACCGAAGTTTATAGAGGGATTTCCACAAGCAAAAGAGATGTTGAGGAAAGCTAAATGGCTGCGTTTTATTCAGAAATTCAGGGGTTCCACAGAGAAGTTACAAAAGTGTTTGCAAGATCATTTGATGGCTCGGAAGCAGAAGTGGGAGACCTCAAGTTTTTGGTAAATGAAGCATCAATAGCAACAGCCACAGAGCTTCTTCAGGAAGGAGAACGTTGGTTCAAAAATAAAAGTATCAGTGATGAGGCATGGAGAACAATCCTACAAAATCAAGGTATGGATATCACTGTTTTTAAAAGAGGAATCCCTGTGCATGCAATAAAAGATGAATGGGCCACTTTATTACTCATTGTTCAGAAATTTATTACATGTGAAGGCCATTTTGGCTCTATGTACATGTACCATACTAGGCTATTGATTAATTTTCTTGAAAACCAAACTCTCAATCTTCCTTATTTCTTATTCAATAGCTTGAAGAAAATGGCTGTGACTATGCAAAAACACCTAGGAGATGTAGAGCCTCATTTATATCACCATGGGCTTATAAAAATTCTGATTGAAAAGGAGCTAAAAGAAAGAAAAGATACATGGGAACAATTCCTAGTTAGAAACTTCTTTGAAGAACCTCAGGAAATTCCTGAAGGTAGTCCAATTAGAAGGAGTAGAAGAAAGAAAATGAATGTTGAAACCCAAGTTGATCCTACACAGGAAATTCTCGCAGCTAGCACAGCAAAAAGAAGTAGAAGGAAAAGAACAGTAGATGAAATCCAAAATACTTCTACTACTACTATAAAGAAAACTGATAGGGAAGAGAGATTGGTAAAAAGGAAGAAGAAGGAAATCAAAACTAAGAAGCCAATAATACCAAAAGGGAAAGAAATTATTGAGGCTATCCATAAAACTCCTTCTTCTGAAGAAGAAGATCACCAAATTCTATCTGAAAGATTAGTTTTTCTTCAAAAACAGTCATCTCTATCCAAGAAGGCAGAGACAGGAAAACAAGAACAAAAGAGTAGTGTACCACAACATGTGAGGAGAAGCAGCAGGCTTAAGGGAAAATTGAGAAAAACACAAATTAAAGGTCCTCATTTCATTGATTTGGGTGAGGAGACATCTGAACAGTCTCCAACTGACCATAGTCCATTTCAGTCAGTTAGTGAAACTGACTCCTTTCACTCCCAATCAGACAATGAGCATACTCCATCTTATTCTCAGCAAAATATTGATGTAAGTTCTCCTCGGCCAGATTTTGAACATAATTCTCCCTTGCAGCACTTTGGGGACAGCTCAATGAAAAAGACACCGGAAGTAGACCCCAAACAGCAGGAGGTATATGACTACATAGAATCCTTGGAGAAGGCAGCCACAGGCCCAAGTACCTCTTCTATTCATCCTCATACATTGCAGGATGATTTAGTTCAGTCATTAAAACAGGAAATTTTTGAGCTGGAGCTTTTGAATCGGCATATCAAAAATGAAAATGAAACACTCAAAGAGCAAGGCAAACTGGACAAGATCATCCGTGACAATACTATGTTACATTTGGGTATTTGGCAAAAGAAGAATAAGAAGTTAAAAAGGAAATGCCAAAAATTGAGCAGAGCACTTGTGAATATAAAATTCAGGTGCTTAATGAAGAAACCCAGAATGATGGCAGTACCAAGAAGAAGAGAAGGGGGTTAGATGTGCTGGCTGAAGTATCAAGGCACATGAATTGAACAAAGAGTATCAAAATTTTGGTTGCATGAGGACATGCAACACCTTCACAGTGGGGGTATGTTGAGTCCCGAATTTGCCTCTTTTCCATACACTTTTCCATATCTTTTTCACCCACCTAAACCTCCAAAATTGTCAATATCATGTGCAAAAGGGTATCTAACATGGTTTTTAATTATGTTTTTGTGTTTTCTATTTGATCTAGATTTTGTTCATACAGCTGCAGAAACTTGCCACTTTCCGCAGCTACTGCAACTTTCCGCAGCTATTTTTTGGAATTATATGCTACAGGTGTCTACAAGGGAAACGAGCCACATGGGCAGGCTAGGAATGATGAGGACATGGTTCGTGTCCTATTGGTTCAAGCAAACTCGTCCAAAGAAGCCGCGGTCAAAGCCGTCCACGTGGAAGTCAACTATGGAGTTTCATGTCGGCCGGACTCTGTTTCGTGGCAAATAAACATCCATACGGCCGTTTCTAAGCTTGCGGAGGTTAAATCGACATCTGTGCAGAGCTCTGGAGTTTAATTCAAACATCCACCTTCCGTAGATTCGCTTTCCAACACGGCCATACTTCTATATCCGTGGGCGTAGTGGTCTACGTGCTCTCTGCCATCATGAACTTTAGGAGACAGTTACAGTTTATTGTTATATATAGAGCGTTTGCATACGCACAAAAAGTTAGTTGTTAGTTGATAGTTGATGTTCGTGAATGTACTCTGTTATCTGTTAGTTTTCTTTGTAGTGATTACGCAGCCCTTGAGCCGTAACACTACCATTCTGTAATGAACTGCTTGTTAATATGAGAAGACTCTGTTTTTCAACTTAATTCGTGTTTGAGGATCGTTACCAAGGCTGTGTAGAGGGCCCCTGCTCAGCTAAGGTTTTGTGTATTAGTGTACATTTCTCATTTCATTTCTTTAAAAAGTCATTGTATCATAATCCATCATATGTTAATACTTTGTAGTTGTTTCATTTCTGTTTATACATTTCCATAATTTCCATTTCATTTCTGTCTTTCATGTTTTTATGATTGTTAATCACTGATCAGTTTTCTTGTGCAGGTTTTAGGTAGACAGCCCGGGCATTTTCATAGTATTTTGACTAATGATATGAAACTAACATTGTTCTGCTGCTAGTTTGCTTTTCATAGCTTTTGTTTAACTTCAGTCTTGCTTTGTACATTTCAGTTTTGCTTATCTGATTCAGTAGTTAAATTTAGATATATTAAGCTGCTCATAGCGTCTTCAGTTGCCTCCGAAAGCCACAGCTGGACTGATGGTGAGGGACTGCATTATGAAATGTGTAGTTTAGTATTAGTTTCTTTTCTACAAATTTAGATATATTAAGCTGCTCATAGCGTCTTCAGTTGCCTCCGAAAGCCACAGCTGGACTGATGGTGAGGGACTGCATTATGAAATGTGTAGTTTAGTATTAGTTTCTTTTCCAGCAAATTTAGATATATTAAATCATGTATGACATCTTCAGTTGCCTCCGAAAGCCACAGCTGGACTGATGGCGAGGGATTGAATCATGTGTGTATGGTTTAGTATTAGTTTACTTTCTGCAAATTAAATAATCAGTTACACAAGTTGTTTATGATTACTTCCACAAGTCATAGCTGGTCTAATGATGAAGGGTCGGAAAATGAATTGATGTAATCTGATTTAGATTTATTTCATTGCAATTTTGAATTTCCATAAGCGTAGTTTCTTTTGTGTTCAGTTGGCAGCAAGAATAGTTTAGTTTTCATGTTCACTAGTTTCTTGTTTTGATTCATTAGATTAGCAGCACCTTTTCATTTCAGCAGTACACTTTTACTTTCTTTCAAGTCTTGTCATTGTAATTTCAATTTTCTTTTAAAGTTTCAAGATTGGTAAATCATTATAGGGGATATCACTTCCTTGAACAAATATAACCAAACTTGTTTTTTTCATTTTAGAATTT